>CM055123.1:155892952-156492952 GCA_029206835.1 Rana muscosa | reverse complement strand
AACAGTCACGAACACGAACAGTAGTTGTATTTAACGATTGGTAACACAGATAGTTCTCCTCGCATTCAACAGTCTTTCTCTGTAGGTCTTCACTCACCTAACTCCCAGTCTCTCACTGGACTCTCAGACCCAATCGCCACTGGATCCCCGGAGCTCCTCCACTTCCATAACTCAGTATCTTCCTCAAGCATCACCCCCGCTTCCCTGCTGGGTCCCTGGCTTGGCATTCAGATACTCCTCAAGCCGTCGCCTCTGCTGTCCCGCTGGATCCCTGGCTTGGCACTTGCTGAAGTTTTCCCACTTCTTCACCATCCCTGGTTGGTGAGAAGACTGCTCTGGTACTGGCTCCAGCTTACTCACAGTGGTCTCTGGTAACCAGGTGGATGGTCCCTTAGTGGCGACTGCTTCCCCTCTACCTCCGACCACAACTGGTTCCCCGTCCGGCTGAACCGTTACTCTTGGTTGGACTCCAAACCTGCAGTCTCAACCCTGCGCTGCTTCTCCTGCTTCTGGATAGGCCCTTAGACAGCCTAGCAGCCAGATGTCCTCGGAATAAGCCTTATGCTGCCCCGGGCTGCTAGGCCAGAACCCTAACACACGTCCACCCAGATAGCCATCCAGGTGGCACCCAGATAGCCATCCAGGTGGCACAGAACCCTGATTACCCTTTCTCCACCCAAATAAGTAGGCTCTCCCAGCAGGCCAAGGGGCTAAAGAGACCCGTGCCAATTGACTGAGATACCCCATTCATTCACAACCTGACCTTGCTAAGCCCTTGTCTATCTAATGTCACCAGCATAATGCCACCTAGCGACAGAAGAGAGAAAGTACAGCTAGTCCAGAACTAGAGAGGAATCAGTGAATCTACTAACAATTAACCAGTGCAACTACCACCTGGCAAACTAAATGGTCATTGATTAGTCTAGTCAGCAAGAAACTTTTTTCCTAATTTTCTATAGTGTGTTTGTTTTTCAAGCATTAGCCTCTGTGCTGGTAGGTGCTTGCATATACCGTACACCCTTCCCCTCCCCAACATTCCCCTTATTCCTATGTCTCTGCATCATGTTTTTGTTCCATGATGCACAGAGATGGTGGGAAAGGGAAGATTTGCCCTATTTCTGTGAATGTGAATGTAATTTACAGAACACACAAAGTTTGGTAGCATAATTATTAATGTGAAATGTATGTTCCTTGCTAAAGAACATTTTTTATGAAGTTATTATGAGTAAAGTTCCACTTTAAATTGTAAGTAAACCCAAGACCCTGCATTCACTATTATTGGTCTCGCACAGTACACAGAACATGGAAATACAATTATTTTAGTAAATATAAACTGCTAAATACCTTTTCTCATCAGCAGTATATAGTCTTGTGACTTCTATAAGTGTCTGGTTAAAGCTTGTAGGAGGAGTTTTCATTCTACTCTGAGGCCTCGTACACACGGCCGAGTTTCTCGTCGCAAAAAAAAACGTTTTTCTTGACGGTTTTCTTGTCAAGTTTGACGTGATTCTTGTGAAGCTTTTCTTGCATACACACTGTCATTCCAAAATCTCATCGGTCTAAAAACGCGGTGACGTACAACACGTACGACGGCAGTATAAAGGGGAAGTTCAATTCTCATGGCATCCTCCCTTGGGCTGCTTTTGCTAATCTCGTGTTGCCGCGTGTTAGTTAAAGTTTGGGAAGAGACGATTCGCGCTTTTTAGACTTCGTGCTTTCAGTTTGTTTTCTGTGGTTCAGTAGGTACTTGTGGGTTCGTATCTTGTCTTTCAGGGCGAGTAGTCAGGTCGTATCTGTTTTTCAGTGCGTTCTCGTCCACTCGTTTCTGATTTTCAGGTCGTTCTTCATAGGCCTTGCTGTTCTTCAGTGCGTTCTGTTTAGTTCGTTCTGATCAGACGACCGTTTTTTAGCCATGTTGCGGATACGTTCTCATCGTAGAGATCGGGTTGTGCACCGACTTTGTGTGTCTGTTGGTCTTCTTGTCTTGGACCAAGACGAGTCTATGAACAGGGTGAGGAGGAGTTCATGGACCAAGAATTGGTTGCTCCAGCGGGACCAATTCTCTCACATGCCTCTGCTGTGGGAGATCGTGGAGAATAATCCTGAGGACTACAGGAATTTTCTGCGGATGTCTGACCCCGTTTTTAAGCATCTGTTGGCTTTGGTGTCCCCCTATATTACCAGGCAGGACACCGTTATGTGGGAAGCCATCAGTGCTGAGCAGAGGCTCATCACCACGTTGCGTTACCTGGCGACAGGGAGAAGTCTGCAGGACCTGAAGTTCACCGCAGACATCTCCCCCCAGGCTCTGGGCATCATAATCCCAGAGACCTGTTCTGCCATCATCCAAGTCCTGCAGGATGACTATATGAGGGTAAGTTTTCAAATTTAATATCACATTCTATGTATTTCATGTATGATAATGTATTGTATTTCTTTCATCCTTCCCTAATTAGCATGATTGTAATATGCTGAGAATGTCCCCTTTGTCCCCATGCATGCTGTACTTTTGTAAGTCATTTTTTGGCCTACATGCATTTTTACCTTCACTTACCTCTCCAGCATGCTCTCCTGGGCCCAAACACATCTAGCCTAGTCTGTTAACAATGTTTGTTTTCATATCCATTGTAGTCCCCCCCCCTCTCAAATGTGAAACTAATTTTGCCATCAATGGGCCATCAGAGGGGGGGTGAGCAATGTGCGAATTGTTTTTTTAAGAATCCTTAACCAAAATGTTATGCTTATGTTGGCCACGAATGTTTTTGTATATTCTGCTTGCAATGTTATTTGCAAAATTACTAATTTTATTTTTATCTTGTTTGATTCCCCAGCTTCCTTCAACGCCACAGGAATGGCAGACTGTGGCATTGGAGTTTGCCAGGCGGTGGGACTTCCCCAACTGCAGAGGAGCCAGTGACAGGAAGCACGTCCGCATCGTGCCACCACCCCGTTCGGGCTCCTTTTTTTATAACTACAAGGGGTTTCATAGTATCGTGCTGATGGCGGTGGTGTCAGCACAGTATGAATTCCTCTATGTGGATGTGGGAAAGAATGGCCGGATGTCGGATGGGGGAGCCTTCGCCCAGACGGAGTTTGCTCTTCGTCTACAGAGTGATGACCTTGCATTGCCACTGGATGCAGGGGATGTGGAAGGACTCCCCTTTGTCTTTTTGGCTGATGAAGCCTTTGGCCTGGGTCGGCATCTCATGAGGCCTTTCCCCCAGAGGACCCTCATCCCGGAGAGGAGGGTCTTCAACTACCGGCTGGCCAGAGCCCGAAGAGTTGTGGAGAATGCCTTCGGGATAATGGCCAGCCGGTTCCGTCTATTTTTAACTCCAATTAACCTTGCGGAGTACAAATTGAACTATATTGTTTTTTGCTGTTGTGTTCTGCACAATTTTTTAAGGAAGAAATCTCCTACTTATATGGCCACAGATGGGCCCGAGGCCGGACTTGCTGCGGACAATGCCCTGCCGAGCCTCAAACTTGTCCGTGCTGGCTTGCCCCCCCAAAGTGCCCGTGCAATACGGCAGAAATATGTTGATTATTTCATGGGTAGGGGGGCCATTCCAATGCCAGAGGATCATTCCTAGTTGTATCTTTGAACACAAAAAAAATAAAAAATATCTGAACTTTACATTTGTAGTTTTGCTTTGTTTATATTTGAGGTGTGTGCTACTTTTTCAAAGTGTACTTGTAGTGCCAAATGTATTTTTCTTAGTAAACACCAAACATTTCACTGCTAACCCCAAAACTACATCCAAAAAAGGTTATAATGCTTTAAAAAAAGAGCAGCCACACTTATTTTTTTTTCTTGTATTTTACTCTGTGCACAATGACACATATGTTTTTTTTTTACATTTTTTGTGTCTCAACATTTTAGAAACCCATTTTTGGCTTTTCACCTAACATGGCAAATTTTGTTGATAATAAAACTCTTCTCAACGTACCTCCAAATACAACAATGTTTAACGTATATAGGCAAGATCTCAGACCTTTTTTAG
This sequence comes from Rana muscosa, assembly GCA_029206835.1. Classification (NCBI taxonomy): domain Eukaryota; kingdom Metazoa; phylum Chordata; class Amphibia; order Anura; family Ranidae; genus Rana; species Rana muscosa. The sequence goes on along the minus strand of CM055123.1, from coordinate 156,488,948 downwards.
AAAAAAAAAATGTCTATCTGCCCTTCATCAAAGATAGAGTGTTGCCACCCCTGAACAAGACAAAATTCGAAGATGCACACATTTTTAGGGAGGGTAAAATAGGTTATTTCCTTCCTCATCCCTATTGGCAACATGTGCTACCCGCCATCATGGGGGATCAGTCTACATGTTTTGGGGGGCAACCCCTTCTTCCTTTCACCTACTTGAGAGGAAGAGGTTGCACCCCCAAAACACGTACATGGAGATCCCGTGATGGCAGATAGCACATGTTGACCCACTGTGTGCATCTTCTAAAAAATTTTTTGCGACAACGTGCTACAAAAGTGAGCAAAAATGTTGAACACAAAGGGGTGTTTTAGTCTATTCGCCCCAACACATCTATAATGTCCTTAAATGTATTCTCCATATCCTGAATCCTTTTTTTCATGAAGTCCAGTTGAGTACTACAATCCATTACTTGTTGTATGAGTCTTTGTGCACTATCCCTGGAGAATCGTGGACTTTCAGCAACATATTCATCCCCTAAAATAAAATTATAACAATCTCCAGGCCTACATCTCTTTTACCTGAAGCTGTGGTGACAGATACTGACCTGTTGTAGTGACAAGTTCAACCACCTCATCCACCTCTACTTCCTCCAATTCTCCTTCCTCCACCTCTCCTTTATCCAGTTTGACTTCCTCCACATCCTCAGGTTGGGCTTGTTGGGGAGGTTGGGGTTCTTTAGAAGGTATGGAGTTCCTGGGCTCCGAGGAGTGGTGTCCTCCCAGTCTTCTCTCCCCTATGAGATTGAAACAAATGGTACAGTTAACACACACATATCTGAAGTCCTAACTAGGAATATGAAACATTGCTTGCAGGTGGGGTACACTTGTCTGTTTTGGCACAGTTCCAATCTGAAGACCAGATTGGAGAACTGAACAAAGCTAGAATCCTGACCTTTTTGTGACAATTTTATCACATGACCCCCCCCCCCCAGTACCACTACCCACTGTAGCACCTGTGGTGGACACCCTAAAAAGGTTGTTCTGGTGGCCAACACTATAGTGCTCCTCTGAGTGCAGATGTGTAAACAACTGCTGAGTGTCCTCTCCTTTACATTGATTTAAGTTTGCATTTCATTCTCTTTTCAAACACATCATCTAGACAACAATGTTATAACATTTAGTGATTTTAAACATACATTTTGTTTTTTTAAGAAAAAAGAACGGATATTGTCAAATCATCGTATGTAGTGTGCAAACGATGTGTCTATATCGACTGATTACTGTGCCCACTAAATTGGAGAAGATGTCATTTAAGAATGTTAATTAATAAAAAACAACAACATGGAGCAACATGCAAGTTGTGAAATACAACAATAGGGACACAGGAGAAGTACTTACTTTTTTTAAGCATTCTGTTAATGCTCCTTAACTGCTCTGGCTCCCTCAGTTTGAGGTCAGACCACCTCTTTCTGAGCTGCTCCTTGGATATTTTCACCCCGAAATTCTTCTTCAGACTTTTCACTACTTGCTTCATAATTTTGTCCTTCCGAAGATTAGGGTGGGAATACGGCCCATGCTTTGCATCATAATCAAAATTGTTCAATATGGCCACCATCTCCGCCATCTCCTCAAAGGTCATATTAGATGCCTTGTAGTGCCTCCTTGTTCGTGACGTTTCCCGCTCTGGGCTTGTCTCCTCATTAGAATTCTCTGAATTCACAGACACCTGCTGTGACTCCGCCATGTCGCCTGCGCGCCGAAAGAGAAGGGGCGGGGAAACATTGAGAAAGAACGTCATGGGCGGGCGACGTCTGTCATGCATGCGTAGTGTATATAAAGCTAACACACGTGACGTACAGTAGCTACGTTCTGTGTGCGGAGGAAGAGTTAAGAGCGACGAACGTTAAGACCGAAGGTATCATTTAATACTTGGTACATCAGTGGCCTATACTGCATAGAGATTGTAGAGGCATATATGGGCATAAAGATTACTCGAGTTTAGAGTATGATTGACATTAATAATTTTGGCTGGTGTTTTGTCTTGCAGAAACAATGAATGCGTTTCTGGAGAAAGAATTCCTTGCTGAATTCATTGATAGATTAACCACTTGCCGCCCGCCCTATAGAGGATTGACGGCGGCAAAGTGGTTTTAAAATCCTGACTGGACGTCATATGACGTCCTCAGGATTTTAAGCCGCTGCGCGCCCCCAGGGGCGCGCATCGCGGCGATCGTTGTTGCAGGGTGTCATTCTGACACCCCACAACTCCGATCTAGGTAAAGAGTCTCCGATGGAGACTCTTTACCACGTGATCAGCCGTGTCCAATTACGGCTGATCACATGTAAACAGGAAAAGCCGGTAATCGGCTTTTCCTCACTCGCGTCTGTCAGACGCTAGTAGAGGAGAGCCGATCAGCTGCTCCTCTGACAGGGGGGGTTTGTGCTGATCAATTATCGCGGCGATCGTTGTTGCAGGGTGTCATTCTGACACCCCACAACTCCGATCTAGGTAAAGAGTCTCCGATGGAGACTCTTTACCACGTGATCAGCCGTGTCCAATTACGGCTGATCACATGTAAACAGGAAAAGCCGGTAATCGGCTTTTCCTCACTCGCGTCTGTCAGACGCGAGTAGAGGAGAGCCGATCAGCTGCTCCTCTGACAGGGGGGGTTTGTGCTGATCAATTATCAGCACAGCCCCCCCGAGGATGCCCACACTGGACCACCAGGGATGCCACTGGACCACCAGGGATGTCCATTACAAGGTATGCCTCCCTAGACCACCAGGGATTGAAATCAGTGCCCCCTAATGGATGCCAATTAGTGCCCCTAATGGATGCCAATCAGTGCCCACAATGGGCATCACTGATTGGCAGGCATTATTGTTTGGCACTGATTGGCATCCATTAACACATTACAGTGCCACCTATCAGTGCCCATCTATGCCACCTATCAGTGCCCATCCATGCCCATCCGTGCCGCCTATCGGTGCCAATCCGTGCCGCCTATCGGTGCCCATCCGTGCCCATTCGTGCCGCCTATCTGTGCCCATTCGTGCCGCTTACCTGTGCCCATCCGCGCTGCCTATCGGTGCCCATCCGCGCTGCCTATCGGTGCCCATCCGCGCCACCTCATTGGTGCCCATCAGTGCCGCCTTATCGGTGCCCGTCAGTGCAGCCCCATCAGTGCCCATCAGTGAAGGAGAAAACGTACTAATTTACAAAGTTTTGTAACAAACAAAAAAATTTTTTTTATTTTTCAAAATTTTCGGTCTTTTTTAACCACTTAAGCCCCGGACCATTTGGTAGCTAAAGGACCAGAGGTGAATTCAGAATTTTGCCCTGCGCTGCTTTAACTGTAAATTGTGCGGACATGCAATGTTGTACCCAAACTAAATTTGCGCCCTTTTCTTCCCACAAATAGAGCTTTCTTTTAATGGTATTTGATTGCCTCTGCGATTTTTATTTTTTGCGATATAAACGGAAAAAGACCGAAAATTTTGAAAAAAAATGATATTTTCTAATTTTTGTTATAAGAAAAATCGAATAAACTCAATTTTAGTCATACATTTAGGCCAAAATGTATTCAGCCACATGTCTTTAGTAAAAAAAATGTCAATAAGCGTATATTTATCGGTTTGCGCAAAAGTTATAGCGTTTACAAACTAGGGTACATTTTCTGGAATTTACACAGCTTTTAATTTATGACTGCCTATCTCATTTCTTGAGGTGCTAAAATGACAGGGCAGTACAAAACCCCCCCAAATGACCCCATTTTAGAAAGAGACACCCCAAGGAAATTGCTGAGAGGCATGTTGAGCCCATTGAATATTTTTTTTTGGTCCCAAGTGATTGAATAATGACAAAAAAAAAAAAAAATTACAAAAAGTTGTCACTAAATGATATATTGCTCACACATGCCATGGTTATATGTGGAATTGCACCCCAAAATACATTCTGCTGCTTCTCCTGAGTACGGGGATACCACATGTGTGGGACTTTTTAGGAGCCTAGCCACGTACGGGACCCCGGAAACCAAGCACCGCCTTCAGGATTTCTAAGGGCGCAAATTTTTGATTTCACTCCTCACTACCTATCACAGTTTTGAAGGCCATAAAATGCCAAAATAGCACAAAACCCCCCCAAATGACCCCATTTTAGAAAGTAGACACCCCAAGGAAATTGCTGAGAGGCCTGTTGAGCCCATTAAATATTTTTTTTTTGTCCCAAGTGATTGAATAATGACAAAAAAAAAAAAGAAATTACAAAAAGTTGTCACTAAATGATATATTGCTCACACATGCCATGGTTATATGTGAAATTGCACCCCAAAATACATTCTGCTGCTTCTCCTGAGTACGGGGATACCACATGTGTGGGACTTTTTAGGAGCCTAGCCACGTACGGGACCCCGGAAACCAAGCACCGCCTCCAGGATTTCTAAGGGCGCAAATTTTTGATTTCACTCCTCACTACCTATCACAGTTTTGAAGGCCATAAAATGCCAAAATAGCACAAAACCCCCCCAAATGACCCCATTTTGGAAAGTAGACACCCCAAGCTGTTTGCTGAGAGGCATGGTGAGTATTTTACAGCTCTCATTTGTTTTTGAAAATGAAGAAAGAACATTTTTTTTTTCTTTTTTTTTTCAATTTTCAAAACTTTGTGACAAAAAGCGAGATCTGCAAAATACTCACAATACCTCTCAGCAAATAGCTTGGGGTGTCTACTTTCCAAAATGGGGTCATTTGGGGGGGTTTTGTGCCATCTGGGCATTCCATGGCCTCCGAAACTGTGATAGGCAGTGAGAAGTGAAATCAAAAATTGACACCCTTAGAAAGCCTGAAGGCGGTGCTTGGTTTTTGGGGTCCCGTACGCGGCTAGGCTCCCAAAAAGTCTCACACATGTGGTATCCCCGTACTCAGGAGAAGCAACAGAATGTATTTTGGGGTGTAATTCCACATATGCCCATGGCAGGTTTGAGCAATATATCATTTAGTGACAACTTTGTGCAAAAAAAATAAAAAAAAATTTCCGCAATTTGTGTCAACATATAAAATATTCCATGGACTCGACATGCCTCTCAGTATATAGCTTGGGGTGTCTACTTTCCAAAATGGGGTCATTTGGGGGGGTTTTGAACTGTTCTGGCATTTTATACACAACATTAGGAAGCTTACATCCACTCTTCTAACCACTTGAAGACAAAGCCCTTTTTGACACTTTTTGTTTACATGAAAACATATTTTTTTTTGCAAGAAAATTATGTTGAACCCCCAAACATTAATATATTTTTAAAGCAAAGGCCCTACAGAATAAAATGGTGGGTGTTGCATTTTTTTTTTCTACACAGTATTTGTGCAGCGATTTTTCAAACGCATTTTTTTGGGAAAAAATACACTTTTTTTAATTTTAATGCACTAAAACACACTATATTGCCCAAATGTTTGATGAAATAAAAAAGATGATCTTAGGCCGAGTACATAGATACCAAACACGACATGCTTTAAAATTTCGCACAAACGCGCATTGGCGACAAACTACATACATTTTTAAAAGCCTTTAAAAGCATTTACAGGTTACCCCGTTAGATTTACAGAGAAGGTCTACTGCTAAAATTACTGCCCTCGATCTGACCTTCGCGGTGATACCTCACATGCATGGTGCAATTGCTGTTTACATATGACGCCAGACCGACGCTTGAGTTCGCCATTGGGCAAGAGCAGGGCAGGACAGGGGTGCTTTTTTTTTTTTTTTTTTTTTTATTATTAATTTTGCTTTTTTATTTTATTTTTAAACTGTTGCTTCCATATTTATTTATTTTTATCACTTTTATTGTTATCTCAGGGAATGTAAATATCCCCTATGATAGCAATAGGTAATGACAGGTACTCTTTTTTGAAAAAACTGGGGTCTATTGGACCCTAGATCTTTCCTCTGCCCTCAAAGCATCTGACCACACCAAGATCGGTGTGATAAAATGCTTTCCCAATTTCCCAATGGCGCTTTTTATATCCGGGGGGGGGACATTCCCTCCCACTGCTTGTAAAAGCAGTCCAGAGGCTAATTAGCCACTAGGATTGCTTTTACATGAAAGCCGGCCGCTGGCTGAAAACAATGATACCAAGATGATACCTAAACCCGCAGGCATCATTCTGGTATAAACATTCAAAGTCCAGCAACATACCAGTACGTTGCTGGTCCTTGTTGGACATGTATTGTAATCTTTTTTTTCATGCAGCCTGTTGGCTGAACGAAAAAAAAAGATTGATCGGTGGGTATGCCCACCATTAGAATACCGCCCTTCATCCACCCACTTCTAATGATGGGCATACATGCACCATTTATATATGCCGAAGCATGGGGGCATCTTCTCGCAAAAGTTATGCCGCGTACACATGGTCAGACTTTTCCACGGGCAAGCCTCCGTCGGAATTTCGACCGTATATACGCGGCATTAGGAGCAAAATCGCTCCTCTGCTCCTGCTGCCCCAATGCTTCGGCATATATGCTTTTTTTTTTTAACTGTGGTGGTGATATCACCTCCTACAGCACTGGAGTCGCAGGGATCAGGCCTGTCTCTGCGAACGCTGCAGTTATGTGTGTTGTGTTTTGCAAGTGACAGTGATCGATCGATACTGCACTTGGGTGGCCTGGGCTGGACGGAGGGGCAAAACGCAGGTGCTAGCAGGTATCTGGGCTGATCCCACTAACAGTGCGTTTTTGGGAACCCTAAACTGCTGGGGACGCTAGTATAGATCTGATCAGATCAGATATTGAGCTGATCAGATACTATACCACTAAGGGGGGTGTATGCTTCACGTGTGGGTGTTAGCGCTACTGGCACTAACCTGACGCTGCCTGGGGTGTGACGCAGATCCTCTCTGACGCTAAAACCTAACTGATATCACCCGCCGGGCGATCAGGGGGTTAAACCTTTATTGGGTTATATACGGCGGGTGCCCTGACACTATAAAAAGCAAACTAACTAACCAGCGTCACCCGTAACACTTATATGATGATCACTGGTGAAAGGGTTAACTAGGGGCAATTAGGGGGTTAAAACCTTTATTAGGTAATATATGGGGGTACCTGACGCTATATAAAAACCTGACGGCGAACCTAAAAAAAAATTACTGGCTACCTATCGGCATCACCGACACTAAGACAACGATCATAAAAACGATTGCTTAGCGACAGTGGTGATAGGGGGTGAAAGGGTTACCTGGGGGGCGATCAGGGGGTTACACCTTTATTAGGTAATATATGGGGGTACCCGACGCTATAAAAACCTGCGGCGAACCTAAAAAAAATTACTGGCTACCGATCAGCATCGCCGACGCTAAGACATCGATCAGAAAAATTATCGCTTAGTGACAGTGGTGATAGGGGGTGAAAGGGTTACCTGGGGGGGCGATCAAGGGGGTTAAACCTTTATTAGGTAATATATGGGGGTACCCGACGCTATAAAAACCTGCGGCGAACCTAAAAAAAATTACTGGCTACCGATCAGCATCACCGACGCTAAGACATCGATCAGAAAAATGATCGCATAGCGACGGCGGTGCTAGGGGGTGAAAGGGTTACCTGGGGGGTGATCAAGGGGGTTAAACCTTTATTAGGTAATATATGGGGGTACCCGACGCTATAAAAACCTGCGGCGAACCTAAAAAAATTACTGGCTACCGATCAGCATCGCCGACGCTAAGACATCGATCAGAAAAATGATAACTTAGTGACAGTGGTGATAGGGGGTGAAAGGGTTACCTGGGGGGCGATCAAGGGGGTTAAACCTTCATTAGGTAATATATGGGGGTACCCGACGCTATAAAAACCTGCGGCGAACCTAAAAAAAATTACTGGCTACCGATCAGCATCACCGACGCTAAGACATCGATCAGAAAAATGATTGCTTAGTGACGGCGGTGCTAGGGGGTGAAAGGGTTATCTGGGGGGTGATCAGGGGGTTAAACCTTTATTAGGGGGGGGTTAGGGGGCTACACTGGACCTAAAACTAAATGTAGTGACACTTTTACAGTCACAAATGTCACTGATTGCAGTGATCACTAAATAAATGGTCACTGCAATCAGTGACACTGTGACTGGGGGCTGGGGGGGGCTGGGGGGTGATCTGGGGGTGTCTGGGGGGGCCTGGGGGGGCGATTTATGTGCCTATGTGTCCTGGTGTCAGTGTGCTGTTTTGTGTACTAACCTGGCATCTTCTCCTGTACGGCGCTCGGTATATGTGAGCGCCCCAGGAGAGATGACATCACTTCCTCCTTCCTGGCAGGCAGGGGAAGCTCTCTCATTCGCCGGGAGCGATCGAGAGGGGGTGGCCGTCCCCTCATGCTGGATCGCTCCCGAAGGTAAAACGACCACCCACTGTAAAGAAGGGGGTCCGATCGGACCCCCCAACTATACAAAGGCAATCACGTATATGTACGTGATTCTGCCTGTCGGTGCCATTCTGCTGACGTATATTTACAGTGGGCGGTCGTTAAGTGGTTAAAAAAAAATGCAGAAAAAAAAATCGCAGAGGTGATCAAATACCACCAAAAGAAAGCTCTATGTGTGGGAACAAAATGATAAAAATTTAGTTTGGGTACAGTGTAGCATGACCGCGCAATTGTCATTCAAAGTGCAACAGCGCCGAAAGCTGAAAATTGGTCTGGGCAGGAAGCTGTATAAGTGCCCAGTATGGAAGTGGTTAAGGGAGCTGCCTGCTCTCTGGGAGACAAAAAATCCCCAGCACAAAAAAAAGGGGTAAGGAAAGCAGCGCTGTAGAGCCTGCTCCCATTTGTGCAAACAAGGGTGCCCAATGCAACCGCTGAGCAGCTTGACACTAAAATTGGGACCTTGAGAGGCACATATAGGACTGCGCGCAATCGGGTCCTGGCATCTCGGAGGTCAGGAGCAGCAGCAGGGGAGGTATATGTCCCACATTTGTGGTACTACGACAGGTTGGCCTTTCTGAATGACCACATTACACCGAGGGAATCACTGTCCAGCCTTCCCTCCAGCCAAGATGATCCTTCCCAGGATCTGGAGGAGCCTTCCATCTTGGATGAGGACCCAGATCTGTCCGTCTGGAGCCAGGTATAGTATTTTCCAAACCTTTATTGGGGAAAAAATTAATGATGTAAACTAGATGTTAAGATGTGACCAAATTTAGTCAATCAAAAAAAAGTGTTTGACATAGCAATAGACAGTAGTGGTCCAAAAAGTTTGGGAGAAGATTGCAAAATGATGGGGGCCTAAAGAGAGTATTATAAAAAAAATGTATAAGTATTTGCAACAGTCAATGATCTGAACATTGTGGGGGTTCTTTACTAAAAGCAAATCCACTTTGCACTACAAGTGCAAAGTGCAATAAAAATTGCTAATAAATTGCACTTGGAAGTAAAGTCGCTGTAAATCAGAGGGGTAGATCTGAAATGAAGGGAAGCTCTGCTGATTTTATTAGCCAATCATGTGCAAGCTAAATTTCTGCTTTTTCTTTGCCCTGCATGTCCCCCTCAGATCTACAGCGAATGCACTTCCAAGTACACTTTCAAAGCAATTACAAGTGCACTTGTAGTTTGCACTTGTAGTGCAAAGTGGATTGGCCTTTACTAAATAACCCCCTGTGTGTGATTGATGAAACAAAACTCTAAAATATGTGACTTTTTTTTACACAGGAGGAGGTCAGCCAGGATGACAGGTCGGAAAATGTCAGGCAGGAGGAGGCTAGGGTTAGTGGCAGAGAGGAGGTGCCTGGTCCAAGTGCCAGAGAGGAGGTGGCTGGTCCAAATAGTAGGACAAGGTGTCAGGTGCCTCCAATCCGCATGCCACCAAGAAGGGGCAGGAGGGATAGGGCTGTGAGTGTGGCAGCACTGGCCCTCATTAAAGAGGCACATGCCACCCTCCAGCAGCCCCCAACCCCTGATGAGGGCTATGCGGCATTGGTGGGTATGAAAATGGCCCAGATGCAACCTGAGCAACGGCTACTTTGTGAGGCCCTGCTCATGTCCCTTTTAAATAAGGGGTTGAGGGGCAGACTCACAGAGACCACTGTTATCTATGACCACGGCCATCCTCCTGCACCTTCTTATTATCTTCCACCTCCTTTTTCACAACCTCCTACTTCTCCTTCTCCTCCACCTCCTTCTCCTTCTCCTCCACCTCCTTCTCCTTCTCCTCCACCTCCTTCTCCTTCTCCTCCACCTCCTTCTTCTCCTCCACCTCCTTCTTCTTCTCCTCCACCTCCTTCTTCTTCTCCTCCACCTCCTTCTTCTTCTCCTCCACCTCCTTCTTCTTCTCCTCCACCTCCTTCTTCTTCTCCTCCACCTCCTTCTCCTTCTCCTCCACCTCCTTCTCCTTCTCCTCCACCTCCTTCTCCTTCTCCTCCACCTCCTTCTTCTTCTCCTCCACCTCCTTCTTCTCCTCCACCTCCTTCTTCTTCTCCTTCTCCTCCACCTCCTTCTCCTTCTCCTCCACCTCCTTCTCCTTCTCCTCCACCTCCTTCTTCTCCTCCTCCACCTCCTTCTCCTCCACCTCCTTCTTCTTCTCCTCCACCTCCTTCTTCTCCAGCTCCACCTCCTTCTTCTCCAGCTCCACCTCCTTCTTCTCCAGCTCCACCTCCTTCTCCAGCTCCACCTCCTCCTACTGACATGAGTACATCTCCTGAGGCACCGCCTCCAGCCAGGCGAACAAGGAAGGCTGCAGGGAAGCCTACCCTGAAGGCTGCAGGGAAGCGGACCAAGAAGACCAGGAAATGATTCCCTTGCTGTAATGTGGTCAGACAGAAGGCAGCCTGTTGGAGTTCCACAGACTTGGGACATGTATCTAACCTGCTGCTGTTCCTGACCTCTGGGAGTCCAAGACCAGATTGGGCTCACTAATGTATGTGCTTCTCAAGGTCCCAATTTTGGTGTCCACCCAGTTGCACAAATTTCAGCAGGCTCTCCAGCGCTGCCTTTTAGTTTGGTTATTCTTATTTTGTAGACCAGAATAAATGGATTATTTTTTCCTGTTAATACTTGCCTATGTGTTTTTGTTAAAGCTAAATATTTAGCTGGTGAGTAGGCAGGTAATTTACCAAAATTACAAAGCTAGATTTTAAATGGGACAGATAACACCAAAAAAACGCCTTGAAGGCCAAAAAAGAGAAGATAATTTTTTTGGAATTATGTTGAATTTACACCGGAGAAAAAAAAATGGAGATCACTAGAAATTAAATACGATTTTAAAATGCATATCTGCCAAAAAAAAAAAAATCGAAATAAAAAAAAAAACATCTTGCTCAAGAAAATAAAATAACATATTCATGAGATCTGCATTCAGAAATGTTGCTAAAAATTAGTCAGAAATCTGTGTGAAGATCTGCAGCCAAAAAAGATCATAATTGCTCATCAGTGTACCATTCTAAAGAAGATTTTAATGTGCAGCATTTAAAACGATGCAAAAATTGTTAACGCGTGACGAATGTGCTATCTCCATTACGAGCGCTAGCTTTACAAGAAGGTATGCTCCCATCTTATACTTCAGTCTGACCATGCGCGGTTTTTAAAGACTCGGAAAAGCATACACACGAACGGTTTTCTCATCCAAAAACAGTCTGACGAGAATCACGGCGAGAAAAAATGAGACTCCGACGAGAAAAAAGACCGAAGGTCGTCTTTTTTCTCGTTGAGATTTTGGACAGTTTTCTTGACGAGAAAGCATACACACGAACGGTTTTCTCGGCAAAAAAGCTCAACAGTTTTCTTGTCGTTTTTGGCAGAGAAAACCGGTCGTGTGTACGCGGCCTGACTGTCCCATCAGGCTGCAGGAACCCTGACCCTCTGTCTGGACAGTGCTAATTGGCCCTGTGCTGATCACATGCACTGTCCCAAAAAACTCTCTAGCAATACACACCAAACTGAGCAAATGCAGCTTGTCCCCTAGCGTCTGTATTATCCGGAAATATATTGGGGACAGTGGAAGGAGGAGAGGATCAGAGAAGACAGGATCAGAGTCTTTTTACACAATGAATGGATTAACCCCTTAGGTTCCACAGTGAGTATAACCAGCATGCTTTACTGCATATGCAGACTGGTTTTACAGTTGTGGGTTTAGTAACACTTTAAAGCAGCATCCCTAAATAAAATATGAGGATAATATGTCTTCTTTTCAAAGATGCAGACTTAAGGTCTGTCTTTTTTTTTTTTATGAAGCCACCTTACTAGAAAAAAAAACATACAGGATGGGTGTTCACACTGTTGAGGTTTCACTAACTAAATTCTTGTTAATTTTCCGGGACTAACCAAGTACAGAAGCCAGCTTCTCCATGACAGTGTCAGTGCTTGCATCTCTTAAAACAAGTCCAGCAGTTTGTCCGTATAAGTGTACTTTAAAGAGGAAGTAAACCCTCTTTTTTTTTTTTCCTGAAAAAAAAAAACCTGTGCAAGAGAAAGGCATAGCATACTAGCTCATTATGAATGACTTACCTGAGATCGAAGTCCCCGAAGCGCTTCTCGTTCCCCTCCTCCACCGCTGCCATGTCCCCTCCGAGCGCCTTCTGGGTATCGCCGCTCTGGCGCTGTGACTGGCCGGAGCGGCGATGACGTCACTCCCGCGCATGCGCATGGGACCGGCATAATCTCGGCATTATCCCATTCATAAAACCGGGATGCTCAGTGCGCCTGCGCCGTAGACATCGGTACAGTGTTTTCTGCAAATATTTCCTTAACCATGTAGGTTAACCACTTAAGCCCCGGACCATTTGGTAGCTAAAGGACCAAAGGTGATTTCAGAATTTTGCACTCCGCTGCTTTAACTGTAAATTGTGCGGACATGCAATGTTGTACCCAAACGAAATTTGCGTCCTTTTCTTCCCACAAATAGAGCTTTCTTTTAATGGTATTTGATTGCCTCTGTGATTTTTATTTTTTGCGATATAAACGGAAAAAGACCGAAAATTTTGAAAAAAAAATTATATTTTCTACTTTTTGTTATAAGAAAAATCGAATAAACTCAATTGTAGTCATACATTTAGGCCAAAATGTATTCAGCCACATGTCTTTAGTAAAAAAAATGTCAATCAGCGTATATTTATTGGTTTGCGCAAAAGTTATAGCGTCTACAAACTAGGGTACATTTTCTGGAATTTACACAGCTTTTAATTTATGACTGCCTATCTCATTTCTTGAGGTGCTAAAATGGCAGGGCAGTACAAAACCCCCCCAAATGACCCCATTTTGGAAAGTAGACACCCCAAGGAAATTGCTGAGAGGCATGTTGAGCCCATTGAATATTTTTTTTTTTTTGTCCCAAGTGATTGAATAATGACCAAAAAAAATAAAAAATTACAAAAAGTTGTCACTAAATGATATATTGCTCACACATGCCATGGTTATATGTGGAATTACACCCCAAAATACATTCTGCTGCTTCTCCTGAGTACGGGGATACCACATGTGTGGGACTTTTTAGGATCCTAGCCACGTACGGGACCCCGGAAACCAAGCACCGCCTTCAGGATTTCTAAGGGCGCAAATTTTTGATTTCACTCCTCACTACCTATCACAGTTTCGAAGGCCATAAAATGCCAAAATAGCACAAACCCCCCCCCCCAAATGACCCCATTTTGGAAAGTAGACACCCCAAGCTATTTACTGAGAGGCATGATTAGTCCATGGAATATTTTATATTTTGCCACAATTTGCTGGAATATGACAAACTTTATTTTTTTTGCACAAAGTTGTCACTAAATGATATATTGCTCACACATGCCATGGGCATATGTGAAATTACACCCCAAAATACATTCTGCTGCTTCTTCTGAGTACGGGGATACCACATGTGTGGAACTTTTTGGGAGCCTAATCGCGTACGGGACCGCAAAAACCAAGCACCGCCTTCAGGGTTTCTAAGGGCATAAATTTTTGATTTCACTCCTCACTACCTATCACTACCTATCACAGTTTTGAAGGCCATAAAATGCCAAGATGGCACAAACCCCCCCAAATGACCCCATTTTGGAAAGTAGACACCCCAAGCTATTTGCTGAGAGGCATGTTGAGCCCATTGAATATTTATTTTTTTGTCCCAAATGATTGAATAATGACAAAAAGAAAAAAAAAAGAAAAAATGTACAAAAAGTTGTCACTAAATGATATATTGCTCACACATGCCATGGTTATATGTGGAATTGCACCCCAAAATACATTCTGCTGCTTCTCCTGAGTACGGGGATACCACATGTGTGGGACTTTTTGGGAGCCTAGCCGGGTACGGGGCCCCAAAAACCAAGAACCGCCTTCAAGGTTTCTAAGGGCATACATTTTTGATTTCACTCCTCACTACCTATCACAGTTTTGAAGGCCATAAAATGCCAAGATAGCACAAAACCCCCCAAAATGACCCCATTTTAGAAAGTAGACACCCCAAGAAAATTGCTGAGAGGCATGTTGAGCCCATTGAATATTTTTTTTTTGTCCCAAGTGATTGAATAATGACAAAAAGAAAAAAAAATGTACAAAAAAGTTGTCACTAAATGATATATTGCTCAAACATGCCATGGTTATATGCAGAATTGCACCCCAAAATACATTTGGCTACTTCTCCTGAGTACGGGGATACCACATGTGTGGGACTTTTTGAGAGCCTAGCCGCGTACGGGCCCCCGAAAACCAAGCACCCGCCTTCAGGATTTCTAAGGGCACAAGATTTTGATTTCACTCCTCACTACCTATCACAGTTTTGAAGGCCATAAAATGCCAAAATAGCCCAAAACCCCCCCAAATGACCCCATTTTGGAAAGTAGACACCCCAAGCTATTTGCCGAGAGGCATGGTGAGTATTTTACAGCTCTCATTTGTTTTTGAAAATGAAGAAAGACATATTTTTTTTCTTTTTTTTCTTTTTTCAATTTTTAAAACTTTGTGACAAAAAGCGAGATCTGCAAAATACTCAACATACCTCTCAGCAAATAGCTTGGGGTGTCTACTTTCCAAAATGGGGTCATTTGGGGGGGTTTTGTGCCATCTGGGCATTCCATGGCCTCCGAAACTGTGATAGGCAGTGAGGAGTGAAATCAAAAATTTACACCCATAGAAATCCTGAAGGCGGTGCTTGGTTTTCGGGGTCCTGTACGCGGCTAGGCTCCCAAAATGTCTCACAAATGTGGCATCCCCGTACTCAGGAGAAGCAACAGAATGTATTTTGGGGTGCAATTCCACATATAACCATGGCATGTTTGAGCAATATATAATTTAGTGACAACTTTTTGTACATTTTTTTTTTTTCTTTTTGTCATTATTCAATCACTTGGGACAAAAAAAAAAAATATTCAATGGGCTCAACATGCCTCTCAGCAAATAGCTTGAGGTTTCTACTTTCCAAAATGGGGTAATTTGGGGGGATTTGAACTGTCCTGGCATTTTATGCACAACATTAGGAAGCTTATGTCACACATCATCCACTCTTCTAACCACTTGAAGACAAAGCCCTTTCTGACACTTTTTGTTTACATGAAAAAAAAATTTTTTTGCAAAAAAATTATGTTGAACCCCCAAACATTATATATTTTTTTAAAGCAAAGGCCCTACAGATTAAAATAGTGGGTGTTGCATTTTTTTTTTCCACACAGTATTTGCGCAGCGATTTTTCAAACGCATTTTTGGGGGGAAAAACACACTTTTTTTATTTTTAATGCACTAAAAAACACTATATTGCCCAAATGTTTGATGAAATAAAAAAGATGATCTTAGGCCGAGTACATGGATACCAAACACGACATGCTTTAAAATTGCGCACAAACGCGCAGCGGCGAGAAACTACATTCATTTTTAAAAGCATTTAAAAGCCTTTACAGGTTACCATGTTAGATTTACAGAGGAGGTCTACTGCTAAAATTACTGCCCTCGATCTGACCTTCGCGGTGATACCTCACATGCATGATGCAATTGCTGTTTACATATGACGCTAGACCGACGCTTGCGTTCGCCTTTGCGCAAGAGCAGGGGGGGACAGCGGTGTTTTTTTTTTTTTTCATTATTTATTTTGCTTTTTTATTTTATTTTTAAACTGTTCCTTCCATATATTTTTTTTTTTTAATCATTTTTATTGTTATCTCAGGGAATGTAAATATCCCCTATGATAGCAATAAGTAGTGACAGGTACTCTTTTTTGAAAAAAATTGGGGGGTTAGACCCTAGATCTTTCCTCTGCCCTCAAAGCATCTGACCACACCAAGATCGGTGTGATAAAATGCTTTCCCAATTTCCCAATGGCGCTGTTTATATCCGGGGGGGGCATTCCCTCCCACTGCTTGTAAAAGCAGTCTAGAGGCTAATTATCTGCTAGAATTGCTTTTACATGAAAGCCAGCCACTGGCTGAAAAGAATGATACCAAGATAATACCTAAACCTGCAGGCATCATTCTGGTATAAACATTCAAAGTCCAGCAACATACCAGTACGTTGCTGGTCCTTGTTGGACATGTATTGTAATCTTTTTTTTCATGCAGACTGTTGGCTGAACGAAAAAAAGAGATTGATCGGTGGGTACGCCCACCATTAGAATACCTCCCTTCATCCACCCACTTCTAATGATGGGCATATATGCCGAAGCATGGGGGCATCCTCCCGCAAAAAAGTTATGCCGCGTACACACGGTCGGACTTTTCCACGGGCAAGCCTTCGTCGGAATTTCGACCGTATGTACGCGGCATAAAAGGTTATGCCGCGTACACACGGTCAAACTTTTCCACGGGCAAGCCTCCGTCGGAATTTCGACCGTATATACGCGGCATTAGGAGCAAAATCACTCCTCCGCCCCTGCTGCCCCCATGCTTCGGCATATATGCTCTTTTTTTAACTGTGGTGGTGAAATCACCTCCTACAGCGTTGGAGTCAAGGCTTTATGTATCGTGGGAGCAAACGCTGTTGCTGTCAAGATAAATAAATCCACGATGCAACTGAATGGCGTACCTGCTAAGCAAATGATGGTTAACATTAAAACAAAGTAACATTACAGTACAACAGTAAGACCTTACCATACCTGCAAAGCAAATACCAAAACAAAACCTAGTAAAAACATTTTTTTAACGCAACCTGTGCCTAAAATATATATATGCCGAAGCATGGGGGCATCCTCCCGCAAAAAAGTTATGCCGCGTACACACGGTCGGACTTTTCCACAGGCAAGCCTTCGTCAAAATTTCGACCGTATGTACGCGGCATAAAAGGTTATGCCGCGTACACACGGTCGGACTTTTCCACGGGCAAGCCTCCATCGGAATTTCGACCGTATGTACGCGGCATTAGGAGCAAAATCGCTCCTCCGCCCCTGCTGCCCCCATGCTTCGGCATATATGCTCTTTTTTTTTAACTGTGGTGGTGAAATCACCTCCTACAGCACTGGAGTCACGGCTTTATGTATCGTGGGAGCAAACGCTGTTGCTGTCAAGATAAATAATTCCGCGCTGCAGTTGAATGGCGCACCTGAAAACAAAAAATTACATACCTGAAATGCAAGCATGATAAAACATTGCAGAATGGAATACAGTAAAAAAGAGCAGAACAATAGAGAGAAAATAGAGAGAGAGAGAGAGAGAGAACAATAAAACGACAACTATTTATTTTTGTTTTTTTTATTTTATATTTTTTTTGTGTTTTTGTTTTTTACGTTTTTGTTTTCTTTTTTACACTTTTTTTTTGTAACTTTAACAACTGTAATGGTTCGGGTCTCTCAAAATGTAATGGCATCTTGGGAGACCCTGTGTAAGTGTGTCCTAGTCTGTGAAATGCTGTACCCTACGCTAAAACTTCACTTTTGAGTGGTAGCGTTCAAAACATTCACCAAGGCAAAGACCAGGTTTGTCAGGACAGAGTGGACAATAATGACGGGTGTCACGCCTAAATCCGCGCTTGCTACAGACACAACATCTTTTTTGGGGGGCTCGTTGGGTAGGGGTACTCGGGAGGAGATGCGTATAATGCCTCTCATGCAGCCGGCTTACTGCATTTGGTAGGGGATGGTGAGGTGCAGAACCGCCTGGATACAGGAGTTCTGTGACAATCTCATTCTGGAATTTTAGAAGAGATAACGTCCCGCCTGAAGCTCTGTATAGCTCATGAGCGTTCAGCAAAGCCAATTGAAATAAGGATACTTAATAAGAATAAGGATACACTTTTTTGTACCAGCGTCTCGCCTTACGGTCAATTAGATACGGCGCCAACAACTGGTCGTTGAGGTCCACCCCTCCCATATTTTTGTTATATTCGTGGACACAGAGGGGTTTCTCCACAACACCAGTCACCGTACGAATTTGGACTGTCGTGTCTGCATGAAGGGAGGTAAGAAGGAAAACATTCTTATTGTCCCTCGACTTCATAGCGAGCAAGTTATTACACTTTACGCAGGCTCTCTCCCCAAGCCTAAGACGGGCATCTACAAGCCGCTGGGGAAAGCCTCTGCGATTAGGTCGCACGGTGCCACATGCTCCAATCTGATGATCAAACAAGTGACTAAACAGTGGCACGCTCGTGTAATAATTGTCCACATACAAGTGGTACCCCTTTCCGAATAAGGGTGACACCAATTTCCACACTATCTTGCCAGCGCTCCCTATGTAATCCGGGCAGTTGACCGGCTCAACCTGACTATCTTTTCCCTCATAAACCATAAAGCTCCATACATAGCCTGTTGCCCTGTCACAGCACTTATAGAGCTTGACCCCGTATCTGGCACGCTTGCTGGGAAGGTACTGCTTGAAAGCCAAGCGGCCAGAAAATTTAATCAGGGACTCATCAACGCAGACAGCTTGATCGGGAATAAACAAGGCTGCAAAACGTTCGTTGAAGTGGTTTATGAGGGGCCGAATTTTATAGAGCCGGTCGTATTCAGGGTCCCCACGTGGACGACAAAGTTCATTGTCGTTGAAGTGCATGAACCGCAAAATCTGCTCGTATCGTTTCCTGGGCATGGAGGCAGAGAACACGGGCATGTGGTCAATTGGGTGCATGGACCAATAAGCACGCAATGACGGGAATTTATGTGTGCCCATGTTGAGGGAAAGGCCCAGAAAGGTCTTAAATTCGGAAACCGTAATTGGTTTCCAATCTTTGGCAATGGAAGGCAACTGGGGATTAGCGGCGATGAATTGACCAGCATATAAATTACTCTGGTCCACAATAGATCTATAGAGATCTTCCGTGAAAAACAGTGAATAATAATCAATTGGCATAAAATCAGCTGTTTCCACCTGAATACCGGGTTGGGCAGTGAATGGGGGAAGTACGGGTTCTGCAGAAGTGGTGGGGACCCAATCAGGATAGGCGAATTCTGCAGGAAGAGCACTATGGGTACGACGGGCCTGCCTTTGTCTTCTTATTGGTGGCAGCGGGACACTACTTGTGCTTGCCACCTCGCCAGCTTGAACTGCACTTATGGGACTCGCCACGTCACCAAGTGATACTGCAGTGCTGGATGTACGCCCAGGCTGTACTAGGCCGCTGGTGCTTGCCAATTCACCAGAAGGAATAGCGGCGCTAGTACTACTCTGCTCCATGATACGAGAGCCCTGCGGTTCTTGCTCCTCAACAACCTCAGAAGATCGGGATCGGGTACGCCTGACCTTAGCAGGGACCTCAACTTCGTCGTCAGAGCTATCTGATGTGGGGCCGCTGACGTCACTGTCTTCTACGGGAAGATATTCTGAGCCTGAATCTGACAGATACGTGACCTCCTCTTCACTATCTGTCATGCTCAGAATCTCGTAGGCCTCTTTACTAGTGTACCTTCGTCTTGCCATTTTGGGCTCTAAATTTAGGGGTACACTAGTAAGATTCACAGGAAAAAAAGCACCCGACTGTCGTCAGCAAATGTATCAAACGCTACAAAAAAAACTGTTAGCGGTCGCAGGGATCAGGACTGTCTCTGCGAACGCTGCAGTTATGTGTTTTGTGTTTGGTAAGTGACAGTGATCGATACTGCACTTGGGTGGGCTGGGCTGGGCGGAGGGGCTAAACGCAGGTGCTAGCAGGTATCTGGGCTGATCCCGCTAACACTGCGTTTTTGGGAACCCTAAACCGCTGGGGACGCTAGTATAGATCTGATCAGATACTATACCACTAAGGGAGGTGTATGCTTTGCGCGTGGGTGTTAGCGTTACTGGCACTAACCTAATGCTGCCTGGGGCGATGCAGACCCTCTCTGGCGCTAAAACCTAATTGATCTCACCCGCCGGGCGATCAGGGGGTTAAACCTTTATTGGGTTATATACGGCGGGTGCCCTGATGCTATAAAAAGCAAACTAACCAACCAGCGTCACCCGTAACCTTTATATGGTGATCACTGGTGAAAGGGTTAACTAGGGGCAATCAGGGGGTTAAAACCTTTATTAGGTTAAATATGGGGGTACCCGACGCTATATAAAAACCTGACGGGTTACCTAAATAACGAAATAACTAACTGGGTAACCAGTGTCACCAGTGACGCTTATACGGTGATTACTGGTGAAAGGGTTAACTCTAGGGGCAATCAGGGGGTTAAAATAATATATGGGGGTACCTGCCGCTCTAAAAACCTGCGGCGAAACTAAAAATAAATAACTGGCTATCTAGGGCACCACCGGCACTAAATACAGCGATCGAAAATACGATCGCTTAGTGACGCTGGCGTTAGGGGGTGAAAGGGTTACCTGGGGGGCGATCAAGGGGTTAAACCTTTATTAGGGGGGGTTAGGGGGCTACCCTGGACCTAAAGGGGCCTAAACCTAACTGCCCTGCAACTTTTTACTATCACAGATGACACAAATGCAGTGATCAGTAAAATAAATGATCACTGCAATCAGTGACACTGTGATTGGGGGCTGGGGGGTGACCTGGGGGGTGATCTGGGGGTGAAATGTGTGCCTATGTGTAACTAAGTGTCAGTGGACTGTTGGTGCACTAACCTGCTTCTTCTCTCCTCGGCGCCGGAATCGAAAAGACCGCCGCGAGGGAGATGACATCACTTCCTCCTGCCTGTGTTTACATCACATGGCGGAGGAAGCATTTTCATTCGCTGGGAGCGATCGCGAGGGGGTGGCCGAAATCGAATGGTCACCCCCTCATCTCTGATCGCTCCCCAACGATAAACGGCCGCTCACTGTATAGGAGGGGGGTCCGATCGGACCCCCCAACTGTACAAAGGCGATCACGTACACTGTACGTGATTGTGCCTGTCGGTGCCATTCTGCCGACGTATATATACAGTGAGCGGTCGTTAAGTGGTTAAGGAGATATTTCTTGCACCTACAGGTAAGCCTTAATCTAGGCTTACCTGTAGGTGCAAGTTGTCAGAGTGGGGTTACAACCACTTTAAGTGTCAGTTAATGTTCATAGGAGAGTGTCTGCTAACCTGTGAATAAAGGTACGTGAAGTATAACGTTAATATCCTGTTACATTAAAAGGCTGAAATGTAACTGAGGAAGGGCAAGAGTAGATACCTCAATAATTGGCACTGTTCAACACCTCTCCCACAAGCCAGCTACTAACATTTAACACAGTAACCGCACTGAATTATCACTTGGCCAGTTCATCAATAAGCATAACTTCATTCTTCTTGCATGCTTGTATGTGGTTACTAAGTTAGGGAATGTGTAACTATATCCAGGGACTTGGCCTTCTTTACAAGTTGATATGTTGACAATTCCTTTGGCTATGAAGGTGTTAAGCAGTTGCAGAGAGCTGTAACATATTTCCAAGAAAACGTGCATATTATTAGAAAGCGTAACATAGAATCTACTGTGATCACCCTAAAAATATCTGGCAGGAAATCCAACTCCACATTGAACGTGCTTGGGCACCCTGTAGTACATTTTTAGTGGGATTGTAAAACTCTGCTGTGTGCCAAAAATGGCCCATATTCTTCATACCAAGTTAATATACGCCTTAAACATTGCTTTTAAAATCACATAAGACACAGGAATCCTGAAGTGCATGCTTAGGATTTGGGTTAGCTTTCATAATACCCTAAAAATGTACACAAAACCATTCAAAACAAACACTGACCCATTTTAGCTGGTCATGTACAAGTAGATATTTCATGACATACTGTACCAGGAAAGGTAAGTGAACTACCCACATTGTTGGCACATGTCTGAATCAAATGCCACTGCAAGCCCATGTACTTTTGTACAATGTCAATTTACACAGAGTGCAGTGTTCCATGACAATCATTTAGATTACCATAGTCAGGAGTAAAAATAGGGATTCTGGTTGTCATACATTTCTGCACTTTGAATTGTCTTATTAAAATATGTGAATAAGAGCGATTATTGCGCTATCTCAAAAGAAAAAAAGAAAGGGAGGGAGAAAGCGGCTACACAAGAATGTGCCAAAAATTTAAAAACAAGTGGAGATAAATATGCAGCGCTAAATAATAAACAGTGAAATATTTATAAATCACTAATAATATAAACCCAAAAGAACTGATGAAAATAGCAGTGACCGTCACAAGTGATTGAAGAGTCTCATGGTGAGGATGTTACCAAGGTTATCTAAACATCACAGGAAGTATATCTTCAAAACAAAGTGGTGTGTCTTAAACACTCTTACCAGAAACGTTGGACCCGACCGTCAGCGACAACGGATCAATCAGACATGGGGGTTCCCAAACGATGGGTGAACCGGATATCCGAGGGATCCAATGGAACTCCAAACTCTCCTTGAAGGAATCTGGATGGAAATAGCCACGGATGGAACTGCTGGACCAAGTTGTTCACGACCGCTGCTCAGTTAGACATGGATATTCCAATAGACTCAAGGAACCAAATGACCCAAGGACAGTCCAAAAAATATTCAGTAGATTCTAAATATTAGTAGCCCCAACTGGGGTAGCAATAGCCAAATGGAGGACCCACCAGAACTCGCATCCACAGAACATGGAAGAAAGAAAAAAATGGAAGGGCTTCCAATGGTGCAGGTCAAAAAACTGGGTTTTTATTGATAAAAGCCAACATACAAATAAAAGTGATCACTATAGAATAAAAGCATTATGGGGAATGGTGTACCTGGCCCAAAGCCTAATGCCGTATGGCCAGCGGTAGTAAGACATTAAAGTGAAATTTTACCCATAACCGCTTGATAACAATTATTGTTCTTTAATAAAAGAACATACAGTGAATTCCACATTCATAATTGTGCTACCGAAATTGGTTTTGCTGTAAATTGCCTCCAGCATTGCTCCTGTTTAGGGATGAGCTTCGTGTTCGAGTCGAACATACGTTCGACTCGAACATCGGCTGTTCGATCGTTCGACGAAGATCGAACGATTTGGGCCGTTCACGCCAAATTCGAGTGACGCGAACGGCCCACAATGCACTACGCCATCGCAGTGTCATCCAGGTGCTGTGATTGGCCAAGCATGCACTGTGACCCCGCATGCTTGGCCAATCACATCGCCGGCAGCGAGGAGAGCAATGATTGGCCACAGGCAGGATGCCTGTGGCCAAATATTGCTGAGGGGGTTTAGTACACGCCCCACACTATAAAAGGCCGCCAGCGCGGCGGCCTTGTGTAGTGTGTTCCGGAGCAGGGAAAGAGAAGCATAGGCAGGGACAGTGTAATTTTTTTCCTTTACTAATCCTGGATTCATTGTGTTTAGGGACAGAGAAGGATAGGTAGGGAGAGTGTCAGCGTGTCATTCTGTGCTAAACCTTGTTTGTAGGGACAGAGAAGGACAGTGAGGGAAAGTGTCAGTGTGCTATTCTGTGCTAATCCTTGTTTGTAGGGACAGAGAAGGACAGTGAGGGAAACTATCAGTGTGCTATTCTGTTCTAAACCAATCTTGCTGAACCATATTTGAAATCCTTGAGTTTAGGGACAGAGAAGGACACTCGGGGAAACTGTCAGTGTGCTATTCTGTTCTAAACCAATCTTGCTGAACCATATTTGAAATCCTTGAGTTTAGGGACAGAGAAGGACACTCGTGGAAACTATCAGTGTGCTATTCTGTGCTAAATCTTGTTTGTAGGGACAGAGAAGGACAGTGAGGGAAAGTGTCAGTGTGCTATTCTGTCCTAAACCAATCTTGCTGAACCATATTTGAAATCCTTGAGTTTAGGGACAGAGAAGGACACTCGGGGAAACTATCAGTGTGCTATTCTGTGCTAAATCTTGTTTGTAGGGACAGAGAAGGACAGTGAGGGAAAGTGTCAGTGTGCTATTCTGTCCTAAACCAATCTTGCTGAACCATATTTGAAATCCTTGAGTTTAGGGACAGAGAAGGACACTCGGGGAAACTATCAGTGTGCTATTCTGTGCTAAACCAATCTTGCTGAACCATATTTGAAATCCTTGAGTTTAGGGACAGAGAAGGACACTCGGGGAAACTATCAGTGTGCTATTCTGTGCTAAACCAATCTTGCTGAACCATATTTGAAATCCTTGAGTTTAGGGACAGAGAAGGACACTCGTGGAAACTATCAGTGTGCTATTCTGTGCTAAATCTTGTTTGTAGGGACAAAGAAGGACAGTGAGGGAAAGTGTCAGTGTGCTATTCTGTCCTAAACCAATCTTGCTGAACCATATTTGAAATCCTTGAGTTTAGGGACAGAGAAGGACACTCGGGGAAACTGTCAGTGTGCTATTCTGTTCTAAACCAATCTTGCTGAACCATATTTGAAATCCTTGAGTTTAGGGACAGAGAAGGACACTCGGGGAAACTATCAGTGTGCTATTCTGTGCTAAACCAATCTTGCTGAACCATATTTGAAATCCTTGAGTTTAGGGACAGAGAAGGACACTCGGGGAAACTATCAGTGTGCTATTCTGTGCTAAATCTTGTTTGTAGGGACAGAGAAGGACAGTGAGGGAAAGTGTCAGTGTGCTATTCTGTCCTAAACCAATCTTGCTGAACCATATTTGAAATCCTTGAGTTTAGGGACAGAGAAGGACACTCGGGGAAACTATCAGTGTGCTATTCTGTGCTAAACCAATCTTTCTGAACCATATTTGAAATCCTTGAGATTAGGGACAGAGAAGGACACTCGTGGAAACTATCAGTGTGCTATTCTGTGCTAAATCTTGTTTGTAGGGACAGAGAAGGACAGTGAGGGAAAGTGTCAGTGTGCTATTCTGTCCTAAACCAATCTTGCTGAACCATATTTGAAATCCTTGAGTTTAGGGACAGAGAAGGACACTCGGGGAAACTGTCAGTGTGCTATTCTGTTCTAAACCAATCTTGCTGAACCATATTTGAAATCCTTGAGTTTAGGGACAGAGAAGGACACTCGGGGAAACTATCAGTGTGCTATTCTGTGCTAAATCTTGTTTGTAGGGACAGAGAAGGACAGTGAGGGAAACTATCAGTGTGCTATTCTGTGCTAAACCAATCTTGCTGAACCATATTTGAAATCCTTGAGTTTAGGGACAGAGAAGGACACTCGGGGAAACTATCAGTGTGCTATTCTGTGCTAAACCAATCTTGCTGAACCATATTTGAAATCCTTGAGTTTAGGGACAGAGAAGGACACTCGGGGAAACTATCAGTGTGCTATTCTGTGCTAAATCTTGTTTGTAGGGACAGAGAAGGACAGTGAGGGAAACTATCAGTGTGCTATTCTGTGCTAAACCAATCTTGCTGAAGCATATTGCAAATCCTTGTGTTTAGGGACAGAGAAGGATAGGCAGGGGACAGTGTCAGTGTCTTTGTTGCTAAGCCTCCTGCACAGTATACACCTGAAGGTAGCCCTTATTGCTGTTTTTCCCATCTCCCTGCAGGCCATCCATTAAAATGTCTGGAAGGCAAACAAGGAGAGGCAGACAGTCAGGAGGCAAAAAAAAGAGGGCAAGCAGGCTCTGTGTCTGGGGGCAACAGTGCTGGTCGTGGACGCGGTGCATTGTCATCAGCACGTGGCCATGGGACACGCTTGTCCTTCTTTTCGGCAGCTGGACATGTTGAGCCACATCATGCCGAAGACTTGGTAGAGTGGATGACCAAGCCCACCTCATCCTCCTCATCCTCTCTCACCCAGGCTCAGGGTACTGGCAAAGCAGCTGCCAAAGCGTCCTCTTCTCTGGTATCAATGTCATCATTAGTCACTCCTTCCCTAGACCCACCATGTCCTCCTCCTGAGGAGTCCCCCAAACTGTTTGAGCACAGTGTTGGGTACATGCTCCAGGAGGATGCCCAGCGTTTCGAAGGATCTGATGATGATACCCAGCTAGAGGAAGGCAGTAGCGTGAGAGCAGAGAGAGGGGATGCTCAAGAAGGACACCAATCTGGCAGTCATGCTCCAGCAGCTGCAGCATACTGCCAGATTGGCTCCAGTGATGAGGAGGGAGGGGATGATGAGGTCACTGACTCCACGTGGGTGCCTAATAGGAGAGAGGAGGAGGAGGAGGATGAGGAGGAGGCACATCTCCAACGAGGCAGGATGCCCTTGGGTGGCCAGCGTATGGGCAGCACACAGACGGAATCACACCGCAGAGCTCCGCCTGTGCAGGGCGCTGCCTCTGCCCGTCATTCAAAAAGTTCTTTGGTGTGGGCCTTTTTTGAGGCGAGTGCATCAGATCGCACAGCTGCTGTTTGCAACATATGTCTCAAGCGTATATCGCGTGGCCAAAACATCAGCCGCTTGGGCACCACATGCTTGATCAGACATATGTTGACCTGCCATGCAGCTCGTTGGCAAGCCTACCTTAAAGACCCACACCAAAGAACAAAGCGGACCTCTCCTTGCACCGCATCAGCTGGGATCTCCAACCCCACTGTACCATCAGTCCTCTCTGAAACCTGCACTGAGAGGAATGAAGGTGTAGAATTAGGTGTGTCACAGCCAAGTACTTGCGGCCACTCTGCTAGTAGTACACCGACGTCCGATTCTAGCAGGCAAATTTCCCTGCCCCAGCTGCTGGACCGTCGAAAGAAGTTCACTCCCAGCCATCCACATGCCCAGCGGTTGAATGCTAGCTTGGCTAAATTGCTAGCGCTTCAACTGCTGCCTTTTCAGTTGGTAGACTCGGCCCCCTTCCGTGAGTTTGTGCAATGTGCGGTTCCTCAGTGGCAGGTTCCCAAACGCCACTTTTTCTCACGGAAGGCGATTCCGGCTCTCTACAGGCATGTGGAAGGCAATGTCTTGGCCTCGCTGGACAGGGCGGTCAGCGGTAAGGTGCATATTACCGCTGACTCATGGTCCAGCAGGCATGGACAGGGACGTTACCTTTCTTTCACGGCCCATTGGGTCACTCTTTTGGCAGCTGGGAAGGATGCAGGACAAGGTGCAGTAGTGTTGGAGGTTGTTCCACCGCCACGCCTCCAAAATGCTACTACTGGTTGTGACACACCTCTCTCCTCCACCCCCTCCTCTTCTTCTTCCTCCATGGCCTCTTCCTGTGGTTTGTCCTCGGAACCAGCGGTGCTCCGTAGGCGTTCAAGGGGCTACGCAAGTACGCAGGCAAAAAGATGCCATGCCGTGCTTGCGCTGGTGTGTTTGGAGGACAGGAGCCACACTGGGGCAGAGGTCCTGTCTGCTCTGCAGGGGCAGGCCGAGAGGTGGTTGACGCCACGCCAGCTTAAGCCAGGAATGGTGGTTTGCGACAATGGCACCAACCTCCTCTCCGCCCTCCGACAGGGACAACTGACCCATGTGCCCTGTATGGCTCACGTCCTTAACCTGGTGGTGCAGCGGTTCTTGGGCAGGTACCCGGGCTAACAGGATGTCCTGAGGCAGGCCAGGAAAGTCTGTGTGCATTTCCGCAGATCTTATAATGCCAGTGCTCGCCTGGCTGAGCTGCAAAAGGAGTTGAACCTGCCCAAGAACCGCCTTATATGTGACATGCCCACCAGGTGGAACTCAACGTTGGCCATGCTGCAGCGGCTGCACACGCAGCAGAGGGCCATCAATGAGTACCTGTGCGACTACGGCACCAGGACAGGGTCAGGGGAACTCGGTTTTTTTTCACCACGCCAGTGGGGCATGATCAGGGATGCATGCACTGTCCTGGCACTATTTGAGGAGGCCACGAGGATGGTGAGCAGTGACAGTGCATGCATCAGTGACACTGTACCTCTTGTCCACCTGTTGGAGCACACGCTGCGTGGAATAATGGACAGGGCACTTGAGGCAGAACAGAGGCAGGAAGAGGAGGACTTCCTTGCCTCTCAAGGCCCCCTTTACCCAGACAGTGTTCCTTCTGTCCCACCCATCGCACAGGAAGAGGAGGAGGAGGAGGAGGAGGAGGAGGAAGATTGTGTCAGCATGGAGGTGGAGGCTGGCACTCAGCATCATCAGCAGCAGTCTTTTAGGGATGATTTACAGTCCCAAGAAACCAGTGGACTTGTACGTGGCTGGGAGGAGGTGGCTGCGAATCATGTCGTCCTTAGCGACCCAGAGGACTCCGGACTGAATGCCTCAGCTAACCTACGCTGCATGGCCTCCCTGATCCTGCAAAGTCTGCGGAAGGATCCTCGTATTCTTCGGATCAAGGAGAGGGACCATTACTGGCTGGCCACTCTCCTTGATCCACGGTACAAGGGTAAGGTTGCGGACCTTATGTTACCGTCGCAGAGGGAGCAGAGGATGAGACAACGCCGGGAGGCCTTGCAGAAAGGTCTGTGCAACGCGTTCCCAGAGACTGGGAGGTTACAAACTCCTGGTCCTGGACAACGAGTTGCTGAGGCTTCGGGCAGTCAAAGAAGGAGCGGTGGGGAAGGTGGCCGTCTGACCGATGCGTTCAGACAATTCTTTAGTCCGCAGCCCCAAAGTATGATCGGTTCCAGCAACCATCGCCAGCGTCTGATATACATGGTGCAGGAATACCTAGGGGCAAGGTCAGACTTGGACACCTTCCCCACCGAAAATCCTCTGGCTTACTGGGTCTTGAGGATGGATCACTGGCCAGAGCTTGCACAGTATGCAATTGAGCTACTGGCCTGTCCTGCATCCAGCGTTCTTTCAGAACGCACATTCAGTGCTGCTGGAGGATTTGTCACGGATCACAGGGTGCGCCTGTCCACCGACTCGGTTGATCGACTGACTTTCATCAAGATGAACCAGTCTTGGATCACCACCAGCTACCACACACCTGATGCTGATATAACAGACTAATTGATTTTAAAATGTCACATCCCTTCAAGACTGATGCTGATGCTGAGTGCCTGTGCTGTTATGTTGACTGGCTATCCTCCTCCTCCTCCTCAATGATACGATTAATGATGATAGCTTGGAAGATCATTTTGGTTTATGGGTGACGCCACCAGTGGCTAAGGCCCAATTTTTCAGCCCCTGTTTAACAGGGGAGTGTAATTACAATTTTTGATGCAATACTTTGCAACAGGCCTCATTGCTGTGCTCCAAGTACAGTATCTGTGAGGGGTTGCAGTGTTGTGCCACCAGTGCCTAAGGCCCAATTTTTCAGCCCCTGTTCAACAGGGGCATGCAATTATAATTATTGATCTAATAATTCACAGCAGGGCCCATTGCTGCGCCCACCAAGAGTAACTGTCAGGCCTTACAGTGTTGTGGCACCAGTACCACCATCACCACCACCACCACCACCAAAGGCCCAATTTTTCAGCCCCTGTTCAACAGGGGCATGCAATTATAATTATTGATCTAATAATTCACAGCAGGGCCCATTGCTGCGCCCACCAAGAGTAACTGTCAGGCCTTACAGTGTTGTGTCAACACCACCACCACCACCACCACCACCACCAAAGGCCCAATTTTTCAGCCCCTGTTCAACAGGGGCATGCAATTATAATTATTGATCTAATAATTCACAGCAGGGCCCATTGCTGCGCCCACCAAGAGTAACTGTCAGGCCTTACAGTGTTGTGGCACCAGCACCACCATCAAAGGCCCAATTTTTACTACCACTGTTCAACAATTATATGTTATTACAATTCCTGATATAATAGTTGACAGCAGGGCGTTCCAGCACCCACCAAGAGTAACTGTGAGTGCTTACAGTGTTGTGCCAACACCAACACCTAAGGGGCCAATTTCTGCAGAGTATATACGGCAGGTCCCTACTTTCAAACATCCAACTTACAAACGACTACTACTTGCAAACGGAAGAAGACAACAGGAAGTGAGAGGAAATCTACCCCTTGGAAGGAAAATTCTCTCCTGTAAGAATTAATATGGGAGAAAGGTGTCTCCTCTCTACTGATGCTTTATCACCAATCCTTGTTTCAATAAAAACACCACATTTCAAAAACAGTTGTCATTGGGACACAAAGTGAGGTGAAATGTTCTGAACAGGGGCACAGACAGCAAAAAAAATGTTACAGGGGTGATAACCCTTCCCTATGTTTTCCAAAAAGCTTAAAAATAGGTATTTGGCCTGGAGCTACACTTAAACAATGTAGCTGTTCAAAATTACAAACAGATTCTACATAAGAACAAACCTACAGTCCCTGTCTTGTATGCACCGCCTGTATACGGCTGTTCAGAGTATATAGGGCCTTTTTTATTTTGTGTGCGGGGTTCCCCTTAATATCCATACAAGACCCAAAGGGGCTGGTAATGGGCTGGGGTAGGGGGGGGGGGGTTGATGGGGTAGCTATGCCATTTTTCTTAAAGATTTTCATCCATATTGCCGGGACCAGACATTACATTAAAGCGGCAAGCAGTTTTAAATGGCTTTTTTTTCCTTTAGAAATGTTATTTTGTGCAGGGACAGTTCTAAACACGGGAAACACGTGGCACTTCACAGGCATACTTTAGACACCCCCCAGGTACAATATTTAAAGGAATATTTGACTTTTTTTTTTCCACTTTATGCATCATTAAAATGACTGCTCCCGGAAAACGTCCGTTTTTAAAACTTCTTTTTGCATTGATACATGTCCCCTGGTGCAGAACCCGGGTTCCCAAACTCTGTTTAGGACAATAACATGGATAATAGTCATTATAATTAGCACTTTAGAATCCGAACGTTCGCATCCATTGTATTTAATAGGGTTCTAATGTTCGTGCGAACTTTCGGTCCGTTCGCGGGTTCTGGTGCGTACCGAACCCGGGGGTGTTCGGCTCATCACTACTCCTGTTCCTTCTTGGTGGAAGCTGCCATTTTGTTGAAGCCCAGAGCAGTCACTTCCATATTTGAAACATTTCCCTCTCCTTGGTCTCAAAAACGTTGTCACTTTCTCTAATTAAAATATGTACATTTCCAGCCTTGATTGTACGGTATGTCTTGGTGCAGTTCAAGAGGAAGGCTGATAGAAGCTTTACAATGCTGAAATTCGCAGGCTGGATAAGGGAGAAAGGGAAGATAGAGGAATCGGGGAGATAAGACTAGATACTATCCTCGTAAATGTAACCGTTTGGTGTCTTCCTGGCAGCAGTTTGTTCTGTCACCTTTCCTGCTTTTCCTTTCTCCCTCCCTAATCTGTGTTCCCTCAACACAGTTTGTGTCATTCTTGTTGCTTTCTTCAGTAACAGTAAATCTTAACCACTTGGACCAGGACTATTTTTCAAATTTGTTGTTTAACTTTTTTTGCTAGAATATTACTTAGAACCCCCAAACATTAAATATTATATATATAATTTTTTTTTTTTGCACTGCTGTGCAAATCACATGCGATGTCTGTGCGATGCAAATTCAGCCATACAGATTGTATTGGCTAATTTTGCATTGAATGCGGACCAAAGTTGTGCAGGACCCTTTTTTTGGTCCGCACCAGAAATGAATCGCATGGGTGTTCACACCCATGCGATCTGATTCCTGTCTGAATTGACAGTTCACACTGAGATGTGCGAACCGATCTGGGGGTGTCATTAACTTTCTAATGACACCTGCAGCGGTTTGCATAGGGCAGTGTGAACTGCCTGCGGGTGACATGCGATGTGGGAACCTGTGCTAGATTCGCACGGGTTCTCGCATCGCAGCAGTGTGAACCGAGCCTTAGGGTGGGCATGCTTTTCTGTGCTGAAAATTGCTAGTATCAGTCTCCTACATTCAAAGCTAATGTATTAGATAAGCTGTCCAGAGATGTCTCTCCAAACCCAGCCAAGGTGCAAGCTGTCCTGGACTGGCACCCTCCAAGAACTGTCACGGAGCTGCGCTCTTTCTTGAGTCTGGTGGGGTACTACCTGTGGTTCATCCCATGGTTTATTTAGATAGTTGCCCTCTTTACCCAGCTGTTATGTGGACCCCAGCAACAGGCCTTTGAGACACTAAAGCATAGACTGACCTCTGCTCCCTTGCTGGTCTACGCAGACTACACCTTGCTGTTTCAGTGTATATGGATTGGAGCCTGCAAGGTCTGGGGGCTGTGATGGTCAAGAGAGAGTGATTGCTTACGCCAGTCGGAGCCTACAGCTCACCGAAAATAATCCCCACAACTACAGTTCTTTCAAGCTTGAGTTACTTACCTTGGTCTTGGCCATCACCAAGAAGTTTGCGGAGTATCTCACAGGGACCAACATGGATGTTTTCATGAACAACAACCCCCTTGCATGCCTGAAAACCAAAGGTGGGTGGCCCGTCTGGCCAGGGTTCAAGCTCAAAATCCACTATCGGACAGGGAAGCTCAACGGGCATGCCAATGCCCTGTCCCGGTTCCTGGTGGAGCCCCTGGGAAGGTCGTAGACTCTAATCAGGAGGATATAGAATTTGCTCCTGTGGTTCCTAAGCCAGCTGCCTTACGCGCCATTGAGGAACAAGACGGGGACCATCAACCAAGCCTGATGAACTTTTAAAGTCAATAGGAGTGGTCACTGATCCAGCAGAAATATCCAGTCCCGATACAGGTACAGCGATATCTCTCTCGGAGACACAACTCACCTCCCGACAATGTCAGAAGTTGTCCCGTCGCTCGTGCTATCCTGAGACAGTGGGACCAACTAGAATTACAGGACACAGTGCTCTACCATTAGGCACACATCTACTCCGAGCAGTGGGATATTCTCAGAGTTGTGGTCCCCCAGTTGCATATCCAACAGATCTGCCAGCTACTTCACAGAACCAGCGGGCAATGTCAGGGTGGATGGGACTGAAGAATTGCTGCGGAGGTACTGCTTTTGTCCTTATGTGTCCACCTGGGTGCACAAGACTTGTCAAAAGTGTGAAAGGTGTGCCATAGACCAGGCTCCCTCTGAAAAGACCACGCCCATGATCATTGCCACCTTTCGAATTGATAACAATGGTTTTTCTGCCTATCTCCAGTGCTCCCTTAGGCTATCAATATGCGTTGATCTTTGTCGACCACTTTACCAATTTTGCGGTGGTAGTACCTACCAAGGTCCACACAGCTGTCAACACCACCAGACTTTTCTGGGAACACATTGTCCAACCATATGGCTGCCTAAAGCCTATCCTGTCAGACCAAGGTCCGAACTTTGAGTCCATAAATCTCACACCATCCCTTACCATCCTCAAGGCAAGGGCGCCTATGAGCGATTAAATCGCACCCTGCTGGGAATGCTGTGAACTCTAAAGTTACTGAGTTACCGAGATCGGTTGCACCAACACGTGACTTGACCCCATGAAGAAGCGCCTACATCAAAACCTTGTGTGCTAAGGACTGCCCCAAGAAACACCAATGGCCCGGAGGCCATTGATGCCGTTGATCTTCCCCCAGTGTATGAAGCTCCAACTGACTGGTACCTGCCGCCCCTCGGGATTCCGCCTCTGACCTATCACAACCCTGAGCCTGGCAACGTTGGGTTGAGAGCCCGGGAGGCCCATCCACCCCATCCAGTACTGACACATCTGAGGATTCAACCTGGGGCCCAGAGGAAGTGGAAGACACGCATGATCCCCCTGCTACCTGAGGCCCCCGAGTCACTGTCCAAAGCTGAACCTTTGCCAAGTGACTCTACAGAGAATCAAGAGAGCCGGCACCCTTTGCAGTTTAACCCTCCCTGCAATATATTCAGACTGTTCGAATTGTATATTGCTCTGGTGTAATCATGCTTTGAGCTTTTATTGCCAGTATTATTGCTGTTTCCATGTTGTTGTGATGCCCGAGGACGGCATCTGTTAAAGGGGTGGGAGTGTATGCAGTTGCAGTCTACATTCTCCACTGCAGGTGGCGCTCTTCCGCAGCAGCACTGCAGTTGGAGAGGAAGTAAAGAGGAACATGGTTCTATGGTTTCCTGGTTCCCGCCTCATGTGACTCTGATGACCATCTTGGGTCAGATAGAGCCTATTTTAGGCCCTGCATCTCAGGTTTGGTGCGCATTTGCGAGTAGGGACAGGTACCCCACCTGGTAGAGACAGTACTATTGGTAGGGAAAGGTTCTTAATGAGGAGAAAAAAAGTTTAGGGCTCTCGACTTCGCTGGACAGCTGCCTGTTTGGGCACAAGATGGCCAGGCTGCATTCTTCCGCTCTCTACAGATGTTGTCAGTTCGACTGCATTCCGCTCTCTACACACTGTAGGGCTGCCTTCCCACTGGTTACTTGTGAACTGTCTCTGCATTATTTGAATACAAGTTCTTTCATTGAACTGGGACTGAGTATGTTATGCCCGCTGCACCCCACCTACAGGCACATATAAGATTCTTGCTTTTTCAAAAGCCCACATGTAATTCAGGATATTGTTTTGCAAATCCTCTCCTGTATAAAGATATAATCTCATGAGCAATAGACAACACACAAGTCCCTTGCCTAGGTTTTTAAGCCAAGAGCTCACATCAAGTGCATTCAGCTATTCACTATTCAAATAAAATGTTTGTGTCCATGTTTAAACCACCTATTTATTTTGATTATTTGACTTGCATATAATTGTGCCTGAAGGATGAATGATACATACTCTATGTGTAGAAGATAGCTACTGTCCCTTAACCACTTAATATGCCGCCATGTGGTCGCGCACCGCCGCGCTCGCGACCCTGCCGCTTTCTCCGTGAGCGCGACCGTGGGTCCCGTGGACTCAATCGCCGCGGGGATACCTGCAATCGTCTCACGGAGAGATAGAGCGGGGAGATGCTAGTGTAAACAAGCATCTCCCTGCTCTGCCTAGTGACAATGACACTGATCTCCGCTTCGCGTAGTCGGAGCGGAGATCAGTGTCATGTCACACACAGCCCATCCCCCTACAGTAAGAAGCACTCCCTAGGAAACACTTAACCCCTACAGTGCCACCTACTGGTTAACCCATTCACTGCCAGTGTCATTTTCACAGTAATCCGTGCATCTTTATAGCACTGATCGCTGTAAAAATGACAATGGTCCCAAAAATGTGTCAAAAGTGTCCGATGTGTCCGCCATAAGGTCGCAGTCATGATAAAAATCGCTGATCGCCGCCATACCTAGTAAAAAAAAAAAATATTACTAAAAAGGCCATAAAACAGTCCCCTATTTTGTAGAAGCTATAACTTTTGTGCAAACCAATCAATAAAGACTTATTGCGATTTTTTTTTTTTTTTTTTTACCAAAAATATGTAGAAGAATACGTATCGGCCTAAACTGTGCAAAAAAAAAAATATTTTTTAAACTCCATGCCTTTGGTCTCCGCGACTGTACTCTTCGCTGGTTCTCTACCTACTTATCCAACCGCACCTTTAGCGTTACTTATAACTCTACTTCCTCCTCTCCCCTTCCTTTCTCAATTGGGGTCCCCCAAGGTTCTGTTCTTGGACCGCTCCTATTTTCAATCTACACCTCCTCCCTGGGTCAGCTGATAGCCTCCCACGGCTTCCAATACCACCTCTACGCTGACGACACTCAAATCTATTTCTCTGCCCCTCAACTCACTTCTTCATTCGCCTCACGTATCTCTAATTTACTATCAGATATATCAGTTTGGATGTCACACCACTTCCTCAAACTTAATCTATCCAAAACTGAACTGGTCATTTTTCCTCCCCCTCGTGCCTCCTCCCCCGATCTCTCTGTTAAAATTGATGGCACAACTATCAGCCCATTCCCACACGCCAAGGTCCTAGGAGTAGTTCTAGACTCTGAACTCTCCTTTAATCCTCACATCCAATCACTGTCCAAATCTTGCCGCATCAACCTCCGCAACATCTCCAAAATACGCCCCTTTTTAACCAAAGACACAACAAAGCTCCTTATCCACTCCCTGGTCATTTCTCGCCTCGATTACTGCAACTCCCTCCTCATTGGCTTACCTCAGAAAACTTTAACCCCCCTTCAGTCCATCATGAATGCTGCTGCCAGACTCATCCACCTTACCACCCGCTCTGTGTCTCCTTCCCCTCTCTGTCAATCCCTCCACTGGCTTCCACTCACCCAACAAATTAAATTCAAAATACTAACGACCTCCTACAAAGCCATCCACAACACTGCCCCCAGCTACATCACTGACCTAGTCTCTAAATACCAACCTAATCGTTCTCTTCGTTCTTCTCAAGACCTCCTGCTTTCTAGCTCGCTCATCACCTCCTCCCATGCTCGACTCCAGGACTTTTCCAGAGTCTCCCCAAGCCTATGGAACTCCTTACCCCAATCGGCCCGTCTATCTCCTTCTCTATTAGCTTTTAGAGGATCCCTAAAAACCCTCCTCTTCAGAGAAGCCTATCCCACCCACACCTAATAACTATATTTCCATTCTGTCCACCTGATCATCCCCCACAGCCAATACCCTTTGTTTCACGTGACCCTCCCTTCTAGACTGTAAGCTCTATCGAGCAGGGCCCTCTGATCCCTCTGTATTGAATTGTATTGTGATTGTACTGTCTTCCCTGATGTTGTAAAGCGCTGCGCAAACTGTTGGCGCTATATAAATCCTGTATAATAATAATAATAATAATATAGTAAAAAGTATTGCATTTTTTTCAAAATTGTCGCTCTATTTTTGTTTATAGCGCAAAAATTAAAAACCGCAGCGGTGATTAAATACCACCAAAAGAAAGCTCTATTTGTGGGAAAAAAAGGACGTCAATTTTGTTTGGGAGCCACGTCGCACGACCGCGCAATTGTCAATTAAACGATGCAGTGCCGAATCGCAAAAAGTGGCCTGGTCTTTGACCAGCAAAATGGTCCGGGGCTGAAGTGGTTAAGCCA
This sequence comes from Rana muscosa, assembly GCA_029206835.1. NCBI lineage: Eukaryota > Metazoa > Chordata > Amphibia > Anura > Ranidae > Rana > Rana muscosa. The sequence goes on along the minus strand of CM055123.1, from coordinate 156,452,032 downwards.
ATATGCAGTCTGCTACCAGATGGACACTTCTAGCGAAAGGATTACATCTCCAAAACCTTATGAATTTTACAGAATTTAAAAAATAAAGTTCATGAAAATCCTGCAAAAATATTCCTAAATCCCCCAATTTTGTACTGGTGCATTCCTTTTACCTTTTTACAGTTTCCCTTTCTACTGATTCTTTCCTTGGGCCCTGTTATTGTCATTATACATTTTGCATGAACGATCAACAGCTGAATATTTAGCACCAGGGGGTCACCAGTTCTACTTCTATCCCCAGGGATTTGGATGAGATTCCAGACTGGCATACTTAGAAAATGAACAGATGAATGCACTGTGGTTAGTTAGAAATATTAGACATCCTTGTATCAAAAGGGTTTAGGGAATCTTTATTATAGCCCACAAGCATTTTATTTATGCAATTTAATTATATACCATCTATAACCCGTCAGTGACTACAACAATGGTTTAACGTGGATTTCAATAATGGGACCATGTTTATGTATGACAGGGTGGGGTGTGTGTATGTTTAAAAAATAAAATAAATAAGTGTAAATGTCATAGAACTCGCAGAGAGGCTTTACTAGATATCAAAGTGCTTTAAGGACTTTTTGCCTGCTTTTTTTTTTTTTTTCTCAACAGAACAAAACAAGCATCAAAAGTACACCCCCACAGGGGTTGTCGGTACACAAGAGTAACATAGATCTTTAACATCCTGGCTGTTAATTTCCTTCTCTCAGCCTCTTCATAGCAAAGACTGAATCGCTCTTTCCATTCAATCTCTCGTTACTCATTCAGGTATACAATGGTGTGTCCAGATTAATAGCTCTCCTGTATTGCAAAAAAAAGCCAACCCATCTACTGGATAAAATACAAGATTCTGGGTGTTGTTCTCTTAAGAGGGCATTAGCATCCCTTTTTATTTATTTATATAATATAATTTATTTTATTTTATTTTTTCAGTGCTCCACTTTGAAAGAAAAATCCTAGAGGCTCAGATATCAGTAGGTAACTTTGCATTAAGAGAGCATATTGTGTTATTAGTTGGACCTTCCAAACAAATTGTGGCATAGAGACTCCAAGGCCCACCCTAGCTGTACAATACTGTAATTTTCTCTCTGCTGGCATCAGCTTCTTACTCAAATAGATCCTCTCCATTTCCTCTCCATTTCCCAATTGGGACAGCACAGCCCCCAGACCTACACTTTTGGCATTGGTTTAGACAAACTCCCTATTGAGGAGTTACCGGCACCAACTATCTCTACAGAGTCTGTTTCAAACCTTGAAAAGCTTCTTCAGCCATTGGATTCAACTTGATTCCTATGGAGTTCTTTCCTTTGATCAGGTCACTGTAGAGTGCTGCTACAGTGGCAAAGTTTAGGATGAACCTATGATAGTACCCAATGGTACCCAGGTAGATTCTTGTTTTTTGGTAAGAGGAGCATGCCATGTAGAGATTGCTTCTATCTTATGGATTTGGGGTTTTATTGGGCCCACCCCATGGGGTATCCCAGATACAAGACCTCTTTTTACCCTGTGGCAAAAATTTTTGCGGGGTTAAACTTGCTCCTCCCAGAGCCGACTAAGGAGGCTGCATATTGCACCGTGAGGTCAGGAATAGGCCTTTGAAGCAGAGCCTCCCATGGGTTGAAGGCTAAGTGTTTGTTAAGGATGGTTAAGTTATAGACCCTTATCCACAATCTTTGGACTTTGGGTCATTGCCACCAGATATGATGCAGCATCCCTAAAACCCAACCTCCTCTAAATCAAAGTGAGGAAGTTGGAGGTATAAATTCCAGAGTCGTGTATCACCAAAACTGAACTTTAAAGGTGTTTTCCTGAGCTAGAATATTGGTGGAGCATTTTGCTGTTGCAACCAAATTGTATTCCATTCTAAAATGTCTAGGGATTCCCCTAGGTCTTGTTCCCATTTATATTCTGTTGTGATTCAGATCCTTGCGTAGGGGCTGTAAGGGACGTGTATACAGTATTACAGTATAAGGTATATTAGACGTGCCAAGTGTAGGTCATTTTTGCATATGATTTTAAATGGGTTGAGGAGCAATGGGCAATCAGTATTTCACTTAAGAGAAGTGCGCATATAAGGGAGTGATCTGGTGGAATCTAAAGTACTCCGACTGTCCGACGTCTCTGAAGATAAGAGAATGGTTTAACGCTGTCTAGTGTAAGACTTTTGTGAATGTATTTAATGTCTTTCCTGGATCACCAGAGGAAAGCTAAATAATTTTCTGATGCTAGGGAAATTTAAGGGCTTATGGGCAATCTATTCAGTTTGAGAAGTACACATATAAGGAAGTGATCAGGTGGAATCTAAAGTACTCCGACTGAGAAAGCTTCCAATGTTTCTGAAGAAAAGAGAATGGCTTAACACTGTCTAGTGTTAGAAGTTTGTGGATGTATTTAATGCCTTTCCTGGACCACCAGACGAAAGGGGAATTAAGTGCTTATGGAGAATACCTGAAAGGGGAAGGTGGGTCTTGAACAATTTACCTGAGTATATGACGGAGTCCCATTGTTGTAGGTAGGTTCTATCAGGGGAGGTGTAAGGTTCGGGGGCATCCAAGTCAAGTTAAAGATCGGCATAGTTGAACAATCCATAATATTTAAGTAGGAAGTTCTGTTGTAGTGTGAAGTGTAGTCAGTGGTGCTATTTGTGCTGCCGTAAAGTACTTTCCCAAGTTGGGTACACTGAGCCCTCCCTGTGTTTTACAATGATATAGAATTTGGGTGGCAAGTCTCTGTCTCCAGCATGCCCCATATAAAACGTAAGATTTTCTTCTGTTCAATCTGAGGGATGTGAGCAGGGATGGGTATTGGCAAGACTCTAACGTAATGAAGTTTTTTTTAATGGAAAAACGTGTTCCTTTTAACACCATCTATAGTACCACCCCTTGAGTGCATAATTACTGTAATGTGCAACACATTTTTAAATCTTCTGCAGCATTGCTTAAGCATAATGACTTAAAATTGTTATACGTTTGCTATTATGTAGTGTAGCGCCCTCACTCCATCCGTTTTGTCTAGGGGTATGTTGTATGTGCGAGTAAGATGCGCTACGGCCCATGTCCTCCCCATGGCAGTGAGTGAGGTGAAGGCCAGTACCAGTTATTTTCCTCGGGCCTGTGCGTTTCAGTTAATGAGCAAGTCTTGCTGTGCTGACACTTCCCTTTGCTCCCATTAACCAGAGTCCCACACACCGATTAGGGTCCAACACTTGTTTTATTGTCACACTCACAATCAAACAGTTATTTGCCAGCCAACTGGTTGAGACCCAATAACAGATCAATACGGTGGGGTGAGCAGGTCGAGGCACTATCCTGATTGTATGCTAAACCACTGTGGTTTCACCAGCGGTTACTATAGCCTTGGCTAGAGAGAACTTAGAACTTGTGAGTCTCTACTAGCGACTCAATAGAATGCAGATAGGAGTACCTTCGCTGCGTTGTGGCCCCTGTCAGGGGGAAGATGTCCCTCCAAGGGAGTTACCGGAGGCCCATCCGTCACCGGGTTGATGCTGTTCTGGACTTTTCAGACGGGTGACCTCCCCGGCCTCCTCACCTCAGACATGGGCCCCATCCACCTCAGGGACCCTCGGACTCCTCCGCCCTTGCGGGACCCAGTCGAAGTCACTGGGCCCCAGGCCTCTGGTTTAGTACCTCACCCCAGGCTGAAGGTGCCTGGGATGGACGCCAACTCTGCTCCGACCAGGCCTAGGGCGCCTGGGCCGGAACTCCGAACCGCCCGCACCCAGGCCGAAGGTGCCTGGGCGTGCGATGCAGGAAAAAGACCTCGTGGTGAGGACGTCTCTCTCCTTTATCTCCTCCCGCGACGTCACGGCGGGTTCCCCACCCTCGCCGTACCATCGCTGACAGGGGACAAAAAGGCCAGCACTGCGGCAGTGAATCTACCTTAGACCTGTGGGAACCCCGCCACCCACAGGCCAAGGAGAACAACACACCACCATGTCCGCCACGAATTAACAATGGTCTAAATCCTTTCATGATTTATACACACCTGGGTCATACTACCACCCAGGTGTATCCCCCTAAATTTAAACCCCCCGCTACAGTAGTTTTAGTCAATATCATTAATTTAGAAAGTTCTAAGAGCCAAATGATTTTAAGTTACAGAACAGTGAAAGGCATACCTAATGAGCAATTTTTACAAGTAAGAGAAGACGCAAAATCCTTTGTTTTTCTGACGTCTCCTCATGGTGAAGTTGCTCAAAGCTCTCAAAAGGGCAGTATCAAGGTGCCAAATACCCCAATTACTTTATTGGCAGCAAATTGGTTCACCTGTTATAGGGCTTGGCTAGGCTAATTAACACAAGGCAGGTATTAATGGACTTTTGGCAGTTCTTCTTTTTTTTTTTTTTTTTTTAATACTGAGGTAACACATGGTGGGATTCTCCATGCCCCCTTGTCGCTCTTGAAGTTTGCTCTATGCTTATCCAACCCTCAATCTAATCAGGGGAATTTGCCAATTTACCATTGTCTGTTGATAACAAAAAATCACCAACCATTGGTACACTGTGTATTTTTTGCTGTTGGCTAAGAAATGTTAAAGGGTAACTCCACTTTTCAAAGGGAAAAATGCAAATAAAATAATATAGCATATACAATTGCAACACAAGTCATTTTGTAATTGAATGCTATTAAAAATTATCTTTCCTTTTCAATCCTCGGCTCTGTAATTTTCTGTAATATGCAATGCAGTATGGCTACCCAGAGGCGTTGTGTAGACAGATGGTGTACAGAACACCCCCAAGAAAAATTATTTCTCTTGTCATCCATGGACTGACACAGCGTGTCTTATACACCTTTACATGTGGGTTATGTCCCTGCTTGCAGGAGAAGACCTAGGCAGAATGTGAGATGTTATACATACATTCTAAACAGCCAGAGCTGAACAGCCCCGCCCAGGGGGGCTGTCCCTCCGGCATAACCCTCCCACTGCAGTCAGCAGACCTCAGTTTTTTTCTGCCTAGCAGAAGGAGAAGACGTGGCTCTCTCAGGAGCCAGTCTCCTGACCTATTTTTTATTCCTTTTGGAATTTTTTCCTATTTTTTTCTTTTGAGATCTTCTATCAACTGTCGGCTGGGCAACAGGTTGGGTACAAGATATCCTCGTAGTCTTCCCTGTCCGACCATTGAGCGTGCTGATCCTCGCCTTGTGTGCGTGAGACTCAGTTCACGATATGCCCCACGACTCCAGGGGTGGCCGGTGGGCTTCCAGCTCCGCTGTCCTCTCAAGATAGAACAGTCCGGCTGTATCTTTCGCGGTGGACCGGGCCGACAGCTACTCAGTACCGCACTGTGATAGTTCTGTCAGAAACACACCAGTGGGTCCCTCAGGGGACGGGTAAGTAGTCTCTCCTGGCTGCAGGTGAGTACATGCTGTGTGGGGGATTTCCCTGTCTCCCCCTGTGTTTTTTAATGTCACTCTCTGTGCACTTCGCTGGCGCTGTACTGTGTGGGGTGCCTGGGGGCCATACTGTCCTGGAGGGGGCTCATGCTGCTCTGCATTTCGCTGGGGCTGTTTATTTGAGAGTGAGGGGCCTGGGCGCCGTTCGGCGCCATGTTTGGTGACTGTGCTGTTTTTTACATTGGCGGCCATCTTGCCGTGGTCCGCCAGAGCACATTGCGGCGGCCATTTTCTTGTAGCCGCACCTTCTTCTAGCTCTAGTTTGGCCTCTAGCGCCGCTCAAGAACGGCGCAAATCTCCTCACAGTCTCTCTCCTCTCAGCTCACTCACGCTGAGCAGCGCGGCGCGGAGAGACAGGGCAGCGGAACCGAGCGGTCCTGGTCAGGTTGGTGGGTCCCCTGGGCATTCCCCTACTTCAGTCAGCACAGCCTGTGGGTGGTTTCAGAGGGGGACATTATGGAGTCAGAGTCACCAGCTTCCCCTAACATGCCAGAGGCAGCAGCCAGTGCTCCAGCACCTGCGGTCCCTATGGACCAGTTGTCGGCAGTCCTGGAATCATTTCTGACCAGGATGGAAGCTGTGTGTGAGCACAAGGGAGCAAAAAAGCGCCCTCTCCCCACTTTATCTCCACAAGGGGAGTGCTCTGATTCAGATATGGGCCTAGCTATTGCTGCTCAGGACCCTATCTCTGAATATTTGGATGGTTTTGAACAGGACATTCCTTGTGAGGAAGACTCCAGGTTCTGAGTCAGTAAATGACAGGGCGCTTGTTAGTGAACTCATTGATGCTGTGAGGGACACTCTCAAGCTAAATGCTGCGACTGCAGAACCTCAGGCGGATACAGTCTCCTTTGGTTCTTTTAAGACCAAGCCTTCTAAAAAGGTTTTTCCATATGTACCTTTCTTTGACCAGCTCATTGACCAGGTCTGGGAAAAGCCGCAGAAGACTTTCATGGTCCCGTTTAAACAAGGCCACCACTCTCCCGATGGACGGGACTCCTGCGTTTAAGGACCCCACTGACAGGAGGTCAGAAGTGGTGAGTAGAGCCATGTTCGCCTTGTTGGGATCCGCCCTACGGCCAGTAGTAGCGGCGACCCTTGTGTCTCAGACAGTCACGGAATGGGCAAAAATTTTGCACCAAACTGTGCAGGAGTATAACCTTCCTCCAGACACTATTGCTCTGGCCCACCAGATGGTGCAGGGTCCGATATATGTGTGCGACGCCACGTTGGACGCGGCCCCTTTAATATCCAGGGCCTCTGTCTCGGCGGTGGTATTGCGTCGTCTCATCTGGTTGAAATGCTGGCCTGTTGACCTAGCCTCTAAGAAGCTCCTGACGGATCTACCTTTTAAGGGTGGTAGACTTTTTGGTGCTGCTCTGGATGACATCATCAAGGATGTCACGGGAGGTAAAAGCACTCTCCTTCCTCAAACTATCAAGGGTAAGGAGGCCCGACGTAAACCGGGTCCTTCCTTTCCAGCAAAAAAGGGGTTTTTTTTCGTCCGTCAGAGTCCACGGGTAAGCCATCCCAGACTGACAACAGTGCGGCTGGCGGGCACAAGCGCCCCTGGGTGCATAAGCCGAACAAGCCGGCTCCCAAGCCTGCCTCCGCGTGAAGTCTTGCCCCCGCCCGTCTCTGGGGTGGGGGGACGACTTCGCAGGTTCACGGATCGGTGGACCTCCCGGATCTCCGACCGGTGGGTGTGCGAGGTGGTCACCTCAGGATACAGAATAGAGTTCCGCTCCTGGCCCCAGACAGATTCTTTCCCTCAAATCTCCCTCTCCTTCCTGCCCGTCGGGCAGCCCTCTGGGGGTTGTACAGGATTTGATCGGGTCCGGAGTAATTGTACCGGTTCCGTCCCAGGAGAGGTTTCAGGGGTTCTACTCGAATCTGTTTGTTGTTCCAAAAAAGGACGGGGTTCGGCCAATCCTGGACCTCAAGGCCCTGAATGCCTTCGTGAAGGTGCAAAAATTCTGCATGGAATCCATTCGCACGGTGATCGCTACACTCCATCAAGGGGATTTTCTGGCATCCTTGGACATCAAGGACGCCTACTTGCATGTTCCGATCTGCGCAAGCCACCAGAAGTTTCTGCGCTTTGCGGTCGGCGAAGTCCACTATCAATTTGTGGCTCTTCCCTTCGGCCTAGCCTCGGCACCGAGGGTGTTCACCAAGGTGCTTGCTCCGGTCCTAGCTTTGCTGAGACAGCGAGGCATTGCTATCGTAGGCTATCTGGACGATTTTCTTCTAAGAGCAGACAGTGGCTCAGAATTGGAAGAAAGTGTGACTATCGTCAGTCAGACCCTCAGGGAGTTTGGGTGGCTCCTGAATGTTCAGAAGTCGGTTCTAGCCCCAACTCAGCGTCTGGAGTATCTAGGTCTGATTCTGGACTCCTTGGAGGCAAGAGTCTTCCTACCTCCAGACAAACTACTGACACTTCAGTCTGCAGTACCGGTGCTGACGTCCCGAAAATGGTCGTCAATCCGCTTTTGCATGAGAGTCCTGGGACTCATGGTGGCCTCCTTCGAGGCCATTCCTTATGCCCAAGCGCACACCAGGGCTTTACAGAAAGAGATCTTGTCCACTTGGGACAAATCCCTGTTGTCCTTGGATCTTCAGATCCAGGTGAGTCACCTGGTCAGGGCGTCCCTGACGTGGTGGTTGAGGTCCCCGGCTCTTCGGTCCGGGAAGTCGTTCCTCCCCATCCAATGGACGGTGATCACGACGGACGCCAGCCTGACAGGCTGGGGGGGGGAGTCTGGGGAGTCCTGTCGGCCCAAGGGCTTTGGACTCCGGACGAAGCCCTCTTACCGATCAATGTGCTGGAGATATGGGCAATCAGACTGTGCCTCTCCTCATGGTCGGAGAAACTACAGGCTCACTCCATCAGGATCCAATCGGACAACGCCACAGCAGTGGCGTATGTCAACCATCAAGGGGGGACTCGGAGCTCAGCTGCGGCTTCCGAGGTCGCCCGCATCCTGAGGTGGGCCGAAAGAAGCGTGCTGGCTCTGTCGGCCGTCTACATTCCGGGCATAGACAATTGGCAGGCGGACTATCTAAGTCGCCAGACGCTGGACCAGGGAGAGTGGTCCTTGCACCCGGAGGTCTTTCAACTCCTTTGCAGACGGTGGGGCACGCCGGATGTGGACCTGATAGCCTCTCGACTCAATCGCAAGGTGTCGAGGTTTGTGGCCAGATCCAGGGTTCCCTGGGCGGATGCGTTGGTGGCCCCATGGGGTCAGTATCACCTGATATACGTTTATCCTCCGCTGCAGTTGCTCCCTCACCTGCTCCGCAGGGTAGCGACCGAGGGAATTCCGGTGATCCTCGTTGCTCCGGATTGGCCTCGGCGTCACTGGTACGCCGATCTGGTACGTCTCGTCGCAGACGTTCCCTGGCGGTTACCAATACGGGGGGACCTTCTGTCTCAAGGTCCTATATTTCATCCTGCTTTACAGTCTCTGGCTTTAACGGCATGGTTATTGAAAGCCAGGTGCTGAGAGACCGAGGTCTCTCGGATTCGGTCATTTCGACCATGTTAAGGGCACGGAAGTCTTCCTCCAGAAAGATCTATCACCGTACTTGGAGAGCTTACATCACCATGTGCGAAGAGCTGGACTGGCGCCCACGAACGTATTCCGTTCCCAGAATCCTGCATTTTCTGCAGCGTGGCGTGACCCAAAAGCTCGCTTTGAGTACCATTAAGGGTCAGATTTCGGCCTTGGCCATCTTCTTTCAGCGACCGCTGGCGGGTCATCCCTTGGTTAGCACCTTTGTGCAGGGGGTTCGCCATGTGCTCCCCCCTGTCAAGCCTCCTCTCCCCCCGTGGGATCTGAATTTGGTGCTCTCGGTTCTCCAGGAACCTCCCTTTGAGAATATTAGAGATATTCCCCTCTTGACTTTGTCTCAGAAGGTGGCCTTCTTGGTGGCCATTACTTCCATTAGACGAGTGTCTGAGTTGGCGGCCTTGTCCTGCAAGTCGCCCTTTTTGGTCATCCATAAGGATAAGGCGGTGTTACGTCCGCGACCTTCTTTTCTACCAAAGGTGGTCTCGGCCTTCCACTTAAATGAGGACATTGTCCTCCTGTCCTTGTGTCCTCACCCATCGCATCTCAGAGAGTTTGCGCTTCACACTTTGGATGTGGTACGAGCCTTGCGGGTGTACCTGTCTGCTACTGCCTCTATTCGGAAGTCTGACTCACTATTTGTGGCTGTCTCTGGTCCAAAACAGGGCCAAACGGTTTCGTCTGCCACCATTTCTAGGTGGATCAGACAAACCGTCATTCAAGCTTATGCTCTCAAGGGGCGGGCGCCTCCCTTTCCGGTTACGGCACATTCCACCAGGGCAATTGGTGCTTCCTGGGCTTTCCGACATCAAGCGTCGGTTGCACAAGTGTGCAAGGCGGCGACCTGGTCGTCTGTTCATACCTTTTCTAAGTTTTATAAGGTTGATGTGGCTGCATATTCGGATGCTTCCTTCGGCCGCAAGGTGTTGCAGGCCGCTGTTTGATGTTGCAACTCCTCCGTTGAGGAGCTCTGCCTTGTTTGGAGTGAAGTTTTTGGTTTTCCATTTATACTGCTCCCATCCCTCTTGACACTGCTTTGGGACATCCCAAGTGTAAAGGTGTATAAGACACGCTGTGTCAGTCCATGGATGACAAGAGAAAATAGGATTTTTGTACTCACCGTAAAATCCGTTTCTCTGGCATCCATGGACTGACACAGCACCCACCCTTCTTTTCGAGTTTGTACTGCTTTGTTACGAACTGAGGTCTGCTGACTGCAGTGGGAGGGTTATGCCGGAGGGACCGCCCCCCTGGGCGGGGCTGTTCAGCTCTGGCTGTTTAGAATGTATGTATAACATCTCACATTCTGCCTAGGTCTTCTCCTGCAAGCAGGGACATAACCCACGTGTAAAGGTGTATAAGACACGCTGTGTCAGTCCATGGATGCCAGAGAAACGGATTTTACGGTGAGTACAAAAATCCTATTTTCCTGCTTGTGTGATTGGCTCACTGATTTTCTAAGAAGTATGCACTAAGACACAAGTCAGATTTTAGGCTTCACCTACAACAAAAATTTCATTTTTGGTGTTTTACTCCCAAAGGGAAATCACATCTAAAGGAATGCAGACCCTGCAATTTCCCTCAATAGAACCATGAAAGTGCAGCAGCTGATTTGAGATATATGAAACCACTCCCATTTCTAATAATTTTGCACATTAACATAAACGGCTATTTCTTCAAAATAACAAAAGGTAGGAAATCTGCAACAAAGTTTGTTAAAATCCCTGCACTGTACATACTGTAGACCACCCAGAGGGGAATGTTTTTTGTTTTCTTTTTCCCTCAACAAAAGTGAAGTTTACTCTTTTTAAGCATGTGCTAATCCAGACAAATTACTTTGCATTGTAAAAACATTAAAGTGCTTGTAACCCTAACAATTTTTTTTTATCCTGTTCCCTAAAGCATGTATAACAGCACAATGCTTGTGCTGTATAATTTTGGCTCTTTCTATCACCTAAAATACCTGGCTGATCCTGCCTGGTTCTGCCCTCCCCCCTGTAAACTGACCACGGTTTATCATGGCTGCTAATCCCTGACACTGTGGTCAGTTTACGTGCCTCCGTTATCTGCAGCTCTACTCTGTCCTCCTCTCCCCCCTCCCTGCCTGTCAGCTAGTCTGTGCCACCTATGCTCCCCGCCCCTTCCCTTCCTGCTGCTATAATAATTGTATTATAAACATACCATACTTCTGTTGGCTAACATTATCTGTCCTAGTGTCCGTGCTAAAGAAAAAAATGATGATTATACCTTTTTATCAGAGCATCTCCCAGCACTCACGTGACTCCTCGGATCTCTTGCCTCTCTCCTCTCCTCCATGTCAATGGGAGTTCTCGGGCTCCTCCCACTATAGCTGTCAGCCAGTGAGAGGAGAGAGCCAAGGAGTCACACGAGCGCCGGAAGATGGTCTGATATAAGGAATAATCAGCTTTTATTTATTTTTTCAGCACAGACACTAGGACAAATAATAATGGCTAACAGAGGGGATGGCATGTTTGTAATACAGTGGCTTTACAACCACTTTAATGCTGTGATGTCTTAGTCAAAAGTCAAGTTTCGCACCATCTAGTCCTAAGCTATACCTAGCCTTCCAAAATAAATAAAAAATGTGCTATGAGGCTGAAGCGGTCTGAAGCCTCCAAGGGTAATTCACTAAATTCTTTAAACACTTCAGCCCGGAAGGATTTGCCCCCTTAACCACTTAAGCCCCGGACCATTTCGGGCCATTAGGACCAAGCCTGTTTTTGGGATTCGGCACTGCGCTGCTTTAACTGTAAATTGTGCGGACATGCAATGTTGTACCCAAATGAAATTTGCGTCCTTTTCTTCCCACAAATAGAGCTTTCTTTTAATGGTATTTGATTGCCTCTGCGATTTTTATTTTTTGCGATATAAACAGAAAAAGACCGAAAATTTTGAAAAAAAATGATATTTTCTACTTTTTGTTATAAGAAAAATCGAATAAACTCAATTTTAGTCATACATTTAGGCCAAAATGTATTCAGCCACATGTCTTTAGTAAAAAAAATGTCAATAAGCGTATATTTATTGGTTTGCGCAAAAGTTATAGCGTTTACAAACTAGGGTACATTTTCTGAAATTTACACAGCTTTAAATTTATGACTGCCTATCTCATTTCTTGAGGTGCTAAAATGGCAGGGCAGTACAAAACCCCCCCAAATGACCCCATTTTGGAAAGTAGACACCCCAAGCTATTTGCTGAGAGGCATGTTGACCCCATTGAATATTTTTTTTTTGTCCCAAATGATTGAATAATGACAAAAAGAAAAAAAAATGTACAAAAAGTTGTCACTAAATGATATATTGCTCACACATGCCATGGTTATATGTGGAATTGCACCCCAAAATACATTCTGCTGCTTTTCCTGAGTACGGGGATACCACGTGTGTGGGACTTTTTGGGAGCCTAGCTGCGTACAGGGCCCCAAAAACCAAGCACCGCCTTCAGGATTTCTAAGGGCGTAAATTTTTGGTTTCACTCCTCACTACCTATCACAGTTTCGAAGGCCATAAAATGCCAAAATAGCACAAAACCCCCCCAAATTACCCCATTTTGGAAAGTAGACACCCCAAGCTATTTGCTGAGAGGCATGTTGAGTCCATGGAATATTTTATATTTTGCCACAGGTTGCGGGAATATGACAAACTGTTTTTTTTTGCACAAAGTTGTCACTAAATGATATATTGCTCACACATGCCATGGGCATATGTGAAATTACACCCCAAAATACATTCTGCTGCTTCTCCTGAGTACGGGGATACCACATGTGTGGGACTTTTTGGGAGCCTAGCCGCGTACGGGACCCCAAAAACCAAGCACCGCCTTCAAGGTTTCTAAGGGCATAAATTTTTGATTTCACTCCTCACTACCTATCACAGTTTTGAAGGCCATAAAATGTCAAAATAGCCCAAAACCCCCACAAATGACCCCATTTTGTAAAGTAGACACCCCAAGCTATTTGCTGAGAGGCATGGTGAGTATTTTACAGCTCTCATTTGTTTTTGAAAATTAAGAAAGACATTTTTTTTTCTTTTTTTACATTTTCAAAACTTTGTGACAAAAAGCGAGATCTGCAAAATACTCAACATACCTCTCAGCAAATAGCTTGGGGTGTCTACTTTCCAAAATGGGGTCATTTGGGGGGGTTTTGTGCCATCTGGGCATTCCATGGCCTCCGAAACTGTGATAGGCAGTGAGGAGTGAAATCAAAAATTTACACCCATAGAAATCCTGAAGGCGGTGCTTGGTTTTTGGGGTCCCGTACGCGACTAGGCTCCCAAAAAGTCCCACACATGTGGTATCCCCGTACTCAGGAGAAGCAACAGAATGTATTTTGGGGTGTAATTCCACATATGCCCATGGCATGTTTGAGCAATATATAATTTAGTGACAACTTTTTGTACATTTTTTTTTTTTTGGTCATTATTCAATCACTTGGGACAAAAAAAAAAAATATTCAATGGGCTCAACATGCCTCTCAGCAAATAGCTTGAGGTGTCTACTTTACAAAATGGGGTCATTTGGGGGGGTTTTGAACTGTCCTGGCATTTTATGCACAACATTAGGAAGCTTATGTCACACATCATCCACTCTTCTAACCACTTGAAGACAAAGCCCTTTCTGACACTTTTTGTTTACATGAAAAAAAATTTTTTTTTGCAAGAAAATTATGTTGAACCCCCAAACATTATATATTTTTTTAAAGCAAAGGCCCTACAGATTAAAATAGTGGGTGTTGCATTTTTTTTTCCACACAGTATTTGCGCAGCGATTTTTCAAACGCATTTTTTGGGGGAAAAACACACTTTTTTTATTTTTAATGCACTAAAAAACACTATATTGCCCAAATGTTTAATGAAATAAAAAAGATGATCATGGGCCGAGTACATGGATACCAAACACGACATGCTTTAAAATTGCGCACAAACGCGCAGCGGCGACAAACTACATTCATTTTTAAAAGCATTTAAAAGCCTTTACAGGTTACCACGTTAGATTTACAGAGGAGGTCTACTGCTAAAATGACTGCCCTCGATCTGACCTTCGCGGTGATACCTCACATGCATGATGCAATTTCTGTTTACATATGACGCTAGACCGACGCTTGCGTTCGCCTTTGCGCAATAGCAGGGGGGGACAGCGGTGCTTTTTTTTTTTTTTTTTTTTTATTATTTATTTGGCTTTTTTATTTTATTTTTAAACTGTGCCTTCCATATTTTATTTTTTTACCATTTTTATCGTTATCTCAGGGAATGTAAATATCCCCTATGATAGCAATAGGTAGTGACAGGTACTCTTTTTTTGAAAAAAATTGGGGGGTTAGACCCTAGATCTTTCCTCTGCCCTCAAAGCATCTGACCACACCAAGATCGGTGTGATAAAATGCTTTCCCAATTTCCCAATGGCGCTTTTTATATCCGGGGGGGACATTCCCTCCCACTGCTTGTAAAAGCAGTCTAGAGGCTAATTATCTGCTAGAATTGCTTTTACATGAAAGCCGGCTGCTGGCTGAAAAGAATGATACCAAGATGATACCTAAACCCGCAGGCATCATTCTGGTATAAACATTCAAAGTCCAGCAACATACCAGTACGTTGCTGGTCCTTGTTGGACATGTATTGTAATCTTTTTTTTCATACAGCCTATTGGCTGAACGAAAAAAAGAGATTGATTGGTGGGTATGCCCACCATTAGAATACCTCCCTTCATCCACCCACTTCTAATGATGGGCATATATGCCGAAGCATGGGAGCTTCCTCCCGCAAAAAAGTTATGCCGCGTACACACGGTCAAGCCTTCGTCGGAATTTCGACCGTATGTACGCGGCATAAAAGGTTATGCCGCGTACACACGGTCGGACTTTTCCACGGGCAAGCCTCCGTTGGAATTTCGACCGTATATACGCGGCATTAGGAGCAAAATCGCTCCTCCGCCCCTGCTGCCCCCATGCTTCGGCATATATGCTCTTTTTTTTAACTGTGGTGGTGAAATCACCTCCTACAGCGTTGGAGTCACGGCTTTATGTATCGTGGGAGCAAACGCTGTTGCTGTCAAGATAAATAGATCCGCGCTGCAACTGAATGGCGTACCTGCTAAGCAAATGGTGGTTAACATTAAAACAAAGTAACATTACAGTACAACAGTAAGACCTTACCATGCCATACCTGCAAAGCAAATACCAAAACAAAACCTAGTAAAAAATAAAAAAATGTTTTAACGCAACCTGTGCCTAAAATATATATATGCCGAAGCATGGGGGCATCCTCCCGCAAAAAAGTTATGCCGCGTACACACGGTCGGAATTTTCCACGGGCAGGCCTCCGTCGGAATTTCGACCGTATGTACGCGGCATTAGGAGCAAAATCGCTCCTCCGCCCCTGCTGCCCCCATGCTTCGGCATATATGCTCTTTTTTTTAACTGTGGTGGTGAAATCACCTCCTACAGCGTTGGAGTCACGGCTTTATGTATCGTGGGAGCAAACGCTGTTGCTGTCAAGATAAATAGATCCGCGCTGCAACTGAATGGCGTACCTGCTAAGCAAATGGTGGTTGTGACAGAACCCACTGTCACTGTGTGCTTTGGAAGGGACTGAGGGCGGACCTCCTACCCACAGATTATGGCCCAGAAGAGACTGGAGACTCGGGGAGAAGCTGGCATTGAGATAATGTAATGTAATGCTACATCCCTTCTCCCCCACCCCCCCCCCCCTCTTGTTGCTGTGTTTAGCTGTGTTGAGTCATGGCACACAGACAATGGTCTGGACTGCAGACATCTCTCCGCAGGGGATGTGTATTGAGGGGTTGCCTGCTTATCATAATCCCTTTGTTTATCTGTAGTCTCTGTTTCAATGTACAAGTGTTCAGTTCCCATTGATTCTTCCTTGTCCCCTACCCCCCCTCTATGACAAGGCTAAGGGGAGTGTCCCTAACTGTGTGTAAAAGTGTATGTTTTGGATTTAATAAACTGTTGATGCTCTGCATGTTTAACCCTCAACACCTGTGTGGATTGTCTCGTGATTGAGGGGTTAAGGGCTGGTTATGGCGAATCTGCAGGCTGCGGGTGCGTTTGGAGGACAGGAGACACAAGTCTGGCGGATGTGCCCATCTGGGGTATCTGAGATCCATTACAGTGGTGGCAGCAGTGGGATGTCTCCTGCAGTCCGGGCCATCCAAACCACCACCAGGATTCAAGATCTGGGCAGCCGTCGAGGAGCAATACGGGGACCAGCCAGCATGAGAGCGGAGTTTGAGAGGAGGCTGCAAGGCATGCGGAAGCAACATCGGGGACCAGCGACAGAGCGCACCATGCTCGGCTGGGAGGATGTGATCCGCTGGCAACTCTGGCATGAAACGCTAAGCCACGAGCGGCGCCATCAGGGGAAGATCCTTTCCTCCTCCACAGAGATGTACTGGACGCAGTACCATGCGCGAGAGGTGTTCCTGAGGGAACGACCGCGAGATGAGTGGAAGACGGAGCTCGGAAGATTGGTCCAGGAGGAGATGAGGCTGGACGCCAGCTACAGAGCCCTCCGGTGGTTCGCGGCTCAACTGTGGCCAAGTACAGCAGACGGCAGCCCGACAGAAGGCGTTGGCTACGGCGGCGTGGGGCTGCTCCATCAAAAAATGTACGGAGACCCAGACTTTGGGAGTGATGAGGAGTGGCGGCTGGAAAACATCCTGGACTTCCGAGATGAGGTGCTGGACCTCCCTGAAGAGGCGTGTGACCTGGAGGAATTGGAGTTCCTGGTTGAGCAGGAATGGGAGCTCGAGATTGCCTACAAGCGGCTGTTTGACGGTGATCAGCAGCCTGGCATGGCTCCCGTTGCCTGGGACTGTCCTGGAGAAATAGCGGACAGTCACAAAGATGCGGCGCAAATGGGGCCAGGAGTGCCCCTACGTTTTCCCTTCCTAACCGCAATGGAAGAAGCGGCGATGATACAGAGGGCACTGCGAGTGCTAGAATGCCGGAACGCACCGGAGGTTCCCCAAGCAGAGAGACAAGATAATAGCATGAAGGTCTCAGAAGGGGAAGTTGAGACTGGCGCTGGAAGGCTGGTAAATGGTGATCAGCAGCAAGTCGAGAGTATCGCATCCGGTGCCCCAGCAGAAGCGCTGGCTACAGGGCAGAGTGCCACTAGCCTCTGCCCAGCATCAGAAAAAGAGTTGGATCCGGAGAGTCTGAGAGATGATTTTCGTGAGCCGTTTCCCCAACAGCAGATATCCCCAACGGGAGTGGAGGAAGCAATTCTCCCTCCCCAGCAAGTGGACATTACCCCAATGTTCATCCCCCCAGCAGAAGCGCTGACTGCAGGGCAGAGTGCCGCTGGCCTCTGCCCACCCTCAGAGTTGGATCCAGGGAGTCCGAGGGATGACCTCAGTGAGCTGGTTGCCCAGCACTTGGACACTACCCCAGTGTATATCCCCCCAGCAGAAGCACTGGCTGTATGGCAGAGTGTTACCGGCCCCGACCCAGCCCTCAGTAGATTTTTGGAGGGTTTGGGAGACAGCCCCTGTCAGAAGTCGCCTCAGAAGCTGGTCACAGAACCAGGAGGGGAGAAAATCCTTCCCCTTCTTCAGCTGCTGAACTCTACCATTGTATATGTCCCCCTAGCAGAAGCACTGGCTACGGGGCAGAGCGATGTTGGCCTCTGCCCAGCATCAGAAAAAGAGACGGAGAGTCCGGGAGACAGTCCCTGCAAGATACCTCCTCAGCGGCTGTTAGCTACTCCAGGAGAAAAGCAAGAACCTTTCCCTCCCCAACTGCATAGCACTGCCAGCCTATGTTCCCTACAAGCTGAAGTGCTGGCATCGGGGCAGAGGATTATTCAGCTCCCCTCAATATCTGCAACCCAGCCCCGGATCACGGGAGTGCGGACAGCTGTTCCCACTCTGCAGCGGCTGTTTTTATTCACGGGAGACCGTATGTGCGATTTTGCTCCCCAGCCCCAGAGACGTACTTTTCCTTTTCCTGGTGGCCTGGGGTGGAAGTTTGCGACTAACGCAGGTCCAGACCAGTTCGGGGTCAGGAACCTGGTTAGTCTGTTTTTAAAAGGGGAGAAATGTGACAGAACCCACTGTCACTGTGTGCTTTGGAAGGGACTGAGGGCGGACCTCCTACCCACAGATTATGGCCCAGAAGAGACTGGAGACTCGGGGAGAAGCTGGCATTGAGATAATGTAATGTAATGCTACATCCCTTCTCCCCCACCCCCCCCCCCTCTTGTTGCTGTGTTTAGCTGTGTTGAGTCATGGCACACAGACAATGGTCTGGACTGCAGACATCTCTCCGCAGGGGATGTGTATTGAGGGGTTGCCTGCTTATCATAATCCCTTTGTTTATCTGTAGTCTCTGTTTCAATGTACAAGTGTTCAGTTCCCATTGATTCTTCCTTGTCCCCTACCCCCCCTCTATGACAAGGCTAAGGGGAGTGTCCCTAACTGTGTGTAAAAGTGTATGTTTTGGATTTAATAAACTGTTGATGCTCTGCATGTTTAACCCTCAACACCTGTGTGGATTGTCTCGTGATTGAGGGGTTAAGGGCTGGTTATGGCGAATCTGCAGGCTGCGGGTGCGTTTGGAGGACAGGAGACACAAGTCTGGCGGATGTGCCCATCTGGGGTATCTGAGATCCGTTACAGTGGTTAACATTAAAACAAAGTAACATTACAGTACAACAGTAAGACCTTACCATGCCATACCTGCAAAGCAAATACCAAAACAAAACCTAGTAAAAAATAAAAAAATGTTTTAACGCAACCTGTGCCTAAAATATATATATGCCGAAGCATGGGGGCATCCTCCCGCAAAAAAGTTATGCCGCGTACACACGGTCGGAATTTTCCACGGGCAGGCCTCCGTCGGAATTTCGACCGTATGTACGCGGCATTAGGAGCAAAATCGCTCCTCCGCCCCTGCTGCCCCCATGCTTCGGCATATATGCTCTTTTTTTTAACTGTGGTGGTGAAATCACCTCCTACAGCACTGGAGTCACGGCTTTATGTATCGTGGGAGCAAACGCTGTTGCTGTCAAGATAAATAATTCCGCGCTGCAGTTGAATGGCGCACCTGAAAACAAAAAATTACATACCTGAAAAGCAAGCATGATAAAACATTGCAGAATAGAATACAGTAAAAAAGAGCAGAACAATAGAGAGAAAATAGAGAGAGAGAGAACAATAAAACGACAACTATTTTTGGTTTTTTTATTTTATATTTTTTTTGTGTTTTGTTTTTTACGTTTTTTTTTTCTTTTTTACACTTTTTTTTGTAACTTTACAACTGTAATGGTTCGGGTCTCTCAAAATGTAATGGCATCTTGGGAGACCCTGTGTAAGTGTGTCCTTGTCTGTGAAATGCTGTACCCTACGCTAAAACTTCACTTTTGAGTGGTAGCGTTCAAAACATTCACCTTGGCAAAGACCAGGCTTGTCAGGACAGAGTGGACAAAAACTACGGGTGTCACGCCTAAATCCGCGCTTGCTACAGACACAACATCTTTTTTGGGGGTGGCTTTGGGTAGGGGTACTCGGGAGGACATACGAATAATGCCTCTCATGCAGCCGGCTTACTGCATTTGGTTGGGGATGGTGAGGTGCAGAACCGCCTGGATACAGGAGTTCTGTGACTATCTCATTCTGGAATTTTAGAAGAGATAACGTCCCGCCTGAAGCTCTGTATAGCACATGAGCGTTCAGCAAAGCCAATTGGAATAATGATAGAGACACTTTTTTGTACCAGCGTCTCGCCTTACGGTCAATTAGATACGGCGCCATCAACTGGTCGTTGAGGTCCACCCCTCCCATATTTTGGTTATATTCGTGGACACAGAGGGGTTTCTCCACAACACCAGTCGCCGTACGAATTTGGACTGTCGTGTCTGCATGAAGGGAGGTAAGAAGGAAAACATTCTTATTGTCCCTCCACTTCATAGCGAGCAAGTTATTACACTTCAAGCAGGCTCTCTCCCCCAGCCTAAGACGGGCATCTACAAGCCGCTGGGGAAAGCCCCGGCGATTAGGTCGCACGGTGCCACATGCTCCAATCTTATGATCAAACAAGTGACTAAACAGTGGCACGCTCGTGTAATAATTGTCCACATACAAGTGGTACCCCTTTCCGAATAAGGGTGACACCAAGTTCCACACTATCTTGCCAGCGCTCCCTATGTAATCCGGGCAGTTGACCGACTCAATCTGACTGTCTTTTCCCTCATAAACCGTAAAGTTCACTACATAGCCTGTTGCCCTGTCACAGAACTTGTAGAGCTTGACCCCGTATCTGGCACGCTTGCTGGGAAGGTACTGCTTGAAAGACAAGCGGCCAGAAAATTTAATCAGGGACTCATCAACGCAGACAACTTGATCGGGAGTAAACAAGGCTGCAAAACGTTCGTTGAAGTGGTTTATGAGGGGCCGAATTTTATAGAGCCGGTCGTATTCAGGGTCCCCACGTGGACGACAAAGTTCATTGTCGTTGAAGTGCATGAACCGCAAAATCTGCTCGTATCATGCCCTGGACATGGAGGCAGAGAACACGGGCATGTGGTCAATTGGGTGCGTGGACCAATAAGCACGCAATGACGGAAATTTATGTGTGCCCATGTTGAGGGAAAGGCCCAGAAAGGTCTTAAATTCGGAAACCGTAATTGGTTTCCAATTTCTGGCAATTTTAGGCAACTGGGGGTTAGCGGCGATAAATTGACCAGCATATAAATTACTCTGGTCCACAATAGATCTATAGAGATCTTCCGTGAAAAACAGCGAATAAAAATCAATTGGAATAAAATCAGCTGTTTCCACCTGAATACCGGGTTGGGCAGTGAATGGGGGAAGTACGGGTTCTGCAGAAGTGGTGGGGACCCAATCAGGATAGGCGAATTCTGCAGGAAGGGCAGTATGGGCACGACGGGCCTGCCTTTGTCTTCTTGGTGGCAGCGGGACACTACTTGTGCTTGCCACCTCGCCAGCTTGAACTGCACTTATGGGACTCGCCACGTCACCAAGTGTTACTGCAGTGCTGGATGTACGTCCAGGCTGTACTAGGCCGCTGGTGCTTGCCAGTTCACCAGAAGGAATAGCGGCGCTAGTACTACTCTGCTCCATGATACGAGAGACCTGCGGTTCTTGCTCCTCAACAACCTCAGAAGATCGGGATCGGGTACGCCTGACCTTAGCAGGGACCTCAACTTCGTCGTCAGAGCTATCTGACGTGGGGCCGCTGACGTCACTGTCTTCTACGGGAAGATATTCTGAGCCTGAATCTGACAGATACGTGACCTCCTCTTCACTATCTGTCATGCTCAGAATCTCATAGGCCTCTTTACTAGTGTACCTTCGTCTTGCCATTTTGGGCTCTAAATTTAGGGGTACACTAGTAAGATTCACAGGAAAAAAAGCACCTGACTGTCGTCAGCAAATATATCAAACGCTACA
The DNA here is from genome assembly GCA_029206835.1 of Rana muscosa. Taxonomy (NCBI): domain Eukaryota; kingdom Metazoa; phylum Chordata; class Amphibia; order Anura; family Ranidae; genus Rana; species Rana muscosa. The sequence goes on along the minus strand of CM055123.1, from coordinate 156,430,565 downwards.
AAAAAACTGTTAGCGATCGCAGGGATCAGGCCTGTCTCTGCGAACGCTGCAGTTATGTGTGTTGTGTTTGGTAAGTGACAGTGATCGATCGATACTGCACTTGGGTGGGCTGGGCTGGGCTGGGCTGGGCGGAGGGGCTAAACGCAGGCGCTAGCAGGTATCTGGGCTGATCCCGCTAACACTGCGTTTTTGGGAACCCTAAACCGCTGGGGATGCTAGTATAGATCTGATCAGATACTATACCACTAAGGGGGGTGTATGCTTTGCGCGTGGGTGTTAGCGTTACTGGCACTAACCTAACACTGCCCGGGGCGACGCAGACCCTCTCTGGCGCTAAAACCTAATTGATCTCACCCGCCGGGCGATCAGGGGGGTTAAACCTTTATTGGGTTATATACGGCGGGTGCCCTGATGCTATGAAAAGCAAACTAATCAACCAGCGTCACCCGTAACCTTTATATGGTGATCACTGGTGAAAGGGTTAACTAGGGGCAATCAGGGGGTTAAAACCTTTATTAGGTTAAATATGGGGGTACCTGACACTATATAAAAACCTGACGGGTAACCTAAATAACTAAATAACTTACTGGCTAACCAGTGACACCAGTGACGCTTATACGGCGATCACTGGTGAAAGGGTTAACTCTAGGGGCAATCAGGGGGTTAAAATAATATATGGGGGTACCTGACACCAATAAAAACCTGCGGCGAACCTAAAAAAAAAATAACTGCCTATCTAAAACACCAGCGACACGAATACAGCGATCGGAAAAACAATCGCTTAGTGACGCTGAAGTTAGGGGGTGAAAGGGTTACCTGGGGGGTGATCAAGGGGTTAAACCTTTATTAGGGGGGGTTAGGGGGCTACCCTGGACCTAAAGGGGCCTAATCCTAACTGCCCTGCAACTTTTTACAATCACAGATGACACTAAATGCAGTGATCAGTAAAATAAATGATCACTGCAATCAGTGACACTGTGATTGGGGGCTTTGGGGTGACCTGGGGGGTGATCTGGGGGTGACTGGGGGGTGATTTGTGTGCCTATGTGTACCTACGTGTCAGTGGACTGATGGAGCACTAACCTCTGTCTTCACTCCTCGGCGCCGGGAACGAAAAGACCGCGGCGAGGGAGATGACCTCCAGCCTGTGTTTACATCACATGGCGGAGGAAGCAATTTCATTGGCCGGGAGCGATCGCGAGGGGGGGCGGAATCGAGCGGCCGCCCCCTCATGCCTGATCGCTCCCGAACACTTAACGGCCGCTCACTGCAGTGAAGGGGGGTCCGGATGGACCCCCCAACTGCACAAAGGCGATCACGTAGATCTACGTGATTCTGCCTGTCCGTGCCATTCTGCCGACGTAAATCGGCGGTGGGCGGTCGTTAAGTGGTTAATGACCAAGCCATTTTTTGCGATGTAACACTGCGTCGATTTAACTGACAATTGCGCAGTCGTGCGACATTGTACCCAAACAAAATTGATGTCCTTTTTCCACACAAATAGAGCTTTCTTTTGTTATTTTTTCACCTCTGCAGTCTTTTATTTTTTGCGCTATAGACAAAAAAAAAGCGTCAATTTAAAAAAAATAAGATTTCTTACTTTTTGCTATAATAAATACCCCCCCCCCCCCCCCAAAATGTAATCAGATTAGGCAGATTTTATATATAGCGACAGAACGAGGCTCTGTCCCTATGAAATTGGAGGTAAAAGGGACAAAGGGTTTGCATATCTGCGGACTGCAAGACTACAGAGTGTAGCGTTTACAAGGAGAAAACTTCTCTGCCTGATCACAGTCAGTACTGAATTGCATGTGTGAACACCCTATAATGACCAGGGCTTTTCTTGCTATTCAGCTCTCCACTACTTTGACTGGCAATTGCACTGTCATGCCACACTGTACGCAAATTAAATTTTATATAATTATTTTTTCACACAAATAGAACTTTCTTTTTGTGGTATATGATCGCTACTGTTTTTTTATTTTGTTATATAAATGAAAAAGCCAAAAAATGTAAATAATAAAACTATATTTTCTTATTTCTGTTCTAAAACATATCCAATAAAAAAAAAATACAAAAATATTTTTTTTTCATAAATTTAGGTCAAAATGTATTCTGCTACATGTCTTTGGTAAAAAACAAATCCCAATAAGTGTACTGTATATTTTTTGGTTTGTGCGAAAGTTTTAGCGTCTACAAACTATATTGAAATGTACGCAATGTGATCAGTGACTTATAGTGAGACTGTGATAGGGTGGCGGGAAATCAGACACTGATGCCGCTAGTGACATTAATGCACTGATCAATGATAATACTTTACACTTGCGCTGTACTAATGGCACTGGCTGGGAAGGCATTAAGATCTAGGGGCAATCAAGGAGTTAACTGTGTGCTTAAAGCGGAGGTTCACCCTCATTTGAAAGTTTGCTGTCAACAGTCCCTATTACCATGAAGATAAATAAAAGACTAACCTTTTTTTTTTGTTATGTGCAGTTTTCATTTATTCTTATTTCTTCGTTCCTACTTCCGGGATTTCCTCCCGCGGGAGTAGGCGTGTCCTTTGCTGTGCATTAGTGCTGCAATGTCTCCTGGGAGCAAACTGGCCTGCTTCCCAGGAGTAATATAGTAACGCCTTCCTTGCAAATTTAATCGTCACGTGACTCGTCTACCCGGTCACGTGACGAGGGCGGATCTAATTCCGCCATTTTAAATAAGGGCATGCAGTTGTATTTTGCCCGTTGTGATGGCAACCAGGAAGTGTTGACGGCGCTGCTCGCCGTCAACACTGCGCATGCGCGAGATACAGCGATGAATGCCGGGAGACAAGCATTCATCGCTACCCGGAAGAATATGCTTGTGGGCTTCAAGATGCCCACAAGCAAAATGGGAATAACAGGAAGAGTTTTATAAACTCTTTTTTTATCACAAAACGGACGGGGGATGTTTTAAAGCGCCGGAGACGTGAGTTATTAAAATGCATACGTTTTTGCATAGAATGCCTATAAAAAAAAAAATGTATGGACCACAGAACCTCCGCTTTAACAATGTGTAATGAGTGCAATATGTGCTGCTTTTACTTTACTATCTGGCTGTTTTTTTTTCTCCCTGCTTTGCAGGGAGAAGAACCTGCCAGGTGTTTTTGTAAACGCAGAACTGTGTGTGATTGTACACAGCCGATTACCGGCAGTTAATTTCGCCAAAATCATTTGCTGAAATCCGCTGCCAAACTCGTGCTGTGTCCAATCACAGCACAAGTTGGCAGGTGGCACGTGCATGCACATCCCAAACCTGGAAGCAGGCATGTATGAGATCAAGCCTGTACCTGCAACCCACTCGCAGTATATTTACTGTGAGCAGTCGGCAGGTGGTAAAATAATATTAAACCCTCAATTTTAAGCACTTTTCAGAAGCTGATTTAATCACTTACTGAGTATGCAGCTTCTTCATCTTTTAAAAAACTTGCCTATGTTCCAGTTAAGCTAGTGCCATGATTGCTGCCCCAGGTTTCTTGCTTTCAGGGTGCTTCCTTTCTTTTGCAGTGCCCGATGGAGCCACCCTTTGCATGTAGGATTTAGAGGTCTGTCTCCTTACACTGTGTCCATGAAAAAAAGCCCCATAGCCTGGGATGGCAATGCACTGCTCTGCACCTCTTTTCTCCTTCTCCATGCCAACAGGCTGACTTAGAGACTGCAATGTTGTCCACTGTTAACCGATGTTCAGGGAAGCGGCACTGATTAAGCAGGAGCCAGTAGAATTGAAAGCAGTGGCAGCTCGTAATGCAGGGCGCAGGAGCGCTGCCCCCCTATCCATCTAATCTACATGCGGGGAACCGGACGCATGGAGTTCAGTGGGGTTTTTTTGTTTGTTTTTTTAAGCACATGATTAATAGGCTTCAAAAAATGGTGGCTCGGAGTGCAGAGCACTGCGCCCCGATCCCACCCAGTTGTGTGACAATAGGGAATGAATATTCCCTATTGTCATACTTATTCTCCTCCAGGCCAATCAGGAAGCAGGTCCTGAGACCAGTTTCCTGATTGTCCAAAAGGAGAAGTGACCCTATTAGCTTAGGAGGGGGGAGGAGGCCACCGTGATGCAGAGGAGGAGATACAGGGGAAGAGCTGCCTGCGCCATAGACGGGGTAAGTGCGGGTCTGGTAATCGACCGACCCGGGGGGGGGGGGGGTTGCACCCGAGGTTCAGGTAATTAATTGGCTCTTATCGCCTCACACTGTCAGAGTGTGAGGCGAGGGGAGCTGATCAGCGGCATCTCCTCGCAGGGGAGACTGTACATGTAATCAGTGCCCTGATTATCAGTGCAGCCCCAGCAGTGCCCATTAGTGATGCCAGTCAGTGCCGCCTATCAGTGCTCATCAGTGCCGCAAATCAGTGCCACCTATTAGTGGCCATCAGTGCAGTATATTAGTGGCATCTATTTAGTTCCCTTCAGTGCCGCGTCATCAGTGCAGCCTAGAGCCGCATGACTAATCATCAAGAGAGCGCGATTCTACCCCCTCCCGATCTTAACCACTTCCCTACCGCCCGAAGTCATATGACGTCCACAGATGGGATCTCCCATCCTGGGTGGACGTCATATGACGTCCTCGGCTTTGTGGGGGGATATCTGAATGATGCCTGCAGCTAGAGGCATCATTCAGATATCCTTTTCTTGTGCCGGCGATTCTGTGCACCATAAGAACGATCATAGCGGCGGACATCCCCCCCTCCCGCTGCCATCCGGTGCTTCTTCGGGGTCTCCCGTGCCATCCGGGACCCGGAGAGAATCGTCCGGCGCCGGTGGTGGGTCACGTGATGAGCATAGAGATGACTGGTGAACAGATGGTCACCAGTCATCTCTATGATCGTCGGAGGCCCAGGCGCGATGTGATGACGTCACGCCCGGGTCCTCAGATGTAAACAAAGCCGCCATTGCGGCTAGTAAGTATGAGATCAGTGAAAAAAAAATCACGATCTCATGCTTTCCAGCCTGGAGGAGAGATGCTGGGTCTTATTGACCCCGCATCTCTCAATAAAGAGGACCTGTCACACACATTCCTATTACAAGGGATGTTTACATTCCTTGTAATAGGAATAAAAGTGATCAAAAAAAAAAAGAAGTAAAATAAGTGTAAAAAAACAAACAAATAAGTAAAAAAAAATAAAATATTAAAACCCCTGTTACCGGTAGCTCGCGATCAGAAGCGAACACACACGTAAGTCCCGCCCACATATGTAAACGCAGTTTAAACCACATATGTGAGGTATCGCCGCGTGCGGTAGAGCGCGTGCAACAATTCTAGCACTAGACCTCCTCTGTACCTCTAACCTGGTAACCTGTAAAAAAAATTAAAGCGTCGCCTATGGAGATTTTTAAGTACCGAAGTTTGGTGCCATTCCATGAGTGTGCGCAATTTTAAAGCGTGACATGTTAGGTATCTATTTACTCGGCGTAACATCATCTTTCATATTTTCCCAAAAAATTGGGCTAACTTTACTGTTTTGTTATTTTTTAATTCATGAAACCATTTTTTTCCCAAAATAAAGGCGTTTGAAAAATTATTGCGCAAATACCGTGCAAGAAAAAAAGTTGCAATGATCGTCATTTTATTCCCTAGGGTGTCTGCTAAAAAAACATATATAATTTTTGGGGGTTCTGAGTAATTTTCTAGCAAAAGAATGATGATTTGTACATGTAGGAGAGAAGTGCCAGAATAGGTCCGGTATTGATGTGGTAAAAAAAGCCCGGTGTTGAAGTGGTTAAAAAAGCATTTCCTCGATTCAGTGCAGAGAGTTCTCTGCTCAAGCCGATGGCTGTCAAAAAACAGACAAAAAAAAACAGGCAGCTTTCCAAGTTTCTCACAACATCGATAAAGAGAAACATTGTAACATGTAGTTCTTTTAGATCAAAGGAATGAACTTCTGCCTGTAAGGGTACTTTTACACTGGGGCGGTAAAACGCTAGTTTTAGCGGTGCTTTACTGACGTTTTAGCTGCGCGTTTCGGCCACTAGCGGGGCGCTTTTAACCCCGCTATGCGACCGAAAAAGGGGTTAATAGCGCCTGTCTTGCGGCTCTTCCGAATCGCTTTTTAGGCTCTTCGGAAGCGCTGTCTACTCGTTCCAATGAATGGCACCAAAGATGCTGTTTGCAGGACTTTTTTTCCCGTCCCACAAGCGCACCACTTCAGTGTGAAAGCACTCAGTCGTTCAGACTGGGGAGGCATGAAAGGCGCTTTACAGGTGCTATTTTTAGCACTAAAAACTGCCTCAGTGTGAAATTAGGTCAGTTTAACCACTTAAAGACTAAATAAAATTACTTGGAACCCCTATATATATATATATATATATATTGTGACAGCAGGAAGGTAAAGTCACCTGGTTGCATCCAGGGGGGTAGATATATTTCGCCCAGATTCAGGCTTTACGCCGACTTATACAACTAGGTGGAGAGTTGTATAAGCCCAGCTAAGGCTAGTGGGCTCATGGATGACTCATATGTCTAGGGAGAGTGTGGGGCGTCGTGCAGACAGGGAGTTGATGAGGCCAGCTGAAGCTTGTCAGCTCATTTAGGCCTCTATAAGAACTCCCAGATTCATTAGGTGTTAGCTCATGCCTGGAACCAGACCTGTGTGGACTGTCTAGGGAGAGTGAACCCCTGTGCGGTGAGGCAAAGCCTGTGTGGCTATTTGTTTGGACTTTTACTAAACCAGGGACTTAGGGACTAGGACAGCACCAGGCTGATCCCAGTTGTTAGTTTAGGAAACCTGCATGTTTAGTCAGAGGTCAAACTGACCAGGATTTATTTTGTTTATGTTTCTTTTTGGCTTTGCTGTGGTTTTTGTCACTGTACATAGAGAAATAAACCGCACCTTTTGATTTTGAAAACCACAACCTCCGTCTGCTGGCCCTGTTTTTGTGTGGGGAGCCCAACCAGGGGGTCACACACACCCGCTACCGAGTTAACCCCCTCACAGTTGGTGGAGAACCAGTGGCAGTTTTTTTTAAGCCAGCATGGAGGAGATACTGAAACAGCTGGCTCTAGCAAATGCCAATCAACAGCAGACAAATGCAGGTTTGCAAAGGAGCCTTGCAGCCCAGCAGCAAGCTCATCAACAAGCCCAGCAGCAATCTGAGGCCCGCTTCATAGACCTGTTACAGAAGCAAGAGCAGAGACTACAACAAATGGAAGCAGTAATGCAGCAACGTCCGCAGACCAGTGAGGAAAGCCGTCCCACTAATACCGCGTCCTTTGGGGTGAGTCGTTTATTGACAAAAATGACTGGAGAGGATGATCCAGAGGTATTTTTGACCACATTTGAAAGGACTGCTGAAAGAGAAAAGTGGCCTGAGGAGCAGTGGGCTGGACTGGTGGCTCCTCTGTTAACTGGTGAATCGCAGAAGGCTTACTATGACCTAGAGCCTGACCAAGCAAAAGACTATGTGATGCTAAAAGCTGAAATATTGGCAAGGCTGGGTGTCACCCTGGCTGTCCGGGCTCAGCGTGTGCATAACTGGACTTTCCAGCTTGGAAAACCCCCCAGGTCTCAAATGTATGATCTCATTCACCTGAGCAGGAAGTGGCTACAGCCAGAGACTTTGTCCGCACCAGAGATTGTGGAACGTGTTGTAATGGATCGGTTTTTGAGAGCTCTTCCTACTGCCATCCAAAAGAGACGGCCGGTGGTCTTGTGGATCGTGTAGAGAAATACTTGGCTACAGAGAACCTGACGGCCTCTTCCAGAGACTCTCGGACTTTCCACCCTAAGACCAGACCATCCCCAGGGGCGGATAAGAGGATTCCAAGGGGTAAGGGTGGAGAGAGTGAGAGGGTGGGAGCTCTACCCCAAGTTTGGCGAGAACAGCCTGGGAAATCAGCGGCTCAAGAGGCGGCAAGAAGGATCGTTTGCTACCGCTGCCGGCAAGCGGGACATATTGCAGCAAATTGCCCGGTTGTGGAGGAACCCATGCAATGTGACTTTCTGATGGACAGACGTCAGTCGCTGTGTGCGACAGTCGCATGCACTGCCATTCGGGGAACTGAGAAACATTTATGCAAAATGTGTATTAATGGTAGAAATGTTGTGGTATTACTGGATTCAGGTAGCCTTGTGACCCTGATAAAGGCTGAATTAGTTAAAACAGAGGTCTCTGGGAATAGCAAGGTAGCTGTTATTTGTGTGCATGGGGACACCCGAGAGTATCCAGTGACTACAGTGTGTTTCGAGACCCCCAAAGGTACCCTCTCTCATCCAGTGGGGTTAGTATCTCAATTACCGCATGATGCCATTGTGGGAAGGGATTTTCCGAAGTTCTGGGAACTGTGGGATGATCCTGAGCCCCCCACTGGTGCCCCTATGTACCAGGAATGTGATAGCCAGAACTCCTCTGAGAGTGGTGAGGACTCTCCAGAATTTCCCTTGTCAGTATTGGCAGGGGAGACTCAAGAAACTGGAGAGGAGCCCACCTCCTCAGACGAAAACCTACCGTCTGTGGAGTTTTCTGATCTGGAGGTTCACAGGGAAAATTTTGCCACAGAACAGTTAAAAGACCCCGCCCTAATAAAGGCACGGGAAAACGTAGTGGAAATAGATGGCGAGTTAGTGAACCCAGATAATACCTGCACTTACCCATACTTCAGCGTAGAGAAGGACCTACTGTATCGGGTGGCAAAAAGGGCAGAAGAAACCATTGAGCAGCTTGTGGTGCCCAAACCTTACAGGAAGTTGGTGTTGGAGTTGGCCCATGGGCACATTCTTGGAGGTCATCTGGGGACAGAGAAAACCCGAGAGAGGGTATTACAGAGATTCTATTGGCCTGGGGTGATGAAGGACATAGAAAATTATTGTTCCTCCTGCCCTGTGTGTCAGAGGTCGGCCCCGATGCCACATTTCCGTAGCCCGCTGGTCCCTCTACCCATCATTGAGGTCCCGTTTGAGAGAATCGCAATGGATTTGGTAGGTCCTATAATCAAGTCCGCTAGGGGGCACCAGTACATATTGGTTATAATGGACTATGCCACCCGTTATCCAGAAGCGATCCCTCTCAGAAATACCTCGGCCAAAACCATAGCCAAAGAGCTATCTCTTGTTTTTAGCCGGGTGGGTATTTGTAAAGAACTGCTTACGGACCAAGGTACACCCTTTATGTCCCGGGTTATGAAAGAGCTGTGTAAATTGCTCAAAGTGACGCAATTGCGTACATCTGTGTATCACCCCCAAACCGATGGGCTGGTTGAAAGATTCAACAAAACCCTAAAACAAATGTTGAAGAAAGTGGTGGATAGAGATGGAAAGGATTGGGACTGTCTACTTCCTTATTTGATGTTTGCTATTAGGGAGGTGCCCCAATCCTCTACGGGATTCTCCCCCTTTGAGTTACTGTATGGGAGACACCCAAGAGGGCTGTTGGATATTGCCAAGGAAACTTGGGAAAGTGAGAGTTCTCCCCACAGGAGTGTGATTGAGCATGTCGCCCTGATGCAAGATCGAATTGCACAGGTAATGCCCATCGTGAAGGAACATTTGGCCCAAGCGCAGTTGGCACAGCAGAGAGTGTACAACCGTGGAGCAAAGACCCGTACCTTTTCCCCGGGGGATAGGATATTGGTACTTGTCCCTACGGTTGAAAGTAAATTCCTTGCCAAATGGCAAGGCCCCTACGAGATAATGGAAAAAGTGAGCGAAGTGAATTACAAGGTCAGACAACCAGGAAGGCGAAAGCCCGAACAGATATATCACGTTAATCTGTTGAAAGCCTGGAGGGATAGAGAGTCCCTAGTCGCAGAAACTTGGTCACCAGCTCAAACTGGTTGCGTGATTCCGGAGGTTGGAATAGCAGCCACCTTGTCACAACCCCAACAACAGGAGGTTAAGGAGTTTGTGCTTCGCAACAAGGAGGTGTTCTCTGAGCTGCCGGGACAAACATCTGGGGTAGAGCATGATATTATTACCCCGCCCGGTGAAAGGGTGAAGTTAAAACCCTATCGGATCCCAGAGGCCCGACGGGAGGCAATACGGGAGGAAGTACAGAAAATGCTGAACTTAGGGGTGATAGAGGAGTCCCAAAGTGATTGGTCTAGTCCCATTGTGTTGGTGCCTAAACCGGATGGGAGCTGGCGATTTTGTAACGATTTTCGTCAGTTGAACAAAGTTACAAAATTTGACACCTACCCCATGCCACGTATAGATGAGTTGATCGACCGGCTGGGAACAGCCCGATACATGACGACTCTTGACCTCACAAAAGGGTATTGGCAAATTCCCCTGGCCAAGTCGGCCAAAGAGAAAACCGCATTTGTAACCCCAGACGGGGCGTTCCAATATAAGAGAATGCCGTTCGGGTTACAGAATGCGCCGGCCACATTCCAGCGGAAAATGGACCAGATACTGAGGCCCCATCGGAAGTATGCTGCGGCTTACCTGGATGACGTAATTGTCCATAGCACAGATTGGGCCTCACATCTGCCAAAAGTGCAAGCAGTCCTAGACTCTATCCGGGAAGCGGGGTTTACGGCTAACCCCAAGAAGTGTACCATTGGGCAGGAGGAGGCCAAATATCTTGGGTACACCATTGGCAGGGGAGTGATAAAACCCCAACTCAACAAAGTCGAGGCCATCCAGAGTTGGCCACGTCCCAACAGCAAGAAGCAGGTACGGGCCTTTCTGGGAATCGCGGGTTATTATCGGCGCTTCATTCCCCACTTTGCTTCTAAGGCTGTGCCCCTAACCAACCTGACGAAAGGGAAAGGGTCGGTCATGATTAAATGGACCCCCGAGGCTGAGGCAGCATTCCAATTCTTGAAACAAGCCTTATGTAGCCAGCCAGTGTTGTACTCACCCGACTTCTCTAAAGACTTTGTCGTACAAAGTGATGCGTCAGATGTGGGGTTAGGAGCAGTATTGTCCCAGGTCTGGAACGGGGAAGAGCACCCAGTCATTTACCTCAGCAGGAAGTTGAAGTCCCATGAGGTAAATTACGCCACGGTTGAAAAGGAGTGTTTAGCGGTGAAGTGGGCTCTAGATTCCCTTCGGTACTATCTGCTAGGTAGGCACTTTGACATGGTTACGGATCACGCTCCGTTAAAGTGGATGGCTCAAAACAAGGAAACAAATAGAAGAGTGAATAGGTGGTTCCTGGCCCTCCAGGAATTCAACTTCACAGTAAAGCATCGCCCTGGCGTTCAAATGGGGAATGTGGATGCTTTGTCTCGAGTACATGAATGCCTGATTGCTGGTGTTCCAACCCCGAGGTTAAAACAAGAGGGGGGGGTATGTGACAGCAGGAAGGTAAAGTCACCTGGTTGCATCCAGGGGGGTAGATATATTTCGCCCAGATTCAGGCTTTACGCCGACTTATACAACTAGGTGGAGAGTTGTATAAGCCCAGCTAAGGCTAGTGGGCTCATGGATGACTCATATGTCTAGGGAGAGTGTGGGGCGTCGTGCAGACAGGGAGTTGATGAGGCCAGCTGAAGCTTGTCAGCTCATTTAGGCCTCTATAAGAACTCCCAGATTCATTAGGTGTTAGCTCATGCCTGGAACCAGACCTGTGTGGACTGTCTAGGGAGAGTGAACCCCTGTGCGGTGAGGCAAAGCCTGTGTGGCTATTTGTTTGGACTTTTACTAAACCAGGGACTTAGGGACTAGGACAGCACCAGGCTGATCCCAGTTGTTAGTTTAGGAAACCTGCATGTTTAGTCAGAGGTCAAACTGACCAGGATTTATTTTGTTTATGTTTCTTTTTGGCTTTGCTGTGGTTTTTGTCACTGTACATAGAGAAATAAACCGCACCTTTTGATTTTGAAAACCACAACCTCCGTCTGCTGGCCCTGTTTTTGTGTGGGGAGCCCAACCAGGGGGTCACACACACCCGCTACCGAGTTAACCCCCTCACAATATATATATATATATATATAATTATGTTTTTTTTTATTTTTTTAGTAAGGACCCTAGAGAATAAAATGGCGGTTGTTGCAATATTTTATGTCACACTGTATTTGCGCAGTGGTCTTTCAAACGCATTTTTTTGGGGGGAAAAAATACACTTTAATTTAAAAAAAACTAAACAGTAAGGTTAGTTCAATTTTTTTGTATCATTTGAAAGATGATGTTACGCTGAGGGAATCGTGATCTGTATTCTAAGCAAAAACCTGATTCTCATTTTAGCCAGAATCGTGCAGCTCTAGTGCAGCCGATCAGTGCGCCTCACCAGCGCAGGTCAGTGAAAGATAAACATTTGTTATTTACAAAATGAAATGAAAAACCAAGAAAACTTTATTTTTTTTTCAAAATTTTTGGTCTTATTTTAGCATAAAAAAAAAAAACAGCAGTGATTAAATACCACCAAAAGAAAGCTCTATTTGTAGGAAGAAAATGCCTAAAATGTCATTTGGGTACAGTGTTGTATGACCACGCAATTGTCATTCAAAATGTGACAGTGCTGAAAGCTGAAAATTGACCTGGGTGGGGGGAGTGCCCGGTATTGAAGCAGTTAATACTGCTTTAATTGTGCAGGAAGAAAAATGCACACTAATTGGCTTAAGGTCGACTTTTGACACTGGATCACAAGCAAGATCCATTGCTCGAGCCCTGTTATTGAGTCTCTGGTGCCAAGTACTTTCCAAGGATGCATATTTAAAGAATATCTTGGGGTGCAAGCAAAGTTTTCCCAATTGTCTGATGAAGTTCCTAAAAAGAAGTGCTTCCCATAAACCTAAAACTGTAATGTTTAGGGTAATAGTAAGTTAATTTACCTTATATATGCTAATAATCCAATGTGGGCCCCCAGGGTCATCTTTAAGGCAGGGCAAAAGGGGCAGCTGCCCTGGGCCCCATCATTGTGGGGCCCAAAGCAGCTGCCTCATACTTGCCAACTATCCCAGTTTAAATTCCTTTGTCCCTTGAAGTTTTAGTCCCGTGCTGTGTCCCAATATCCCAGTGCGAAGTTCTGTTACTAATGCTGCTCAGCTCTGCCCTATTGCCATGTACAGATGACTCACCTGCAGACCCTGTGTTGACATGTAAATAGCCTGCATTGATATGTACATAGCGACAGCATTAACCACTTAAGCCCCGGACCACTTGGCTGGCCAAGGACCAGGCCACCTTTTGCGATTCGGCACTGCGTTGTTTTAACTGACAATTGCGCGGTCGTGCGACGTGGCTCCTAAACAAAATTGACGTCCTTTTTTTCCCACAAATAGAGCTTTCTTTTGGTGGTATTTGATCACCTCTGTCGGTTTTATTTTTTGCGCTATAAAAATAGTTTAGGCCGATTAAGTATTCTTCTACATATTTTTGGTAAAAAAAATCGCAATAAACGTTTATTGATTGATTTGCGCAAAAGTTATAGCGTCTACAAAATAGGGGATAGTTTTATGGCATTTTTATTATTTTTTTTTTTACTAGTAATGGCGGCGATCAGCGATTTTTATCATGACTGTATCATTATGGCGGGCACATCGGACACTTTTGACATCATTTTGGGACCATTATAATTTTTACAGCGATCGGTGCTATAAATATGCACTGATTACTGTAAAAATGACACTGGCAGTGAAGGGGTTAACCTGTAGGGGGTGCTGAAGGGGTTAAGTTTGTCCTAGGGAGTGCTTCTAACTGTAGTGGGGATGGGCTGTGTGTGACACGACACTGATCACCGCTCCCAATTACAGGGAGCTGTGATCAGTGTCTTGTCACTAGGAAGACTGGGGAAATGCTTGTTTACATCAGCATTTCCCCGTTCTTCCTTTCACGGAGCTCGCGGCGGGCGCGCGGGCGTCCACAATGCCGCTTCTTAAAGGGGACGTATTCTTAAAGGGGACGTATATATACGTCCATCTGCCTATCCGTGCCATTCTGCCGACGTATATCGTCGTGCGATGGTCGGCAAGCGGTTAATATGTAAATAGCCACATACTGGCTCTAGCAACCAATCGGTGATCAGCAATAATGTGCAGTAACCTCTAGAAACCAATTTGTGAGTGGTAAGGTTGTCCAGTAACCTCTAGCAACCAAACAGTGAGCAGTATTGATGTCCAGTAATCTCTAACAACCAATCAACAAGCAGAAGTTATGTGCTGTAATCTCTAGCAAATAATCAGTGAGCCATAATGTGTGCTGCAACCTATAGCAGCCAGTCAGTGATCGGTAATGATACCTCTGACAACCAATCACAAACGCTGCCTGATCTGATTCAATAAATGGATTTGGAGTCTAGCTGCTATTTATTGTATGAGTCAGAGCAGGTGGCGAGTAAAATTGCATTGGGGGGGGGCAGGAAATTTTTTGCCCAGGGTCCAATCAATATTAAAGACAGCCCTGGTGGGCCCAGAGTAATACACCATTAGATCATTGCTAAACAGAACTGCATCTGTGTATTGCTAGAAACCAGCTGTCCATATATTTTAATCTCCGGTCCTTGCCGTGAACTTTCACTGTGACCTCTGACCTGCATCTGGTAATACAGTTTAAGGTAACCTCTTATTGTTTTTAGTATGCCTGATGCAATTGTAAACATTCATTTGCTTGCAGTGTCAGTAAACATATCTATTGCAGCTTCTGAAATGCTTATGGACTTTTGTATCCTCAGTTGAAAAGGAAAAGCTGGTTAGTAGTGAGAAAATAAGCATGAGACCAATAAACCTGAAACAAAAACCTGAATTTTTTTTTTTTTGAGTTGCATACTAAATTCACAATTAGTAAATGAAAGATCATAGGTGTGTTCAGAAGGTGAGACATTTGAATTTTATGTATCTTTGCCATGCAGCATGCCCCTTAACAGTAAGATCTGAGAAAGTGGGGCAAATTGTAGAGGTTTACATAAGCAATATGAAATAAATGCTGATGGTGTAAATGGGTATTCCTAGATTGTAAGCTTGAACGAGCAGGGCTCTCTGATTCCTCCTGTATTGAATTGTATTGTAACTGTACTGTCTGCCCTCATTTGTAAAGAGATGCGCAAACTGTTTGTACTAAATAAATCTGGTATAATAATAATTGCTTAAAGCCTAACTCTGGGCACCTAAAAGAAAAAATGCTTTAGAAGTGCCCCCCACACAGGGGCGGATCCAGAGTCTTTTCTCGGGAGGGGCACTGCCAAAAAATATGTTTTTTTTGTGGGAAATTTATCGGGGAAATAGCTGGTGTCCGCGCTTCAATCATCCCGGCACCATGGTTGTTATGGTGTCAGGATGATTGAAGAGCATTATTTATATTATTACATTGTAATATAAAATTAAATAGTTCAATGCAGAATCAGTGGGAGCCCTGCGTGTGTCACTTGCCACCGTCGCCTGCAATTAGTGGGAGCCCTGAGCGTGTCACTTGCCACACGTTGCGGATTGTCACTTGCCACGTCATCTGCCACATCTTGTGGATTGTCACTTGCCACACCTTGTGGATTGTCACTTCCCACATCACCTGCCACACCTTGCGGATTGTCACTTGCCACTCACCTGCCACACCTTGCGGATTGTCACTTGCCACTCACCTGCCACACCTTGCTGATTGTGCCTTGCCTGCCACCAGATGCAGATTGTAATTTGCCACGTCACCTGACACAATTTGCGGATTGTCACTAACTTGCCTGCTAAGGTGCAGTTTTGGTTGTCTCTTGATGTGTCCCAGACTCCCAGAGTCAGGCAGCAGAGAGGTAATGTAATCTCTCTGCTGCCTGCACAGTGAGGGCGGAAGTCACTGCAGGAATGCAGGGCAGGCATGGGCGGTGAGAGATGAGCCTGCTCTCTCACTCTCACCTGCGCTGCCAACACACTGAGCAGCACGGTCTGCCCACGAACCGTGCCGCCCGCCCACAAACCGCGCCGCAAGCGGAGCCGCCCGCTTTCTTACGCGTCTGTGGAGCCGCACGCTATCGCACCTGCCCGCAGAGCAGCCCGACGTGACTCACTGACGTCACTCGTTGCTAGACGCCAAGCGGCCCAGGCGTTAGCAACGAGTGCAGGGAAGAGGCTCCACCCACCTCCTCCTCCGCTCCTGGTATCGTGTCAGTGCGCTGCGTAACTACATTAGACGAGTCTCTCTCTCGGAGCCACTGATCGGCTGATGTGAGAAACTGAGAGAGAGACTCAGAGAGGCAGCGGCAGCCGCAGAACAAGTACTGTATATACTCGAGTATAAGCCGACCCAAATATAAGCCGAGGCACCTCATTTTACCCCAAAAAACTGGGAAAACGTATTGACGCGAGTATAAGCCTAGGGTGTCCATCTGCATGCCTCACTGTGCCTCACTTTGCCTCACTGTGCCCATGCTTCACTGTGCCCATGACTAGACTGATGTTTAACATGGGAGTCTATGGAAGGAGTGCCCGGCTTTGAAAAATCGGTTCTCCCCAGCCGTAGGTCTCCCAGACACCAAACTTTGCACACTTGTAGAGGAGACATGGGGCTACATGTGTGCCAAGCTTGGGGTCTAGGGGCCCTATGGCAGGCCGGTACCGGGTCCCCAAAGTCCGGGAGATCAGACGCAAAAAAAAAAAAAAACAGAGCAAGCGAGTGTGACAGATGGTCTCGGGGGGGGCAATTGCCCTGTTGCCCCCCCCTGGATCCGCCCCTGCCCCCACACACTGCAAGGTAAATGCTTGTACTTTCAAAGAGCATTGGAATAAGAAGACTTTCTTACTTGTCGCAACTGCAGGCTTCATGAGAGATGCACAACCAGTCCCCTAAGGCTGCTCCCCTTCACTACTTAGCTGGTTGCAGGTTTTCCGCTGTCATGTACAATGAAGGACCAGTCCCCCTGCAATTTTAAGATGTTCCTCAGTAACTACAGCCATATTAGTTTAACCTGTCTGCATCAGAGTCCAGAAAAAGAAGAGGAAACAACCAGCACATGTTTGTGAGGGAGAGAGCAGAACATAACTGAGTTACTAATATGGGCTAGCTTGTGGCTGAGACATGGTTGCTAAACTGTAGTAGCCTCCTTCCTAGGAACCCTGTGGCAGATAGGAGTTTGCAAACACTCTGTAGGGAAGAATTGTGTAGTGGGGAGCTACTATTTTTGTTTGCTGAAGTTAAGCTTTCCGGTGTGCTTGGCACCTCTGCCGGGTTAGCCCCCCCTTATCAAAATTTTTGAAAAAATCTTATGCAGTTTGTTAGATCTTTGTTAGATCAGGTTAGATCAACCGTTGTTTGCGTTAGATCTCACACAGAAGAAGCAATATTAACAGTTATTTGCTGGGGGGGCTAACCCGTCATCAGCCCCCCCTTATCAAAAAATTGCCCAAACTGTTAGCTATTTTTGAAGCTATTTGTTAGATCCGGTAAGATCAAGTGGTTTTAACGTTAGATCTCACATAATTAGAGACTTATTAAGTGATTAATGAGGGGGGGCTGGCCCCCCCTTATCAAAATTTCTGGCCAAAAATGATTCAGGCTAATAGATATTCGTTAGATCCGGTAAGATCAAGTGGTTTTAACGTTAGATCTCACATAATTAGAGACTTATTAAGTGATTAATGAGGGGGGGGCTGGCCCCCCTTATCAAATTTTCGGGCCAAAAATCATTCAGGCTAATAGATATTCGTTAGATCCGGTAAGATCAAGTGATTTTAACGTTAGATCTCACATCATTTCAGAGATATTCCACATAAAAACACGGATATTGGGTGGTACATATGGACGGGTTGGCCCCCCCACATGCAATTTTCTGGTTAAAAATCATCCAGGCTAATTGATATTCATTAGATCCGGTGAGATCAAGTGGTTTTAACATTTGATTATCCATATTTACAGAAATATTTGCAGGAATGCACGGATACCTGTTCTAGTATCTATATCGGAGCAGATACTGATCATTTTCACCTGTACCAGTGATGAGTGCCATTGAGCATACCGAGGTGATCCAGTCAGACAGGGCATATTGGCAGGTATGGGCCTGTAGCTGGGTTTCCCCTAGCCCCTATGGTAATTCCACCTTATCCATTTCCCTTCATCCCCATCTAATGCTTCTGTTGGGTTTTCTGTGTTTTGGAAAGTCCATTTAAAAGTTATTTTTTATGTTTTACTAAAGAGCAAGACTCATGTTTGATGTTTTCAGTAAGCCGTATATACTCAAGTATAAGCCGAGTTTTTCAGCACATTTTTTTGTGAAAATTCCCCCCTCGGCTTATACTCGAGTCTGTGTCATCTGCATACCTGATGAGCCGTGTCATGTAGTCAGACGGCGGCTATCCAGTGTACAAAAGCTGCGCCTCCTCTGTGATAGTTGGAACACTGAACACTGACTCACTGCTGGGAAACTGAGTGTTCTGCCTATCACGGACGAGGAGGAGGCGGACGGGGAGGAGGCGCAGCTTTTGTACACTGGATGGCCGCCGTCTGACTGCAATGCATGACACGGGCTGATCGGGTATGGCACAGTGAGGCGTGCAATGGGCACAGTGAGGCATGCAATGGGCACAGTGAGGCATGCAATGGGCACAGTGAGGCTGCAAATGGGCATTGTTGACCCTCTTTCCCGCTTTCAGTAGCTGCTGCATTCTCACCCTAGGGTTATACTCGAGTCAATACGTTTTCCCAGTTTTTTGTGTTAAAATTAGGTGCCTCGGCTTATATTTGGGTCGGCTTATACTCAAGTATATACAGTACTTATTTAATAGCGGCATTTAAAACACATATTGGACATTAAAAAAATAAATAAAAAAAAAGAATAGTGCAAGTGTTGTAAATATTTATTTTTCTATGATTTGTTTTCATTAAAGAACCGACATATCAATATATAAGAAAAATTGTCAGTATTTGCATTGTGTAGAGTATCACAGAAAAGGCAACATTTGGTAACGCATATCTTATAACCAAATGTACAGGTACAAAATCCATACAAAACTGCAGTTAACAAACCAGGAAAAGTTACAATTCAACTGAATACAGAATACTTTTCAACTATAGTAGCAATTGCGGGGCTCTTACAGAGCAGATTCCAAAGAATGAGGGGGAGCGGGAGGGGAACGGGAGAAGTGAAATGGGGGAGAGGGGGAGTACAGGGGTGAAGGAGAAATATGAACAACCAAAAGTGGCATAGGCATACAGAATGTTTTTGGTATTATTCCCTAAGGAAAGTCTCTAGGACTAGGTTATGAAACACTAGCCAGTATTATGTAGCCAGAATCACCTAGACTTTAACATATATAACGACCTCTGATAGTCCACATACTTTGTTGGGATCAACAGTTTTTACAGAGTAGTTCATATTGTTATATTCCTCCCACACATTAGGTTTCCTTTTACAATAGGACACATAGTGGCATCCTTGAACATGCATTATAACGGCTCCTAGTGCATAATGTATGTCAGATATTTTTATCTCACCAGGAAATTCAGACAGAAATTGTTTTGTTAAAGGTAAACCAACACGTGGCTCAATTATTAGATGTGGACCAGGGCTACTTATGATTGTAGTACATTGGCCGCAGGTGGGTGAACATGGTCTGTTAATGATCTTAGACGAACTTTGCATTGCATATGCAAAGCCATGTTTCAGATCATTTGTGTTTATTGGCCAAAATATACTACAGCGTTCATGATTATTTTCACATGCTGCATTTTGACAGACTGAGGTTTCGACTGCACTCGGAACATTTTTTAAGTACAATTGAATAGTATTTCCAATGTAATCTTCTGCATTTAAGCTAACAATTCCACCAGGAATTTTGACACATGGGTAAACATCCAGTAACAATTGAGCTCTCTGTTTGTACACATTTTGATTAGGACCATTTTCAACAAAATATTTAACAAAATTCAGAAAAGGGTTTTGGCTACGATCTACAAAGTTTCCGTATAACTCGTAATCAATGTAGATGGAAGACAAACTGTGCAGCAGAGAATCAAATGGACAAGTGTTATTTAGCTTATATATATCATTGTTTAATTTAATGGTGTTCAAAACACTTCCATTCCTCAGTAAGACTAATGACTTTCTTGAGTAAGGTTTGTCAATTATTTGGCGTATATTTGGAAATGGTGTTAAATATGTTTGTCTTTTCTTAAAGGGTTTATTCAATGGGGCAACAGAATCCATGCACTTTGGTATCTGTGAAGAGACATCATTTTTTCTTTGAGAATTACATTCAGTTTCATGAGGTTTTTTGTTTTTTCCGCGCTAGCACTCTTCTTCTATAAGCTCTAGGACATTCTCTTCCATGTGCTTGTTCTCTTCTATAAGCTCCAAAACATCCTTCTCCATGTGCGTGGTTTCTGAAGTAGGTTCTTTTAGAATTTGATTAGTGTTCTTCAACGCGAGTAACTGTAGACTATCCTCTTGTTCTTCTTCCAAAGGTTTGTTTTGTCCAAACTCATTAATTAAATCTTCCATATATTCAGCTTTGGGACTGCTTATTTTAGGAATGGGTACAGCAGCTGCTATTTTACAACTTCCAGAAAGAGCTGTTAAATGGCATACAACAAACTTGTCAACCCGAAGTGGTTTTTGATTGTGTTGAAGAATAGCATTCTTCAGAAGGCCAAAATCACCCTCAACTGATGCAGAAGAGGCTGTTTTATTAGGGGATTTAAACACTGGTTGCATGACTGATGTCCAGATGGGGAAATACTTCATCAAATGCAGTAGTTTCTGAGAAAAGCATGTACAGAAATAAGGGTTTGGTTGGTCACCCTGTTCTCTACTTGTTTCATCTGCTTCCTGGACAATGTCACTTAGCCACTCTGGCAGTGGCTGAGAATTGATTTCCTCTTTGTCATGGAGTTCTTCATTATCATCTTGTTTGGCAACATAGGCATCAATAATTTCTAAATCTCCAGTCTCAATGCAATGACAAAGGTATAACTTTGATGTTTCATATTTAGAGACTTTGCCTTTTGCCATTTCACATCTGGAGAGGATAAGTGTACTGAGAACAAGGTGTTTTAGAATGTTAAATGATGCACAGTTAATCATTAGTCCAACACACCGAATATAAAATTTCCTAACCAGTTTTGCCTTTTTTGGATAGCATTTCCACCGGCAAACTGTTTTAATTAGATGGGCAACATCTATCCGAATATAGCATGCTAGTTTTTCAGTAGTAAGGTCATGTAAGATTGATATACACTTTTTGAGGTAGATGTTAAGGCTGCAGTCATTCAAGGCTCGGCAAATTGCACCAAGTAGGGCCAATGAGAAGTCACAGACACATTCTTTGGGTGGTTTATGTACATCTTTGAGCCATTTTTCTAACCAGAAAGTTATAGTTGGCGTATCCTGACATTCGCTCAACATTTGTGAAACACTTAATTGAGTATTTTCAAAGTTAATCACAATCTCATATAAGAATATATGAGCTGACAAATCATTTGCTCTTTTTAGTTTCTGAACCAAACTCCCAGTGGCATCTACTTCAATTTTTGAGAAAGAGTGTTTTGAGCAATACCTTTTGTAAAAGTATATTTGTTCCTTTGACCAATAATGCACAAAAAAATGATCATATGAGATAGTGTGAATGTCACCTGCATATTTTGGGATACTTTTCATTTCTGCAAGAGACAAAATAGGATCTTTTAACTTTGGTGTACCAAGCTTCCTGTGGACTGCTTCCTGTCTGGCATCTCTACAAACTCTTAAAGACGGTATGTTAGGTGGCTCTTTTTCGCCAAATGTAATTTCCTTATTCATTTTTTCTCGTCTCCAGTTGCAGGATAGTGTTTTCAGCATCTCATCACCAACTTTCCATCTTTTGGCACCTCTCAATTGACTTTTCTTTAAATGAACTATGGATCTTGTGTCAGGAGCGTGAATATGAAGGATTAGCGGGTTTCCAACACCAGGCTCCTCTTCTGCAGAAACATAAACTTCTGCTTTGCACTCTTTACACCGTGCAGTTGCAGTTATAAATTTTTTAGTGTGATCATCACTGATACGAACTTTGTTTCTCTTAAAAGAAAACACACAAGGAATTCCATGTTGTTCATAAAACACATCTGCAACTTTAGTACCTAATGCATTTTTTTTAAGTATTCTCCGTCTCTTCCTGCAGCTACCCTCATTATAGATGACTGTATTGGGCTCAATTTCTAAATATTGCTCATAAGGTATTGATACCTGCCATAACACTGTTGGTTGCTTTCCCTGTGACTCCACAAAGCAACTCTCTGAGGAGTCATCAGAGCTTAAGTTAGATGTGGAGTCTTGTCTTGTATCTCTTGCAATAGGTGATGTGAGCTTGAACTCCAGGCGTAGGAATTTCTGCAGACCATGCCTATTTTGATATATATAATCATGGATCTGTTTTGGTTTAAATGCACTCTGTGACAATTCTCCTGTCTCAAGCCTCGTACACACGACCGAGTTTCTCGTCGTAAAAAACACGTCGTTTTTTTCGACGAGATTCTTGTTAACCTTGTCGATTTTCTCGTCAAGCTTTCCATGCGTACACACTGACATTTCCCAATTTCCTCGTTGTTCTCCGCGGTCACGTCCAGCACGTACGACGGCACTATAAAGGGGAAGATCTTTTTTCTTGGCGCCACCCCTTGGGCTGCTTTTGCTGATCTCATGTTACCGCGTGTGAAGTAAAAGTTTGGGAAGAGACGATTCGCGCTTTTCAGTCTTCGTACTTTTCAGATCGTTTTCTGCCGTTCAGTTTGTGCTTGTGGGTTCGTATCTTGACTTTCAGGGTGTCTAGGCAGGTCGTATCTGTTTTACAGTGCGTTCTTGCCTGTTCGTTTCTGTTTTTCAGTTCGTTATTCATAGGCCTTGCTGTTCTAAAGTGCGTTCTGTTCTGTACGTTCTGATAAGACGACCGTTTCCTAGCCATGTCGCCTGGACGTTCTCGTCGTCGAGTTCGTGCTGTGCGTGCGCTTGGTGTTGGTCTGCTTGTTTTGGACCAAGACCAGTCCATGAATGGTGTGAGGAGGAGTTCATGGACCAAGAATTGGATGCTCCAGCGGGACCAATTCTGCCATATGCCTCTGCTGCGGGAGATCGTCGAGAATAATCCTGAGGACTACAGGAATTTTCTGCGGATGTCTGACCCCGTTTTTCAGGAACTGTTGGCTTTGGTGTCCCCCTATATTACCAGGAAGGACACTGTTATGCGGGAAGACATCAGTGCTGAGCAGAGGCTCATCGCCACGTTACGTTATCTGGCGACAGGGAGAAGTCTTCAGGACTTGAAGTTCACGACAGGCATCTCCCCCCAGGCTCTGGGCCTCATAATCCCAGACACCTGTTCTGCCATTATACAAGTCCTGCAGGAGGACTATATTAGGGTAAGTTTTCTCCATTAACATCACATTTTATGTATTACATGTATGCTAATGTATTGTATTTCTTTCATCCTTCCCTAATTACCATGATTGTAATATGCTGAGAATGTCCCCTTTGTCCTCATGCATGCTGGAAGCTTTAGATTGCCCCTTTTTTCTCCTCCATGCATATTTCCCTTCACTAACCTTTCCAGCAGGGGCGCCTTTTGCTCCAAATGTTTGGGGGTTCAAACCCCAATTTAGGAAATAAACTTCCTCCTTCTTTGCTCTGGTGCCTATTAAACGCCCCCATTTGTTCCCTCCAATGCAGCCATTTTGTTCCCTCTAATGCAGCCATTTTGTCCCCTCCAATGCAGCCAGTTCCCCCCCAGCCCTGCACTTACCTTCTTGTGGTCAGCGCCATCCTTCTTCTGTCCTTGATGTCTTCTCCTTCCCTTGATGTTACATCAGCCAATCATGTTACCATTAAACAGACTTGGTGAACATGATTGGCAGAGCAGCCTGTCAGTGTTTACCCAAGGAATGCCCCCCCCCCTGCGTCCCCTATTTAACTTTTCTGCAGCCAATTACATCCCTCAGGCTGTAATGTGCAAGACAATTTTCCTTTCTGTTTCTGATATGCAATTTTAAGCCCCTAAATGCCGCAGTTCTTCATATGTCGGTCGCTTAACAGGGGGCCATCCACCTGAATAGTGGGCGGCATAGACAATACATAGGTTAATGCAAGGCATGAACCTATGTATTGTTCTGAGTGACGGGCACAGGAGAGAGGGGGCAGTGCTCCAGCGCCCACTCTGGATGCACCGCCACTGCAATGCTATCCTGTGGCCAAACACATCTACCCCCCCCCCCTCCCCATTATAATTTATTAATGGACCATCATAGGGGGTGATGAATATGATACATGAGCCTTCCATTATACTTATTTAAAACACCTTAATAAACGTAGTCTTTGCTTGATGTTGGCCTCTAATGTATTTTCTTAGAATATACTTGTAATGTTTGATTTGTGTATTCTAATATTTTTTCATCTTGTTTGACTCCACAGCTTCCTTCCATGCCACAGTAATGGCAGACTGTGGCATCGGAGTTTGCCACGCGGTGGGACTTCCCCAACTGCGGTGGTGCTATAGACAGGAAGCACTTCCGCATCGTGCCGCCACCCCGTTCTGGGTCCTACTACTTCAATTACAAGGGGTTTCATAGCATTGTGTTGATGGCGGTGGTGTCAGCACGGTATGAATTCCTCTATGTTGATGTAGGGAAGAATGGCCGGATGTCCGATGGGGGATCCTTCATCCAGACGGAGTTTGCCCTCCGTCTCCAGAGTGACGACCTTGCATTGCCACCGGATGCAGGGAATATTGAAGGACTCCCCTTTGCTTTTTTGGCTGATGAAGCCTTCGGGCTCGGACCACATCTTATGAGGCCATTTCCTCAGAGGACCCTGACCCCAGAGAAGAGGGTTTTCAATTACCGGCTGGCCAGGGGCCGAAGAGTCGTTGAAAATGCCTTTGGCATAATGGCCAGCCGGTTCCACCTTTTTATGACTCCCATCCACTTGGCGGACTACAAAATAAACTATGTAGTGTTATGCTGCTGTGTGCTACACAATTTTCTTTGCCGCAAATCTAATTCATATATGGCCTCAGTTTTGCCTGAGGCTGGACTTTCCCCTGATAATCCCCTGCCGGGCCTGGAATCTGCCCGTGCTGGCTTGCCCCCCCAAAATGCCCGTGAGGTTCGGGACAAATACATGGACTATTTCACGGGTAGGGGGGCAATTCCTATGCCAGGCTATGTCTAAAGATTCCTGGAGAACGATCCAAATAAAAATCTTGTTTAAACTTCTAACTTTTGTTGGTTTCCTGTCTCCTAGTTTGTCTTAGTGCATTTGTAGTGCCAAGTGTATTTTCCTTTAGTAAATACCAACCATTTCACTATATAACCTTTAAAAATGTACCAAATAAGGTTAGAGCATATTAGAAAAAGAAGCTACACGTTGTTTGTGTTCAAATCTTTTACTATGTGCAAATTCACACACCTTTCTTTTTTTTTTTTTACATTTTTTGTTTGCCTGGCCACAAACCGGCAATTGTTTTCTTAGGAAAATACAAAAACAACAGTTGCATTCCAAATATTACAAAATTGGATACCTCGGAGCAATCTGAGACATTCACTTACACAAACTATATGTCTCTATGTGCCCGTCCTAATATGGGGTCCTGCCACCCCTTGCCCAGCCAAAAAATTGAATATGCACACAATTGGGATTATTTTCCTATAGGGATTTTAGACTTCTGATCCCTATTGTCAACATGTGCTATCTGCCATCAGGGGTGATCAATGGACGTGCTTTGGGGGTGCAACCCCTTCCTCAGTTCACCTACTTTAGATACGAGGAAGGGGTTGCACCCCCAAAAGACGTACATGGATATCCCCTGATGGCAGATAGCACATGTTGAAACACTGTGTGCAGATTCAATTTTTGGCTGGTTTGATTGTCAAAAAGTTTTTTAAAAGTTGAAGAATAAACATGAACAAAAGGGAGTTGGGATGCCTTATTGAATTCTCCCCAAAACATCGAGAATGTCTTTAAATGTTTGATCCATCACATGAATTCTTTCTTTAATTTTGTCCAGTTCCGTGCTACATTCCATCACTTGCTGGATGAGGCGGAGGGCACTGTCAGCAGAGAAACCTGTACTATCCTTCACCCCAACATTCACATCCCCTAAAAACAAAATAAAAAGGTATTATAACTCTGCAGCCCTACCTCTCTTACCTGAAGCTGTGGTAACAGATACTGACCTGTTGTGGTGACCAGTTCCACAACGTCATCCACCTCTCCTTCCTGCACTTCTCCTTCCTCCACCTCAACTTCCTCTACATCCTTCGTTTGTGGGTCTTTGGGAGTTTGGGGTTGTTGTGAAGCTGTGGGGTTCTTGTGCTCCCTGGAGTGTCCTCCTCCCAGTCTTCTCTCCCCTATGAGAATCAAACAAAAGGTAGAGTTATCACACAGAAAATCTCTATGTAAAAAAAAAAACAGGCTAAATTGCTTGGAAGTGGGGTACAAGTGTGTGTTTGGGCGGAAGTTAAAGATGAATGCATTATTTCTGACCAAGAATATGCTTAGTATTCACCTTTGTCTGTCATTTTTTAGACATGTAGGCAACACAAAAATTCTCTGATGCACCTGTGTGGGACACCCAAAAAAGGCGGGTCTGGTGGCCCACACTATAGTGCTCCAAAGTACAGATGTGGAAGCAGCTGCTGAGTGTCCTCTCCTTTACACTGACAAAAGTTTGCATTTCATTCTCTTTACAAACACATCATCTAGCCTAAAACTTTGTGCCCCAAATTTCCCCAAAAAAGGCAGATGTCTAATTACTTTTGTGGCTGTAAAATAAACCAAAACAGCGGATAGTGGCCGAACGAAGTGTCTGTAACGTAACGAACGATTACTGTGCCCAACCAAGTTCAAAATATAACATTTTGGAAGGGAGTCCAATAAGAAAAAATAAATAAACCAGCAACATGTCAGTTTAGAAAAGGATTAATAGCAGAAAAGTGTACATTTTACTTACTTTTTGCGAGCATTCTCTTAATGCTCCTTAACTGCTCTGGCTCCCTCAGTTTGAGGTCTGACCACCTCTTTCTGAGCTGCTCATTTGAGCGTTTCACCCCGAAATTCGTCTTCAGACTCTTCACGACTTTAGTGAGGATTTTGGCCTTCCTTCTATTTGGTTTGCTATACGGCCCATGCTTTGCGTCATAATCCGACTTGAGCAAGATGTCCACCATCTCCGCCATCTCGGCAAAAGAGATATTCGATGCCTTGAATCTCCTCCTTGATCGTGACGTTTCCTCGGTCTCCGGGCTTGTCTCCTCCTCGTTAGTTGCGGAATTATCAGACACCTGCTGTAACTCCGCCATATCTGTCTGCGCGCCGAAAGAGAAGGGGCGGGGAAAAGATGTTAGTTAGAACGTCATGGGCGGGCGACGTGTGCGGAGCGACGTGTTCGTATTTTGACGCATGCGTGGTGTGTATATAGCAAACACACATGTGACTATAGTACGTTCGGTGTGCGGAGAGAGGAGTTCAAGTGACAGACGTGCGAACGAAGGTATGTGATTTTGTGACTTGGACAAATTGTTGGTCTATACTGTTTTGAGAATGTTGTAGGATATATATGGTGACTACGATGTTAAGGAGGTTAGACTGTTTGCCTCACATTAGTTATATATTATTTCTTAAACTTGCAGATACAATATGAATGTCTTTATTAGCGACAAAGAGTTCCTGGCGGAATTTATTGACCGGGTAAGGGAACTGCCCGCTCTGTGGGAGACGAAAAACCCCATCCATAAAAAAAGAGGGGTGAGAAAAGCAGCGCTGGAGAAGCTGCTCCCATTTGTGCAGACCAAGGTGCCCACAGCCACAGCAAAACAAGTGGACACTAAAATTGGGAGCTTGAGAGGCACCTACAGGACTGAACGCTCTAAGGTCCTGGCTTCTCAGAGGTCAGGAGCAGCAGCAGGTGATGTGTATGTCCCGATTTTGTGGTACTACAGCAGGATGTCCTTCCTGGATGACCACATTGAGGCAAGGCCATCACTCTCCACTCTTCCCCCCAGACTTCCCTGCAGCCAACCTGAGCCTTCTCTGGAGCAAGAGGAGGCAGCCATCCTGGATGATCCTGATTTGGCCATCTGGAGCCAGGTATAGTATTAAATGAAAATGTATTGGGATAAAATTAATGTTTGACAAATATGTCAAGATGAGAAACATACAATATTTTGGGTTCCACAAGTGAAATCAAGATCTCTAGACATTAGTCTGCACTTAATTGGGTGCTAAATAGTCAATCTGATGTAGGTGTGAATTAGAAAAAATGATTTCTGGATTTACATTCTAATTGCTTCAATCATGTTTATAAAGTTTGATGCAAAGATTAAACCAACATATTAAACTATGTCCCTTTTTCATACACAGGATGAAATCAGCCAGGAGGAGGGTCTGGAAACTGTCAGGCAGGAGGTGGCAGGGCCCAGTGGCAGCCAGGAGGTGGCAGGGCCCAGTGGCAGCCAGGAGGTGGCAGGGCCCAGTGGCAGCCAGGAGGTGGCAGGGCAAAGGAGAAGCACCAGATCCCAGGTGCCTCCCATCCGGCTTCCCAAAAGAGGCAGGAGGGACAGGACCACCTGTGAGACAGCAATGGCCCTTATTAAAGAGGCCCATGCCACCCTCAAAGAGCCCACATCCCCTGAAGAGGCCATTGCCGGCCTAGTGGAGGCAAAGTTCAAGGTGATGAGCATGGAGCAACGCCTCCTATGCGAGCCCCTGCTCATCACCTTGCTCAACAAGGGGGTGATGGAAAAAATTACCCCCAATACCGCCATTTGTGAGGTGGCACAACTGTCCCAACCTCAACCTCCTCCTCCACCTCCACATTCTTCTTCTGCCCCACCCCCTTCTCCTCCACCTCCACCTTGTTCTTCTGCGCCACCCCCTTCTCCTCCACCTCCACCTTGTTCTTCTGCGCCACCCCCTTCTCCTCCACCTCCTCCTCCTCCTGACAGGAGTACCCCTCCAGTGGCCCAGCCTCCAGCCAAACGAAGAAGGAAGGCTGCAGGGAAGGCTTCAGGAAAGGTTGCAGGGAAGGTTGCCAGGAAGACGAGGAAGTGATGGCCTTGCTTCATTGTGGTCGGACAGAAGGCAGCCTGTTGTAGTACCACACACTTGGGACATATATATCACCTGCTGCTGTTCCTGACCTCTGGGAGGCCAGCATCAGATTGTGCTCAGAAATGTTTGCCTTCTCAAGCTCCCAATTTTAGTGTCCACACAGGGTTGCTGTGTGCTCTGGGGTCCCTGGGATGCACAAATGGCAGCAGCTTCTCCAGCGCTGCCTTCTCTTTATTTTAGTTCAAACATGAATAAATGTTATTTTTCTTTAAGTTCATACTTGACTATGTGTATTTGTAAAAATGTAAAATCTAGCTTTGGAGTAAGCAGATACATTTGACTGACAAAAAAAAGGGACAGATAACAACCCCCCAAAAAAATAACTAAATCGTATTTCCCAAAAAAGGGTGTAAAATTTACATAATATATATTAAAAGATTCTATGGGAGATCACTACCAAAACATTGCGAAATTACAATTAACATCAGTTAGAAAAATAACTAATTTTTTAATATTCCTAAAAACTTGCACGATATAATACACATAAATCTTCTTAAGAGCAACAAGAAAAATGTTAAAAAAACATAGTCATAACTCTGTGTGAATATCAGCAGCAAAAGAAGTTCATTCGTTTGGATTAATGTCACATTCTAACGAAGATTTCAATGCACAACATTTAAACGATGCAAAAATTTTGAGCGTGACGAATGTGCTATCTCCATTAGGCTTGTGCACAACGGAAAAATTAGTTCCGTTTCGGTTCGTTTCTTTCCGGTCCTGTTGATTCGTAATCATTCGTAATTTTGCTAGACGGGATTTTTCGTGTTCGGACTCATTCGTATTTTTGCAAGCGACATTTTTCGTTGAATTTTTTGTTGCTTTATAATTCGTACTTTCGGTAGAGTACGTTGTTTTTCGTTGATTCTGGACACAACTCCTACTTTCGTAACTTTTTTTGGGTTCGTTGATTCGTAATTTTCTGTGTCTCTCTCACGACGACGCTGCCTATTATGCCTAATGTGCTTCGAATGGATTTGTACTTTTCGAAATACATAGCGGTTATTTGTAACGATTCGAAATCTCGTATTTTACTTTCGTTTTTTACATGCGGCTATAGCCTCCGCCCCTGTACACCATTTTGAGAGGGTTCAGCACGGTGAGGGAGAAGCAGAGAGCAGAGCAGAGTGTTATTGTGCTTCGAATGGATTAGAAATCTCGTATTTTACTTTCGTTTTTTACATGCGGCTATAGCCTCCGCCCCTGTACACCATTTTGAGAGGGAGTTCAGCACGGTGAAGGAGAAGCAGAGAGCAGAGCAGAGTGAGTGTTATTGTGTTTCCAATGGATTTGTACATTCATAAGTTTTTTCATAACGAATTATGCCGAAGACATTCGGGCATTCGCTATTTTGCGGTATAATTTATTTCGGATTCGGTTTTATTCGTAATTGCTTTGTTCGGAAATTCGAATGCTTCCGAATGTCCGAAAGTTGCTAAATTCGGACGAATTTCGATTCGTTACGAAACGAATTGCACAAGCCTAATCTCCATTACGAAGGCTTGTTTTACCAGAAGATGCTCTCCCGTCTCATAGTTGCTTGTGAGCATGCGCGCTTTTGGAAGAGTCGTAAAAGCATACACACGAACCATTTTCTCGTCACAAAACAGGCCGACGAGAAACACGACGAGGAAATCTGGAATCCTGACGAGAAAATAGAGAGCAGGTTCTCTATTTTCTCGTCGAGATTCACGGCAATTTTCTCGTCGTAAAACCATACACACGAACGGTTTTCTCGACAAAAAAGCTCACACGGCACTTTTCTTGCCGGTTTTGGACGAGAAACTCGGTCGTGTGTACGAGGCTTCAGAGGTTTTCTTCTGTAAAGAAAAATGAGAACATACATCCCTCCAAACTGGAACAGAAGCTGGCTTTAACTCTCCCTCAGCATTGAAAATGGCTGGATAACATTTCAGGGCTTCTTTTAAGATCTGATCATCAATTGATGGTTTGCGTGGCATCTACAATCAAAATTAGAATTAGAATACCAATATAATAATTTATATAACGTTAAATATTGCAAATTTCTGTGTAACTATTTTTATTAGCAACTACTACCTTATAGACTTGTGCACGAATTTGTCGAAACCAAAAACATTTTTCATTCGGATTCGCTTAAAATTCAGGTCGTTGCTATTGGATGGTCCGAATTTGTATTCGCTCTGAATCTGAAAGCAAAAGCATACTCTCTGTCTTGGAGGCGGTGCGCATGACGTCACATAATGTGGCGTCATGTGATGTTACATTCACATGTATGGCGCCACCATCTTGGGTGCATACACCCAAGATGGTGGCGCCATACCTGCATGTGACATCACATGACACCGCATCATGCGTCCCCACCTTCAAGATGGGCAAGATGTGCAGAATGTGGCCGCCGAGCGTTCTTTTCCTTCGTTTTATGTGCCCGAATTCATTTTCTTTGAATTCGGGCACATAATCTTTCATGCATTCAGATTCGGACAAGTCTCCAAATCAACAGATTTTCATTGATTTGGAGGTTCATCCGAATCCAAATGCACAAGTCTAGACCTTAAAAAAAAGTCTAATAGAATAAGACATACATTAGCTATATATACTTTATAAACTAGCCATTCTGTACACTTACTACTTGACTCAAATGAAATGATAAATGGATACTATATACAGTACTGTGCATAGGTTTTAGGCGTGGGTGTGCTGTAATGCTGTAAAGTAAGATCCAAATCAAATCAGCATTTGGTGTGAGCACCCTTTGCCTTCTTCTAGTTACACTTGCACACAGGTTAGGAAGGGACTCAGCAGGTCAGTTCTCCAAACATCTTGGAGAGATAAGCACAGATCTTCTGCAGATGTTAGCTGCTTCAAATCCTTCTGTTTTTTCATGTAACCTCAGACAGACTCCATGATGTTCAGATCAGGGCTCCATGGGGGCCAAACCATCGCTTCCAGGATTCCTTGTTCTTCTTTACAATGAAAATAGTTCTTAATGACATTGGCTGTATGTTTGGGATTGTGCCTCCATCTTGGTGTATCTTGGTCTACACGAACATGTTAGAGCATTCTGCAAATGATAGGGCAGTGCTGGAGCATTGGGCGTGAGGACCCAGACAACAGCAGCAGCCTGTGACAGGGTGTGTGATTAATGTTTTTTTTTAAATTCTTTAATAGTTTCCTCCACACCTGCCCCACTGCCATCCTCCACACCTACCCCTCTGCCATCCTGAGCATCTGCACCACTGCCCTCCTGCACATCTGCCATCCTCCACACCTACCCCACTGCCATCCTGCACATCTGCCCCACTGCCATCCTGCACATCTGCCCCACTGCCGTCCTCTGCATCTGCCCCACTGCCGTCCTATGCACCTGCCCCACTGCAATCCTCTAAATCTGCCCCACTGCCATCCTGCACATCTGCCCCCCTGCACATCTGCCCCACTGCCGTCCTGCACATCTGCCCCACTGCCGTCCTCCACATCTGCCCCACTGCCGCCCTCCACTTCTGCCCCACTGCCGTCCTCCACATCTGCCCCACTGCCGTCCTCCACATCTGCCCCACTGCCGTCCTCCACATCTGCCCCACTGCCGTCCTCCGCATCTGCCCCACTGCCGTCCTCCGCATCTGCCCCACTGCCGTCCTCCGCACCTGCCCCACTGCCGTCCTCCGCACCTGCCCCACTGCCGTCCTCCGCACCTGCCCCACTGCCGTCCTCCGCACCTGCCCCACTGCCGTCCTCCGCATCTGCCCCACTGCCGTCCTCCGCATCTGCCCCACTGCCGTCCTCCGCATCTGCCCCACTGCCGTCCTCCACACCTGCCCCACTGCCATCCTCCACACCTGCCCCACTGCTATCCTCCACACCTGCCCCACTGCTACCCTCCACACCTGCCCCACTGCTATCCTCCACATCTGCCCAGCTCTGTTATTAGCAATGTAAGTAAATGCGGCCCACCATGCCTTCACATACATTAAATATATTTTTTAAAGCATTCTTACTTACAGCATTTTTTCACACCTGCCTAAAACTTTTGCACAGTACTATGTATGTATGCATATATGTATATATGTGTGTGTGTATATATATATATATATATATATATATATATATATATATATATATATATAATTTGAATAACTCAAACAAGGTTTTATGACAAACAACATTTTTCACAATCAGTTAATTACATTAACAATTTAATTACTGTGCCACACAGGTTGCCCAGATGTGAAATCCTTTGGGAATGGGTTAAACCTGGACTTTCCAAGATATTAAGGATGTGTCTGTGTGAAAGGATTAGGATTTTTTTTAAATAAAAAAGAATACCCTAATGCTATCTGCATGTTTAACCTCTTCATTACGGATGACCAAATTATTCCGTTATGAATGCATTAACTTTAAGGACTCTTTGTCCATAGGGGGTTCATTCAAAGACACCTAAGGGTTGATTTACTAAAGGCAAATAGACTGTGCACTTTCCAAAGTACAGTTGTCCTCTGCAAGTGCAGTTGCTCCAGAGCTTAGTAAATGAGGTAAAGCTTCACTTTGCAAAGAATACCCAATCAGTGCAAGGAAAATGAAAAAAACAGCCCTTTTGCTTGCATATGATTGGATGATGGAATTCAGCAGAGCTTTTCCTCATTTACTAAGCTCTGGAGCAACTGCTCTCGCAGATTGCAACTGCACTTTGGAAAGTGCATAG
Source organism: Rana muscosa (assembly GCA_029206835.1). Taxonomy (NCBI): domain Eukaryota; kingdom Metazoa; phylum Chordata; class Amphibia; order Anura; family Ranidae; genus Rana; species Rana muscosa. Next base: position 156,396,928 of record CM055123.1, on the reverse strand, counting down.
TCTATTTGCCTTTAGTAAATCAACCCCTTAGATTCAAATATTTCCTACAGAATTGTTGTTTAAAAGGGATCTCAGGCTGAAATGAACTAAGAATAACATATTCTGCTGTTCATATACATGAAAGCACTTATTAAGGGATCCTATTAGGGGTGCTTCCCATATACTATGTGTGTGTGTGTATATATATATATATATGTTTGTTTATGTATTAATTATTATCATGTCCAGACCAGAAATGCATCCCTATGGTATTTTTCACCTCCAATTCACGCCATTGTTCCAGACCAGACTGAATAAATACTTGATATCACATTTTGTCTGGTCTGGAATGCACCAGAACGCGGTAAAACGCATTAAACACGCGTCAAAAACGCACCTGAATGCTCTGGAACGCACCTCAGAGCATTATTAGCATATTGATAGTTTTTGAACAGACTTCTGTTCAGGAACAGACTTAAAAAGTCTGGAACGCATCAAAAACGCATCAAAAAATGATGTACCGAATTTGCAGATCTGGTCCAGAAAATGGTGTGTACTAGCCCTAAGTGTGTATAGTGGCAATGTAGTCAAATCTCCCCAGAGTGGGTCCTGTCCCCTAAACAGGGTCCTAACCTTGAGGAGATTGAATTTGGCCTGGGTCAGTGTATCCTAGTGGACAAAAAACGTATTATATGTATTTTTTAAATGATTATGTAGAAATCTCCATTGATTTTTGACTAAAGGGTACGGTGACCAGACATCCCTGTTTTCCGAGGACAGTCCTCAAAGTGAAGAAATTACACTTTACATTATAGCAAAGTAGTGAGTGTGCAGCTTGTATAACAGTGTAAATTTGCTGTCCCCTCAAATAACTCAACTAAGACCATTAATGTCTAAACCGTTGGCAACAAAAGCGAGTACACCCCTAAGTCAAAATGTCCAAATTGGGCCCAATTAGCATTGCTGCAGAGGTTGAAGGGGTGGGGGGTCAGCCTGTCAGTGCTCAGACCATACGCCTCACACTGCATCAAATTGGTCTGCGTGGCTGTCGTCCCAGAAGGAAGCCTCTTCTAAAGATGATGCACAAGAAAGCCTGCAAACAGTTTGCTGAAGACAAGCAGACTAAGGACATGGATTACTGGAACCATGTCCTGTGGTCTGATGAGACCAAGATAAACTTATTTGGTTCAGATGGTGTCAAACGTGTGTGGCGGCAACCAGGTGAGGAGTACAAAGAAAAGTGTGTCTTGTTTACAGTCAAGCATGGTGGTGGGAGTGTCATGGTCTGGGACTGCATGAGTGCTGCCGGCACTAGGGAGCTACAGTTCATTGAGGGAATCATGAATGCCAACATGTACTGTGACATACTGAAGCAGAGCATGATCCCCCCCTTCAGAGACTGGGCCGCAGGGCAGTATTCCAACATGATAACGACCCCAAACACACCTCCAAGACCACCACTGCCTTGCTAAAGAAGCTGAGGGTAAAGGTGATGGACTGGCCAAGCATGTCTCCAGACCTAAACCCTATTGATCATCTGTGGGGGAGCCTCAAACGGAAGGTGGAGGAGCGCAAGGTCTCCAACATCCACCAGCTCTGTGATGTCGTCATGGAGGAGGGGAAGAGGACTCCAGTGGCAACCCGTGAAGCTCTGGTGAAGTGCTGGAAAATAATGGTGGCCACACAAAATATTGACACTTTTGGCCCAATTTGGACATTTTCACTTAGGGGTGTACTCACTTTTGTTGCCAGCGGTTTAGACAATAATGGCTGTGTGTTGAGTTATTTTGAGGGAACAGCAAATTTACACTGTTATACAAGCTGTACACTCACTACTTTACATTGTAGCAAAGTGTCATTTCTTCAGTGTTGTCACATGAAAAGATAGAATAAAATATTTACAGAAATGTGAGTGAGGGGTGTACTCACTTTTGTGAGATACAGTGTGTATAGAGAGAAGGAGGGATACAGTATATACCGAGAGAGGGGGATAGAATATATACAGAGAGAGGGGGAGATACAGTATACAAAAAGAGAGGGGGATATACAGTATAAAGAGAGAGGGGGATATACAGTATAAAGAGAGAGTGGGGTACAGTATATACAGAGAGAGGGTGGGTATGGTATATACAGAGAGAGGGGGAGATACAGTACAGAGAGAGAGAGGGGGGATACAATATATACAGAGAGAGGGGGGATACAGTACAGTATACAGAGAGAGAGAGAGAAGGGATATAGTATATACAGAGAGAGATGGGGGATACAGTACAAGTATATACAGAGAGAGGGGGTACGGTATATACATAGGGAGGGGGGGATACAATATATACAGAGAGACGGGGAATACGGTATATACAGAGAGAGAGGGGGAGATACAGTATATACAGAGAGAGGGGGGATACAGTATATACAGAGAGAGGGGGAGATACAGGATACAGAGGGAGAGAGAGGGGGATATAGTATATACAGAGAGAGGGGGATACAGTATATACAGAGAGAGGGGGATACAGTATATACAGAGAGAGGGGGAGATACAGGATACAGAGAGAGAGAGGGGGATATAGTATATACAGAGAGAGGGGGAGATACAGGATACAGAGAGAGAGAGGGGGATATAGTATATACAGAGAGAGGGGGAGATACAGGATACAGAAAGAGAGGGGATACAGTATACAGAGAGAGGGGGACATACAGTATACAGAGAGAGAGGGGGGATACAGTATATACAGAGAGAGAGAGGGGGGATACTGAGAGAGAGAGAGAGAGAGAGAGGGGGGGAGATACAGTATATACAGAGAGAGGGGCATACAGTATATACAGAGAGAGGGGGAGATACAGGATACAGAGAGAGAGGGGATACAGTATACAGAGAGAGGGGGACATACAGTATACAGGGAGAAAGGGGGAGATACAGTATATACAGAGAGAGGGGGATACAGTATATACAGAGAGAGGGGAAATACAGTATATACAGAGAGGGGTGTACGGTATATACAGAGAAAGGGGGGATACAGTATACAGAGAGATAGGGGGAGATAGTATAAACAGAGATAGAGGGGGATGCAATATAAACAGAGAGAGAGAGAGAGGGGGATATAGTATAAACAGAGAGAGAGGGGGGGATATAGTATATACAGAGAGAGAGGGGGATATAGTATAAACAGAGAGAGAGGCGTATACAGTATATACAGAGAGAGAGGGGGGATATAGTATATACAGAGAGAGAGAGAGGGGGATACAGTATATACAGATAGAGGGGGAGGTACAGTATATACAATATAAATAATGTATATGTCATACAATCATTCAATAAACACATATCGCATACACTGCATATAAAATATGGTAAAAAAACTGTTTAACATTTGCCACTAAAAAAATAATAATATGTCCTCGGATAATTTTTTTTAAATCTGGTCACCTTACTAAAGGGTGTCCAACATCAGGTTGGTGTGTCACCTTTGTCAGAGTCACCCTTTACTAAGAATTAATCTACTTTCAAGTCATTAATATATTCCTTTACCTCAGTAGTGTAGATATAATCTATTTATATTCGAATAAAAAAATAAAACTTACCTTGTATGCTTTCTTGTAACGCAGCCATGAAGAACAGTCCAGAGAGCAGCACACAAAAGCCACCCAAAGAATGTCCAGGGAACCTGGTACTGGTATCAGAGAAAACTGTGCTACATATATAGCCAAGATTAACTTGTGAACTATTCCAGAAGTTGAAATATAAAACAAATGTCAAAATAAAACACATAATATAGTTTAAACCATCAAAAAAGATACATACTAAAAAGATACAAACCTCTTTTCTGTTAAAAAAAAGATACAAACCTAAACATTTGACCTTTGACTCAGGTCACATGGAGTATAAGCAGAAAGTGTTTTCAATGGAGAGAAAAACATGGACAGGAGACTTGCTTTTATAAAATGTATGAATTTATTTTTACAAAAATTTTTTTTATTGAAACCCACGACGGGCGAGAACAGGTCATTACATCCACTTGTGAAGGCATTAAAACATCAGACATATAACTTACATGCATAACAAAGAGCAGTTTGAAAGTGTATATTCCACCAGCATATATCAAGGCAAATGTCAACGAAGATTAAGAATAATAGGAATCAGCAAGTAGTCTATCACTTTCTACCGTCTATCAGTTGTCATTAAAGATGGAAAATGGGCTGTGGAGCAAGACCTGCTGTCGCCCAAAACTATTTTCTCATTTTCAATGATCAGAGAAGGTAAGGAAATAAGGAGGAAAAAGGGAAGAGGAGAGAAGGGGGGGGGGGAGAAAAGGTAGGGTTGGGGGGGGGGGGGTGACATGGCGTTGGTTCAGGATAACTATGGTGAACAGGCTCTGGAACTTATCTGTGACATTATGTCCCAAGAAAGGCAGTACCCTCCGTAGAAACTACAAACTTGTTCCATAGTCCCCAAGTTTTGGAGTATTTTTCCTGTTGGTGTTGTGCAGTGAGTACTAGATCATCCATTTTATTAATTTCTTCTACCTTACAAAGCCAATCAGCGATGGCCGGTGGTGATTGTTTCTTCCAATGGAGTGGGACGCAAGACTGTGCCGCGTTCAAGAGGTGTCTTACAATGTTTTTTTTTTTGGAGTTTGGCTGAGATGGTGGAGACATGTAGCAGGAAAAAGGCTGGATCACCAGGAATCTTATATTCCGTAAATTTTTGTGTGGTTTCTGTCTCCCAGAAGTGGTTCAATTTAGGACACGACCAAAATATGTGGAGTAGTGTTCCTCCATCCCCCTGGCATCTCAAACATTGGTCAGTAGTTGCAGGGTAGTATTTGTGTAAGAGGTGGGGGGTGAGGTACCACCTTGTTAACAGTTTATAGTTGGTCTCTTGAATTTTCGTACAAACTGATGATTTCAACGCAAATCTGAGGATATGTTGTATCTGAGCAGATGTAAATGTACGCCCCAGCTTCCTTTCCCATTTTTTTAAGAACGGTAAGTGTGGTTGTTCAGCCGGACAGTTCAAAAGGGTGTATGTTTTGGATAGTACCTGTGGAAGGGAACCCTATTCGGAACAGAATGCTTGAAAGGTTGTCAGGGGACGAATAAATCCCTGTGGATTAGGCAAAGTATTGAGAAAGTGTCCAAAAGGAAAGTTTGAAGGGCTCATTAGCACTTCTGTGGAAGGCCATCGGCCTCCCGTTAGGAAGTGGTATGCCTGGACCCTACCTGTTTGGCTTAGGGTCCGAAACATCTGGGGTTTCAGACCAGGGAGGAACCAAGGGTTTCCTATGATAGGGAGCAATGGGAAATAAGGGGAAGAAAACCGGTTCAGTGTGCTGACCTGGGAGCATTTGCGGAGTGTTGTACCCATTATGGGGTGTGATTTCAGCACAGGCGGTAGTTGGTCATAGCTACAGAGCCCCTGGCAGCGGAATGTCAGTCTGGGCCCGTTCCAGTTGTGCCCACAATTTAGAGAAGCAATGGCAAAATTTATTAATTATAAGCTACTGCCACAGGGGCCTAACTTCTCATATAAAATAACGAACTGTTCTGTATTTCTCTTAGATTAAATAAAACATCTCACTGATCAAAGCGCAACAAGCTTTTATCCCGACTTACATTGCGATTATTACTGATATCTGCCATGTGCATGCTAGGTTCAATGCCATAATATCTTCATCTAACAATTATCTACTAACCTGAATGTTGTTATTGCCAGAGAATTGCATATGTACCACCCAATACCCCTATTTTTATGTGGAATATCTCTGAAATTATGTGAGATCTAACGTTAAAATCACTTGATCTTACCGGATCTAACGAATATCTATTAGCCTGAATTATTTTTGGCCTGAAAATTTGATAAGGGGGGGCCAACCCGTCCATATGTACCACCTAATATCTCTGTTTTTATGTGGAATATCTCTGAAATTATGTAAGATCTAACGTTAAAACCACTTGATCTTACCGGATCTAACGAATATCTATTATCCTGAATGATTTTTGGCCCGAAAATTTGATAAGGGGGGGCCAACCCGTCCATATGTACCACCTAATATCTCTGTTTTTATGTGGAATATCTCTGAAATTATGTGAGATCTAACGTTAAAACCACTTGATCTTACCGGATCTAACGAATATCTATTAGCCTGAATGATTTTTGGCACGAAAATTTGATAAGGGGGGCCAACCCGTCCTTATGTACCACCTAATATCAGTATTTTTTTGAGGAATATCTCAGAAATTATGTGAGATCTAACGTTAAAACCACTTGATCTTACCGGATCTAACGAATATCTATTAGCCTGAATCATTTTTGACCTGAAAATTTGAGAAGGGGGGGCCAACCCGTCCTTATGTACCACCTAATATCAGTATTTTTATGTGGAATATCTCTGAAATTATATGAGATCTAATGTTAAAACCACTTGATCTTACCGAATCTAACGAATATCTATTAGCCTGAATGATTTTTGGCCCGAAAATTTGATAAGGGGGGGCCAACCCGTCCATATGTACCACCTAAAATCTCTGTTTTTATGTGGAATATCTCTGAAATGATGTGAGATCTAACATGAAAACAACTTGAACTTACCAGATCTAACGAATATCTATTATCCTGAATGATTTTTGGCCTGAAAATTTGATAAGGGGGGGCCAACCCGTCCTTATGTACCACCTAATATCAGTATTTGTATGTGAAATATCTCTGAAATTATATGAGATCTAACGTTAAAACCACTTGATCTTACCGGATCTAACGAATATCTATTAGCCTGAATGATTTTTGGCCCGAAAATTTGATAAGGGGGGCCAGCCCCCCTCATTAATCACTTAATAAGTCTCTAATTATATGAGATCTAACGTTAAAACCTCTTGATCTTACCGGATCTAACAAATATCTATTAGCCTGAATCATTTTTGGCCCGAAAATTTGATAAGGGGGGGCCAGCCCCCCTCATTAATCACTTAATAAGTCTCTAATTATGTGAGATCTAACGTTAAAACCACTTGATCTTACCGGATCTAACAAATAGCTTCCAAAATAGCTAACTGTTTGGGCAATTTTTTGATAAGTGGGGGCTGATGACGGGTTAGCCCCCCCAGCAAATAACTGTTAATATTGCTTTTTCTGTGTGAGATCTAACGCAAACAACGGTTGATCTAACCTGATCTAACAAAGATCTAATAAACTGCATAAGATTTTTTCAAAAATTTTGATAAGGGGGGGCTAACCCGGCGGAGGTGTGCTTGGCCAATGATCTCAGGCCCCTCAAGGTCACACCATATACATTACACCAGACCTCGACAAACCCCGGGCGCCAGGTCGCCATTGCGACTAGAATTAGCGACCTGGTGCCTGGGGCAGCACAGCTGGGGTATCCTGTGTCTCCGTGCCCCCCCCCCCTCCGCGCCGCAGGATCGCATCGGGCCGCGCCGGCCGGTAATTGAGGCCGCGGCTTTGCGGCCTTCTGCAGGCCTATGCTTCCTTCTGTGGTCTAGCGCCATCTTGTGGTGGCCGTTGGTATTGCAACCAGCAATGCTAATGGAGTTTCCCAGTCTGTTTTCCCTGCCATCTCCTTCCCTCTAATTAGAACCCCCAAACATTATATATATTTTTATTTTTTATTCTAACACCCTAGAGAATAAAATGGCGGTCGTTGCAATACTTTCTGTCACACCGTATTTGCGCAGCGGTCTTACAAGCGCACTTTTTGGGGAAAAAATAAAAAAATGTAATAAAAAAATAAAACAGTAAAGTTAGCCCAGTTTTTTTTTATATTGTGAAAGATAATGTTACGCTGAGTAAATTGATACCCAACATGTCACGCTTCAAAATTGCGTCCGCTCGTGGAATGGCGACTAACTTTTACCCTTTAAAATCTCCATAGGCGACATTTCAAAAATTCTACAGGTTGCATGTTTTGAGTTACAGGGGAGGTCTAGGGCTAGAATTATTGCTCCCGCTCTACCGATCGCGGCGATACCTCAGGTGTGGTTTGAACACCGCTTTCATATGCGGGCGCTACTCACGTATGCGTTGGCTTCTGCGCGCAAGCTCGGCGGGACAGGGCGCGTTCCTGGCTCCTAACTTTTTTAGCTGGCTCCTAGATTCCAAGCAAATTTCAAGCCCTGCATTACACCCTTATCATGCACCTTCAGATTTTTCACATCATTATACATGCTGTCTCATGAACAGATGAGTACCTCCCAATAAATGCCATCTCAGCTGGGTCATTGAGTATATTTCAACCACCTGACATGTCTCCAAAAAATTTCCCTGCAGATAAGACAATCTGTAATGGGTAAATCCATGGACAAGCTCTCATTAGTTCTGGCAGTAGAGGCACACGTTGACAAGAGTCAACTTAGTGCAGTAGTGAAGAAGCATTGCAGCTGGTAGTGCCCCTAGGTTCTAATCACATTGATACCTGATGTAGTCTTGAGCTGCTTCCCGACTGGCAGGTAGCTGATGTACTTATGTATAGACATTTCTTCTCAATGCCTTTTAAAGCAATGAAAAAATGTAGAACAAACTTGGAACTGCTCTGTGGAGACCTGAATTTAGTGGGTGTCAGCGGTCCTTTTAAAGTGATCCTTTCCTTTGCAGGGCAAAGCAAACAGGGTCACTTGACTTACCACCTTTTTAGCACATACCTTTCCTCTTTCATGCTGCCTTGTTCTGTGAACACAATGTGAGTGTGATATGGACTCCCACCACTAGGGGGCCTCGCACTAGGGGGCCTTTCCAACATGGCACCCAGATCATCAGCGTGGGGATGGGTGTCACGGTCCCAGGAGTTCCGGATTTGATTTGACCCCCAGAGGACATATGGCCCCGTGGGAGGAGCTCAATGGCCATGGCCAACATGAGCTCCCACTGTCCTTACGGCTCAGTGATATCAGACGCTCTCCGTCACAGGCGTCGCCGGGTGGGATCTCCTCGAGGGGACATGCCATAAATAGACACAGTGGTGGGTTCACCACCTGTGTGCTGTGCATGGGGAGCGTCTCTACGTCCGTTTGCTGATACCGGTGGTAAGCTAGAAATGACATACTTGATATTGGTTATACTTTAGAGCTATGGCTTGGAAGTCAGAATTGACCCAATACCATTACTTCCTATAGGACAGAGTTCACAACCAGAACCCTGTTACACACACACATAGCCGGGAGATCGTGGGCCAGTTTGCTGTGCTTATCCCCATTCTCTTTTTTTTTTTAAAAGATCACATGAAGGTAAGAAGGCTCCACTTTTCTACATACCACCGTATTCAATAACACCCAGAATTCACCAGTAATCCCTGTCTCTCTTCCCCCCACAGGGAATTTCTCTGATATATTGGTGAACAAACTTTGTAGTCTATATACACGCTTTTTACTAGCCCAAATACTCCTGGACATAACTATGTGAGAATAGTCCAGGTAAATACATCCTGGACATACTCTGTCTTTTCCTATACATGTATAGATTGAATATATTTAATATAGGTTCAAATAGGAATTGTATATTAAAATGTATAAGTAATTCAGCATTACCCATTCAGTATCCATTAAGTGTTGTAGGTTCCAGCAGTGTTTTGATTGGCTCAGGAATGAGCAGATATCTCCCTGCCCATTTTTGTCAGGAGTGTTTCTGGTTGTCCAGTGTTTTTGTAAACTGATAATACAGTGTAGCGATACCCCCAGAAATGTCTACGCTAAGTCAGGCCTGACTGTACTGTGTAGAAGTTCTGTAAGGGAAAATCTTTGTTAGCAAAACGGTGGTGCACTTGTTGAAGAAATAACTGTAATCCACAGGGTAAAAGGGGTTTGGATGGCTTGGTGAATTTAGAACAAATCTCTAAGGCAACTACGATGCACTGTCTCCCTGGCGTGCAGCAGCAAACACTAGTGATAACTCTGGATAACAGTTATTGGGCCTAGAGATCCTATATAGTTCTCTGAGCAGGTGCTCTCTCACCCAACCGGACCAGTCCGTGTCCTTGTCTTCCGCTGCTGTTTCTTGGTACACAGATCTCACGACCTCCGGGTCTTCGGTCCTCCTGACGATGAACAGCAACAACCGGAAAATACGTCCCTCAGGTTCCTCCGCGAGAACGGAAGGCTCTTTGGAGAAAGGCCCAGGCTTCCGGCCTTGTGTCTCAGCAGACTCAGGGAAAGAGTTCCACTTGCTGGGCGGGCGGTGTCCAAAGAGACCCAATTTAGCCCTGCCCTTCGGTTAAATAACCCACCCCAGCAGTCCTTGCGCGGGGCACACTGGGTACTGTAGTCTCTGGGAGATTAAAGGCCAATACCCCACTACAACAGTCTTGGCTTTTTTCATTTAAAAATAACAAAAATGTTCTACTTACTTGCTCTGTGCAGTTATTTTGCACAGAGCAGCCAAGATCCTCCTTTTCTCGGGTCCCTCTTTGGCGCTTCTGGTCCCTCCCCCCTGCCGAGGGCCCCCACAGGAAGATGCTTGCTTTGGGACACCCGAGGCGCTGCTCTGTGTGTCCATTAAGATGTGGAGCCATGGGCTGGCCCTGCCCCCTCTCTCTCCTCATTGACTCACTGACTTTGACAGCAGCGGGAGACAATTGCGCTCTGCTGCTGTCTCAGCCAATCAGGGCTGCTGCGCACAGAAGGTTTTTTACCTTAATGCATAGAATGCATTAAGATAACAAAACCTTCTGCCTTTAGAACCACTTTAAACAAAAGGTCTTCAGTGTCAGGACTTATGATCCTCACGCATTGGCAGTTTGACCTTCTCCCCTAAACCATAGTAAAAAACTGATCATGTCTCTTCTTGGAAGATCATTTAGCAAAGGTAAAATTTACTCCTGTGTGATATTGAGTAATGGAGGTTTTCATTCTCGCCACGTAGGGAGCTTTTAGAAATGGTTTAATTATCATGTGTGATGCTCAAAAGTAAGGACATTTCTGCCCCAGGAGAAGAGTAATTCATAACGTGCTGTAGCCCAGGGGAAATGCATCTTTCAGTGATTGGACCAGTTTTAGCCTAAATATACACTCACCGGAGGCGCATACGCAGCAGCTCTTGACATGGACGCTTAGTCAGGGAGCTCCGTTCCACTCCGGCCGGCCGAGGCTTATAGCGCCACGAGTACCCCACTTTTTTGCCTGGATCACCCCCTCTACGGGCAGCGGAAGTTTCGGGGACCCCCCGATGTATTCGGGGACAGCAAGGAGAAGCCTAAACACCACTTTTGAGACCGTAATCCCACGGGCCGCGAGTCCCAAGATAGCGGCCGCTTCTCCTCACACTGCCTCAGACCATCTCGCCTGTGCTCAGAACGCCATTCCTTCTCCCTTACAGATGGGCATAACTGTGACTACACCCTCTCTGGGTCCTGTATTCCCTGCCTGCATGGAGTCCCTAATTGTACAGACCCTGGAGGAACTGGGCCTCTCTCCCATAGAAGCCGGCCCTCCTCAGCCCCAGCTTTCACTACAGCCCAGGGATTCGGGCCTAGTCATCCCTGTTACAGTGGCTGAAATATTTAATAAATTTGCTGAACTCCTGGACAGGGGCCTTTATAACACTGCCACAAGGATCACTAATGATATTAAAGCAGATCTCCACACAATAGGATCCTGCATAGAGATCATTGAAAGCAATTTGGATACCACCATTGCCAGAACAAATCAAAATACTAACTGTATCCTAACCCTCCAAGAACAACTTGAGACTGCCAATGCTAAAATTGATGACCTCGAGAACAGAAACAGGCTGTCACGTACCTTGTGATGGGAGCCCAACGTGCAGGGAGCGGCCTCTCGTAAACCCCTGGCTCGAGAGCCCCTGATAGAGCAGACAGAGGCTCAGGAGGACAGGGGGCACAAGTGCCTGGCAGGTAAGCAGGATATTGGGTAGTTGCGGCAGCAGATGGTACACGGCAAACTGGAACAGTCCAAAGATAGCTGGAAGGTGCACAGTAGGACTAATCAGAATGCAGACAACAGGCAGATGTATAAAAGTCCCAGATCAGACTGCGGAAACAAGGTGGTGTATTGTAGTACAGGCTGAGGTGTGCTGTAGCTCAGGCACAGGTGCAGGGTAGTTCAGGCAGAGATGCGCTATGATTCAGGCAGAGATGCACGGTGGCTTCAGGCAGGGTGCACTGTAGTTCAGGTGGAGGTGCCTTATAGTTCGAGCAGACCGATGGGTCGGACCAGCAGGCGACTAGGTACAGGGATGACCAAGAGAGTTGTCAGAGCAAGCCGAAGTCGGGGCGGGCAGCAATCGGGGTTAACAGAGACAAGCCGGATCAGATAACAGGTGTACAGGAATCAGAAGTCAATAGCAGGGGTCTCGGGAACGCTGTAGACCAGACAGCAAGAAGCAAGGTATGCAGATAGTTTAAATACCTTGTTTGGCGCCAAATGCTGTCACCGCGCGCGCTCCCGCGAACGCATAGGGCGCGCGTGCGCGCTCCCGCCGATCGCGCTATTGTGCACGCGCATGCGCGGAATGGACCTATGGAGTGTAGACAATCTCCTGGCGGCACTGTTGCCAGGCAGATTGTAAAAACGCCTTTCCTGACATTGCCCCCCCCCCCAAGGGGCAGCCTCCGGATGCCCAACTGGGCCACTTTGTCTGGGTGAGATCTCTCAAAGTCCTTGATTAGCCTTTCCGCGTGGACATTCATCTCTGGCTCCCATGAGTTTTCTTCTGGGCCGTAACCCTTCCATTTCACCAGGTATTGGATCTGGTTTCGTCTTCGTCTACAACCCAGAATGGACTCAACCTCAAATTCCTCTTCTCCATCGATAAGCACGGGTTCGGGGGGATTGGTGTCCCGATCTGTAAAGGGATCGGGGACCGTGGGCCTAAGCAGGGCTACATGAAAAACTGGGTGGATCCGGAAGGACTCAGGCAGTTTCAATTCGTAAGCTACCTCGTTAATCTTCCTTGTTATAGGGAAGGGACCCACGAATTTAGGGCCCAACTTCTTGGATGGGCATGCCAATTTTAGATTCAGGGTAGAGAGCCAAACTTGGTCCCCAGGTGCCAGGTTGAGCTCCCCTCTCCTCTTCCTGTCGAAAATTTCCTTGTTGTAGCTTTGTGCCTTAGTCATGGTCTCCTGGAGAAGTTTATTGTTGGTGGAGAAGAAATTTAGAGTTTCCTGGGCGGCTGGTACCGGACATTCGGGCATGTTGTTAGATAGAAATAATGGGTGAAACCCGTAGTTTGCGAAAAATGGGGATTGCTTGATGGCAGAATGAACAGAGTTGTTGTAGGCAAACTCAGCAAGAGGCAAAAGAGGGGCCCAATCGTTCTGGGAGAAGCTTGAAAAGCAGCGCAGGTACTGCTCGAGCGTTTGATTGGTGCGCTCTGTTTGGCCGTTGGTTTGGGGATGGTATGCTGAGGAAAAGAACAGATCGATCTTCAGTGATTTACATAGTGCTCTCCAAAATCTTGATGTAAACTGTACCCCCCGGTCAGATGTAATGTTAGCAGGTACACCGTGCAGCCTTACTATTTCCCTGATGAAGATCTTTGCAGTCTCAGAGGCCGAGGGGACGCCCCTCATGGGTAGGAAATGGGCCATCTTGGAGAGTCTATCCACCACTACAAAGATGGTCGTAAAGTCTTCTGATGGAGGTAGTTCAACTATGAAGTCCATTGAGATCATCCTCCATGGCCTCTCCGGGACGGGTAGTGGTTTTAGTAACCCCCAGGCTCTGGTTTTGCTGTTTTTGTTCTGGATGCAGGTGGTACAAGATTCCACATAGCGCTTGCAATCTTGGGATAATCATGGCCACCAGAATGTCCGCTGGAGAAGTTCGGAAGTTTTGTACACACCGAAGTGGCCGGCTAACTGGTGGTCATGACAGGATTTCAAGACGGCCACCCGAAGTTGTTGAGGTACAAAAATCTTGTCCTTGTTCCACAGCAGACCGTCTTTAGACTGTAGGGCAAGGCCAGGAACTGGGCATGGTCCTGAGGAGGCCTGTCTGATTTGGGACAGGAGGTCCTCTTGTAACAGGAGGAAGTTACCGGGAGGTAGAATGGTATCCGGAGGGGAAAGGACCTTAGGTTCGGCAAACATCCGGGAAAGGGCGTCCGGTTTGGTGTTCTTTGATCCGGGTCGGTACGTGATGTGAAACGAAAATCGGGTAAAAAAGAGTGCCCACCTGGCCTGGCGTGGTCTCAGTCTCTTGGCAATCTTTAAGTATTCCAAGTTCTTATGGTCGGTATAGATCAGGATAGGATGTGCTGCTCCTTCCAGGAGGTAGCGCCATTCCTCAAGTGCGGACTTTATTGCCAGAAGTTCCCTGTCCCCGACGTCGTAGTTTTTCTCGGCCTCTGTTAGTTTACGGGAGAAGAAGGCTACTGGATGCAATGCGGCCTTTGGGCCTTGTCTCTGGGAAAGTATTGCTCCAACTGCCACTTCAGAGGCATCCACCTCCAAGATGTAAGGTAAGGCCGGGTTAGGGTGCTTTAGGACAGAGGCCGAGATGAACAGATTCTTAAGGTTAGCGAAGGCGGCCTGAGCTTCGGGGGACCAGTGAAACCGGTTACCTTGTTTAGTTAAGTTGGTAATGGGGGCAATGATAGAGGAGAATCCTTTAATGAATTTCCGGTAGAAGTTCGCAAAGCCCACGAAGCGCTGGATCCCCTTCTTATCGCTGGGGGCTGGCCAATCCAGAATGGCCGTGACCTTCTGAGGGTCCATCTTAATACCCTCTACCGAAATGATTAGCCCTAGGAACTGAATATCTTGTTGTTTGAATGCACATTTCTCGGGCTTGGCGTACAAACCATGTTGGCGAAGTCGGGCCAATACCTTCCGGACGTGTTCACGATGGTCGGTTAAGGAGGAAGAGAAGACCAGGATATCGTCTAGGTAGACGATGACGAATAGATCTAGGTAGTCTCTAAAAATATCGTTTATGAAATGTTGGAACGTGGCAGGGGCATTACATAGCCCGAAGGGCATGACCAGGTATTCAAAGTGCCCGAATCTGGTGCGAAACGCTGTTTTCCATTCATCACCGCTCCGAATGCGGACTAAGTTGTAGGCGCCGCGGAGGTCCAATTTAGTGAAAATGGCTGCTGTCCCAAGTCTTTGAAAAAGTTTGGGTACTAATGGCAGGGGATACCTATTTTTAATAGTTATTTTATTCAGGGCTCTGTAATCCACACAGGGGCGTAGGGAGTGGTCCTTCTTTTCTACAAAGAATATACCGGCTCCGGCAGGAGAGGTGGAGGGACGTATGAATCCCTTCTCTAAGTTGTCATCCAGATACGTCTTGAGAGTTCCAAGCTCTAGTTCAGATAAGGGGAAAATTCTTCCAAAAGGGACCTCTGCCCCCGGAAGAAGGTCAATAGGGCAATCGTAGGGCCTGTGCGGAGGTAGAGTCTCCGCGCCCTTCTTGCTAAAGACATCTAGAAAGTTGTGATAGGCCTACGGGACCAGCCGCCGGTTCTCCATATCACTCCCCAGACAAAGTAATGGGGACGAGGTGTCGGATGGTGCTGGAAAACAGTGTTCACGGCAATAGAGAGATGGAAAGCGAACCTCTCCAGTGTTCCAGTCGATCTGAGGATTATGAGCTTTTAGCCATGGTATCCCCAAGATAATTGGGAAGAGAGGGGATTCTATAATGTCCAAGCACAATAGTTCTTGATGCTTGTCCGCAGTGGTTGTGCGCAGGGGAATTGTCTGCTGCGTCACTGGTCCTGATCTGATGGCCGATCCGTCGGCAAGGTGGACCGTGAGTTCTTTAGGTCTGGGCCTCAAAGGGACTTGATGTTTCAAGGCGAAGGAAAGGTCCATGAAGCCGCTGCAGGCACCGGAGTCAATAATGGCGGGAGTCCGGATGTTCCTTCCTGGGAGCTGTAGAGAGATGAAAACGATCAGGTGAGCGGAATGGTTAGTCAGAACAGGCGAGACAGTAGAGGAGAGGTGGCACTTACGCAGTTTAGCGGGGCACATCCTCACGTAATGTCCTGAGTCCCCGCAGTAGAGGCAGAGGTTGTGAACCCGGCGTCGCTGGCGCTCCTCTGGAGTAAGCGAAGGTCGGATCAACCCCAGTTGCATGGGTTCAGAGGCATCGGTAGTGGAGCGTGGGGAGGTCGAAGAAGCGGAATGAGGAGGATAGGGTACCCGTGGCAACATCCATACTGGACGGGATGGTCCCGCTGACCGTTCAGCTCTACGCTCCCTTAGTCGCCTGTCGATCTGAATAGCTTGAAGGATCAAGGCATCGAGCGTGTTCGGTATACCGACCCGGGCCAACTCGTCCTTTAAGGGCTCAGATAGTCCCAGCCGGAATTGGTGTCGCAGGGCGGCGTCGTTCCAGCTGGTATCGGCGCTCCAGCGCCTAAAGTCTGATACGTAATCTTCAGCGGCTCTGCGACCCTGCTGGAGAGAGCATAATGCTGCTTCGGCGGTAGCGGCCAGTTGAGGGTCCTCATAGAGGAGGTCCATGGCCTGGAGGAAAGTACTTAGTTGGTCAAGGCAGGTGTTTTTCTGTTCCAGGAGGCGGTGTGCCCAGGCCTGAGGTTCACCGGACAATAGGGCTATGACAAAGCCCACCTTGGTAGATTCAAGGGAGAAGGAGCCCAACGTGCAGGGAGCGGCCTCTCGTAAACCCCTGGCTCAAGAGCCCCTGATAGAGCAGACAGAGGCTCAGGAGGACAGGGGGCACAAGTGCCTGGCAGGTAAGCAGGATATTGGGTAGTTGCGGCAGCAGATGGTACACGGCAAACTGGAACAGTCCAAAGATAGCTGGAAGGTGCACAGTAGGACTAATCAGAATGCAGACAACAGGCAGATGTATAAAAGTCCCAGATCAGACTGCGGAAACAAGGTGGTGTATTGTAGTACAGGCTGAGGTGTGCTGTAGCTCAGGCACAGGTGCAGGGTAGTTCAGGCAGAGATGCGCTATGATTCAGGCAGAGATGCACGGTGGCTTCAGGCAGGGTGCACTGTAGTTCAGGTGGAGGTGCCTTATAGTTCGAGCAGACCGATGGGTCGGACCAGCAGGCGACTAGGTACAGGGATGACCAAGAGAGTTGTCAGAGCAAGCCGAAGTCGGGGCGGGCAGCAATCGGGGTTAACAGAGACAAGCCGGATCAGATAACAGGTGTACAGGAATCAGAAGTCAATAGCAGGGGTCTCGGGAACGCTGTAGACCAGACAGCAAGAAGCAAGGTATGCAGATAGTTTAAATACCTTGTTTGGCGCCAAATGCTGTCACCGCGCGCGCTCCCGCGAACGCACGCGCGCGCGTGCGCGCTCCCGTGAACGCGCGCGCCCGTGCACGCCGATCGCGCTATTGTGCACGCGCATGCGCGGAATGGACCTATGGAGTGTAGACAATCTCCTGGCGGCACTGTTGCCAGGCAGATTGTAAAAACGCCTTTCCTGACACAGGCGCTATAATTTCAGGGTTAGAGGTCTCCCAGAATCTCATAAGGATGTCCCTGATGCAATTCGCACCCTCATTAAAAATCTGATTCCTGATATCCCTCATCAGACTGGAGCTGGATCGGGCTCATATAGCCCTGGGGCCACCAAGGTCTGATGGCCTCCCTAGGGACATAGTGGTGAAGCCACATTTCTATACGGTTAAGGAAGAAGTTATGCGCAAATCACGAGCAATGTCTAAACTCTCGTTTCAAGGCCATGAGCTCCAAATATTCTCCGATCTGTCTCCTTCCACCATTGAAAAGAGGAGAGCCCTCAAACCACTGCTCAACATTTTAATTGAAAAATAAATCAAATACTGGTGGCTGTTTCCTTTCCAACTCAAGTTCATCTTCAAGGGCATGCCCTATACGTTTGCATCCCTGCAGGAGGGAGGAAAACTTCTAATGACACTAGGCCTCATCAGGCAAGACCCAAATCTGCCACACGCTTCCACCACATTGAAAAAGGCAGTTTCCTACTAGTCCTCTTCAACCAGTTTGGGAAACCACCAGATCCAAGAAGTCCAAGGAAACCCCTCCACCCTGAGATGTTTGGAACTCTTGAACCTCAATCCTTTTCCCTGTCTGCAGGGACAGCTCGGATTTCCATTAGGATCTCTATGAGCCACCTTATCCCGTGTTCTTATTCTTGCCTCAGTTGAGGCAGACCCAGGACACTTTTGCCTCTATCAGTTGTTTTGTTATAATTTACTTTATTTTGACCACCCGCACTGCCAGGACCTAATGAGTGGCGGGGGGGGTTAGTCCCCCTCTACAGCCCCCTTTTGTCCATGACAACAGAGCAGAGTTGTCAGGATCCGCCCCCTTCCCCAGTCCTCCTCCCCATCTCTCATTTCTCCCTATCCCATCCCTGCTCTCCCGCTCCCACCCAACCCTTTCCACTTCATACTCGCAGGACCCAGAGGGTCGTGATGATCCAGGTTGCTGTTCAAGTTATTGGTTATAATGTTATGTTTACTAGGGTTTCTCGATCTGCACTAGGCCCTCTTTGACTATCTTTGTCTGTCAAGTTGGCCTCGAGGCTGGAGTGGTGCTCATGCACCTCGTCCTGTCTAGTAGAACAGGTTTTGCACCTTTCTCTCGACAGGATTGTTCCCTTCTTCACGGAGGGGATCCCCAATTTGGTTCACCTTAAGGATGGAGGGCTCTCTTTCCTCCACTCCCTGGGAAACTCACTTGTTTCTTGGCTCTCTTTTTTCTCTCTGTTCTTCTTTCTACCTGCATCTTTCTAATGGTTTTTCTTTTATAGTGACCGAATCGGGAGGGGCCCCTCAATTCTTGCCGGCAGATTTGGATTTCGTGTTTTTGCAGATTGAATGCTTTGGAGCTTGTGGAGAAACAAGGGTCAGTGCACTTGATTTCCTAGCATGGTCCACCCTTCTGCTCTATGGCTGACGAGCCCCCTGTACTGCAACCCCTAAAGGTCGTTTCTCACAATGTCCTGGGCCTAAACTCCCCGTCCAAGAGGCGAAAAGTTCTGCAACACCTACACTCTCAAAAAGTAGACGTAGCCCTTCTACAGGAAACTCACTTTCCAAAAAGTTACCGCCCATCATTTCTCCACTCTAAATTTCCTACCTTTTACTTGTCAAATGCAGACGATAAAACGAAGGGGGTGGGCATTATGTTCTCTCACAAGTGTAAATTCTCCATAAAATTGGAACATAAAGACCCAGAAGGCAGATTTATTTTGGTAATTGGGTAACTGGATGACCAAACCTATTCTTTCCTCTCATATTATACCCCCAACAAGGGTCAACTCTCCTTTTTTCAATCCATGTTGAAGACACTAACCCCCCTTCTGGAGGGTACAGTAATAATCGGAGGAGACTCCAACACAGCCTTTGACCAGGGCCTAGACAAATCCCGTCCACCAGGCAGCCGTCTCACTAGACCTTTGAAACAGAGTCTACATATCGCCAAACTTATCTTCCAACTTGGCTTTGTCGACATTTGGAGGGAAATCAATCCGACAATGCAAGATTACACCCATTACTCTAGTCCTCACGGTTCCTTTGCTCGGATAGACCACATTTTCATTCCCACCGCTGCAGTACCCCTGGCTTCTAAGTCATACATTAGAGATTCCGTCTGGTCGGATCACTCTATGGTCTTTCTGACTCTACAGAGCCTTCGGGCCACCGTTCACACGGCCGCTGGAGACTTAATGAGTCCATCTTGAGTGACCCGATCAGAGTGAGGGAGTTAGAGGGCGCTATTGAACATTACTTTCAAACGAATGATGTCCCTGACACTCAGTGTTGCCAACCCCCTGAAGTGAAATTTACTGGCAAGGATGCCAAAATTTCTGTACGGCACCAATTTCTTACTGGCAAAAATCATGACAATTACTGGCAGGGCCGCATTTTTTACTGACGCTGCAAAAAAGTACCTACAATTACTGTTTTTAGTGCTAAACAGTGCAAATATCAATATTTGAACTATAAACACACAGCTAATGCTAATATCAATGTGTTTCAGTTAAACAAAAGTAAAAAAATGTTTTCTCAATTCACATGAAGGTTAGGATACTATAACCCAGCCAGCACAGAGTTCCTTCTTACATCAGAGTCTGCAGGATGCCCCCTTACAGTGCAAGGGAACTCTTATGTAAAGGGGAACGCTGCAGATCATGATGTAAGGGGAAACTCTGATGGGGAGGGGGGCTCTGGTGATAAGAGACCACCTTCCACAGAGTGAATACACTAAGGTAAGGGGGGGGGGGTACTAATATAGGGGGGGACCTTTTATATCAGTGCCCCCTTACATTATTGTATTCACTCCCCTCCTTAGATCAGGGCCCCCCCCTCAGACTGGCCTGGCGGCGCTGTCACTGACCTGCTCTCAGGTGCACAGTGCGGGGCTCAGTCAGACGGCTCCAGCTTGGCGGCTCTGACCTCCTCTCCACAGTCCACACGTCCGTTTCTTCCTGGGCCGTAACCCCCATCCCGGCGCTCCCACTCTTGACATCTTTCTAGGATCCCTTCAGAGACTGCAGACATAAAAGACAGGAGAGGGTCAGAGGCTGCGGACACGATACAGGAGGTGGACAGAGGCTGCGGACACACTACAGGAGGGGGACAGAGGCTGCGGACACGATACAGGAGGGTGACAGAGGCTGCGGACATACTACAGGAGGGGGACAGAGGCTGCGGACACGGCACAGGAGGGGTGACAGAGGCTGCGGACACGGCACAGGAGGGGTGACAGAGGCTGCGGACATGACACAGGAGGGGTGACAAAGGCTGCGGACATGACACAGGAGGGGGACAGAGGCTGCGGACATGACACTGGAGGGGGACAGAGGCTGCGGACATGACACAGGAGGGGGACAGAGGCTGCGGACATGACACAGGAGGGGGACAGAGGCTGCGGACATGACACAGGAGGGGGACAGAGGCTGCGGACATGATAGGGTCCTCGTTACCCCCTCAGTGGCCTCCTCCTCTGTCCACCATCATATAACTTCTCCTCCACATCATCAGTATGCTGTGTCCTCCTTCTGTGCCCTTTTCACCTCTCCACAGGTCAGGGCAGCTCTGACATGTGGAGAGGTGAAAAGGGCACAGAAGGAGGACACAGCATACTGATGATGTGGAGGAGAAGTTATATACTGGTAGACAGAGAGAGCACATCAGTCTCTGTCCCTCCCCTGCATGCCATGGCCGCTTCACCCTCCAGCGCTCCCACTCCCAGCGCAGTCCTCCTACTTCATATCCCCTCCTCACCCCTGCTCTGCCGAGTCCTCCTCTCCTCCTACGGCGACTGCGAGTGCACCACTGTAGCCCGCCCCGCGAGCACTCCCGTCCTGGCTGAAAGTATATTCAAAAATGGCGCCGGGTAGCGCCATTACGTTACTGCGCATGCGCCGCTCGGCCGAACGCATACGAGCTTTTCCGAGCCCGGCCGACTTCGGAACGGCGCATGCGCAGTTGCTTGGTCGGCTCGCGGCCATCTTTTTTATGGGCAGCCGATGCCCACAACGGACTTTACGTACACCCCAAAAAGGGGGTTAAATGTACGTGCTGTACGTAAATTAACGTACGGTTGGCAACACTGCTGACACTACACCTTCATGCTTCTGGCAGCCCATAAAGCCGTGATCAGAGGAAAGCTTATCCAAATAGCCTCCCAGATACACAGGGCCAGGAGAAACGATATAGCAAAATTAGAGCAGGATTTTGCAACTCTTTCTAGAAAACACAAAGCGAATCCTAGCTCTGTTCCCACAGAAAATCTCGACTCGGCTCGCACGGCTCTGAATTTGGCCTTGACTACAAAAGCTGAGCCCGGAACATCCGTTTATAGTGTGTTGTTTCCAGTGCGCCTAAGAGTCCAAGATGGCGAATCTATCCGCTTCTTCACTACACCCCATGAGACTGGAATCCCTGCCACGCACCCAGGGCAGCCATCAGGAATTTTGGGGCCCCTTACACAGCTTCAGGCATGGGCAACCTGGAGCCGAGGAGAACCGGTGGCGGGGTGCTGCCACCGCGAATTGAGAAGCGGGGGGGGGCTGCCGCAAATTCAGAAGCGGGGGGGGGTGCCACGAATTGAGAAGCAGGGGGTTTGGGTGCTGACTAACACAAAAAAAACAGAAAAACAAAAAAAAGGGGGGTTGCCATCCAGGGCCCTGGGGACCTCTGGGCCCCTTACAAAAAAATAAAATGTATTTAAAAAAAAGAGGGAGGTTTCCATCCGGGGCCCTGGGGACCTCTGGGTCCCTTACAAAAAAAAAATGTTTAAATAAAATAAAGGTTTCCATCCGGGGCCCTAGGGACCTCTGGGCCCCTTGCAAAATAAATAAATAAATAAATAAAATAAAAATAAATAAATAAAAAAAAACAAATTAAATAAAAAAAGAATAATAAAAAAAATATATAAAAAATAAAATAAAAAAGAGGGGTTGACATTCGGGGCCCCGGGGAACTCCGGGGCCCCTGGGGACCTCTGGGCCCCTTACAAAAAAAATAAAAATTATTAAAAAAAAGGGGGGGCCATTTGGGCCCCTGGGGACCTCCGGGCCCCTTACAGGTGTACTGCCTGTACCCCCCTGATGGTGGCCCTGCATGCGCCCGCTGATGCCTGGAACCGTGAGTTACATATTTTTGACTCGCTCTCATATGCCTCTCTGACCCCCCCTTTACACTCCTTGCTGCCGTGCCCCCCCCCCCCCCAGGCTGGAGGCCCTGGTCTGCTCTCCTAAAAACACTGCAGGACTTATTACACACAGCACTGCTTCATTTGCCTTGGATCATATATTGATTCTTCCTTGCCGGGGGGACATCCAAAGGGAAATTCATCTATCCTGCTTTGCATCTGACTCCCCTGGCCATCATACTGCCCCAGCGGAAGCCATGGAGCGGTGAAAGTACAAGCCAGCCTGTACACTCCAGATACTTTCCACAGGAGCAACATAGCCGCTTGCACAGGCCCCCCACTTGGCGGCCGGCGAGCCATAATGGGTTTTGGGTTGAAGACCCTCCTCAGTTTTAGGAGGACTGGTGGGGTGTGGGGGGGGGGGGGGGTTATGTTGACCTGCTAAGGGCCGTTCTGTTCTTGGATTTACTGTCTGTTTCTAGTTTTGTTATGTTTTTATTTTTCACTCAGCTAATTGATGTTTCAGCATTGCACTGTTTTCTGATGTGTCCATCCTGGGTCCGGGGGCCAACTCTGGGAGCCAGATTGTGTTTTCATCCTAGACCCCATACGGATTTTGCAGCCCATGTCTATCCTTAACATCCTATCATGGAACACTAGGGGGATGAACTCGCCAACCAAGCGATCCCTGGTGTTCCAATTTATCAAATCTTACAACCCCCACATTTGTGTATTACAAGAAACACACCTTATGGGGAGTAGACTCCTTTCCCTTAAAATAAAAATGGGTGGGTTACCTCTACCACTCTACGCACTCCAGCTTTGCCAGAGGGGTCAGTATTCTGGTGCTTAAATCCCTCCCGTTTCGGCTCCTGGATCTGGCTCTCGACCTGTATGGGAGATATGTCATAGTTTACACTAAGATTCACTCATTGACCTGGACCATTGTGGGCCTATATCTGCCTCCACCTGCCTCCTTATTATTGCTGAACCAAATACCAAGTAAGATGGCTGAATTAGCCTCTGACAACACAGTGATTCTAGGAGACTTTAATCTTGTCCCTGATTCGTGTGTGGATAGGCTGACGTCTGTGGGACGCCCCTGTTCTGGGCTAGCTGACTGAGAGGACACCTACGGGTTCACGGATGTATGGAGGTAGAGACACCCCCATGCCCGGGCCTTTACATGCCACTCAGCCTCCCACAGGACATTCTCCTGCATAGACCTGGTCTACGCGGGGGGCCCCTTCTTGCCGAGAGTCATGGACATACAAATACTGCCCAGGGGGATCTCGGATCATGCGCCGCTGCTCCTGACCTTAGATCTCTCTGTGGGCCAGACTGTTAGACTGTGGAGACTGTCCAGGTTTTGGATCTCGGATACTGCTGTGGACGATCAATTCCAGACTGAGCTGACTGGCTATTGAGCAGCTAATGCTGGTTCGGCTGAGGCCACGATGGTGTGGGATGCCTTTTTAAGGCCTCCACAAGGGGACACTACCAGACCATCATTGCCAGAGTTTGCAGGGAGCGAAGGGCAGAATTGACAAAGGCTGAAATGGAAGCGACCGATGCAGAGGTGATTTTTGTTAGAACCCGTGACCCCCAACACTATGCTCACCTGCAGCTCTTGACTACAGGGGTCCCTAATCTCCGTACCTCTCTCACGCAGAAGAAACTACTTGATCAATCCCAACAGATATTCGAGCAAGGCGAGAGGTCAGGGAGACTGCTGGCCTGGCTTTCTAGAGAGCAGGCGGGAGGGATGAGTGTCTCACATATCATGGGTCCCACGGGGGAACTGGTTTGCTCCCCAGAGGGGATCAATCAATGCTTTGCAGAATTTTATCGCACCCTCTACAGTTCAAGGGCAGACTATAGGGATGAGGACCTCAGGGCTTATCTAGCATATATAGACATACCGGTCCTTACACAGATCTACCGCACTAAGCTTGATGCGCCCATCATGGTGACGGAAATCCAGCAGGCATTAAAATCCATGCAGTCTGGAAAGATGCCGGGACCTGATGGAATTCCTGTGGAGTTCTACAAGCATTATGCAGCAGAACTCGCCGTCGGACTTCACACCCTATTCGCTGCATCGTCGCAGTTGGAGAAACTCCCTGACACCATGAGAGAGGCAGTCATAGTGGTGATCTCCAAGCCGGGGAAGGATCCTACATTGTGCTCCTCGTACCGCCCTATTTCTTTGCCAAACATTGACGCCAAGATCTTAGCAAAAATTCAGGCCATAAGGTTGAGCTCAGTCATAGCGGCCCTAGTACACTTGGATCAGACAGGCTTCATGCCGGGGAGGGGAACTGACATCAATATCAGGCGCCTCCTCACCCATATAGAGCGGGTCGATGGGGGTAGTGGCCTCACTCAACGCAGAGAAGGCTTTTGACTCCGTCTAGTGGGGCTACCTGTGGAGGGTGCGCTCTAGCTTCGGATTCGGATCGGGCTTCATGAAATGGATACGCATGCTATATAATTGCCCCTCGGCTAGAATTCGCACAAATGGCTGCCTCTCAGAGGTGTTTCCGCTGGGTCGAGGCACAAGACAGGGGTGCTTCCTCTCCCCGGGCTGTTTGCCCTTGCAATGGAACCCCTGGCTATACTGCTGAGAGCGGAGGAGCGGGTTAAGCGACTGCGGATAGGCACGATCGAGGAGAAGCTATCCTTGTACGCGGATGATGCCCTGATATATTTGGCGGACACCTCATCCTCCCTATACATGGCATTAGACTTGATTGACCAATACGGCCGATACTCCGGGATCCGCATTAACTAGGACAAGTCAGTTCTATTCCCGCTACACCCCTCGACCCCACGAGTCGCGACACAAACGCAGTTTAAATGGGTGGATGAGTTTTACATACCTGGGTATCAAAATTAGTACCAATACGGGAGATTGTGTGAGCAAGAACATACAACCACTTATGACTCAACTAGTGGCCAAGTGCGCAGTGTGGCGCTCTCTCCCCCTGAAGCCGGTGGGAAGAGTCAATCTCCTAAAGATGATCTATCTACCCAAGTTCCTGTACTTTCTTCGAAACATCCCTTTACATATTCCTAGGTCATTCTTTCAGTGGTTGGAGAGCTTGCTGATATCTTTTGTGTGGGCTGGGAGACCCCCCCGAGTGGCAAAGCAGATATTATACCTACCCATGTCTGGAGGGGGACTGGCACTTTCGAACTTTCTTCTCTATTACTGGGCAGCCATCCTAGTTACGGTGTGGTGGTGGTTCTCCCAGCCTTGACTAAACCCAGTAGCGGTTACCCTGGAGGCGGCTATTTTAGGCTCCTATGCGGCCTTGAGTAACCTGCCATTCAGAGGCTTCAGGGCTAGTCCCTGTATGACGGCCCTTATGCGGACCACAGTGAAGGTCTGGCAGGAGGCGAGGAAGATCTATAGGCGGCCCAACCACACTTCTCCACACATGCCCCTGTGGGGCCATACCATGTTACCCCACCTATATATTATTCCGGACCTATCCCTGTGGGCAAAGAAGGGAATCACCACTGTGAAACATATAGTCCTAGAGGGTAGACTTATGACTTTTCAGGAACTAAGACGGTCTCTTTTCAATTTAGGTACTGGCAGCTGAAACACGCCTTTGGGGCCCAATTTCCTGAGCCCCTTAACCCTGGAGTCGGACTCCATAGAGCGTCTCCTTATCTCCAGTGCAATGGGACGGCCTCTCTCATCCCTGTATTTATATCTCACCGTGGAATATGACACCAAACTCACTAAATGTTGAGCTACATGGAGGGCTGATATTCCATCCCTGGGAGAGGAGGAGAGGAAGAGTGGGAGGAATGCCTTTCCTCCTATGTTCCCTCTATGATTGCCGCAAAAGACAGGTTTGTACAATTTAAATTTCTTCATAGGGCCTATTTCAGGTTGGCACGCATTTACCCGCAACGGGATCCTAACTGCCCAAGATGTAAGCAAGAGGTAGGCACGTTCTGGCATATGGTCTGGTCCTGTCCCAAACTCCAGCCCTATTGGTCGGCAGTGGCCTCTACGCTGAGTGTGGTGGGGGGGAAAAGAATACCGGTTGATCCGAGAACTCTACTGTTAAACCATATGGAAGACGTGGATGGGGATAGATACTGTAAGTTATGCCTGACCTTCTCACTATATTATGCTAGATGTGAAATTCTGTTGAAATGGAAGTCGGAGGATCCTCCTACTCATGCTTCTTGGCTTCGCTCAGTAAACTCGGTACTGCCCTTGTACAGGCTGACTTATGAGAGCAGACAATGTCCGGGGAAGTTCGACAAAGTCTGGTCCTCTTGGATGGATACCTGTACTGACCTTGAACCCCCCCCTGTTTGAGTGCAATTGAGTTATCCACCCGCTGACTACTACCCCTCTCCTCCTCCCCTCCTTTCTGCTCCCTCCCCTTCCTCTATTCTCCCCCCCCCTCTAGTCCTATGACTATACTACTATTAACGGTTGTATGGGAAGTGATGGTGATACTGACATGAATTGCTTACTATGCACAACCGGTTCTTGCCTAATTTGCAAAAGTTACTAGTTAGTTGGGATTTGACTCCCGGATAAGACGCATATTATTGATGGTTTTGATCTGTATACTACTGTACACACTGTCACTGATTGTACTGTAATGCTGAATTGTCTAATAAACTTTTTTCTGTTAAAAAAAAACAAAAAAACTGTGGAGGCCCCTAGGCAGTTAAAACCTTGGGGCCCCCTCACAGGTTTCTGGTTTCTTCTGCGTGCGCTCTAGTGGGATAACATTAAACAAAGTACAGCCGTGGTCAAAAGTTTTGAGAATGACAAATATTAATTTTCACAATGTCTGCTGCCAATGGCAATTTGCATATACTCCATAATGTTATGACGAGTAATCGGATGCATTGCAAAATCCCACTTTGCCATGAAGGTGAACTTCATCCCATAAAAAAAACATTTCCACTGCATTTACAACAAAGGCTTCAGGGTACTCAAAGTCCAGCAAGCGCCAGGACTGTCTCCTACAGTTGATTCAGCTGCGGGGTTGAGGCACCACCAGTTCAGAGCTTGGTTAGGAATGGCAGTAGGCAGGTGAGAGTGCATCTGCACGCACAGTGAAGAAAAGACTTTTGGCGAATAGCCTGGTGTCAAGAAGAGCTGCAAAAAAGCCACTTCCCTCCATTAAAAACATCAGGGACAGACTGATATTCTGCAAAGGGTACAGGGGTTGGACTGTTGAGGACTGGGCTAAAGTAATTTTCTCAGATGGATCCCCTTTCCGATTGTTTGGGGCAACCTGTGTAAAGCATCCTGAGACCATTCATGTGTGCCGTTGCTTCTCAGCAAAGGGAGTGGGCTCACTCACAATTTTACCTAAGAACACAGCCATGAGTTAAGAAGATCAACTTCTCCCAGCCATCCAAGAACAGTTTGGTGAGGAACAATGCCTTTTCCAGCATGATGGAGCACCTTGCCATAAGGCAAAAATTATAATAAGTGGCTTGGGGAACAAAACATTGACATTTTGGGTCCATGGCCAGAAAACTTCCCAGACCTTAATCCCATTGAGAACTTGTGGTCAATCCTCAAGAGTCCGGTGAACAAAAGAAACCCCACAAATTCTGATTACCACCAAGCATTGATTATGCAAGAATGGGCTGCCATCAGTTAGGATTAGGGTTGCCACATCATCCCTTTAATCCAGGACACATAATAATTACACAGGTTCTGAGGCTGATTTAATGCAGATAAGGCACCAAGTGAGTTTAATTACCACCTTAATCAGCCACAGAACCTGATGTGGCAACCCTAGTTAGGATGTGGCCCAGAAGTTGATTGACAGCATGTCAGGGGGAATTGCAGAGATCTTGAAAAAGAAGGGTCAACACTGCAAATTTTGACTCTTTGCATAAACTTAATGTAATTGTCAATAAAAGCCTTTGACACTTATGAAATGCTTGTAATTATACTGTAGTATACCATAGTAACATCTGACAAAAATCGAAAAACAGTGAAGCAGCAGACTTTGTGAAAATTAATATCTGTGTCATTGTCAAAAATTTGGCCATGCCTGTAGTGTGCACGTTGCCCGATAGATGGAGATGACTATCATTACTGTACATTACACATATATAGGTTGCACCAAAATATTTTACAAACTGACAGCTAAAAGAAAATGAGCTTTTAAGAGACAAACTGTAGTGTGAACCTAATGTCAATTGTTTATGTACATTAGGTTGTTGTTGGGTACAATACATTAATACAGTATTTTCTCTACATAGTCTTTAACCACCTCAATACAGGGAACTTACGCCCCCTTCCTGCCCAGGCCATTTTTCAGCTTTCAGCACTGTCACACTTTGAATGACAATTGCATGGTCATGCTAAACTGTAACCATGTGAATTCTTTTCTTCAAACAAATAGAGCTTTCTTTTGGTGGTATTTAATCACTTCTGTGGGGTTTTTTTCCCCTAAAAAAAAAAAAAAGAATCGACAATTTTGAAAAATTGATTTCTGTCAGTAAATGTTGTAAATAAGTAATTTTTCTCCATCACTGGGCGCTGATAGGCTGCACTGATGGGCTCTGATAGGCTGCACTGATGGGCACTGATAGGCTGCACTGATGGGCACTGATAGGCTCTGATGAGGCAGCACTGATGGGCACTGATAGGCTGCACTGATGGGCTCTGATAGGCTGCACTGATGGGCTCTGATAGGCTGCACTGATGGGCTCTGATAGGCTGCACTGATGGGCACTGATGAGGCAGCACTTATGGGCACTGATTAGGTGGCACTGATGAGGCACGAATATGCCGCACTAATGGGCACTGATAGGTGGCACTGATATGTAGCTCTGATAGGTGGCACTGGTGGGCAGCACAGAAAGGTGGCAATGATGGGCACTGGGCTTTGATGGGCAGCAGTGCTAGCCAGCACTCACTGGCATCACTAATGGCCACTGATTGCTGGCAATTGTGGGCACAGATTGGTGGCAACTGTGGGCACTGGTTGGTACTGATTGCTGGCACTTGTGGCACTTAATTGTAATCAGGACACGGAGGATCAGTGCCCTAAATACATCCCTAGATGTCCCCTTGTGAGGATATGTGGCTGATCGGCTCTCCTCTCCTCACACTGATCTGTAGTGCGAAACGAGTCAGCTCCATTGCTGTGTTTTGCTGTGATTTTGTGTTGATGTGATTTTTTTCCTTTTTTTTTAAAATAAAAACAACCAATTTTTGGAGTGCGGCTGTCCAAGCTTTTCCTTCAGTCTCTGCATTGCTATATGCAATTGCCTGCACCCTATGCTGAGGATCTAGTGAGCAGAACAGCAGCTTCTTTTGAGCGGTAACTTTCTCTCTTACCGGCATCTCCATGTTTACATGTGACTGGCTGTGATTGGACACAGCCGATCACGTGGTTAAAGAGCCGCGGCCACTGTACTTTCAACGTTTCTTTACATTTCCTAAGTGTTGATGTAACACAACAAGGTTGCTTCAACAGTTGTCACTAGCTGTGTTTCCAAACATTCAATTTACATCTATTACACATAAGCCACTCTTACTCAAGTGGTTGGTTCTGCGTCACAGGTTATTGCATTGTTTTCGTAATACATTGTATTCTAAATATTTTCATTTTAGTTTTTTTCACCCTGCAACAGCAGCATCGTAATGAGATATGCATTGTATAGTACTACAAATTTGTAAGCATGCTAGAAAAAAATTCATCATGTCAGAACATTTTAAAAGTGCAGTCTCAAAGAGCAAATCCCCCCAAAACAGATGCTTTAATTTTTTGTGCAAGTTGATGGTTTTTTTTCCGCCCATTAACCCATTTTATTTTTATGGGGAACTCAATGCCAGCTCCTCTCAGTTGGAGCTGCCAGCTCCACCCACCTGCCACATTTATGACAAATACTCAGGGATACCTGTACATTAAGCACTTAAAACTACCGTACGTTTTATCACAGGTGCACAGTGTAAGAATAACTAACTCATGGTTTTATTTATTTCCTCTTCCATACAGTGATGACATAGATACATTTTTTAGTCCTCTTAAAAAGGATGGATATAATCTTACCATCATGCTTATTTTTTATTCACTGTCTGTGCTGGGCAATATGGTCCTTTGCTGGGTTTTTTCTCCAATATAAAGGCTCTCTTATATTGTCGAAACAACCCAGAAATGTAAGGACTTATATATATATATATATATATATATATATATATATATATATATATATATATAAAGATTGGGGTGATTAAACTCAAGCAGTAGGTGTGTTTACAATGAGTTGTGCCAGTCCAAAACTGTGTTTTAGGGCATGGCAGCCCACTTTTATTTCAAAGGAATCAAAGTTCATACAGAGAGGTCTTTTCATGCAGGGCGTTCTCGCCATCACTGCAAAAACATAACATTCAGCCTCCTGGCTCTCATGTGGCAGCTTTCCTGCTCCGAGTACCTCTGCAGGGTCTTCCTGACCATCAAACACACCCCAGTGGTATGTGCAGACACTAAAATTTAGCTCTGCGTCTTTCCTTGCAGCTCCCGAGCTGTGCTTGTTCCTCCTGGACTGGCTCTACAGCCTCCTGGCTGCTCTAGTCCCACATGGACTTCCTCTCAGGCCTGGGCCTTCCTCTGTCCCAACCTTAACACCTTGATGCACGACAACCTCTCACACGGCTCCCATAAGACACTGACCTACTTCAGGAGGGTGGGGCCCTGAGCTCTAAAGCTGGCTCTATTATGAAGCCAGCACACGCCTGAGCCATCATATATATCATATATATGTATGTGTGTGATATATATATATATATATATATATATATATATATATATAATCACACACAGTTGCAAAAAAAGTATGTGAACCCTTTTGGAATGATATGGATTTCTGCACAAATTGGTCATAAAATGTGATCTGATCTTCATCTAAGTCACAGCAATAGACAATAACAGTCTGCTTAAACTAATAACACACAAAGAATTAAATGTTACTGTGTTTTTATTGAACACACAATGTAAACATTCACAGTGCAGGTGGAAAAAGTATGTGAACCCCTATACTAATGAGATCTCCAAGAGCTAATTGGAGTGAGGTGTCAGCCAACTGGAGTCCAATCAATGAGATGAGATTGGACGTGTTGGTTACAGCTGCCCTGCCCTATAAAAAACAAACACACACCAGTTCTGGGTTTGCTTTTCACAAGAAACATTGCCTGATGTGAATGATGCCTCGCACAAAAGAGCTCTCAGAAGACCTCCAATTAAGAATTGTTGACTTGCATAAATCTGGAAGCTGGAAAGGATTATAAGAGTATCTCCAAAAGCCTTGCTATTCATCAGTCCACGGTAAGACAAATTGTCTATAAATGGAGAAAGTTCAGCACTGCTGCTACTCTCCCTAGGAGTGGGCGTCCTGTAAAGATGACTGCAAGAGCACAGCGCAGACTGCTCAATGAGGTGAAGAAGAATCCTAGAGTGTCAGCTAAAGACTTACAAAAGTCTCTGGCATATGCTAACATCCCTGTTAGCGAATCTACGATACGTAAAACACTAAACAAGAATGGATTTCATGGGAAGATACCACGGAGAAAGCCACTGCTGTCCAAAAAAAACATTGCTGCACATTTACAGTTTGCACAAGAGCTCCTGGATGTTCCACAGCAGTACTGACAAAATATTCTGTGGCCAGATGAAACCAAAGTTGAGTTGTTTGGAAGAAACACACAACACTATGTGTGGAGAAAAAGAGGCACAGCACACCAACATCAAAACCTCATCCCAACTGTGAAGTATGGTGGTGGGGGCATCATGGTTTGGGGATGCTTTGCTGCGTCAGGGCCTGGACGGATTGCTATCATCAAAGGAAAAATGTATTCCCAAGTTTATCAAGACATTTTGCAGGAGAACTTAAGGCCATCTGTCCACCAGCTGAAGCTCAACAGAAGATGGGTGTTGCAACAGGACAACGACCCAAAGCATAGAAGTAAATCAACAACAGAATGGCTTAAACAGAAGAAAATACGCCTTCTGGAGTGGCCCAGTCAGAGTCCTGACCTCAACCCGATTTGAGATGCTGTGGCATGACCAAGTAAGAGATTCACACCAGACATCCCAAGAATATTGCTGAACTGAAACCGTTCTGTAAAGAGGAATGGTCAATAATTACTCCTGACCGTTGTGCACGTCTGATCTGCAACTACAGGAAACGTTTGGTTGAAGTTATTGCTGCCAAAGGATGTTCAACCAGTTATTAAATCCAAGGGTTCACATACTTTTTCCACCTGCACTGTGAATGTTTACATGGTGTGTTCAGTAACATTTAATTATTTGTGTGTTATAAGTTTAAGCAGACTGTGATTGTCTATTGTTGTGACTTAGATGAAGATCAGATCACATTTTATGACCAATTTGTGCAGAAATCCATATCATTCCAAAAGGGTTCACATACTTTTTTTGCAACTGTATGTATCATTATATATATATATATATATATATATATATATATATATATATATATATATATATATATATATATATAATCTCACAAAAGTGAGCACACCCCTCACATTTTTGTAAATATTTTATTATAACTTTTCATGTGACAACACTAAAGAAATTACACTTTGCTACAATGTAAAGTAGTGAGTGTACAGCTTGTATAACAGTGTAAATGTGCTGTCCCCTCAAAATAACTCAACACACAGCCATTAATGTCTAAATTGCTGGCAAAAAAAGTGAGTATGGGCCCAAAGAGTCAATATTTTGTGTGGCCACCATTATTTTCGAGCACTGCCTTAACCCTCTTGGGCATGGAGTTCACCAGAGCTTCACAGGTTGCCACTGGAGTCCTTTTCCACTCCTCCATGATGACATTATGGAGATGGTGGATGTTAGAGACCTTGGGCTCCTACACCTTCTGTTTGAGGATCACCCACAGATGCTCCATAGGGTATAGGCCTGGAGACATGCTTGGGCAGTCCATCATCTTTACCCACAGCTTCTTTAGCAAGGCAGTGGCCTTCTTGGAGGTGTGTTTGGGGTCGTTATCATGTTGGAATATTGCCCCGCAGCCCTGTCTCCGAAAGGAGGGGATCATGCTCGGCTTCAGTATGTCACAGTACATGTTGGCATTCATGGTTCCCTCAATGAACTGTAGCTCCCCAGTGCTGGCAGCACTCATGCAGCCCCAGACCATGACACTCCCACCACCATGCTTGACTGAAGGCAAGACACACTTTGTACTCTTTGCACTCCTCACCTAGTTGCCGCCACACACGCATGACACCATCTGAACCGAATAAGTTTATCTTAGTCTCATCAGACCACAGGACATGGTTCCAGTAATCCATGTCCTTCGTTTTTCACTGTTATTAAAGCTGTACACTCACTACTTTACATTGTAGCAAAGTGTAATTTCTTCAGTGTTGTCACATGAAAAGATATAAAAAAAGATATTTACAAAAATGTGAGGGGTGTACTCACTTTTGAGAGATACTGTGTGTGTATGTGTAAATATACACCTCCCTTGGCAGAATTTATGATTTCTTGGCCATTTTTCTGAGTACAGTATATGAATGATAAAACAAAAACTTTTCTTTCACTTATAGTTAGTGTTCGGCTGAAGTCCTTTATTATCAATCAACTGTGTTTACTCTTTTTAAATCATAATCACAACAGAAACTACCCAAATTACCATGTTTAAAAGTTTACATATCCCAGTTCCTAATACCGTGTATTGCCCCCTTTTTTTTAACAGAAACGTTTTTTATTTATAAAAAACAAACAAACAAAACAACAGAAATAAGAATTGCAGTGATCATACATCGTCTCAGAGATGTTACACAAGAAGTCAATCATCGAAGCAGTTGTGCTTTCATAGAGGGTTAACCCATAAACAAATAAGAGCAAACATGAATAAACATTAGCATTATACAACAAGACTAGTCAAACCCACCTCGATCCCCCATCTGAGGAAAAATAGGGCCAGAGAACCCACCCAGCATCAGGGGGTGGAAAGGAAAAACGAGGAAAGGCTCGCATACTGCTTTGGGACGGGAGGCCCTGACCAGAACATTAAACAGGATTCTGCAGACGGGGGGGGGGGGTCATCCAGTATTGGTTGCATGACAGGGATATCATACAGCAGCTCTAGAGAAGGCTCCTATATGACCCCATCAGGCAAACAGGTACAGCATTCATAGAGTGTCACACAAACAAGTCTGAGAGCCTAGCTCCTAGTCTATGGCCTGTTGCTCCGCGCTCTCCCAGGCCGCCCAGATCTTATCAAATTTTTTGGGGCAGTTGCGCCCCAAATAGGTAAGGTTGTAAAGGGGGAGGGCCGCGTTGATCAAGGCTTTCCATTGTTGTATGGACGGGGGGGAGGGCTCCCTCCACAGCAGCAGGATGGCCTTCCTGGCATAGAAGGCCGCGTAGAAAACAAAACATTTTTTTGATTGAGGGCCCTCCAGCGTATCAACTATGCCGAGCAGCAGTGGGATTGGGTCACAGGGTAAAGTGAGTTTGCTCACAGAGCAGATAGTGTGAACCACCCCCCTCCAGAAACGCTGTATCAGAGGACAGGACCATACGACATGAAAGAAGGAGCCCTCCGCCGCACCACACCGGTGACAAGTAGGGTTCTGCTGTGGGTATATTTTAGCCAGGCGTTCGGGGGAGAAGTATGCCCTATGGAGAAACTTTATCTGGGTGAATCTATCTCTGGCAGAGACCACCAGGGTGAGGTACTGCTGAATGCCCTCCTCCCAGTCGTCATCGGCCAGGGTGGGGATATCTGCCTGCCACACTGAGAACAACTGGGAAACCTTAGCGGTATCCAAACCCATCAGCAGGGAGTACAAGGCGGTCAAGGGTTTGATGTCCTCCGCCGTTGCCAGCAAATGCTCAACACCCGTCGTTTCCAGTACCAGTGGCTCAGGGAACTGGGATCGGAAAGCGTTACGGAGCTGAAGGTTGCCCCCTTTAACATCAATGAAATCTTTTGTGGTATTTGTGGATGAGGCTCTTTATCTTCTCAGATGGTAAAGCTGCCCATTCCTCTTGGCAAAAAGCCTCCAGTTCCTGTAAATTCTTGGGCTGTCTTGCATGAACTGCACATTTAAGATCTCCCCAGAGTGGCTCAATGATATTGAGGTCAGGAGACTGATATGGCCACTCCAGAACCTTCATTTTATTCTGCTGTAGCCAATGGCAGGTCGACTTGGCCTTGTGTTTTGGATCATTGTCATGTTGGAATGTCCAAGTACGTCCCATGCACAGCTTCTTGACTGATGAATGCAAATGTTCCTCTAGTATTTTTTGATAACATACTGCATTCATCTTGCCATCAATTTTGACCAAATTGTCAAAATAATTTAACCCTACGGTCGAAGACTGTGCGTGTAAAGGCAGGTGTCCAATACTTTTGGTAATATAGTGTGTGTGTGTGAATGTGTGTGTGTGTATTTTTTTTTCATAAAAAAGTTTGTGAGACTCTCACTCATAGTAATTATGGAGTATTTTGTGGTTACAAGGACTAAAGACTGTGTACAATGTATACAATATGTAGGTTCAAATTCTATTTAACCATACTCCTTTTGGCCACACCCATTATTCAGTGCAATTTAACCATGCCCTATAATCTTCTCTATCCAAAAGTGTCCCCCCTCCCTAAAGCTGAGTTCCGCCTGCCCCTTTAAAAATTAAAAGTCAGCAGCTACACATACTGTAGCTGCTGACTTTTAACATTAGGACACTTGCCTGTCCTGAAGCCCGACAATGTCGGCACCGCAGCCGATGTTTACATTGGCTGGTCGGGCGCTGCCGCCACCATTGCGGGTATGGGAACCAGCAGTGTAGCCTTTCAGGTTCGCGGCCGGGGTCCCTACTGCACATGCGCGAAGCGCTCTCTCACTGGCTTGGCAGAAGGGAAGGGAGGAGAGAGGGGGAGGGGGGCCGTGCTGCTGACAGCAGTTTACATTAAAAACAGGGGTTTAGTTTGCACACATTTGCAAATACATGTGCAAACTGCAGAGGCCACAACAAAGCATCCCAGTATTATCTGGAGTTCTATCTCTAAAAATTTTGAGAGCCTCCATAGTAGGAGCACGTATATAATGGATAGATTGAGGGCATTCATTTAAGCTTTCTCTATTTTAAATTCTGCTAGTGTTAATAAAAATGCTGCGTATATACATATGTAGCGGGTACTCCAAATTTAGGGGGTCTCTAGGTCCAAATTTAGGGGGATGACCCGAGCACTAGTATGGCTCGGGCCTTCTAATTGTGCTGGACTCTGCTTTGATGCTTTGATTCTATGTGCCTATGTAGGGTTCCCTGTGGCCTGCAGGTGGCACTGCCATGTTGGGTCAAGCTTGAACCATAGGTTGCATTGGCGCGATTGGATGTCCTCTCTTGGCTACCATGCAGTGGGTGGGTTCTGCATGCTGTGCATGCCGGGAGAGGATATAAAAGAGGCAGATGCCATTATTCAGGGAGAGACCCGGGGACAAGTACCCAGAGGAGTGCGCCCCTAAGGAGGGGGGTGCGTACCCCGACTGAAGTGTCTCGGGCACCTTCGGCCCGAGACCGCAACGTTCCGGGTAGGCCCAGTACCTTTAACTGGGTCTACAGGCAGAATCTCTGGGAGTCCTAGGATGCCCGGGTGAGGGTATCCACTCCGACCAAGAGGAAGCCAGGGGAGGATCGGTCCCATAACAGGAAATGAGTGATAGTCAGATTGCTGTCTCGGGAAAGGCCTGGTGGCCTGTCGGAGGGAAGGATCCTATGCTCCGCAGAACTGACCCTGCGGAGTGCTGCTGCTCTCCGAGGACATACTGAACTTGTCCTTGGAGGATTTAAATTGTTGTTCGAGCTCCACATCGGCTGCTAGGACCATTGAGAGACTATCCGGGTGAGCTGTACCCACTTGTGACCGAGTGGTGATAAATCTGGGAGTTCTGTGCCTGAATCTGCTTTAGTTCAACTACTATCTCTCTCATCTACTCTCTCTTACCTATCAAGCAAAGATACAAAATAAACTCAACATTGGAGTTTAAGTGGTTTGGACATTGACTTTATTAAAGAAGGGAAAAGTACAGACTCGTCTCTACATCCTGGAGATGGGAACCAGTGGAAGGAGGTAACTCGCTGCGGGACCCAGGTACATATACACCGCCTGACCTCTAAACTAGAGGACACGGACTTGTGGCATGGGTGCCTCTCTTCTTTCCCCTAGAGAGGAGAGGGTAGTGCTACACACACATATATATATATATATATATATATATATATATATATATATATTTTCACATTCACCTTCGATCTCCAACATTTCAGTAAAAAATGGATGAGCAGGTTCTGTGGAAGAAAGTGTTGGAAGGGCTGCACAAACTAGTGGTAGGGCATGTTGAATGCAAAGTAGTCTACAGTGGGGAAAAGGCTGTGGAAGATGGGATCGCAAACAGCACATGAGTGCCATTGCGGGAAGAGAAGAAACGCTTAGAGGGAGAGGTTGAAGAGCAAAGGCAATGGCAGCTGTAACCCCAAGGTCAGTCCAACCACCTATACCGTATGGTTCTTTTGTCTGCTGCTGACAATAGGATTGTGATTCCGCAAAATTGAACTTGGTAAAAGTAGCAAGTCATTGGGGCAAGGTAGACGAGTTCGGTTTCACTTCTCCAGTTCCTGTTGCGGAACAAAATATGTTGCTCAAGTATGCCCAGCATCTCAATGCCAGTGCAACACAGCTGATGGCACTAAACCTGCTTCCATTCCAACCTTTAGATACCGCAGCCTCCTGCCAGTTCATGGCCTTTGCAGCCCCAAGATGGCAAGTACCCAGTCACCATTACTTTCCAAAGAAGGCCATTCTCCTGTTCTCTACCTACACATGAATGAAAACATGTCTCTGTCACTTGGCACATGACTGCAGACCCTTGGTCCATTAAACACAGGCAGCAACATTATATATCATTCTCTGCACACTGGGTTAACCTAATGCCTAAAGATGGGATAGATGTAGCACAGAGCATGCCATTTAATATTGTGGTTAGGGATGAGCTCCGGCGTGTTCGCACACTCCATGTGCAGAGCCCGCCAGGAAGTCGGCACGGCGCTGCGCTAATCACAGGCAGGGAGACATGTCCCAATCTCTGCAGCCGCGCATCGGGACATGTCTCCCTGCCTGTGATTAGCGCAGCGCCGTGCCGACTTCCTGGCGGGCTCTGCACATGAAGTGTGCGAACACCCTGGAGCTCATCCCTAATTGTGGTACCACCTTTTTTAATAGGAGCTGATGGCATCTGTGTGAGATCACCCCTTCCCCCCTCATTGGCCTCATCCTCAGTCATCCTCGGCATTAGGGTGGTCAGGTTCTGCCATAAATCTGAAAACCTTTTCAGCGTTCCAGGCAAATTGCTGCTATGCAGTGCTGCAGCTTGTGTGCCTGTGGGAAAGAGATACTTTTATTTCCCCAGGCTGACACCACAGCAGTTGGAAATGGTCAAGTTCATGTTTGATAAAGGCACAAGCTCGTTGTCTGCCCTTGGCCTGGGGAAATGTATACGTTAACCTTCCCCTAAAATAAATCCGGTCTGCACTACAGGAGACTGAAAAAGTGCTGCAGATACCAATAAATACATATTTAATTGTAATGCTGCTGGCAGCTGCAGCCATCATAACCTTTCTGGTACTCATTTTAATCCTTTCAGTAGCAAGAAAACTCCTATCCCATGTCTTTGAATTTGAAGACTATTCATTTTGTCTTGTCACTTGGAACTTTTTTCAGTGTCTTTTCTGCAGGCAGAACTCTTGCTTTGTATATGAGGGCTATTCAATCTGCTCAGATACTGACCTGCAGCTGGAAATAAACGTCTGACAATTGTGTCTCAGATGCTACCATTTAATTGTATTTTCTCTACCTATTTTGGCCTGTTCTACTTGCTGCTCTGCTCCTGGCCAATGTCTACGAAAGGGTACTTGAGGGCTATAACTTAAATATTTGTGGGAAAAAATTAGTATATGGGTATGGGGGAATATGGGAGGGCTATAACATGTTTTGTGCACTTTAGAAATTTTTTTAAAAACATTTTAAGACAGTGAAGGGCCAAGATAAACAAAAGCCAGCAAACTATACTATCAAACTATTGACAATAGCCTGGCTTTACCTGCTTTCACCATTTTTTTTATTTTTTATTAAAGTGGTTGTAAACCCTCTCCTGGAAGTTTCACCTACAGGTAAGCCTAGATTAAATCGGAGTTCCACCCAATTTTTTAACTTTTTTTTATTCCACTCCTCACCCCCTTACATGCCACATTTGGCATGTAATTTTTTTGGGGAGGGAGTGGGGGCTTCAGTAGGAGTGGGACTTCCTGTCCCACTTCCTCCTTCCGCCCTGGAGCCGCCTAGGCGATACGTCATATCGCCTTGTGGCGGCTCCTCCCTGTAGGCGATCACCTGGGACGTGACAGGTCCCAGGCGATCGCCTGTCCACTCACAGAGCGATGCGCCGTTCGCGCATGCGCAGTGAGTGCCCGGCCGTGAAGCCGAAAGCTGTCACGGCCGGGTGCCCACACTGTGAATGGACGCGCCGGCGGAGAAGGGGGGGAGAGGAGCGGAGCTCCAGGCGGCGCGTCGCTGGACAGTGGAGCAGGTAAGTGTATGTTTATTAAAAGCCAGCAGCTACACTTTTTGTAGCTGCTGACTTTTAATAAACATAAAAAAAGGGTGGAACTCCGCTTTAAGGCTTACCTGTAGGTGTTTTCAATATCTCTTAAACCAGCACAGTTTAGGAGATATTTGTGAATGGGATTACACGGTTGTCTACGGCGCATGCGCACCGCAGACAAAGGCGCACTATAAATCCCATTCACAAATCCGGCATTGC
Source organism: Rana muscosa (assembly GCA_029206835.1). NCBI lineage: Eukaryota > Metazoa > Chordata > Amphibia > Anura > Ranidae > Rana > Rana muscosa. The sequence goes on along the minus strand of CM055123.1, from coordinate 156,356,537 downwards.
CGGATTTAACGGCTCCCACGCGCTTGCACGGAATGACGTCTTCGCCGCTCCGGCCAATCACAGCGCTGGAGCGGTGATACCCGGAAGTAACCTTCCGAGGAGATGACTGCGGCCGGAGGGGGAGACGTGGGCGGCTTTGGGGGCTTTGATCTAAGGTAAGTACTGCATAATGAGCTAGTATGCTAGTCATACTAGCTCATTATGACTTTCTCTTGCAAGTGGTTATTTTATTTAAAAAATCGAAATTTGGGTTTACAACCACTTTAAGAAGACTCCTTCCCATGATTGTAATGCCTTGTACAAACGATCGGATTTCCAAAGGAATAAAATCCGATGGACTTGTTTCATCGGAAATTCCGATCGTGTGTGGGCCCCATGGGACTTTTTTGGAAAAAAATCAGATGGGAAATTCCGATCGTCTGTGTGGAATTCCATCGGAGAAAAATCCACGCATGCTCAGAATCAAGTCGGCGCATACTCGGAAGCATTGAACTTAATTTTTCTCGGCTTGTCGGAGTGTTTTACGTCACCGCGTTTTGGACGGTCGGAAATTTAGTCTGACAGTGTGTATGCAAGACTGATGGAAGTCAGCTTCATGAGAATTCCGACGGAAAATTCCATCGGATTTTATTCCATCGGAAATCCGATCGTGTGTACAAGGCATTAGAGATCTTCTATTGTGGCTGGTCAAAATCAACAAAAATAACAAAGCTAGATGAAAAAGCATAAGTTGCTGATAAAACTACCCATTTTCTTCTAAACTGAAATAAATCAGATTGCTGGTCTCCATGACCGTGCCCGCGGACTTGATGTCCGGTGTCCCGCAATCGGGTCACGGAACGGCAGAACGGGGGGATGTCTTTGTAAACAAGACATCTCCCTATTCTGCCTAGTGACACAGCACTGATCGTCTGCTCCCTCTCATCGGGAGCAGCGATCAGTGACGCGTCACAGTAAGCCACGCCACCTAACATTTAGAATCACTCCCTAGGACACACTTAACCCTTTCAGCACCCCCTACTGGTTAACCCCTTCACTGCCAGTCACATTTACACAGCAATCGTTGTATTTTTCTAGCACTGATCGCTGTATAAATCGTGTAGCACACAGACCTTTTTCTCACCTGGCTCACTTGTAAGACCAGGCACACCGTGCTATATGCCCGAACCCTCCTGTTGGAAGAGATTAAGCGGTGTTCACAATTGTTGGGTTCCGCAGTGAGTTACATCCTCTAGGCTGGTTCTTTTCCCTAGAATGTAGGGAAAAGTCTGTTGCTTGTGTATCAATAAGGCCAATGTCCAGACAAGGTTAAACCTCAATAGCTGGAGGTTTATTTTCTTTATGCTTGAAACCGGACAGGAAAGTTGAAGGTTAAGAATAGAATAACAGGAGGTAGGTTCAGGCACTTAATATCACCACTCAATCCCAAGTGGACTCTGCTCACCCGAATAGTTCGCTCTCACGGTCCTAGCAGCCGGAGTGATGCACGAACTTTACTTGTCTGTCCTAGGGATACGATCGGAACCCATTTGCCTAGTTCCAAACTTCCCAGCACTTGTAGCATAAGGACCTAGGTGCAAGTTGAAGCACGCTACAATGCCTGTGGTGGACTTGTGGAATCCCTCTGTAGGTGACCAGGCCTCATCCGAGGTGGTGATTTCCTTCACCGGTAATCCTGGCTCCCTCTCCAGAACGGGTCACCCTTGAGTGCCCTGGAATTCCTCTTTAGATGGTAGGCCAGCTAAAGGTGCTGGGCCTACATGAAAAGTTGCAGCCCCAGGCTAAAGGTGCCGGAGACTGATCTTCCCCTGCGCACTCCCATGGCCTGGAGGGCCACGAGACACAGGCGGTACTGCTCCTCAGTACCCCTCCTTCTCCCTTTCTCCCGCTAAGATGGCGTCCGCCCCTTTTGTATCCTCTCCCAGCATGCACAGCGGGCCAACCACGCCCACGTACAGCTGCCTGGAGAGGACACCCAAAGGTACAGTAATGTCACTAGCAGTTCGACCCTGACCTGTTATGGCAGCGCCACCTACAGGCCACAGGGAACTGTACACCAGCAACACCACTTTACAAAAGCAGAAGAACAAAACCTAACAATTGAAGTGATCTGGGCCTGGCTACCAACCCAGATTAACCCCTAAATTTAGGTACCTAGCTCCCCTGAAAGCAAAGGGGCGCTACATGTGAATGGTCCCAAAATAGCACCAAAAGTGTCCGATGTGTCTGCCATAATGTTGCAGTCACGATAAAAATCGCAGAGGTGATCAAATACCACTAAAAGAAATATCTATTTGTGGGGGAAAAAAAAGGACGTCAATTTTGTTTGGGAGCCACGTCGCGCGACCACGCAATTGTCAGTTAAAGCGTTGCAGTGCCGAATCGCAAAAAGTGGCCTGGTCATTTGGCAGCCAAATGGCCCGGGGCTGAAGTGGTTAAAGGGTTAATTTTTTAGTTACCTTAACCCAGTCATAATCACGCTCAGGCTGCTGGCACCTAGATTGTGATCCCTCCAGCTGCAGGGTGAGGCTAATAGTGTCATTTTTGCGTATTAAGTGACAGCGCAGTGTGAGGTTGACTAGTCAGTTGTCACCAGTTGGTGAGAAGGGCAGTGGCATGACCCACACTTGTCGCAACATCCATTCAAAAACTGCTGTATATGCTACAATGGGAGCAAGATCTTTACAATTCTATGGATTTCAAGACCAACATGAAGTTACAAATGTGTATCAATTAATACTTCTTTCATAGAATCTATTTATAAAACATTGAAGAGCTGGTATGTGGTCCCCATTTGATTATTTAAACTGTACCCTCATGTATCACCAGAGTCCTATATGCCAATGCCAAATGTGTACATTTCTCTTAGAATTTACAACCTGATGTATTCAATAATCCAGGTTAACCTACCAAAACAAGCTGAAACTGCTTTGTTTCATAAGTTTGAAAGAAAATGTTCCTAAATATTCGACTTGAAACATGTATATTGTTAGCCATCAGGATAGTGATAGCAAAAAAGTGGAAATGGTCTAGTATTTTTAGACTTTGTCAAGCACAAGTTCAATTGGTTTATGGTGAAAATAAATTCAACTGCACGTAACAAAAAACCCAAACCAAATTTGATAAAACACGGGATCCATTATTACATTATTCTTTGATGAACTCCTGGGGCCCGAAAGGAACAACCCCCTTTCCCAACATTTTCATTTGTGTTCTTTTCATCTTTTTTTGTTTTTTTTTTGTTTCCTTAATCTGTTTAGCTAACCCTTGTAACAGCCTAGAGAGGCCATGGCCAAGTCTTCTTCCTCCTTTTACCATTTCATTAATTGTATGTCTACCTAGGCTTAGGGATTTGATCTGGCCTAGAGATGAAGACTATTTCCCATAATACTCTAATTGATGTCAGCTGCATGTGCTTTCAGAAGTGTATAAAGGCATTCCCATGAAGGATGACACACTGAAGAGCAATTTTTTTTTTATTGTTGCACTATTGAATAAGATGACATTTTCATTCCATATGGTTGCATATTTCTTTTACCAAAATCCAATAAAGAGAATGAAATGTACAAAAAGCATATATAATTTCTGGGTGATTTTCAGATTCATTTTTTAGGCCTTTAAAGCAAACCTATGGGTATCTAAACATGAACACTGAGCCCTGCAAATGTTATCGGAGTGGTGTTTTATGCCTTTTCTCTGTGTCTTGAGACCTAGACTTGTGCAACGGAAAAATTTGTTTCGTTTCGGTTTGTTTCTTTTCGGTCCTGTTGATTCGTAATCGTTCGGAATTTTGCTAGACGGGATTTTTCGTGTTCGGACTAATTCGTATTTTCGCAAGCGACATTTTTATTTGAATCAGAATGATTCGTATTAATGTAAGCCTTATTTTTAGTTGATTTATAATTCGTACTTTCGGTAGAGTACATTGTTTTTCGTTGATTCTGGACACAACTCCTACTTTCGTAACTTTTTTTGGGTTCGTTGATTCAATATTTTCAGGGTCTCTCTCACAACGACGCTGCCTATTATGCCTAATGTGCTTCGAATGGATTTGTACTTTTCTAAATACATAGCGGTTATTTGTAACAATTCGAAATCTTGTATTTTACTTTAGTTTTTTACATGCGGCTATAGCCTCCGCCCCTGTACACCATTTAGAGAGGGAGTTCAGCACGGTGAGGGAAAAGCAGAGAGCAGAGCAGAGTGTTATTGTGCTTCGAATGGATTCGTACATTCGTAACTTTTTTCATAACGAATTATGCCGAAGACATTCGGGCATTCGCTATTTGCGATATAATTTATTTCGGATTCGGTTTTATTCGTAATTGCTTTGTTCGGAAATTCGAATGCTTCCGAATGTCCGAAAGTTGCTAAATTCGGACGAATTTCGATTAGTTACGAAACAAATTGCACAAGCCTATTGAGTACCCCCTACTAGGTTTCCTCTACTTTGTGATAGTGAAGTGTACTGTATGCACCCCATGCCCACAATACAATGACTGGGTCTGAATGACTCTTCAGCAAGTGTGTCTATAGATATACATTCATTAATTTTTTTTTAAAGTCAGTGCTTTCATAGCATATTCAGTAGGTCCTTCTGAGTGGAGGGAGAACATTACCAGCTAACGCAGCTCTCATTAAAAAAAAAAAAAAAAAAAAAAGAAAACTTAAGGTTTGCTTTAAATATTTGTGACTTTTTATCACAATAGAAAATATACAAATTTCTCAGTTTGCTATATAGTGAAAAGCTCTAAGAAAATCATTAATTCCTCTTTTCTCTCTTCTGTTCATTTCTTATTTAACGAAGCTCAACCCTCCAGTTAAAAAAGAGAAAAAGAATCCCTTGGTGTCTGCTTTAATGGAACAGTAATGCTTATGGTCAAATTCTCTTTAACAAGCTATATTAATAGAAACTGTCTAATCTATTATGCCGGCAGCCTTGAAACACATTCTGCAAACATCCCAGCTACAACACAAGTGTTGGAAGCGGTCTTGGAGCTTGTGATTTGGGAATGGGAGCTGCTTTCCTATAAGCAGATGTATGAAGCAAAGTTCACCCTGAGTGCAGCTACATTGGGAGCACATCAAGTATTGTTCTGTCAAGATATAGAGATTGGGATAAGCAAGTAAATTCAATATTCTGAATGGGGGAAGGGATGGCAGAATTTACCGCTGGTGTAGTATTCCAGACAATTAGGTGTTCAGTCTTTTCTTCATGTCTCTTTTCATCTCCCTGCAGGACCTCCTAACAGATAGAAAAAATAAACGTCACCATCAAAAAGTGTTTATTACAGGTTGTAGGAGGGGTGATGCAAAATGCATAATATAGTATGGGTAACATGGGTATTAAAGTCTGAGTATTGCTAATGAAGTTTTAAAGGGATCCATGGCGATCAAGATATCGACCCTTAGTATGATTAGCTGGCGGAAAGTTCTAATAGGTGCAGGTAAAGCTTTATGCCTAGTACACGCGATCCGAAAATTGGATGAAAAATACAGCTTTTGAAGGGATCGTACAATAATCTGATTGTTAATACACAGCTTTCGAGAGCCGATCATAACAGTTCATCTAAAATTATCCGAAGGGACAAGCACAATTTTTTTTCTAGTACAATACCAGATCATATGATTTTCATTGAATCAGTACAGTATTTGTCTAAAAACAATCGGAAGAGCAAGTCCACGCATGCTCAGAAATGAGACAGTACATTACAATACAATACATTACATCACTTCCAAAGTTGTATTCTGTGGTACAAGAATTTTTGTAAGTTTTGTAGCCTCTTCATTTTCGATATGAGACTAGCATGCAAAAAACAGACGATCATTCGTCCAATATTCTAATCGTGTGTATGAGGCTTTAGGGTGGATTTGGTTAGAATGGCACACTGAGGGTATGCACTGTAAGCAGTAGGGAGGCTTTGTAGGAGGAGCTGTGAACACCAGAAAACAAGTGCTCGGGGAGAACATTTTTAACACGTGGGACCCCTTTTTTGTAACCAGTTTCGATGTTCTGCATTTTGTGAGAGCGCCCAGTTGGAACTGAAAGGCAGCGTGTTTCACCTGTACTCAGAACTATATGGACATTTAGCTCAGATTTTAAAGTATGCAGTACCTACATGTTTGTTGGCAGCCTGTATAAAAACAATTAAAGCCTGGTACACAGTAATAGTTTTTTTACGGGTTGAACGAAAAAAACGAATAGCTCCGGTCGGAGCCGCTGTAATAATGATCTGACGTTAGTACAGCGATCTCCCCCCACTAAGCTATTGTGTTCTGACAGGGGGGTGCCCCTGCCAAAACACTCCGGTCAGCGCTCTCTTCCATTGACTGAGAGCGCTGTTTGGTAGCAGGGCAGCTAGCTTCTTTAGGACCAGCTGACATACACATGGGCCAAATATCAGCCAGTATATATTGAACCGGTCAATGCCTCTTGACATTCGGCCTGTGTGTACGGGCTAAAGTCAGTTTGTCCAGTCTTTTCTAGGAGAAAGGGATAGGTTGTGCTCTCTTCTTTATGCTAAATTCTGCTGCCTATCTAATCTCTCTGCTCTTGGTGTCAGTTTCACAGAACAAATGTAAATTTTCCTCTGGAAATTTGTTGATCATATTTAAACATTGCCAATGTATGGCTGCAAGTGGTACATATGAAGTCTTAATAATGGTAACCATACTAAAAACCTTTTTTAATACTGCAAATCATATAACAATAAATTAAAAATCTTTATAACAAATACTAAATATTCTGTATAAATTGGTAATGGCTGACCAGCTATGCAGACATCCCCAGTTTGTACCTCCTATTCATGAAGGAAAGATATTCAGAGCCATTATGAAAATGGGAGAGCACAGCGCACTTTTCATCTTGGCTATTTTAGAGCCAATATCTTAGAGAATACTTTTTGCTGTGATACAGGATTCTTCCTTTGTGCCCGTATTAGGAAAGAAAAGAGAGATCTTAAATTACAGGTGGGTGGGTAGGGTGACCGGATGCCACCAGTTAAACAGGGCAAATAGACCAGTTTGAAGCATAAAGGCAGGTGTGCAAGTGTACCACTGGAAGGGTTGAACCAACACTGTATTTATCACAATGGCATTCATGAGCCATTGACTAGAGCAGCAGGATAAAGAGGGGCAGCACCTAGCCTGAAAATGTGTAAATTATAATTGTTTCCCTTAGGGCCCATTTTGATTTTAGCCATCTGTTACGGTGCAACACACATTAATGCGCATTAATGTGTGCTGCACTAATGCAGTCCTTTTACTATGAATGGGCTGCCAATAGACTACTAGAGATCAAAAAATGCACATGACCTTTTTTAAGCAATTCAGCGCACCACAATGCACAACATGTCCCCTTTGCTGCAGTGCGCATGATGCTTTCTACTGTATATTGCATTGAGCGCACCACACATAAAGCAGGCAGAAAGGGTGTAATGCTACTCGCAATGTTTTCCTTCTTCTATCCCTCTAGTAATTTGTGGCTTTTTGCAGGAAAACTGCAGGGGATGTTGAAAGGAGTCAGAAGGTGTATTCCAGGACAGGAAACCTAAAATAATCATTATTTTCTAACACATATTGACCTGTAAAGCTAAAAAAGGTAGTTCTGCAAACAGAGCTATGAGTTACGGGGCCCCATAGCAAATTCCTAATTTTCCTAAATTCCTAAGCACTTCTCTAATCTCAAAGGCAATTTCACATGCAGTCCTATAGATGCTCCCTAACTAAATCTATATTGCTGTGTTGTTATCTGCATAAATTACTGTATCCAGATGGTGCTGGGGCCGTTGTGCTTCTGGGCCCTGTAGCAGTTTAGCCTCCTGTGTACAAATAAACCGTGCCATATGCTGCTTTAAATAGTATATTTTACTCATTTAATTAGTAATTTTACTAAAATAATCACATGAAACAAGAGACACGGATTGTACAAAAAGCATTATCATTGCATTGTGGCTATTCAGGACATTCACATATTTCCAGTGGTTATCTTACTCGGCCACTAGCCCAATTCTCAAAGCAAGTAGTCAAAGTTTTGTTTTTATTATGAAAAATGTTCAGAACCTGAATGTACTTTAGATTACACTGACACTTTCACTACTATATTTGCACTTTGTTGTTTGGTGTTCTCAGTGTTTGCTCCGTTACATACATGCATGTAGTGAGGGGACCTTGGTTAAAATCAACCCAACAGATGTAGCCTTGTAAAATTAGGTTTATTGGACATCAGATAACACTCTTTGAATGTAGAGTGCTGACTGGCAGATAGATAAATCAACAGATGTCACTTTGGGTTTTGTCTGTAAACAATTAGCACTAAAGAAATTCAGAGCTTCTAAACATGCAGCATGGAAAAATGGAATTACCCAAGGGCAGATTCCATGGGCCCAAATCATATTGATTTTGTTATGGGGAAGTGTAGGAGTAAGGGAGGAATGTTTTACTCTCTCAGGACAATTGCAGTCTATCTGTTTTTAATGCAAGGGGAGGGATATTAAAGGAACAGACAGAGAAAGAATTATCTGCCACGGGAAAAAAGACAAACAGCATTTACTTCAAATAAAGAAGTTCGTGAGATAAAGACAAAACCGGGTTTGTTCTTCCATTCTTAGAGAACATGTTTTCAGATTTGTTTTAATTGTCAACTCTAATGCCGCGTACACATGACCGTTTTTAATGACGAGAAAAATGCAATTTTTTTAAATGGTAATTAAAAATGATCGTGTGTGGGCTTCAGAGAATTTTTCACGACGTGAAAAATGGCCATGAAAAAATTGGAACATGCCCTAATTTTTCATGTCGTTTTTCACATCGTCGTTTTTCACGTCATGAAAAACGGTCGTGTGTGGGCTTTAACGACGTGAAAAAAAATGCGCATGCTCAGAATCAAGTATGAGACGGGAGCGCTCGTTCTGGTAAAACTAGCGTTCGTAATGGAGATAGCACATTCGTCACGCTGTAACGGACTGAAAAGCACGAGGCTGAAAAGCTCAACAAACTTTACTAATGTAGCGGCCTCCACTCTCCCCTCTAGTATCAATTCTTCTGTCTCTGGCTTTTGTCTAGGGGTACCTTGGAGGAGAGAGTGCGGGGTCACCACGCCAATGTTCCCACTGCAGATGTGTATGCATCGGGAGACAATCCTCTTTTACCTTCGGGTCGGTGTTCTGCATCTGAAGCCTCCTCCTGGTTTCTTGAACAGTGTCTGCCAGTAAATGACCCCCACACCAATAAAGTCCAACACTCCTTTATTCTTCTCAATGTAAAAGTAAACACAATCAGTTGGACTCCCTTAACGAACAGAACAGACAAGGGGGTGTGGATGCGAGTAGGCCCAGGCACAATGAACTCTCTTACTTCCTTCCTAGAAGTAGACTCCTGCTCCCAATCGAGGAAGACATCCCTCCAGGCGGTCTCCGGAGGCTCACCCGTCACTGGCAATTTGCTGCACTAGGTCTTCAGGTAAGTACCCCCTCCAGTCCCTTACGCCACTGGATTCGGGTACCCACTCCCGGGGTCCCCTAGGAAGTCCATCCCTCGCGGAGCCTTAGTCCGGGACACTTAGTCCCAGACCTCCATCCAAGTACCTCACCCCAGGCTAAAGGTGCCTGGGATGGAACACGACCTCCGAACGTCCTCTAGGCCTAGGCCGCCTAGACTCCTGACACGAACCACCGCCCTCAGACTGAAGGTGCCTGGGACTCTACTCCCGCCACCAAAAATGGCCGCCCCCTTTATACCCTCTCCCAGCAAGCACGGCGGGTTCCCCGCCCCACCATACACCCGCCGAGAGAGGCCAAAAGAGGTACGACATTGCAACGATGGCTCAACCCCGGGCCCAAAATGACAGCGCCACCCGGTGGGCCCCAGGGAATCATACCTCACAGTTTCCCCACCAGATTCAAACAGAAAAGCACATACCCGCTACACTAACATGAAGGGTGGCGCCATCCGTATGGAACTTCCCCTTTATAGTCCTGTCGTACGTGTTGTATGTCACCGCGCTTTACTCAAGCATTTTTTTTCCACGATGGTGTGTAGGCTAGGCAGGCTTGAGAAGAATGACGTCGAGAAAAATGCAGTTTTTTTCAATGACATTAAAAACGGTCGTGTGTACACGGCATTGCAGTTATTTGGAAAATATATTAAAAGTACACAAAAATTTAAAAAGAAAATATTTTTTTTTAAAGTCTCTTCATTGTAAAGATTTTGGAATACAGCTATATCAATTGTGATTAGATATAAAATTGTACATTAGTACAATTTACTTTAGTAAGGTTCCACTTTCTGGCACAACCGCTATGATTGCATTAGCTGTGAAGAGAGTTGCTATCCAATTTTTTTTTTTTTTTTTAAGTAGATCCAGCTTAACCCAGTTTAACTAAATTCCCCAGGTTTGAATTGCCTGGGTAGTTCAAACCTGAGTGATTCAAACTGAACATATAGGAAAATGTATCAGAATTTGCTTTATTGAAAACAATGTGAATATTAAAGCGTTGGGCATCTGAAATGTGGTGCAAATCTTGGCATTGTCCCTTCCTGCCTACTGAGCCTGCATAATGGTGGGTGAAATCCAGTAGTGTAATTAGATTTTGTGCTGTCCTAGACCTGAATAAACTCGTGCACCCCCTAATTTGAATTTGACCCACCCCTTTCTGTCAAGGCCACATCCCTTGCTTTTTAAGACCCGCCCTGTTTCCTATAGTTCTACTTTAAGCCCAAATTTCTGATAATGGTGCAGCAGAAGCATGTAGCGGATGGTTGCTACTAGTTACTATCATCCACCATATCACCCTGCTGTCAGACCTCCATATATCACTCTCAGAGACAATGAACAGTCATTTGAGTTTTTTTTTTTGTTTATTGGGGAAAGGGAATATGGAATGCCCATAGAACAGATTGCCTTGCCATCATATTTAGAGAATTGGTTGATTAAATTGAGCCTTGAAGAACTGATGGACCCTAATATTCACAGTCACGTCCCCTGCATAAACCCATGCAGATCTTAGCTCCTCCTCTGCATCAATTCCTGCAGACTGTTTCTCCCAGGACTCCTCTCCTCCTGCACAAAACTTCCACTGTAAACTATTAGTCTTAGCTAGCCCGACTTGTAAATCCTGCGCCCACAGGCCACACCGATTTGACACAAAACCCGAATCTCTCCTCTGTCCTTGCACCCAGCTCCCCTGGCATGCCTTTTTCAGAAATCCACTGTGTCACACTCACCGACCTTCTCCTGCCCTAAATCCATGATGGAGAACTTAACTGGACATGCCTTCCAATAGCTTCTCCAGGCTCCTCTGTTCCAGGACACCACCTCCATGACGGTGTAAGGATGAGTCTCCCTCCCAGCTCTTCAGGACTCCTCCGCCGAGGCGCGCACTCCCCCCCCCCAGATAGGAATGGCCTACTGCTGCTATCTAGCACTCCATTTTTTACACCTCTCAGCTGACAACTCCCCTCCAGTGGGCTGGACCTGAGCTTATATGGCAGGCCTGCCCCCTGCCAATTCCAGTTGGGGATTGGTCAGGGCTCCTCACATGAGCTCCCTGTCACTTCAGCTCTCAGCCCTGCCCCTCTTCCAGAACATTCTCCCTGGAAGCAGCCGAAGAACTGAAGCACAGGTGATCACACCCACTGCTACACTAACCACTCCCTGCCCCCAGATCAAAACAAGCAGGCCTAGTGTGCAGCAGAGGCCTGCCTAAATTTACCTGCCTTGCAGCTTACCACACAATCCTCACCTCTAGCACCTACCTATGGTAGAGGGTTCTACAAACATAGGACAGCAGTGCGGCTGCTTTATGAGGGCGCTAGACTAATTTGCCTCTCAGCCCAGTCCGCCCCATAAGACTGGCGCTACATAACAGTGTAGTGCAAGCCGGCGGGGACTCTTTCCGTGCTGCCCCCCTGCAAAGTGCTGCCCTAGGCCTGGGCCTTTTTGGTCTATGCCAGGATACAGCGTTGGTGAAATCATCTGTCGTGTCAATAGGGTTTACTGAGGGCAGGGCCAAGCTTGACTTTTATAGAAAAAGTCAAGATTTGTATGATTCCAGCTGTCTTATATATCCAAATATGCTGATTCTCATAGAAGCGTTAAAAACATTTTGTAAAAAGTAGCTAACTGTATTGGTGGGATGTGTGCATTGAGTTTGAGTCTGCACACTAACTGTGGCCATTCTGAGGGGTTTCACTCCCACTATTGAATATTAATATATTTTTATATATTATGAAGAATGTGACTAGGGTATCAAACGTGGAGATGGGCAGGAGCACACAAAGCTCCCAGGTAAAAAGATGGAATAAGGGCAAGAATATCTCATTAATATAAAGTCCAGAACATTTAAGTGGACTAAACTGTGTGTCTAGCCAGGTTGTCTTATCTGCGGGTTTACCATTTTATATATGAGTGTTACCAAACCTATTGTTGGCCAATACCAAGACTCCAGAAGAAGGTTCACACTCCTTCATTTAAAGAAATCATTTAAATAGAAAAAGAAAATGAAAGACTGTTCAGAGATTATTCACGCTGAAAGGTGGTTTATGGATTAAATATAAAATCATAATTGCACATAAACAAAGTAGATCCTGCTAATACATTCAGATCATCACAATTTTGTTCATGATTTTTGCATTGTAGGTGATGATCCTCCTCCAGCAGTAATTTGTTCTTTGCTTTCTTCTGGCTATCATTTTTCCCTTTTCTTTATATTCTAATTGGAAATCAGCCATGTAATCATCATTTTATATACTGGCTGAAATGACTCGTAACAATTAATCCTATTGGCTCACAAAAATGTTTTATATACACTACATATCAAACTGAGTACACCTTAAATCTGAATACCTATTTTAGATGCCTTTCTCAAACTTTTAACATAGGGGGAACCTTTAAAATAACATTTCAGTCTCAGGAAACCCCTGCTAGTAATTACTAGATCTACCACTCATGCTACATTAGTATGATGGTCAGTGGGAAGACTGCTTCTTACATTTGCGGTCATTGGGAAAAATATCAGACTAATGCCACATACACACGATCGGACATTCTGACAAGAAAAGTTCGATGTGAGCTTTTGGTCGGAAATTCCGACCGCGTGTAGGCTCCATCTGACTTTTTCTGTCGGAATTTCCGACAGCAAAAATTTGAGAGCTGGTTCTCAATTTTTCCGACAAGAAAAGTTCTTGTCGGAAATTCCGATCATCTGTATGCAATTCCAACACACAAAAAAACACGCATGCTCTGAATCAATTCGGAATCGGAACTTCATTTTTCTCGGCTCGTTGAAGTGTTATACGTCACCGCGTTCTTCAAGGTTGGAATTTTGTGTGACCGTGTGTATGCAACACAAGTTTGAGCCAACATTCCATCAGAAAAAAATCAACGTTTTTCTTGTCGGAATTTCCGATCGTGTGTACCCGGCATTACAGATAGCTAAATACATCATTGTTGTCAGTGGCTTCTTCTCTCATTGCTCAAGGAATCCTTTGCAACCTCTGGAGGTACCCTAGGGTTCCACATAACCAATGCTTGAGAGAGGCTGTTCCATGCAACAATATCTGTTTGGTCCTGCAGACTCCTTTCTTGCAAGTGTGCAACAGAGCAAATGCTTTTATAAAGAACTAATGCATTGAGCTATTGGACTCAATAGCATATTTATGTCTTATAAATTTTAAAGACTGTAATTGCACCTGATAGTTTGTTTTTTTTTCTTTACCAACGTTTGTACATAAAATATTTACCATACAGAAAGCCAACTGGATGTTTCTTTGTTCTATGATATCATTTGTGGAGAGCTAAATATAGGCCTTTGTTGACAGTCTTTGTGCTTGTGTTGATGGACAAATGTATCTTGCTTTTAGGCGCATGTTTCTGAAAATATCCCTGGTGTCACTTTTTAGTTTTGCAAATAATAGGGACTGTGTAAAACTATACATTTTTTTTGCTTTACGTCTAATTTTTTTTGCACTGCCTTTGTCCTGTTTTTAGAATTCCCCTTTCCATTCTGGAGACACAACAGGTGTCCCTATTAAACAACTTATTATCATCTCCTGTTCTTGTCACAATTTTAAAATGTTGGATTTTTCATTAATTCTTGTGCTTGTGATTATGGTCACCAGGACAAATATGGTGACTTTCCCACAAATGGCACTAAAAATCTAGGTGATGTAACCTTTCACTGTTCTACCAAAAAAATAAAAAATAAAAGGTTGGCTATATTTTTTTAGAAGCTCTATATTTTGGGGCTAGGTGAATGTTCACTAAAAAGTGGCCACTACAGAAACACAAAGCATTGATCTTAGCACCTTTCATATCACACTCTCTAAAATATTGTCATGGATATGCAGTAGTGTTTGTCTGTCAGCTTACCTTCCTTCCCATGTGTTCATCTTAGAGGCCTGAGCCCTTTCACCTGGCTTCCTTTATAATCTCCTCCCAGCCAGACTCCACCCCAGGCCCTATCACAGAACACTATATTAACCTGTGCACTGCAAGCCTGCTTTGCTGATCAACGTGTTTGTTAGGCATTGTGTGTTTGGGTTCCTGCCTGCCGTGTGCTACGTCTGTCTCTCTGTTACGTTATTGGCTTGTCCCCGACTATCCCTGTCTGCTCGTGACCCTTGACCTTCGGCTCGTTCTTTCGTTATCCTTGTCTGCTTGTGGCCCCTGACCTTCAGCTTGTTATTCGGTTCTCTCATATCTTGTGCTGCTGCTTCCCCTCTTTTCCCCTTATCCTACGGGGCGTGAGCTAGGAAACTCCAGGGGCCGCGACCTGGTCCCGGCCTGCAGCATAACATCCTCACCACTAGAGGCCCTGGAGAAGACCTGCTGGGTCTTAGACTCCGCGCCCTGGGGAATCTTGGCTCTAGCTTCCGTTAGGATCCCGGTTGTGCTCCTCTGGTCCCGCTTTCCACAACCACCCAGTTTCCTATCCGCAGCAGTCAGCCATAGGGTTCACTACCTTGCGGTGCACTCCTGTCCCCCTACGGTGTGCATCTGTCACCTGGCCACAGGTGACCTTGACAAATATATTTGAGGTATGTTTCATTGTAGATTGCATAAAGGCAAATGGGTGCAAAATAGTTTTTTGGACATTTTAATTATAATTGATTGACAAATGCAGTTGTGCCAACCACTGACATATATAGAAAAAGAAAGAGGCCTGATAATAAAACTTTCCTTTTTATAAGAGAATTCTGTAAGGTAGCCATATTAGTACTCTGGTTGTCAAGCAATTTGAATGAGAAAAAGACAGGACCTGACAATGCTGACCCGCTTTATAAAAGTAGCAGTTGTCTTCCTGAGTCTTGCCACAGACCAAGAACAACCATAATGTAAATAAATGTGAGAAAAGTGTCTGAATTTTTTATTTCCACATTTGTTTTACTGAGACCAAAGCAACAGCCTGACAACCAGGGTACTAATATGGCTGCCTACACAATTCTCTTATAAAAAAGGAACATTTTATGATCAAGCCTCTTTTTGTTTTTATGTCTTTCAGTGGTGTTTTTTTCTGGAATACAGGTAAGAGACTACTCCACTCTGAAGAGAAAAGTTAATGCATCAGTCTATGACGAAACGCGTCTGGATGCGACGTACTGACGTCACCACGGTGCTTCAGAGGAGGCCGGGCTCCTGTATTCGCCGGCCGGCAACTTTTATATGTTATTTTTAATCCTAATTCATGTAAGTGCAATACTTTTTACTTATTAAAACTACCAGACGGTATCACACTATGCTCCGTGTAATGCTTCCTTTTCCTTGAGCTATCGTATCCACGAATACGGACCTCTGTGACTTGGTGGGACACATCCAGCTGATCATTCCGCTTCCTGGTGCAATCCCGGTTTTCCACTCCACGTGCAAGCAAAAGGCCGCGGCTGGGTTACAGCCGATTGCTCTTTGAGCCTGCCCTCCGGTAAGCGGACATCTTTTACGGTGGTGGGCACTCTTAAACCATGTGAATCACTGGGGTGATATTTATGGAGATTGGACTTATCATTAAGGACTTCAGCTCACTTGTCCTAGGTTTAGCATATGTATTATCTGGCGTGCTATATTAACAGTTTGGACATTATTAATACAGTCATGGCCGAAATTGTTGGCACCCCAGAAATTTTTCTAGAAAATCAAGTATTTCTCACAGAAAAGTATTGCAGTAACACATGTTTTGCTATACACATGTTTATTCCCTTTGTGTGTACTGGAACAAAACAAAAAAGGAGGAAAAAAAGCAAATTGGACATAATGTCTCACAAAACTCCAAAAATGGGCTGGTCAAAATTTTTGGCACCCTTAACTTAATATTTGGTTGCACACCCTTTGGAAAAAATAACTGAAATCAGTCGCTTCCTATAACCATCAATAAGCTTCTTACACTTCTCACCTGGAATTTTGGACCACTCTTCCTTTGCAAACTGCTCCGCTTCTCTCTTATTGGAAGGGCGCCTTTTCCCAACAGCAATTTTAAGATCTCTCCACAGGTGTTCAATGGGATTTAGATCTGGACTCATTGCTGGCCACTTTAGAACTCTCCAGCACTTTGTTGCCATCCATTTCTGGGTGCTTTTTGACGTATGTTTGGGGTCATTGTCCTGCTGGAAGACCCAAGATCTCGGACGCAAATCCAGCTTTCTGACACTGGGCTCTACAATGTAGCAGAAAGTAAAACTTTTATTTTTTTATTTTTTTTATAATTTTTTTAATTGACACTCTTTTCTTGTTAATAGAGCAAAAAAATACATGCAGAGGTGATCAAATACCACTAAAAGAAAGCTTTATTTGTGAGGGAAAAGGACATCAATTTTGTTTGGTTACAACATCGTACGACAATTGTCAGTTGAAGTGCCGTATTGCAAAAAATGGCCTGGTCATTAAGGGGGTAAATACTTCCGGGGCTGAAGTGCTTAAATCAGCTGAAGCCATTTGGAATAAATTGACACCAATAATGGCATTCAGGCCTGGTTCACACTGGGGCGACAAACGCTCCGACATTGGGAGCTCATGTCGCATGACGTGTGAAAATCAATGATTCCCTATGGGAGCCGTCTTAACTGGTCCGACACATGTCGGTCCGACTTTGAGAATGCTCCCTGTACTACTTTGGTCCGACTTTGATCCGACTTCAGCCCATTGACTATCATTGAAGTCGGATCAAAGTCGGACCGCAGTCTTGCATGATCCGACTTTGGCATGCGACTTGTGCTCTGCTGCTCTTGAGGGGGAACTCCAGGCCAAATTTTAAATAAAAAACCGGCATGGGTTCCCCCTCCAGGAGCATACCAGTCCCTTGGGTCTGGTCTGGATTTGAAGGGGCGCCCCTACGCCGAAAAAACGGCGTGGGGGTCCCCCCAAAATCCAAACCAGACCCTTATACGAGCACGCAACCTGGCAGGCCGCAGGGGAAGAGGGGGGGACGAGAGAGCGCCCCCCCTCCCTCCTGAACCGTACCAGGCCACATGCCCTCAACATGGGGGGGTTTGGTGCTCTGGGGCAGGGGGGCGACCTGCGGCCCCCCCACCCCAGAGCACCCTGCCCCCATGTTGATGAGGACAGGGCCTCTTCCCGACAACCCTGGCCGTTGGTTGTCGGGGTCTGCGGGCAGGGGGCTTATCGGAATCCGGGAGCCCCCTTTAATAAAGGGGCCCCTGGATCCCGGCCCCCCCACCCTATGTGAATGAGTATGGGGTACATCGTACCCCTACCCATTCACCTGGTGAAAAAAAATTGCAATAAAAAAACCACACAGCTTTTTAAAGTATTTTATTGCACAGCTCCGGGGGTCTTCTTCCGACTTCGGGGGTCTCCGGTGTCGTAGCCGCGCTCTCCGGTTCTTTCTTCTGCCGGGCCTCCGCTAACTTCTTTTTAGCTCTTTTGCTAACGGAGGCCCGGTCTTCTTCGGCACCTTCTTCTTCTCCCGCTCTCCGGTTCTTTCTTCCGCCGGGCCTCCGCTAACTTTTTTTTAGCTCTTTTGCTAATGGAGGCCCGGTCTTCTCCGTCGTCTCGTCCGGCTCTCCGTTGTCCTTCTGCCGGCCCCTCCACTAACTTCTTGGTAGCTCTTTCGCTAGTGGAGGAGCCGGTCTTCCCGTCGTCGCCGTCGGCGTCTTCTTCCCTCTTCTCCTCCTCGATGTTGACGCGTCGCTTCCTCCCGCTGTAATACTGGCTCTCCGCTCCGCATTAATATAGGCTTCTCATGACGTCACAGTCACATGTTCCCAGGACGTCACAGTCACATGCTCCGGGGCCATGTGCCCCGGAACATGTGACTGTGACATCATGAGAAGCCTATATTAATGCGGAGTGGAGCGGAGATCCAGTATTACAGCGGGAGGAAGCGACGCGTCAACATCGAGGAGGAGAAGAGGGAAGAAGACGCCGACGGCGACAACGGGAAGACCGGCCCCTCCACTAGCGAAAGAGCTACCAAGAAGTTAGTGGAGGGGCCGGCAGAAGGACAACGGAGAGCCGGACGAGACGACGGAGAAGACCGGGCCTCCGTTAGCAAAAGAGCTAAAAAAAACTTAGCGGAGGCCCGGCGGAAGAAAGAACCGGAGGGCGGGAGAAGAACCGGAGAGCGGGAGAAGAAGGTGCCGAAGAAGACCGGGCCTCCGTTAGCAAAAGAGCTAAAAAGACGTTAGCGGAGGCCCGGCAGAAGAAAGAACCGGAGAGCGCGGCGACGACACCGGAGACCCCCGAAGTCGGAAGAAGACCCCCGGAGCTGTGCAATAAAATACTTTAAAAAGCTGTGTGGTTTTTTATTGCAATTTTTTTTCACCAGCTGAATGGGTAGGGGTACGATGTACCCCATACTCATTCACATAGGGTGGGGGGCCGGGATCCAGGGGCCCCTTTATTAAAGGGGGCTCCTGGATTCCGATAAGCCCCCCGCCCGCAGACCCCGACAACCAACGGCCAGGGTTGTCGGGAAGAGGCCCTGTCCTCATCAACTTGGGGGCAGGGTGCTCTGGGGTGGGGGGGCCGCAGGTCGCCCCCCTGCCCCAGAGCACCAAACCCCCCCATGTTGAGGGCATGCGGCCTGGTACGGTTCAGGAGGGAGGGGGGCGCTCTCTCGTCCCCCCCTCTTCCCCTGCGGCCTGCCAGGTTGTGTGCTCGGATAAGGGTCTGGTTTGGATTTTGGGGGGGACCCCCACGCCATTTTTTCGGCGTAGGGGCGCCCCTTCAAATCCAGACCAGACCCAAGGGCCTGGTATGCCTCTGGAGGGGGAACCCATGCCGGTTTTTTATTTAAAATTTGGCCTGGAGTTCCCCCTCAAGATTCATACCAAACACAGTGCCTGATATTGGCGGGGATCCAAGTCGGATCCCCGTTCATTGAAAGTCGGACATATGTCGGCTTCATGTCGCAGGGCAAAGTCGGATCCAAAGTAGGACAGATGTCGTGTCGCACTAGTGTGAACCCAGCCTAAGGCAATAAAGCATAAATAAAGCAATTACTGAGACTGGTTTGCAGGTTCTGTTGCTCTATAATATTTAAAAAAAATGCCCTCTTGACTTATATGATTATCAGGCCTAGATTTCAGCATAGCCAACATAAACTGTGGCCAAGGGTGGTAGGGCTTCCAGGGATGGCACACAGCCCCACATACTGTGTGACTGACTGTCAATTACACATTTTCATAAATAAAAAAAGGTTCCAGTCCTGCCTGCCAGTGCAATCTGTTCACATTGTTGCTGTCCTACACATTTTAATCTTTCTTGATGGAATATTGTACTTTGCGTCTATATACCTAGAGCTAAACCTAGATGGATACTCCACATTAACAATTGTAATGTAGGCTACTAAAATTTCATTAAGTGAGATTAATGGAAAATCTTATACATAACTCAGATTATGATAAATTGAAAGGCACAGTAGCACATTTTAGAACAACGTCTTGTTTAAGCCTAGGTTCACATTGGATCGATTTGTCATGTGATTTGAGAGATCAAATCGCATGACAAGTCGCAGCCTATTGGAGACAATGACACTGTTTCAATTGGTGCGACACCGATTTTGCAGCACCGCACCGATTTGCAAAAGTAGTTCCTGCACTACTTTTGCCAATTTCAGGTGCGACTTCAATAGACATTTGTGCATGAAGCCACACAGATGTCTATCAAGTAGCACCTGAAATCGCGCTGACCTTGCTACTTTGAAATCGCGCTACATCCTGTGAAGTGGGTTTGATTTCAAAGTAGCATTAATGTGAACCAAGGCTAAAGAGAGGTCTCCTTCATTTTTCACCCCGTACTACACAAGGATCCTTACACAGGATAAAAAATGTACTGTATATTTGTGACAATTAGTATATGGGATACTATTATCAGTGAAAATAAGAGGTGTTGCACTGTCACTATCTCCGTTGCCCCAGTGACAACGTCTATTATGACGAAATGTACGTCTGGTTACATGTGTATAATATGATATATAAGTTGTTAACATATGATTTTTAGGCAGCTATGAAAGCAACCTGGGCTTCCAAAACACCTCATCAGTGCCACAGGCTGATCACCTCCATGCCACGCTGCATTGATGAAGTAATTCATGCAAAAGGAGCCCTGACCAAGTATTGAGTGCATACTATACTGTACATGGACATACTTTTCAGTAAGCCAACATTTCTATATAATTTTTTTTTTAATTATTGGTCTTATATAATTGTAGCACCACCCTATCCTCTTAGGGTAAAAGAGAGGCACCCATGCCACAAGCCTGTGTCCTCTAGTTCAGAGGTCAGGCGGTGTATATGTACCTGGGTCCCGCAGCGAGTTACCTCCTTCCACTGGTTCCCATCTCCAGAATGTAGAGACAAGTCTGTACTTTTCCCTCTTTAATAAAGTCAATGTCCAAACCACATAAACTCCAACATTGAGTTTATTTTGTATCTTTGCTTGATAGGTAAGAGAGAGTAGATGAGAGATGATAGTTGAACTAGAGCAGATTCAGGCACAGAACTCCCAGATTTATCACCACTCGGTCCCGAGTGGGTACAGCTCACCCGGATAGTCCCTCAATGGTCCTAGCAGCCAATGTGGAGCTCGAACTAGCAATTTAATCCTCCAATGACAAGTTCAGTCTGTCCTCAAAGAGCAGCAGCACTCCGCAGGGTCAGTTCTGCGGAGCATAGGATCCTTCCCTCCGACAGGTCACAAGACAAGGCCTTTCCCGAGACAGCAATCTAACTATCACTCATTTCCTGTTATAGGACCGATCCTCCCCTGGCTTCCTCTTGGTCGGAGCGGATACCCTCACCTGGGCATCCTAGGACTCCAGAATTCTGCCTGTAAACCCAGTTGAAGGTACTGGGCCTACCCAGAACGTTGCGGTCTTGGGCCAAAAGGTGCCCGAGACTCCTCAGTCGGGGTGTACGCACCCCCTCCTTAGGGGGCACACTCCTCCGGGTACTTGTCCCGGGTCTCTCCTCCTGAATGAAATGGCGTCTGCCTCTTTTATATCCTCTCCCGGCATGCACAGCAGGCAGAACCAGCCCACTGTTTGGTAGCCGAGAGAGGACATCCAATAGCGCCAATGCAACCTATTGTTCAACCCTGACCAAACAGGGCAGCGCCACCTGCTGGCCACAGGGAACTCTATATAGGCACACAGCAACAAAGCAGAGTCCAGCACAATTAGAAGGCCCGAACCATACTAGTGCTCGGGTCATCCCCCTAAATTTAGAGTACCCGCTACATAATATTAAAATTTTCTGAGATACTGAATTTTGGATTTTCATAATCAAAATATAAAAGAAAGACATGCTTGAAATGACTCTGTGTGTAACGTATCTATATAAAATGAGTTTCACTTTTTGAATTGATTTACTGAAATAAATTAACTTTTTGATGATATTCTAATTTTTTTAGATGCTCCTGTATATGCACTTTAAGTGACAGCGCAAAACCTTTCTCTTTCTCTATGTCCTTGTATTGATATGTGCAAGCTGTTGGAATTACTGTACATTGTCACAATTTGTAGGTCATTTACACTAAGCACAGAATAACTTTTCAGACTTTTATCTGTAAAAAATAACCTCAAGATCACGACATTAAAAAAAAAAATCAAGTAGGTCTGATCTTGTTCTTGGTTGATACGAAAACTAGAACTGCATTTTAAAAGAACCCTCTTCCCCCACTCTCGTGCATGAACATTTCTTCGGGAGGAACAGTAGAAAAGAGTATTTTTATGAACTTTGTGTATGTTTATCTATTTTTGACATCTCATAAATTACAAGCACATATCCACATCTGATGGCCATTTTTTTCTTATTTTAGTCTTATCTTACAACAAGCTGTTGTATTTGGGAAGAAACTGCAATGCAAATCATGTGTAAGTATCTATTCTATTATTTTACAGCATTGTACGCAGTGTCCTGGATGAATTTTCTGTGACCTCAAAATCCACTTACAGACACAAAACTACTCTTGTGCAGACTTGATTTACTGGGTTAGGGTAGTACAGATGTCATAAAACCAGAGGCATGTGTGGGAATCTTTGTTCTGCTGTCCTCTTCAAGGCCAAACTATGAGCAATGCTGTTATAATGAGCATTGTCTCCTCTATACCCATCCTGGTCATGTGATCACATTACTGCTAATTTTCTGCCTGCCAGCCCTTAGCAGCATTATTCCCAACAAATCATGACTAACAGTTGTGTCATACAGACAGCTGAAAGCTTTCTTCTTGCTCCTGTTTAATGTCATTAAAAACGTACATTACATTATTGAATTGAATTAAATGGTCAGTCCACCCAAAAACAATATTTTAATATTCCGTAAATGTTAGACAGTTAAACCACCTAAATGGTTTCAGTGTCTCTCAGGGATTTGGGTGGTGGCGGGATCTTGGCATTCCATTTTCCCCAGGTCTTCACTTGTACCGCTACATTTACATGCAGCCTATTTACTGCATATCAAGAGTTTTGACTTTACTCCAGCTTAAGATTATTTTTGGTCAGTGAATAAAAGTACTGAAGCTAAACACAGCCAGTAATCTCACTAGAGGTTAACAATTGTATAGCAGCACATTGGCTCTTGGCACTGAAGTATGGAGCTTCAGTTTTTAGGTAGGGATCTCTGTGTTGGCAACAAATAACAACGCCAAAGTTACTGCAATTTAGTATTTAAGCACCCACCTAAACATTTACTCTCCTCTACCAGAACATCTAGCCCTTTTGCTGCCAGAGGCATTTTTTGCATTTTGCACACGTTTAAAAAAGAATTTTAGGCCTGAAGATTGCATAAAAAAAAACAAAACATATCTTTTCTCAAAGCTGATACCCTAGAGCACAGGTGTCAAACACAAGGCCCGCGGGCCGAATCCGGCCCTCCAGGCCATTTAATGTGACCCTCGCACCTCTCCTGCAACTGCAGGAGAGCTCCAGCCCTCCTCTGGTCCTTCTCCAGGCCCTTACTTTCTGCTTTCAAGCAATGCATCCAGCTTCTTCCCAGAAAAAGCATATAGAAAGAGGGGGTAGACTGTGATGTAAGGGAAGTGGGGGACTCAACTTCTGATGGTGGGGTGGCTCTTGACATCTAATGTAAGGGGAGGGGATGCACTGGACATCTAATCTTACAGATACAACCGGCCCTTTTGAGGGCAATCATAATGCTGATGCGGCCCACGATGAAATTGAGTTTGACACCCCTGCCCTAGAGAATAAAATGGTAGTAGTCTGAATTTTTTTTTTATAAATTCTTTTTTTTTTCCATAGATTTCACATTACAAGTTTTCACGTTTTATACCATCTGCTTATATCAATCAAAAATCAAACGCAAAAAAAAAAAAAGCTACAATCTCTTATTCTCCCACCTCCTTTATGCTTCATTAATTCAATGTGACTTCTGAATTTTTTATGTTACGTAATATTACCGCAAAGGTTTAGGTAACTAAAAAATTCTGTAAAAATACACTAAAACGAACTTTTGGGCACACAAATGCAACCAATTACCCAATTTTTTTGTGGTAAAATAAAAAAGATGAGGTTTCACTGAGTAAATAGGACCCCAAAATGTCAAACTTAAATTTGCAATGCGCCCGTGAAATGGCGGCAAACTTCAGTACCCTATATTTTCTATAGGCGATGCTTTAAAAGTCCCCTATATGTCATCAGTTTAGCATTATGGTGGAGGTCTGGTGCTAGAAATATTGCTCTCGCTCCAGCGTGCGCAGCGACATGTAACATATGTAGTGCAAACGTCTTTTTCGTGCGTAGGCACCCCTGATGTGTGTGTTTACGTGTGCATATGTAGGGTTGGAAGGGCCTCAAAAAAATAAGCCTTAATGAAAAATTAACCCCTTTAGGTAGGGCAGTTCCACTACAACTCTAAAGAAAAAAAAATATTGTGCCCAGAGTTGGGCTTTAAAGGGTGTTTGAAGTTATAGCAGTTGCACAGTGTGTCTAAATTTTGACTGCACAGTCCGATAGGCACCAGAGATTGTCCAGGCTGCCAAGGGCATCATGTAATGTAACAAATGAGGTTAGAAGCACCCCTTTTTTTATCAGCATCAAATCTATCTGAGAAAGCTTGTGACAAAAGCCTTTGCTTATCATATCAGCAACCAGCAAACAATATATTGGTGGAAGTGCAGAAAGCACATATTGTGCATTGGAAAAAAGGGTCATGTCCATTAACTGGACACGTGAGGTGCTTTAACTTCACAGTTCTCTAAAATAATAAACATTACATATAATTGTGTGGTTCAAGCACTTGAGTTGCAAGGTACTTTTGGGTATCCCACTTCTCTGGTATGGGTCCTCTTTCTCCAAGATCAGTACATTAATGGCAAGGAAGTGCACCAAGAAGGGGGAACTAAGAAAAAGAGCAAGGCCAAGGTGTGCCAAGCAAATATAGATATGGGAGATAACCGCTTTACTTCTTTTTTGTCATGGTACCCTACAAAATCAACAGCATTTCAATGTAAGTGCCCAGGGGTTTGTGGGTCTTCTAAAAAATAGAGAACTTCTATACTGACCCCTTACAGGACCAACCTCCCAGCTATAAAACAACTGTTTTCTCAAAGTACAACTAAAGGCAATACTTCTTTTTTTAGTTTTGGATAGAGTGCTTAGGGGCTAGAAAAACTGTCAGGATTTAAGTTGAATGTTTATTGATATTTAAAAAAAAAGAAATGGTTACAATGTTACAATGAGTATGCAGCAAAAATACAGAGTAACAATAAGAATTGTAAAACAAAAGAGGGGTTAGAGAGGCAGGGAGGGCCCAAGAAGCAGATATTGTCAATAATTTTTTTGTTTTGGTTTTCCCATTATCAAGTTTTTATTGTGCTCTGTGTACATGTTAGGGAGATTTTATGCCCTCACCTATTGAGGATACAGGACAGGAAGTGAAGGGAAACCTTCCTAATGAGACACAGAGGGCAGAAAGAAACCTGACAGCAGTTTTCACCCTTTTTATTACTTTATGCACTGCCAATATTGCAAGATGCAGAATACTTTTGTGATAGATGTAGGAATTTGTATTGTTTTTAAGGTATATTATTTAATAACAAATTTCATAAAAAGGCCTGAAAAGCCTTTTTTTATACATCAAAAATAAATGAAAGATTTAAAAGACACTTTTATTCACTTTGAGCTTCCATTCTAGTTCCCTGGCCTTTTTGTCGTTTTTTTCTCTACTTGATGGTGTGCACAGTGTTGATATACAGTCATGGCCAAATTTTTTTTCAGAAAATCAAGTATTTCTCACAGAAAAGTATTGCAGTAACACATGTTTTGCTATACACATGTTTATTCCCTTTGTGTGTATTGGAACAAAACAAAAAAAGGGAGGAAAAAAAGCAAATTGGACATAATGTCAAACAAAACTCCAAAAATGGGCTGGTCAAAATTCTTGGCACCCTTAACTTAATATTTGGTTGCACACCCTTTGGAAAAAATAATTGAAATCAGTCATTCCTATAACCATCAATAAGCTTCTTACACCTCTTATCCGTAATTTTGGACCACTCTTCCCTTGCAAACTGCTCCAGGTCTCTCTTATTGGAAGGGCGCCTTTTCCCAACAGCAATTTTAAGATCTCTCCACAGGTGTTCAATGGGATTTAGATCTGGACTCATTGCTGGCCACTTTAGAACTCTCCAGCGCTTTGTTGCCATCCATTTCTGGGTGCTTTTTGACGTATATTTGGGGTCATTGTCCTGCTGGAAGACCCAAGATCTTGGACGCAAACCCAACTTTCTGACACTGGGCTCTACATTGCGGCCCAAAATCCTTTGGTAATCCTCAGATTTCATGATACCTTGTACACATTCAAGGCACCCAGTGCCAGAGGCAGCAAAACAACCCCAAAACATCATTGAACCTCGACCATATTTCACTGTAGGTACTGTGTTCTTTTCTTTGTAGGCCTCATTCCATTTTTGGTAAACAGTAGAATGATGTGCTTTACCAAAAAGCTCTATCTTGGTCTCATCTGTCCACAAGACATTTTCCCAGAAGGATTTTGGCTTACTCAAGTACATTTTGGCAAACTGTAGTCTTGCTTTTTTATGTCTGTGTCAGCAGTGGGGTCCTCCTGGGTCTCCTGCCATAGCGTTTCATTTCATTTAAATGTCGACGGATACAGCGAGCAATACATGCCACATATTCCACATACGCCAGAGGTGTATCAGTCCTTATTCACAAGAATTTCCCCTGTGTTATCGAGGAGATCCGTACTGATCCACAGGGGAAATTTGCAATAGTGGTGTTCACGCTATGGTCTGTCAGATATATTGTTATTAATGTGTACATCCCTCCCTTGTTTTCATCCGCTTTATTGTATGAGGTTCTAGAAAAGATTTCACCTTTCTGCCCGGGGAGGGTGCTCGTCATGGGAGACTTCAATGCTATTTTATCACCTGAACTAGATAGACCTACCCCGCCTAAGAAACAGTGTATGGACCTCTCTGCCTGGGCTCAGGCGGTGGGGCTGGTAGAGGTCTGGAGGTGGAGACACCCTACCACAAGGGCCTATTCATGTTTTTCGGCATCCTATAAGACTGCGTCGCGGATAGACCTGGCCTTCTCCAACCCTGCACTGTTAGCGGATGTTCTGGAGACGTCCTATCTGTCTAGCGGGCTGTCTGATCATAGTCCCCTGGTGGTGGTGGTGCTTCGCTCCCCGGCTTCCCGGAGCGCTGCGCTCTGGAGGTTGGGCACACAATGGGTCTCTCATCCTGACATTGCTGACAAACTGCCGCCCCTGCTGTCTGAGTTCTGGGAAAATAATAAAGACTCCTCTTCTCCCGACATTGTCTGGGATGCCTTTAAAGCTTTCACGAGGGGACAGTATATTTCCTCTATTGCTAACGTTAAAAAACAACAATCGGCAGCGACTATGGAGCTGCAGAAGGCTGTTGATGACCACACTACTACATATAGTGATGACCCCACCCCTGTTCACTTTGACCTGCTGATGGCGGCTCGGAGGGAACTGCAGTTACACCTGGCTGAGGTCACGCGACTCGAGTCCTATAGGGGTAAACAGAGGGCCTTTGAACAAGGTGACCGAAATGGCCGCCTGCTGGCCATGATGGCACAACACGACCAACCCCTTACCCTTGTATCTACCTTACAGACCCCGGGGGCGGGACGGTGTCCTCCCCCTCTGATATCCTGCAGACGTTCAACTCCTTTTATGGCACTTTATACTCGTCCGGTCTGCCCTCAGAGTTTCAGCCAGAGTCGCTGAACGGCTTGTTGGATCCGTTGGCGCTTGGCTGGCTCTCTGACCACGAAAGAGAGACTTTGGTCCAACCTTTTACGGTCTCGGAGGTCATAAAGGCTATCCGGTTCTTCCCCCCCGGCAAGGCGCCGGGGCCAGATGGGCTTCCGATAGACTTTTATAGAGCTCATGTGGAACTTTTAGCACCCCTGTTGGCACAATTGTATACTGTATGTCTGGCAGACGGTGGTCTGCCTGGATCGATGTACCATGCCTACTTGACACTGATATATAAGGCTCCCAAAGACCCCACTTCCTGTGCTTCGTATCGTCCTATTGCACTACTTAATTCTGACTTTAAAGTTCTGACTAAACTTCTGGCCCTTCGGTTGTATCCCATGCTACCTTCGGTGATAGACCCAGACCAGACGGGTTTCATGCTCTGTAGGTCCACAGATGTTAATCTCAGAAGGCTATTTACTAACATACACGCTCACCACCTCAATAAGGGATCTCGAGCGGTGGCCTCTCTAGACATGGAAAAGGCCTTCGATACGGTCGAATGGCCCTTCTTATGGGGAAACCTTACGCAGAATGGGGTTTCCTCTGTTATTCATCAGGTGGCTCCAGGTGATTTACAAATGCCCCACTTCCTCGGTGCGCTTGGGGGGTGGACTATCTGTCCCCTTCGGGCTCACCAGGGGAACAAGGCAGGGCTGCCCTCTCTCTCCGGCTTTGTTTGCCCTTGCTATCGAGCCGGTGGCGGAGGCACTTCGCACCTCACCGCACATTAAGGGTCTCCGACTCGGGTTTCTGGAGGAGAGGGTAGCCCTGTACGCGGATGACATGCTGCTCTTCCTGAATGATGCCGGCCCGTCACTGCAGGGAGCGCTAAATGTTCTGGACACCTTTGCTGAGGTCACCGGTCTTAGAGTAAATTGGTCCAAATCCCTCCTATTCCCAATTGATCCAGCGGCCAGATCCACATCCCCTCCTGATAGCCCCCTCCTGTGGGTAGATTCCTTTAAATACTTAGGGGTACATGTCTCCAGTTCAGCCTCTGACTTTATATCTTTAAATCTTACCCCAGTACTTTTAGAGTCCCAAGCGAAACTCAAATCCTGGAGTAACCTGCCCCTGTCATTATGGGGGCGAGTTAATCTCATAAAAATGAAGATTATTCCCAAACTAACATATCTTTTCCGTCACTCCCCACAATGGGTGCCCAAGTCCTTTTTTTAAAAATTGAACGCCATTTTTTCTTCCTTCTTGTGGGGCCCCTCTCCTCCCAGATATCGACTGACGACTTTAATGAGGCCACAAACACAGGGTGGCATGGCATTCCCGGACTGCTATAAGTACTACCTCTCCGCGCAGTTGGTGACAGCGGCATGGTGGCTACAGCCGGACAGAACGAACTCGTCGACTGTGCTGGAAGCAACAGTGGTCGGTTCACTGGAAGCTCTTCAACTGTTACTTTTTAGGGGCCCTCGTGCCCCTTATCCTTTGACCCCGTCTATGCTTACCACCCTGCGGGCATGGCGGACGGGATTAGCCATTGAGAAATGTAAACAGTCTGAAATCTCCCCCAACGCCCCTATCTGGTTGAACCCCAGTTTATCCCACATTTACAAAATCCCAGACCCCTACGCATGGACAAAATACGGTATCAAGCTAGTGTCACACATAGTATCTCAAAACTCCTTACTCCCTTTCTCACACCTTTCCTCCCAATACAACCTCCCCAACCATTTCCTATTCAGATACCTTCAACTGGCCCATGCATTTGCGGCGCAATTTTCGCAATCTCCGTGCATTATGGCCCAGTCGGAACTGGAGAAGACACTTAGATTGAGTTGTGAAGAAAAGCCCACCTCGCATCTTTATTCGTACTTGATCTTTGTGTCTCTTCCACCTCTGGACAAACTCTGGAATAAATGGCAGTCTGATATCCCCACGTTGGATAATGATGACTGGGATGATGTGTGGGACCTCCCCTTCAACTCCCTAGTCTCCATGCGTGATAGGTTAGTGCAATACAAGATACCGTATTTTTCGCACTATAAGACGCACTTTTTTCCCCCAGAAACATGGTGGAAAATGTCCCTGCGTCTTATGGTGCGAATAGATGACAGGCACCGCCTCCCCGCCGCCGCCGACACCGCCCCCCCGCCGCCGCTGGCTAAGCCGCCCGCACCGCCCCATGTCATACACACTCCACATGGAGTACAGTGAGGAGGAAATGTCATACAGACAACATACTATGTACATACTGTGTACGAACTCTGTACAGTGTACACCGGCCAATCTTCTCACATCCCTTCCGGCCGTCCAGACGTCACGCCGCTCTCACGTTCCCGCCCACCATTGGCGGCTCCTCCCCCCTGTCCGCTCTCTCAGCTTCGGGGTGACGTCAGTGGAGGACTGGACGGACGGTGACGCGGGCTGAGGTGAGCGAAGCTCAGTGTGGGCTACCCAGCGTGCAGCGCGGCGTCCGTGGCGGGAAGTTTGTTTAGCAGAACGCGGAGGGCGGCTGTGAGGAGACACATGGACGAGCTGCTCATACCAACCAGTGCCAGCAATCATCGTGATTGGCCAGCTGCAGAGCCCACACAGGTCTATGTGCAGAGCAGAGCCCACACAGGTCTATGTGCAGAGCAGAGCCCACACAGGTCTATGTGCAGAACAGAGCCCACACAGCACAGTGGTGGGTGGTGGGATGGGGCCTGTGTGGGCTCTGCTCAGCTGCAGCATCAAAACACAAGGATAAAAGTTCGCTTTTGGACAGAAAGAGGGGGGAAAAAGTGCATCTTATAGGCCTCAGGGTCAAGGCATATGGCTGGCCATGGGCAATCTAAATCAGATACCATACGACAACTACGGACTGTTAAAGCAGAACTCTGGGCAATTTATTTATAGCATGCAGTATGGCTGTGCCCGCTGGCACCACCGCCGCTGGCACCGCCCCCCGCCACAGCTCGCATCGCCTCCCGCCGCCACCACCACCGAAAGAGAGGCAAGAGAGCGGGGGACAGACTTCCAAACCCCCGTGGGCGCCAGGCAATCTTCCGGCTGGTTCCTGAGACAGAAGAAGGCGGAAGTGATATCAGGTAAGGCTGCGTTTTTAGCAATGGTCACTCTGCATTTTCTATGGGCAATGGTCACTCTGCATTTTCTATGGGCACTGGAAAATATTTGAGTACACCATTTGGTTCAGAATGTTTTTTTTCTTATTTTTCCTCCTCTAAAACCTAGGTGCGTCTTATGGTCAGGTGCGTCTTATGGTGCGAAAAATATGGTAGTTCATAGGGCTTATTTCACCCCACACAGACTTCATAAGATGGACCCTGCTCATTCCTCAGAGTGTTGGAGATGCGGCGCCTCACCTGGCGACTTCTCCCATATCTTCTGGCGTTGTTCAGGGGTTCAGCAATATTGGGTTGGGGTGTTGGATCTAGTTAACAGAGTTGCCTTAGTCGCTGTGCCCTTGACAATGGAGGTGTGCCTTTTGGGGCTCATTGAGACCATTGTACCGTCCTCTGCCAAGCGCACGCTAATTACCTTGCTGCTTTTCTATGCCCGTAAGAATATCGCTATGCAGTGGAGGAAGCCTGCCCCCCCCTCTTTGGCGCAATGGAAACACTTGGTGAATAGCAGCCTTCCTTTATACAAAGATACTTATGCTAATCGGGGCTGCTCACTGAAATATGACAAGGTCTGGCGCAATTGGTTAGATGAGCCTGAAACAGCTTGATGAGTTGAGGGTGAACCAGGTCATTGTGTCAAGGTCTTGCCTGGCTCTTCTACCTTCCCTTTCCTCCGATGACTTCTGATTTATCTTTGTTGACTAGTGGTTTTTATCATAGCGGATGCCCTCCTTGACTTTATTTGGGCGGTGCTGCTGTACCCTTCCATGGCTATGCATTATATCGCTGGGTTCACATTGCAAATTGTATTATCCACTGTACATGCTCCTTTTTTATAACTGTAGGTGCTTAAGCTGTATGTGTTGTATGTGTTGGAAAACTTCAATAAAAATAATTATAAAAAATAAATAAAAATGTCGACGGATAGTTCTTGCTGACACTGATGCTCCCTGAGCCTGCAGGACAGCTTGAATTTCTTTGGAACTTGTTTGGGGCTGCTTATCCACCATCCGGACTATCCTGCATTGCAACCTTTCATCAATTTTTCTCTTCCGTCCACGCCCAGAGAGATTAGCTACAGTGCCATGGGTTGCAAACTTCTTGATAATGTTGCGCACTGTGGACAAAGGCAAATCTAGATCTCTGGAGATGGACTTGTAACCTTGAGATTGTTGATATTTTTCCACAATTTTGGTTCTCAAGTCCTCAGACAGTTCTCTTCTCCTCTTTCTGTTGTCCATGCTTAGTGTGGCACACACAGACACACAATGCAAAGACTAAGTGAACTTCTCTCCTTTTTATCTGCTTTCAGGTGTGATTTTTATATTTCCCACACCTGTTACTTGCCCCAGGTGAGTTTAAAGGAGCATCACATGCTTGAAACAATCTTATTTATCCACAATTTTGAAAGGGTGCCAAGAATTTTGACCAGCCCATTTTTTGAGTTTTGTGTGACATTATGTCCAATTTGCTTTTTTTTCCTCCCTTTTTTTGTTTTGTTCCAATACACACAAAGGGAATAAACATGTGTATAGCAAAACATGTGTTACTGCAATACTTTTCTGTGAGAAATACTTGATTTTCTGGAAAAATTTCTGGGGTGCCAACAATTTCAGCCATGACTGTATAAGGTAGACAGGGACCAAGGCAAGTGAAAGGAAGATTACTCAATGAGATTCTCCAACCAAATTGTACAGTGTATACAATCATCAAGCAAGCTAAGAGTACCCAGTTTACCACTTTATTTTATGACTTAGACATTGCACTACAAAGAAGAAATTAATTATCCATTAACCTAATCACCACCTGCTCGCCTTCAGGGTAAGTAAGCAATATTCAGGATTAACCAACAGTTGACTCCATATGCCTGTAGGTGAAGTATATACATTTCAGTTGCTGTCCTACTACTAGAACCTGCTATAGAATTCACAATAATATAGAACAGAGTTCTGTCTAAGTAATTGTCAGAATAGATTGACCAGCTGCTCTCTCTTATTTCTAGATTTCCAAGTGTGGTACCTGCTTTTGCCTTGTAGCAGGAATATAAAGAAAAATATTTTAATGAATACTTTTGTGATATAGAACAAAGCTGTACAATATATGGTCATATAACTTTAATACTTGTTGGTTCCATGTAGACCTTGGGATCACTGCAGGGTTGTATGGCAACCTATCAGTCATAATTGGCTTTATCACCTTACCTTTTTGTTGAAATTTTCAGAAAATAACATTAAATGGGGAAAATACAGGTACATATCATATTATAACCATAATACAAAATAGGAACATTTTGTCTCATACTGATTACTCTTGAACAATAACAGTAACAAATATGAGATGATCCTAAAAAGAGATAACCAGGCTGAGCATTTTTCACAGCTAGCTATAGGTGAAGGGATGGGGTAAAACTAGAGGGAAAAAGGGTTGGGAATAAAATACAGGTTGCTGCACCAACATCGGGGGTCATCCTCAGGGGGGGGGGATATTATTGAAAAAGGGGGAATGAGCACGCTTCTGCTTTTCTGGCTTCTTTTTTTCATTTGGCTTCCTTACCCTTTCTGCATTCAAAACGTCAATGAATGGGGCTAAAAGTGATCCAGATTAAAAACCCTCATGCCGCGTATACACGGCCGTTTTTAATGTCATTGAAAAAAATTAAGTTTTTCTCGACGTGATTCTTCTCAAGCCCTCGTGTTAGTACAGTTTGGTGAGAGACGATTCGCACTTTTCTGCCTCATGCTCTTCAGTCCGTTACAGCGTGACGAATGTGCTATATCCATTCTGAACGCTAGTTTTACCAGAACGAGCGCTCCCGTCTCATAACTTGCTTCTGAGCATGCGCGTTTTTTTCCCCATCATTAAAGCGTACACACGGCCGTTTTTCGCAATGAGAAAAACGACGACGTGAAAAACAACGAGAAAAAATAGAGCATGTTCTAAATTTTTAATGGCCATTTTTCTGGTCGCGAAAAATGCTCTGGAGCCTACACACGATCGTTTTTAATGACCAATTAAAAAAAATTGCATTTTTCTCGTCATGAAAAACGGTCGTGTGTACGCGGCATTAGGCTGCATTCACACCTGAGTGTTTTCAGCTCGTAAAACTCATCTCAAAAGTTTCAAAATGCCTAACAAGCAAGCTCCCATTCATTTAAATGGCCCCTGAGCATTCTGTCGTCTGAAGCAAAACTGAATCTCAAAAAAAAGTATGCGGTTTTTTTTAGGCAGATTACAGGCATTTTACTGCTTTTTACATTGGTGATCCTTGGACCTCAAAACGCCTGTACAAAAACGCCAGAAAAAACGTCAGAAAAACACCCAAAAAAACACCAGAAAAAGATACGCTCAGGTGTAAATGCAGCCTTATTAAACACACACGGAAAGGTCTGAGCTCAGCACTAGAGTTGAGCAGACACCTGGATGTTCGGGTTCAACGGGTTCGGCCGAACTTTGCAAAAAAGTTTGAGTTCGGGACCCGAACTTGACCCCGAGCCCGAACCCCATTGCAGTCAATGGGGACCCGAGCTTTTGAGGACTAAAATGGCTCTAAAAAAGTAATGGAAAGGGCTAGAGGGCTGCAAATGGAAGCAAAATGTTGTTAAGAGCATGGCAAGTGCTCTGCAAACAAATGTGGATAGGGAAATAACTTAAAATAACATGGGTGGGAGACAATGTGAAGGAACTGGAGGCACTGTCAGCAACCCAATCTATTATCGCCTGTACTTGTCCTGGCCTCAACATTCGTAGAGCCGCATTAGGCCCAACCAAATACCGCTGCAGGCTCTGTCGCCTACTCGCACCTGAGGAAGGTGTTTCACTTGTGCGTGTAGCTGGCACAGATCGACCACGTCCTCTCCCTGCAACAGGAGCTCCACCAGCAGCACCACGACCAGGGTCACGTCCCTTATTTGACATTCTCCTCATATTTCTCAAATTTAGGATCTTGCCCTAAATGGGTGTTTTTTGAATAGCAGGATAGAACAACAGTATCTAAAGTGTGTATCTCACACGTACAGATATGCAGAAAACGTTGCCAAAAAATATTTTTTGCCCTAAATTATTATTTTTTGAATAGCAGAATAAAACAACAGTATCTAAAGTGTGCATCTCACACGTACAGATATGCAGGAAATGCAGCAAAATATATATTTTTTGCCCTAAATTTGTTTTTTTTGAATACCAGAATAGAGCAACAGTATCTGAAGGGTGTACCTCAGACGTACAGATACAGACTAGGCCGCAATTTAAGATTTTTCCCCTAAATGTTTTTTATTTTGGAATAGCAGAATAGAGCAACAGTATCTAAAGTGTGTATCTCACTAAATACAGATATGCAGGAAACGCAGCAAAATATATTTTTTTTGCCCTAAATGGGTGTTTTTAGAATAGACCAACAGTATCTAAAGGGTGTATCTCACAGTAACACATGCAGTGCTGGTGCACTGAGCTTGCATAAAATGCCCACCGACACTAACCTAACTCTGGCACTGGGCTCAGGGCAGGGTAAAAAGATTGTGCAATGCACCCACACAACAAAATCAAGGTAGATTGCTGAGTAATTTGATTTCTGAATCAGGACTCCTATCTAATTCTCTCCCTCAAAGCAGCAGCAGCAACCTTTCCCTACACTATCTAAAGCAGAGTGACGTGCTGTGCTATGTGCCTCTAGCTTATATAGAGGCTGGGTCACATGCTGCACTGGCCAATCACAGCCATGCCATTAGTAGGCATGGCTGTGATGGCTTCTAAGGACACACAAGTTAAACAAATGTTGATTGGCTGCCCTGCAGCTTTTTAAAATGCGCCATTACATTGCCGAACACCGAACTCGAACCCGAACATACAGTAAATTGTTCGGGTTCGGACCTGGGTACCAAAAACCCAAAAGTCCGGTACGAACCCAAACTTTACAGTTCGGGTTCGCTCAACCCTACTCAGCACGTGTTTGTTACGGAACCATTCTTTCAGTGAAGAGGTATACTGTAATACTGGTATGCGCATTCATTTTATGCAATGAACTAAAACAATGCAGAAGACAACCTGGACCGTTGGATGGATGTAAAACACAAGTGCACCTGAAAGAAGTTTGTTTTTTTTTGTTTAGTTTTAGGTGGAGCCTGGTGGGTTGCATCAGCCCCAGACATTAGATATCCCAACTTGCCTTAATTTGACTCTACTCCTATTCATCTGGGGTGTTTTGGGAGTTCTCACCTATTTTGCATGTTCAGTTTCCCCTGTTACATTCTCCAAAATATAAAATAAAGAATACGTTCAACATAGTTGCCAACATTGGAAAAAAACAATCCGGGACACTTTTTTTGCATGGAGGCGGAGCCTTTATATAATTAGGGGCGGGGCATTCATTTGTAGGCGTGTCACCCCAATAGGGGAAAAATGGGCGTGGTTTACGCGCGTTAGTGGGCGTGGATCAGAAGGGGTGTGGTTGAAGTCCGAGATGAAGAAAGAAAGAAAGAAGCCAGATCCTACACCACAATAGAAATATGTGTATTCCAGAAAGTTTAACAAAATCGGCAGATAAAGATACTCCAAAACACCTGTTGTTGGTGCTTCAATCATCCCGGGACCATGTTTGTTATGGTGTCAGGGTGATTGAAGCGCATTATTTCTATTATTACATTGTAATATAAAATGAAATCATTCAACTCACCATAATGCCGAATCAGTGGAAGTGTGTCACCTGCCACCAGATGCCTCCCCAGCAGTCCGTCCTTGCATCAGGTGCTCCCAGAAGCAGAGCCCCTCTTTACAGAACTGTGTCCCTGGCAGCGGAGCCCTCCTTTACATCTGGTGTCCCCAGCAGTGGAGCCCTTCTTTACATCTGGTGTTCCCGGCAGTGGAGCCCTCATTACAGATCTGTGTCCCCCAGCAACAGAGCCCTCCTTACTTCAGTGTCGCCAGCAGCTGGCAACAGTGGAGCCCTCCTTTACATCTGGTGCCCCCGGCAGCAGAGCTCTCCTTTACATCTGGTGTCCCCCAACAGCGGAGCCCTCCTTTACATCTGGTGTCCTCCAGCAGCAGAGCCCTCCTTTACATCTGGTGTCCTCCAGCAGCGGAGCCCTCCTTTACATCTGGTGTCCTCCTTTTACATCTGGTGGTGTCCCCCAGCAGCGGAGCCCTCCTTACAGGTCTGTGTCCCCTAGCAGCGGCAGCCAGCCCCGGGTAACAGATGCTCTCACCTCCCGGTGTCTCCGTGTGTGTGCTGGAGGCAGAGGCAGCTCCACGGTCCATGATCATTTCCCAGCGGTGTCGTGCCGAGAATGGTTCCCTCGCCTGGATTCTGTTCCCCCTGGCTCTCCCGACTCCTATCGGAACTCCGCCTCCCCAGCCCTGTACATTGCCGCTCCATCACGAATGCTCATAATACCGCCCCGCCTTCTCATGTGTGAACACAGAGAGGGGAGAAGCCGATTGGCTGCTCCTCCCCTCACCACTGAATACAAGAGGAAATAATCCTTGTGTCTGCAGCGGCGGCCATCTTTGTGTAGCCCGCCGTTTTTTACCTCAAGCATTCCCGATTTTCCCGGCGGCCGGGACAAAGGCAAAATACCGGGAAAATAGACGAGACAAAATAAATACGGGACGAGGGTCCCAAATCCGTGATTGTCCCGAGAAAAACGGGACTGTTGGCAACTATGCATTCAATAGGGAAAGATCTTGTCAACAGAGGCCCTGAGATATATAAGACATTGTCAGGTGGTTTATCTCTCCAGCATCCAATAAAAATAAAAAAAACTGCGGTCGTGTCAAAAATCTAACCTTAAAGCAGAGTTTCACCCAAAAATTGAACTTCCGCTTTTCGGAATCCTCCCCCCCTCCAGGGTCACATTTGGCACCTTTCAGGGGGGAGGGGGGAGCAGATACCTGTCTAATACAGGTATTTTGCTCCCACTTCCGGGCATAGATAGCCGAGCCTCCCGCGGCTATCTACGCCACGTCCGGCGCCTCCTCCGTCCCCCCGCTGTCTTCTGGGAGTCACACAGGTCCCAGAAGACAGCAGGGACCAGTAGGATCACGCAGCGCGACTCGCGAATGCGCAGTAGGGAACCAGGAAGTGAAGCCGCAAGGCTTCACTTTCTGATTCTCTTACCGAAGATGGCGGCGGCAGCACCTGAGAGCCGAGGGACAGATCGGCTTCTGGTGCCGACATCGCGGGCACCCTGGACAGGTAAGTGTCCTTATTTTAAAGGTCAGCAGCTGCAGTATTTGTAGCTGCTGACTTTAAAAAAAAAAAAAAACTATTTGGTGGAACTCCGCTTTAAGGCAGTTCCCCAACTTAGAGATGAGCATTCACTGTGTGCAGTAATAAAGTGCAGAATTCCTCTGATAAGTTACTCGTCCCATGTCACTACACACTGTAACTTGTATGGTTGCATTAGGAGGGGCAGAGCATGCACCCACTTCTCCAGTCAAGTGTACCTCAATTATCTCACTCCCAGTAACAGAATGGGGTCCTGCCAAGCATATAGCGCGAACCTCATGTGCTTTCACTTAACTCTTTCCTTCCCATACCTAATGATCAGCCCATAGATCTTGGTAACTCGGGTTCAGATACGATTGCTGTTGGATACCAACCTCTAGGAAAGGAGCTAGAATATCGTCCCCCTTCGCTACCGGAGGACCTGTCACCTTTACCAGGTACCACACCTAACGACTGGTTGCTTATGTCTTGACTAGTGCTTGGTTACTCTTGACAATTACACTGAACTACACTCATCTTCTTGTCGAGTTAACCCTTATGTAACAATGTCACTTTACACCCTGTAGTCAGGGCTGGACTGGGACAAAAATGTGGCCCTAAACTTCATCCAGATCGGCCCAGGGCACAACACATTAGGGTACAGTGCACATCAGGGCACAGAGCCCAGCACATCAGGGCACAGCACATCAGGGTACAGCACACCAGGCCACATCAGGGTGCAGGACATCGAGGCACAGCACATTAGGGCACAGCACATCAGGGCACGGGGCACTTTAGGGCACGGGGGGCACATCAGGACACATAGCACATCGAGGCACATGGCACATCAGGGCACATGGCACATTATGGGGCACATCGTTTACCCCATAATGTGGTAAACGATGGCCCCTCCTCTCTTCTCGTCCATCCCAGATTATGTCACAAGCAAATGGGGATGGATGAGAAGAGAGGAGGGGGCGCGGGGGAGCAGCGTGACATGAGAGAGAACTTATTACAGACGCTTCCTGCACTACTCTGCATGCTGGATAAATATCGATCTACCGGTCAGGCGACAGCTATCGTGATTGACGGGTAGATCGCCGCGGACCTCCGATGCAATAGGCAGATTAGGCGGCTGCTAATACCGGCCCACTGAACCATTGGCCACCGGGAAACTCCCGGTAGTCCCGATGGCCAGTACATCCCTGCCTGTAGTGCTTTACAGACCCTGGTTCTTTTTGATACACCAGAACCCACATGCCCCCCTTTAAATAACTTCAGACCAGGCTCAGAATAGTTAATTAAACTTTTCTGGAGAGATGCAGCATAACCGGTCAATATGGAGGAACAAGACAAAAGAAAAAGAGAGCACACATCTCATGTGCAGTACCGCGAGTAAGATCTAATAATAAAAAACAATAAAATATCACACTCGCAAACAATGAGAGGGGGTGCGGTGGGAAGCAGAATGCTGAAGCGAAGTCCGTGCAAGGGACAGCTGGCTCCCCACCTTGGCCACAGGCTGGGGAGAAGCGATGGCTGCTGCTTGAGATACCGACGTTGCAGGAAAAGATGACAGGAGCCACTGGGGTCCAGGAGCTGTCCAGAAAAAACACCTTTTGTACACCGCAATGCTCCCCTTGTAACAGGAACGTGTTTCAAAGCAATACAGCTTCTTTATTAACCTGTTCAATATGAACAACATCCTTCCACTAATCCTGACTAGAATAATGTAGTGGCCCAGCCATACCCCCATGAGATGAGAGTCCATTACGGTATTGTCCATGGCTTGGATGTCTTTCTAAAACCCTGGATTCTTCAGTAGCGCCAACTACTGTGCTCACAGGTGATGCTGAAACTCACTGGGCCCCAACTGCACAGGTGGTCTGGCTAGGACCAAAGCCTAGGAACTAAGCAAGAAACACTTAACCCTTTCCCTCAGCCTGGGCCAGCTGTAGCTTACTGACTACACATTGCTTGTAAATCCATTGCTTTCTTTGTGGAAAACACACACTGTACAGTAATATTATCAACAAGGACTCCATTGAGCCCCCATAATACAGCCAGGACATTATTTAAAAATTAAAAATCATCATGTAAATCAGATGTATTACTGTCGACAGTTAAATGGATTTTATATTGCATTTTGAGCTGTATTAGTTTGGAGCTGTATAGATTGTTATACGGCTACAGATGTTTGCTGTCATTGAAGTAACTAAACTAAGTGCAGCTGCTTCCACATTGTAATTTGTGGTGAGCTCCGACAAATATGTAAATTTAATTTACAGAAAGTCCTGTGGCACACCTTTACGACATATGCGTGTTAAACTATGACCACAGGGTTATCAAAGATGCAAAAGGCAGGATTTTTTTTACAGCAAGAGAGCAGGTGATGTAAGTGGCGCCATGCAATGGCAGGAACTGTGCTCAAGATGATGATATCAAGTGGAGCTGTGGTTGACCGCAATGTTCTCGTGATCAGCTGAACGGTCAGATGTCATGGGTGACTGAGAAAGAAGTTCAGTTTCCCACAGCAGAGGCACACGAAAGAAAAAAAGTCTGCAGCTTGCAATCCATCCAACAGTTTTTTTTTTAACTTTCATTTAACCATCGGTCTTCATGGTCAAATAGAAATATATATATATATATATATATATATATATTTGCTGCTGGATTTTTTTAAATATCCATCTATAAATAGAATGGTATATTTATTTCACACTCATGCTCACAGAAAAATAGAAAGCCTTTTGATTTTGTATTATACCATCTTTGCTAGTATAGCTGTAACTTGTTGTTGGTACAGCTGGACAGGGGCATGCAGTTTTCCATTGTTGAAGCTGATCATGCAGACTTCATCACATTGCTCTAATGCTTTGGGTAGGTTACATAGTTGGTAAGGTTGAATAAAGAAATCAGTCCATCCAGTTCAACCTGTGTGGGTGTTGGTGTGTGTGTGTGCATTTATGTCGATACCATTTCCCATATTCCTGTATGTTGTTCTTGCTGAGATGCCCACCTAAGATAAGGTGACCAGATTTTTTAAATGAAATCTGGGGACATATCTTTTTTTTACTAGTAATGGTGGCAATCAGCGACTCTCTGCCCGTCGCCACCGCCGCCCGCCTCACAGCCTGTCAAGTCTTACTCTCCGGGCCCCGGCTACTACTGGGTGGGGAGCGGAGGAAGATCACTCCACCAGGGAAGGCAAGGCGATAAACAGGCAGGCGGCTGGCCGGGACTTGAGCCAAGGCAGAAGAACATGCGAGCGGAGCTGAATGGGCATGCACCCGAAACTGAAGCAATATTCCCTCCACTCCGACCAGCACATGATCATCAGAAAGGGGTAAAAATATTGGAAAAAAATGTAATCCCTAAGCTAGTAGGAGCGGCGGGTGTGTAATTCTGTTTTTTTTTTTTAATTCTGCACTGACTGTCTTTCAAATTGCCCCAGCCCCTGTTCAAATCCAATCCGGGGACAAAACTGGGGACAGACTTGATCCGGGGACAGTGTCCTCAATCTGGGGACTTTCCCCTGAAACCGGGGATGTCTGGTCACCCTAACCTAAGAGATTTTTTACCACACTGTCTTCTGACAACACCAAGTGTGGAAGGGAGTTCTACATCCTTATTGCTCTAACAG
Organism: Rana muscosa; assembly: GCA_029206835.1. Lineage (NCBI taxonomy): Eukaryota > Metazoa > Chordata > Amphibia > Anura > Ranidae > Rana > Rana muscosa. The sequence goes on along the minus strand of CM055123.1, from coordinate 156,314,887 downwards.
TAAACACTCCCCTCGCAGTTTAAGCTTAAACTGCTTCTCAACCAGTTTCACTGAGTGGCTGCATGTTTTCTTAAGTGACCTGAAACTGAATAGTTTTCTCTATATGCTCGAATTGCTGTTTAGATATTTGTAAATTGCAGTCATATCCCATCTTAGTTGTTTCTTCTCCAGGGAGGTGGTTGGATGCATGTCATGAGAAAGTATGGGGGTTGCCATTACAGGGCTTCTACTGAAAATGCTAGTTGCCTGGCTGTATCTGACTTAAATATGTTTAAGTCACAATCCCAAAGCCAGTGTGCCATATATGAGTGCTAGAAAAATCTGAGCTTCCCATGACTCTATACTTCTATTGGGTCAACATTGACATCAAAGCCTCAGAAAGACAGCCAGGAAACTAAAATTCTCATTTAAGAGTTCAGCCTCCTATGACAATGTCCCTTTATTGAAGTTCCTTGAGACCCTACACCATGACCCTACATTTATATTGATCATTTTTTCTTAGTACTCATCAGTTTACCATGATCATTCCTTTCATACTTATTGTTCCTGGGATCCATTCCTGGGTCTCCCCTCCAATGGACGACCACTGTCACTTCTTAGTTTCTCCCAAAGTGCTGATGCTGCAACCAATCAGCTTACAGATGCCCACTAAAAAGCCTAGGTGGCACAATGCTGAGTTTCAATGAATGGGTCAGTATGCCCAGGCCAAGTCCCCCATGCCTTCAGCCGTCTGTCTGCCTTCTGAATTCACCATGCTTCCAGTGACTGTCTGTCCAAAGTCACCCCTCTGTCCTCCAACACCTCTGTAACCCCTGTTCACGTTAGTGACCCTAGCATTCCTATGCCTCCAGTAACTGACCCCGGTGTGCTCCAGGGATCCTTGTGACTCCAGCGTTCCCTGTGTTTTTGGTGACCTCTGTGTCTATAGTGATCTCTGTGTCTACAGTGTCCCCTGTGACCCTAGCATCTCCAGTGACCAAGGTGACCCTCGGCACGTTGTGATTCCTGAACCCACTTATGTTTCCAGGAGACTCCTGTGTCTCTTTTGACCCTGGTGACCTCTGTGCACTCCAATGTCTCCAGTGACCTCTGTGACTTTTAGGGAATCTACAGCATCCAGTGTCACCCTGTGACCCCAGAGAATCCTGTTTAATCCTGTGACTCTAGTGAGCTTTGAGCACCTTTGTTACATATACATCTCCACACAACCTCAGATGACCTCCTCCGATAATACAGTGCTCCAGCCTACATTCCTCATTCACACTGGCATAGCTCCCAACTGTCCTTCTGTCCCTCTTTCCCCCTCATTTGTCCCCCATTTTGGTCTGATCTACAGTATACAGTTGTATATAAAATGCACTACTTATCTATCAAAAAGTGTTTCCTGATGCTAAACCTTTCATCCAATTTCTAAATTACTGCATTTGTAAATTCAAAAGCCAACATAAAGGAATAGTAGTGGTAAAAAAAAAAGCTCTTGTGGGTTTAACCAATAATTTTTTTTATGTACAACTCTCCTTAAAAGGGGGGCGTGGCAGGGGGTATGTCCTATGCCTACATACTTTTGCTAATTGCTAATAGGTGTCCCTCATTCCCATACCTCCCAAAGTTGGGAGGTATGCACTGTCAAACCTTTGTTTTATATGTGGCTAGAGGACATTTTTAATAGCATATAAATGCATGTAATGATTTTTCAATGGTGCCATTCACACTGTACATCAGTTTAGCTTAATTTAGAGAAAATGGAGTTCTGCGTGTCCAGGAGTGCAGTTAAAAGCATACAATTATGCCTACACGTGGCTAAATCTGCTGTAAGCTGCAGGCACATCTAAACAGGGGGGAAAAAAATTATCTGGGAAACATAAAAGTTGTTCCCAAATGGCAATGAAGTCTTAATGGTCAGTTGCCAGACCCAAACACTGTCATGTAAAAAAAAAAAGGGGTGACATCAGTGTCAGAATTTCTAGGGTTGCAAAGATCGCACATGCAACTAGGCCCTGGTGTTCCACCACCGTGGGGGGGGCCAAGACGGTGCGGGGACTGTAAGGCTAGGTTCACACTTATGTTGTGTGGGAAATACAACGATCCGTGCCTGCACAGGATCGCATAGCACAAAACGACCCTGCAATCTGGTTTGGTGCAGCTCCAAAAATGGTGCATGCACTTCTTTGATGCGGTGCAATTTGAGCCCATTCAAAATAAATAGGCTAAAATCGCACCGCGATGAATCGCATGTGAATTGCACAAAAATGCAGTGCAGTTCCTGTGTGATTCACATGTGGTATACAGTGTGAGCTAAGCCCAAGAGTTCACTGTGAACCCAAAGTCGTGCGACTTTTGTGATTTACCATTGCAGACTATGGTGCTCAAATCCAGACCAGAGGAAAAGGCCCTGAGACCAATGTAAAGGGCCCTTCATGGTTTCTTGCACTGGGGCCCTGAAGGTTCTATTTATGTCTCTGGGTGACATCATCATCCCTGTGTAGGCTCCGACACCATCCAATAGGGTTACAGCTGTGGAGGAAAGGAGCAGCAGTGGAGTAGAGAGAAGGTGAGGTTTAAAGGGTTATTTTTACGATTTCTGAAAAAAAATGAAAAAAGGTGAATGAACCTCTTCCCACCACCTCCCTGGTACACTCTGCAGTTACCTCCGTGGGTGATACAGTTTAGCTGGTGCAGCGATCCTGGGGTTTGAAAGCTACACTATTAATTTGCTAGAAATGCTTGGATGGACCAGAGCAGTTAAACTGCATGGTTTTCCAACCCCAGAAGTGTTGCACCTGGGTTGACAAACTGACAGAGTCTCTAAATCTCGTTTTAGCTTGCTGTTGCTCCAACTGAAATGGAGGATACTGCAAGACACTTCTCATTTTATCACAAATCGCAGACACAATATCAACACAACTGCAATCCTGTTACAGTGACTTGCCTGCATCACTGTGGTGTGCACTGCTGTAACTTCTATGCACCATAGAAATAAAAGGAAGCCCATGGATAGGCTTGACAGAGGTCAAACCAGCCTAGCAGAGTGGATGTGAAGCTAGATATATGCTAGGCACCCAGTACATGGCTCCCTGTGAATCAGCTCAAACCGACTTGAATTTCTCCCACTGCCGGAACAAAGCTCTCTATACTGTATTTAGCTGGGCCTACATGCTGCTTCATCTGATAGTGAAGGTAATAGTTCATTTGGACCAGCTTGGTTAAAGAGGAAGTAAAGCCAAAAAAAAAAAAAACCCTGCAAAAGAAAGTCATTATGAGCAGTGGCGTCACTAGGGTTGGTGTCAACTGGTGCGGTAAAACATGGTGTCACCCCCCCCCCCCCCCCCCAATATTTATTTCCCAAAAAAACACTGAATATAATGGCAATAGTAATGCTGTTAAAAACTATAAAGCAACTAGCAGATTTAAATAACAATATGATATGAAAAAAATTATAAATTCCCCCAGGAAATAACAACCCATAGGATCAGTGTCAGTATCTGCAATAACAATCCCCAGCATTACTGTCAGTTTCCGCAATAATGATCCCCAACATTACTGTCAGCTTCAGCAATAATAATCCCCCAGCAGTGGCGGCTGGTGCTCATCAAATGCAGCCACTATGCAATCAAACGCAGCCACTGTGCCCATCAATTGCCGCCACTGTGCACCCCACCCGCCCGCTGTCTGACCGGCACTTACCCCATCTTGGTGGTGGGTCAAGCAGTGGCGAGATGTGTCCTCCGTGTGTCTCGTCTTCCTGCTAGGTGTCCAGTAGCAGCGCCTGTCTTTTCAGCCAATCAGGTGACGGGTATCGGACCCACGCTACCTGATTGGCGGAGAGGTGGTTCAGTATTAGAAAAGCAAATATTATTTTGCTTTTCTAACACACTTTGGTGGACTCCGAGCGCAATGCTCTGCGCACAGGGTCCACCTTTTTTGAAGCCTAATCAGGTGCTTAAGAAAAAAAACACCCCCGCCGCTGTAATTCAGGCGGTGTCCTAAAAGGGGTCGGGCGCCTGAATAGGGAGTGGTGGCTGCCATAGATAGATTCATGCAATGCATGAATCTATCTATTCTACATAGAGGGAGTGGCTGGAGAGAGGGGGCCGAGCCCATGTGCCCTTAATGGACACACCACCACTGTTGACCCCAGCACTGATGTCAGTTTCCGCAATAATAACCCAACAGCATTTGTGCCAGTTTGTGCAACGATCCCCAGCATTGATGTCAGTTTCCACAATAATAACTGCCAACATTGGTGCCAGTATCTGCAATGATCCCCGGTATTGGTGCAGTAGCTGCAATAATAGCCCCCAGCATAGATGGTCAGTGGCATTAGGCTATTTTAAATCCTGCAGCATGAAGGGGCTAATTAACACTGGCCACTAATTCAGCACAAGGGGGTTAATTAACACTGCCATTGATCATTAATGCAGTGGTGGCCAGTGTTAATTAACCCCTTTGTGCTTTATTACTGGTCAGCGTTAATTAACCACTTTGTATTAGCCCACGTTCACACTGGGGCTGCGGGAGTGAAGCCTGCGAGTTCAGCTGAACTCGCACGATTTCACTCCCGCTGGCAGTCCCGATTTCAGCTCGATTTCAAAGACATCTGAAACAGATGTCAATGTAAATCGCATCTGAAATCGCAAAAAGTAGTACAGAAACGACTTTTTGAAATCGGTGCAGCGCCGCAGATGCTGCATCGCACTGATTAGGACGGTGCCATTGCCCGCAACTTGCGGCAAATTTCGCCGATTTGACATGCGATTTGACATGTCAAATCGCATCAGTGTGAACCAGGGCTTACAGCATGAATCGGTTAATTAACACTGGCCACTAATGCAGCACAAAGGGGTTAATTAACTGCTACTTGTCACTAATGCATTAGAGATCAATGGTATTCATTAATGCCTTGTGCTGAATTAGTGGCCAGTGTCAGTACATTAACCCCTTCATGCTACACATTACTGGCTAATGGCAGTGTTAGTTAAACCCCACTGACAAAACCCACCACAGTTCTCAAGACAGTAACCAGTCCAGTCAGTGCACTGGAAAAGTGCTGAGTCACTGCAACATTACACATACAACATATATTCTCCTCTGTCTGTCACTGCTCACTTACCTAATCCCAGCAACATGCACACTCCCTCGCGGTGCCTCTCTCTCTCTTCCTGTCTCAGCCTCTGAATGACATCATGACAGAGGCGGGGACTAGATATGATCTGTCCAGCGGAGTTCACTTCACTGAGTCCTGATAGAGAAGTGTATGTAATGGATGTCTACTAGTGCCGAGTGCAGGAGGCACACAGGGAGCGTTCCTGCACTCGGCACCCCGCTGCAGCTCTGCAAGGGCACTTTGCAGGGTCTGACTTTGGCAGTGATTTGTGTACCGATGTACATGATGTTAAACTGCCATCGGGCAGGCTTTAGCCTGCACTGCCGCACACTCTCATCTCTTCCCGCCCCCCCCCCCCGTCCTGCTCTTGGTGTCACCCCTCTGGCGGGTGTCACGCTGGTGCGGCCCGCACTCCCCGCACCCCGTTAGCAACGCCTCTGATAATGAGCAAGTATGCATAGCATACTAGCTCATTACGAATGACTTACCTGAGATCGAAGCCCCCGCAGCGGTCCTCGGTCACCTCCATCGCCATCTTGACTCGATGTCCCGTCACCACCATCAGTGTATTTATAGTAAATATCTCCTTAACCATGTAGGTTAAGGAGATATTTCTTGCACCTACAGGTAAGCCTTAAGCCCCATACACACGATCCGAATATCGTACGAAAAGTGTCGTCCGAGGAAGAATCGTACGATAATCGGATCATTAGTACAGAGCTTCGAGAGCCGATCATGACAGTTCATCCGATATTATTTAATCGGACGTGCACGAAAATTTTCCTCGTACGATAACAAATCGTACGGTTTTCGTTTAGTCCGTACAGTTGTCGTCCGAAAATACAATACAAATACATTACAACACATGACATCACTTCCGATTTTTTTTTTTCTGTCGTACGAGAATTTTCGTGACTTTAATAACCTATTTAATTTTACTTGTGACTATTAAGCGAAAAAAGTCGTACGATCCGTCGTACGATATTCGGATCGTGTGTACGGGGCATTAATCTAGGCTTACCTGTAGGTGCAAGTTGTCTAAGTGGGTTCACAACCACTTTAAACAATCCATTTAAACGTCACAATAAGCTGGAGATACGCTTTTATTCTGTGCCTAGGGGGTCTAAACTTTGGCCTTAAACCAACCGGTTGGGTACCCATTATATGTGATTCTGCTATAATCTCATTTTGTTTCACTGTTTATGGCCTCTTTTTTTGCCACCATTTATAGGACTTCATTGAATTCTGATGTCTATGCAAGTTGCACCCGAAATCGCCAAAATTTGTGCAGGAACTACTTTTTTAAATCAATGCGGCACCACAAAGTCAGAGTCGCACCGATTTGAACAGTGCCATTGACAAGAGTGCGACTTGTCATGCGATTTGGCCTGTCAAATCGCATGACAAGTTGCTCCAATGTGAACGAGGGCTTTCTGTTCTGGGTGTGTTTCCCAAATAAACAACCCTTTATTCAGCTGAATGACTTTGACAGCTGTGGGAGCCAATGGCACGGCTGCTGTGTCTCAGCCAATCAGGAGTGTCCCAGATGGCTTAGACATTCGTGGACATTGCTGGAGAGAGATGGGGCTTAGGTAAGTAATTAGGGGGGTGCTGGAGTGGCTGCTGCACACAAGTTTTTTTATCTTCATGTATAGAATGCGATAAGATAAAAAAAAACTTCTGCCTTTACAACTCCTTTTAAAGTGAATAAAAGCCTGTCAACACAGGCCCATACGACGTGTAGTACTGTGCTGTTATGGTGTTCTATTTTAGTTCATGAGGGAAGATGGCCTAAAGTGGTTGCAAACCAGTCAAGTGACTGGCCTCAGGTGACACAGAGATGAAACAAATTCTCCTACATAAGTTGTACCCGTTTATCTGCAGTCTTCTCTTTTCTTTATATCCATTCAAAGTGCAGAAATTATAAAGCTTGTCTGAGCTGTCAAAAAAAAGGGGATGGAGAGCTGAAGGTACACTCTGCAGAGCTCAGCGAGGAGAGCTCTGAGAGTTGATTGGCAGAGCTAAGGCTGTTAATCAGCTGGACATCCTCCCCCGTCACCATTGGTGTCAGGAAAACCTATCACCTGTCGGAAATGACTCACGCTGATAGCAGAAGAAGAAGGCAGCAGACAGAAATGACACTTGGTGCTTTTAATTTAGACAAATACACACTGTAGAGGGATATGCTTTGTTCATATTTGAAGTCTGAGGTTTCCAACCACTTTAGCCTAGGTTCACGTGGAGCGATTTGAGTGATCAAATTGCATGACAAGTGGCAGCCTATTGGTGGCAATGGCACTGTTCCAATCGGTACAACACCGATTTTGCGACTTCAATAGACATCTGTGCATGAAGCCACACAGATGCCTATCAAGTAGTAGCTGAAATCGCGCTGACCTTGCTACTTTGAAATCGCGCTACTTTAAGTGAAGTAGTGCGATTTCAAAGTAGCATCAATGTGAACCAGGACTTAAGGCTAAACTCCAGCCACAAAACGTTCATCTAAATATAATCCTCAATGGCCACAAAGAATATGTATAGATCCTATTTGTGTGCACCAAAAGCCTTTAGTAACCCAGATGGTACTTTGTAAAAGTAGTGGTGATTTCACTGCTGTGCTCTATATAGCCTGTGCAGAAAGCAGAGCTGTAGAAGGGGCCCAGCAGGCTCCACACACTACAGGCTGCCTGCAGAAAAATACAGGAGGGGGCGGATACAAGACCAGTCACCCTGGACAAGCAGAGACAGCAGCAGTGACTGGTCTTTATTACAGGTGTAGGGAGGTCTCCGTTGAGGCCCCATGGACTACGTTACCCAGAACCCCGTTTGGCACCCAGGGTGCATTGTGCCGCCGCAGAGACTCATGGGTGGGGTATAAAAGGGGAGAGCGAGGCTGAGCCCGCTCTCTTTGGACACCGCGCGGCTGGCAAGAGGACTTCCTGTGCGGACCTGCTGCAAGTGCAAGGCCCAAGGCCTGGCCATTGCGCACTTCTAGAGAGCCTTCCACCTCGCTGCGGAGCCTGTGCGGCATCTGACATCTACCTGCTTCGCGGACGTCAGTTGGACCAGAGATCCTGCTGTTGCAGATACTGTGTGTGGAGACACAGCGGTGGGAGTCCCGGACTAGGATCGAGTCCGGAGGGGTGAGAGAGCACCTGCTCACAACTATAACCGAGTACTTTTGTTAGGCCTATTGACTGCCTTGGCCCATCATGTTATACTTGCTATCCTGACAGGAGACTAGTTGCAGAACTGAGTTATATAGTCTCCGGGGAGTTGCTTCTATTGCCATAGACCATTATTGGATTACAAATTATTGTTCCTGTATGTGCACCACCGATCATCTTGCATGCGAAGATTCCTCACTTAAAGACTGAGCTTTAACTGAGTCAGGCCTAACTGGGAGTCTATAGCTTTATTGAGTGCCATATTGCTCACGGGGAGAATAGCTATATGTTAGTGTGTGATATAAATATATATGCACTATAGTTGACTAGTGTTATTATTACTGCAGGGCTCTGCATGTATGTGTTGTATGGTATTGATTGTTGACCTTTATATCCAAGTAAATCTATTATAGTTAATCATTCTGGTATTAGCGTCCATTACTATATTTCACAACTGTTTGGATTATTGTGGGATTGTTCATAGACAGGTACAGAGCTATACCAACATACCAACCCTAGACTAGCTGTGCCAGAGGAGGGTCGAGTAGATTGCCGGGGGTTGGCTGTGCTGTGTACAGGGCCCGAAAAAAAAAACAGCGGCTCTCTTAGTTTGGGGGTATCGCTACACGTGGGGGCTCTGGGTCCGGGATCCTGTATACGGAAAGCAAACACGCCAAAAGTACCGGCATGGACCCGCTAGAAGTGAAAGCATGGTGCGAAGCAGCCAAAACGAACCCAGACATGTCAGTAGTCATCAGTCTCCCAGGAGAAGAATGGCCGATAGGTGCGGCGGAGCGACTCGTAGTGTCGTTATCCCCAAATCATACACCATGGGTGATGGACATGAAATCAGACCCAGACACCTCGTTTCAGTATGCACTGATAGAATGATGGGATGGAGTACCGGGGAACTTTAAAGGCCGAAGTGTGCAGACGCCAGATAACAAGACTTATGGTTTGGCGCACGCAATGACCGCAAAGACGGAGTCACCTCCACCATCCCCAACGGGATCACCGCCAGGGATACCCCATGCACAGGAGAAGCAGAAAGGGACGACACCTCCAGTGACATCTATTACTGCCATAGGGCCAGAGCTTTTAAATGCCTTGGGGGATCTGCTCACGAAGTGTCAGAAAACTAACACGGTACACATAGAGGCCAGCTACCGGAAGCTGAGAACATTTTCGGGGAGGCTGCCCGTCCCTGTGGGGGAGGAAGACTTTGATACCTGGATCGAACAGGCCTTGTTAGCGGTAGAGGCATGGGAGGTGCCTGAAGCACAGAAGAAGCAGCGCGTGATGGAAAGTCTGAAAGGCGCGGCTGCGGAAGCTGTAAAAAGTCTCCGGTTTGGAAATGCTGCCTGCACGGCTTATGACTGCTTAGCCATGCTGCAAGAAGAGTTCGGTCAGTTAGAGGAAGTAACGGAACTGGTGTATCAGTTCGAACACACCTTTCAGCAGCCGGGAGAAAAGCTGTCGGAGTATGTCAGAAGACTGAACAAGATGCTTTGCCAAATCGTGCTAAAAAAAGGGATGGTGCCCCAAGCCATAGATGCGGCAAGAATGAAGCAGATCTTAAAGGGAGCGCTACGCTCGGATCCAGTCTGGCTCCACCTGAAAACCTCTGGAGGAGGTATGTCACTGAATTATCCTGATCTGGTAAAGATCATTAGAGATGAAGAGGCTCTTCAGAAAGATCAGCAAGCGATCAAGACGCATACCCCTTCTACGCCAGTAATGGTCAGATCAGCCATGACCCCTGAAAGAGACTCAGAATTAGATACCCTGAAGTCACAGATGTCTCAGGTGTTGGAGATGCTGACCTCTTTGATGGCAAAGGATCCAAGGGTCGTAGAAAATGAGGGACCGAAGAAGGAGTTTTCCCGGGTATCTCAGCGCCCACTCCCCTACAAGATTGGGGGGATGCGATTTGTTTTAACTGCGGAGGAATTGGCCATATTGCGAAAGTATGTTGCAGCTCCAAGAAAAAAAAGATAAATAATCGCAAGCCGGCGGAAAACTCCAGAGGGCCCCGGTGAAGGAGTCAACCGGGTGCCCATCATCTCCAGTGAGCTCCATTGGACCCAAACTGAATGAGAAGCCCAGAAGGAAAGGGGGCAAACCCCCTCAGAAGAAGGACAGTGTTCCTCAGCGGGAATATACACCTAAAAAGAGAAATTATTTCCCCCAGCGGGAACATACACCTAAAAAGAGGGGGGAGATCAATGCATACCGAGCCCAAGAGGGACTAAAGTCAATAGCCAAATACAAGAAGGAAAATTCCAAGGGAAAGTGTAGGGGTCAACAGAGAGAGACCCCTCTGAAGTCATATCCAGAAAAACTGGTAGGCCCCTCCCCCGTAGTGCCTATTCAAGTGAAGGGAGTCTACACAAGAGCCATCTTGGGTACTGGGGCGCAAGTGACCTTATTATACCGGGACATCTATGATAAACATCTGAGTCATCTACCCATCCAGAGAATTGAAGATTTAGAGATATGGGGAATCGGAACACAGAGTTTCCCTTACGATGGTTACTTGCCCATAAAACTGACCTTCGACCCCTCAGTAGCCGGGAAGGCTGAAGTGTTCGATACCCTGGCAGTGGTGTGCCCCCGACCACCTGGAGCCAACAAGAACTCCCTAATAATAGGGACCAACACAGACCTGGTCCGAAGGCTCTTGGCCCCTCTAGCACAAGGGAAGAATCCCGCTGTCACCAGAATCCACCCAATGTTGAAGACAGCCTACCAGCGACTAGTCTTAGAACAGCAGGCCCCAGAAGAGGGGGTGGGAAAAGTCTGGAGACTGGCAAAGAAAGGAATAGTATTGCAGCCCGGTGAGGTAACCTGTCTCAGGGCCACTGTGAAGCTTACTTGGGAGCAACCTGGCCCCTTTGTCATGTTGGAACCAGACCCCCGGGAAGAATACTCAGGCTTAGAAGTGATCCCAGAAATGGTTCCAGTAAGAGCTTTGAAGAAGGCACACTGTAAGGTGCCGGTGAGCGTCAGGAATACCACGGGTACCCCCATGGAGATCCCCGCCAGGATGTTGCTGGGTCAGGTGAGCCCTGCTGCCCCAATTGTCTTATCAGATGTGGAGAAGACAGAGGGAGAAAGGACTATCTGGGAGAAGCTCTGCATGGAGAACCCGAACCTGCCAAGGGCCTGGAAGGAGAGGGCGAAGGCCCAGTTGACCAGATGGAGGAAGATTTTCTCTAAAGATGAGTTCGATGTAGGGTGTGCGAAGAGTGCCACCCATCGAATCCGCCTCCAGGAAGACAAGCCTTTCAGGTAGAGAGTCAGGCGAGTTCCTCTAGCCAACTTTGAAGACCTGAGAGAACAGCTCGCCGAGCTCAAGCGAACCGGTGTTATCCGGGAATCTAGAAGCCCCTATGCCTCTCTGATAGTGGTGGTCAGGAAGAAGAATGGGTCATTGAGGTTGTGTATAGACTACAGGACTCTCAACAGGAGAATGATACCCGACCAGTATACCACCCCGAGGATAGAAGATGCCCTACAGAGTTTGTCTGGAGCCAGGTGGTTCAGTGTCATGGACCTTAAGAGTGGATACTACCAGATCCCTATGCATCCAGAAGATAAGGAGAAGACAGCCTTCATAACCCCTGTGGGATTCTTTGAATTTGACCAGATGCTCCAAGGTCTGTCTGGAACCCCTGCTACCTTTCAACGCCTCATGGAGAAAACCGTAGGAGACATGAACCTCATCAAAGTCCTAGTGTACCTAGATGACATCATCGTCTTTGGGAAGACTCTAGAGGAACACGAGGAGAGACTGGAAAAGTCTTGAGAAGGCTCAGCGAAGAGGGACTCAAGCTTTCGCCAGAGAAATGCCAGTTCTACCAGTCATCAGTCAACTATCTGGGGCATATAGTGTCCGAAGAAGGGGTAGCCACAGACCCCGGGAAGCTGGAGGCAGTTACCTCCTGGCCACGGCCCACCACTGTGACAGAACTCAGGTCCTTTTTGGGGTTCTGCTCCTACTATAGGAGGTTCGTAGAGGGGTTCGCACGGATTGCCAGACCCTTGAATGAACTGTTAAAGACAGAGGGAGAAGAGGATGACTCGGGTCCCAGGAAGCCGGGGGAGTCAGTCAAAGACCAGTGGAATGGGAAGTGTGAAGAGGCCTTCCAAATGCTGAAGAAGAGCTTAACCACTGCCCCGGTCTTGGCCTATGCAGACCCAAAGAAACCCTATGAACTCCATGTAGATGCCAGTCAGGACGGTCTGGGAGGAGTGCTCTACCAGGAGCATGAAGGGCAACTGCAACCCGTTGCATATGTGAGCAGAAGTTTGACCCCCTCTGAAAAAAACGACCCCACTCATAAGTTGGAGTTCCTGGCCCTCAAGTGGGCTGTAGTTGATAAACTTAAAGACTATCTGTATGGGGCAGAATTCACTGTGAAAACTGACAACAACCCCTTTACTTATCTTTTCACCACAGCAAAGCTGGATGCCACAGGCCATCGATGGCTGGTTGCACTGTCTGGATTCAACTTCAGCCTGAAATACAGACCTGGGGCTGGCAATCGAGATGCAGATGCCCTGTCTAGAAGGTCTCATGCTCCCACTAGCAGCACAGAAGACTGGACCCAAGTGGCACCGGACGGGGTGCGGGCCCTCTGTCAAGGGGCTGAAATCCAGGCCAGTGGGGGGTCCAGAGCGGAAGAGATAGGGGTCACAGTAGTGGGGGTCCCCAAGCAATACTGTGGAGTAACTCAGATAGAGGAAGATGACTTACCAAAGCTGTCCAAAAAGGAATTGAGATGTGACCAATTGGAAGACCCTTTGGGGAAATTGGTCCTAGAGGCCCTGGAAAATCAGGATCCAGATAGACTCTTGCATCACCCTTCAAAGGAAGCTCGCCTGTTGCGGAAGGAGTGGGACAGGCTGCAGGTGCATCAAGGGGTGGTCTACCGAAGGGGCCCCTCTGATGACCTGGAAGACAAATGGCAACTGTTTCTACCCGAGAAACACAGAGAGACTGTCTTGGTCGCCTCACACGACAACCATGGTCATTTAGGAGTTGAAAGGACCTTTCAACTCGTCAGAAGTCAGTTCTATTGGCCCTGCATGAGGGCTGAAGTAGAGGGATACTGCCATTCATGCGCACGCTGCATTCAGCGGAAAACTCTACCCCATCAAGCTGCCCCAATGGGCCACCTGCAAAGTCAAGGCCCATTGGATTTGGTATGCATTGATTTTCTCTGCCTCGAACCCGACTTGAGTGGACTAGGAAATGTTCTGGTGATAACCGACCATTTCCCCCGGTATGCCCAGGCCTTCCCAACCAAAGACCAGAAGGCTTCCACTGTGGCCAAAGTACTTATGGAAAAATACTTTGTGCACTATGGGCTACCACAGCGTCTCCACTCGGATCAAGGGAGGGACTTTGAAAGTCGGCTGATCCGGAAGCTCCTGGACTCCTTAGGGATCAAGAAGACCCGAACCACCCCCTACCACCCACAAGGGGATGCCCAGCCGGAGAGGTTCAACCGAACCCAACTCAACATGCTGGGGACTTTAAGTAGCGAAAAGAAGCAGCACTGGAGCAAGCACATAGCAGCAATTGTGCATGCTTACAACAGTACAACAAGTGACGCTACAGGGTACTCTCCCTATCGACTCATGTTTGAGAGAGAAGCAAGACTACCCGTAGACCTGGCCTTTGGCACCTCCATAGACCATTCCTCAGCCATTTCCCACAAAGGATATGTGGACAGGCTGAGGCACAGTTTAAAGTTGGCATATGAGCAGCTTCGGATCAGAGAGGAGCCCGCAACAAGAGAAACTTTGACCTGAAGGTCCGGATTCAGGATCTGCAGCCTGGGGGCAGAGTGCTGCTACGGAACTTAGGAGTCCCTGGGAAGCACAAACTTGCAGACAGATTGAGACCTGAGCCGTATGTTATTTGCAAGAATCTGCCCGGCCTGCCAGTCTACCAACTGAAGCCGGAGGGAAAGGTGGGGCCATTGAAGACTTGGCACCGGAACCACATACTCCCACTTGCCGAAGCAGTTCAGATACCCCCTGCAAAGGACTTCCCTGAGCCAACTTCCATCCGGGATACTCCTAGGCCAAATACCTGGTCCCAGGCATCTCGGTCTGAAGAAACAGATGTCTCTGAACCTAGTGAGGATGAGCTAGAATGGCTATGGCCTTCCCAGGCCCCAGTGACTTCTGCTATAGATCTCCCACCTTTGAAAGACACCATAGACAGTACACTGAATGCAGAAGCTACTGAGTTCATCCCGTCCAGTACTCTATCAGACTCATGGGAAGAGTCCCAGTACATATGGTTCCCTCAATGAACTGTAGCTCCCCAGTGTCGGCAGCACCCTTGCAGCCCCAGACCATGACACCCCCACCACCATGCTTGACTATAGGTAAGACACACTTGTCTTTGTACTTCTCACCTGGTTGCCGCCACACACGCTTGATACCATCTGAACCAAATAAGTTTATCTTGGTCTCATCAGACCACAGGACGTGGTTCCAGTAATCCATGTCCTTAGTCTGCTTGTCTTCAGCAAACTGTTTGCGGGTCTTCTTGTGCATCATCTTTAGAAGGGGCTTCCTTCTAGGACTACAGTCATGCAGACCAATTTGATGCAGTGTGCGGCATATGCTCTGAGCACTGACAGGCTGACCCCCCACCCCTTCAACCTCTGCAGAAATGATGGCAGCACTCATACATCTGTTTCTTAAAGACAACCTCTGGATATGACGCTGAGCACGTGCACTAGACAGGCCACTTATGACAGTGTGACCTGTGAGCAAGGAAGTTCACCCTCTCATTTTTGGTGGGAACTTCCTCTGCCGACATCATACGCAACTTTGTCTAATGTTATGCGTAGTGTATGTTGACAATTTTCTTTGGGGACCAAAGAGTTTAAGTGGGGGGAGTGTGTAGCGGGGTCTCCATTGAGGCCCCATGGACTACGTTACCCAGAACCCCGTTTGGCACCCAGGGTGCATTGTGCCGCCACAAAGACTCATGGGTGGGGTATAAAAGGGGAGAGCGAGGCTGAGCCCGCTCTCTTTGGACACCGCGCGGCTGGCAAGAGGACTTCCTGTGCGGACCTGCTGTGAGTGCAAGGCCCGAGGCCTGGGCCTTGCACACTTCCAGAGAGCCTTCCACCTCGCTGCGGAGCCTGTGCGGCATCTGACATCTACCTGCTTCGCGGACGTCAGTTGGACCAGAGATCCGGCTGTTGCAGATCCTGTGTGTGGAGACACAGCGGTGGGAGTCCCGGACTAGAATCGAGTCCGGAGGGGTGAGAGAGCACCTGCTCACAACTATAACCGAGTACTTTTGTTAGGCCTATTGATTGCCTTGGCCCATCGTGTTATACTTGCTATCCTGACAGGAGACTAGTTGCAGAACTGAGTTATGTAGTCTCCGGGGAGTTGCTTCTATTGCCATAGACCATTATTGGATTACAAATTATTGTTCCTGTATGTGCACCACCGATCATCTTGCATGCGAAGATTCCTCACTTAAAGACTGAGCTTTAACTGAGTCAGGCCTGACTGGGAGTCTATAGCTTTATTGAGCGCCATATTGCTCACGGGGAGAATAGCTATATGTTAGTGTGTGATATAAATATATATGCACTATAGTTGACTGGTGTTATTATTACTGCAGGGCTCTGCATGTATGTGTTGTATGGTATTGATCGTTGACCTTTATATCCAAGTAAATCTATTATAGTTAATCATTCTGGTATTAGCGTCCATTACTATATTTCACAACTGGATTTTTGTGGGATTGTTCATAGACAGGTATAGAGCTATACCAACATACCAACCCTAGACTAGCTGTGCCAGAGGAGGGTCGAGTAGATTGCCGAGGGTTGGCTGTGCTGTGTACAGGGCCCGAAACAAAACCAGCGGCTCTCTTAGTTTGGGGGTATCGCTACACAGGAAACGCCTGCACAGAGGCAAAGCTTCACACTGGATTACTGTACAGATCTGGAAGAAATACACAAAGCACACAGAGATTTAAGCAAGGATACACGTCTCTTGTATTTAGACAATATTTGTTTATCCCAGAGTTTAGCTTTAATAACTGTGGAGTAGGGATGAGCTTCGTGTTCGAGTCGAACATACGTTCGACTCGAACATCGGCTGTTCGATCGTTCGACGAAGATCGAACGATTTGGGCCGTTCGCGCCAAATTCGAGTGACGCGAACGGCCCACAATGCACTACGCCATCGCAGTGTCATCCAGGCGCTGTGATTGGCCAAGCATGCACTGTGACCCCGCATGCTTGGCCAATCACAGCGCCGGCAGCGAGGAGAGCAATGATTGGCCACAGGCAGGATGCCTGTGGCCAATTATTGCTGAGGGGGTTTAGTACACGCCCCACACTATAAAAGGCCGCCAGCGCGGCGGCCTTGTGTAGTGTGTTCCGGAGCAGGGAAAGAGAAGCATAGGCAGGGACAGTGTCATTTTTTTTCCTTTACTAATCCTGGATTCCTTGTGTTTAGGGACAAATAAGGATAGGTAGGGAGAGTGTCAGTGTGTTATTCTGTGCTAAACCTTGTTTGTAGGGACAGAGAGGTACAGTGAGGGAAAGTGTCAGTGTGCTATTCTGTTCTAAACCAATCTTGCTGAACCATATTTTCAATCCTTGAGTTTAGGGACAGAGAGGTACAGTGAGGGAAAGTGTCAGTGTGCTATTCTGTGCTAAATCTTGTTTGTAGGGACAGAGTAGGACAGTGAGTGAAACTGACAGTGTGCTATTCTGTTCTAAACCAATCTTGCTGAACCATATTTGAAATCCTTGAGTTTAGGGACAGAGAAGGACACTCGTGGAAACTATCAGTGTGCTATTCTGTGCTAAATCTTGTTTGTAGGGAGGGACAGAGTAGGACAGTGAGGGAAAGTGTCAGTGTGCTATTCTGTTCTAAACCAATTTTGCTGAACCATATTTCAAATCCTTGAGTTTAGGGACAGAGAAGGACACTCGTGGAAACTATCAGTGTGCTATTCTGTGCTAAATCTTGTTTGTAGGGAGGGACAGAGTAGGACAGTGAGGGAAAGTGTCAGTGTGCTATTCTGTTCTAAACCAGTTTTGCTGAACCATATTTGAAATCCTTGAGTTTAGGGACAGAGAAGGACACTCGTGGAAACTATCAGTGTGCTATTCTGTGCTAAATCTTGTTTGTAGGGACAGAGTAGGACAGTGAGGGAAAGTGTCAGTGTGCTATTCTGTTCTAAACCAATTTTGCTGAACCATATTTGTAATCCTTGAGTTTAGGGACAGAGAAGGACACTCGTGGAAACTATCAGTGTGCTATTCTGTGCTAAATCTTGTTTGTAGGGAGGGACAGAGTAGGACAGTGAGGGAAAGTGTCAGTGTGCTATTCTGTTCTCTTCCAATTTTGCTGAACCATATTTGAAATCCTTGAGTTTAGGGACAGAGAAGGACACTCGTGGAAACTATCAGTGTGCTATTCTGTGCTAAATCTTGTTTGTAGGGAGGGACAGAGTAGGAGAGTGAGGGAAAGTGTCAGTGTGCTATTCTGTTCTAAACCAATTTTGCTGAACCATATTTGAAATCCTTGAGTTTAGGGACAGAGAAGGACACTCGTGGAAACTATCAGTGTGCTATTCTGTGCTAAATCTTGTTTGTAGGGACAGAGTAGGACAGTGAGGGAAAGTGTCAGTGTGCTATTCTGTTCTAAACCAATTTTGCTGAACCATATTTGAAATCCTTGAGTTTAGGGACAGAGAGGTACAGTGAGTGAAACTGACAGTGTGCTATTCTGTTCTAAAGCAATTTTGCTGAACCATATTTGAAATCCTTGAGTTTAGGGACAGAGAAGGACACTCGTGGAAACTATCAGTGTGCTATTCTGTGCTAAATCTTGTTTGTAGGGACAGAGTAGGACAGTGAGGGAAAGTGTCAGTGTGCTATTCTGTTCTAAACCAATTTTGCTGAACCATATTTGAAATCCTTCAGTTTAGGGACAGAGAAGGACACTCGTGGAAACTATCAGTGTCCTATTCTGTGCTAAATCTTGTTTGTAGGGACAGAGTAGGACAGTGAGGGAAAGTGTCAGTGTGCTATTCTGTTCTAAACCAATTTTGCTGAACCATATTTGAAATCCTTGAGTTTAGGGACAGAGAGGTACAGTGAGTGAAACTGACAGTGTTCTATTCTGTTCTAAAGCAATTTTGCTGAACCATATTTGAAATCCTTGAGTTTAGGGACAGAGAGGTACAGTGAGTGAAACTGACAGTGTGCTATTCTGTTCTAAAGCAATTTTGCTGAACCATATTTGAAATCCTTGAGTTTAGGGACAGAGAGGTACAGTGAGTGAAACTGACAGTGTGCTATTCTGTTCTAAACCAATTTTGCTGAACCATATTTGAAATCCTTGAGTTTAGGGACAGAGAAGGACACTCGTGGAAACTATCAGTGTGCTATTCTGTGCTAAATCTGGTTTGTAGGGACAGAGAAGGACAGTGAGGGAAACTGTCAGTGTGCTGTTCTGTGCTAAACCAATCTTGCTGAAGCATATTGCAAATCCTTGTGTTTAGGGACAGAGAAGGATAGGCAGGGGACAGTGTCAGTGTCATTGTTGCTAAGCCTCCTGCACAGTATACACCTGAAGGTAGCCCTTATTGCTCTTTTTCCCATCTCCCTGCAGGCCATCCATTAAAATGTCTGGAAGGCAAACAAGGAGAGGCAGACAGTCAGGAGGCAAAAAAAGAGGGCAAGCAGGCTCTGTGTCTGGGGGCAACAGTGCTGGTCGTGGACGCGGTGCATTGTCATCAGCACATGGCCATGGGACACGCTTGTCCTTCTTTTCGGCAGCTGGACATGTTGAGCCACATCATGCCGAAGACTTGGTAGAGTGGATGACCAAGCCCACCTCATCCTCCTCATCCTCTCTCACCCAGGCTCAGGGTACTGGCAAAGCAGCTGCCAAAGCGTCCTCTTCTCTGGTATCATTATCTTCATTAGTCAATCCTTCCCTAGACCCACCATGTCCTGCTCCTGAGGAGTCCCCCGAACTGTTTGAGCACAGTGTTGGGTACATGCTCCAGGAGGATGCCCAGCGTTTTGAAGGATCTGATGATGATACCCAGCTAGAGGAAGGCAGTAGCGTGAGAGCAGAGAGAGGGGATGCTCAAGAAGGACACCAATCTGGCAGTCATGCTCCAGCAGCTGCAGCATACTGCCAGATTGGCTCCAGTGATGAGGAGGGAGGGGATGATGAGGTCACTGACTCCACGTGGGTGCCTAATAGGAGAGAGGAGGAGGAGGAGGATGAGGAGGAGGCACATCTCCAACGAGGCAGGATGCCCTTGAGTGGCCAGCGTATGGGCAGCACACCGACGGAATCACACCGCAGAGCTCCGCCTGTGCAGGGCGCTGCCTCTGCCCGTCATTCAAAAAGTTCTTTGGTGTGGGCCTTTTTTGAGGCGAGTGCATCAGATCGCACAGCTGCTGTTTGCAACATATGTCTCAAGCGTATATCGCGTGGCCAAAACATCAGCCGCTTGGGCACCACATGCTTGATCAGACATATGTTGACCTGCCATGCAGCTCGTTGGCAAGCCTACCTTAAAGACCCACACCAAAGAACAAAGCTGACCTCTTCTTGCACCGCATCAGCTGGGATCTCCAACCCCACTATACCTTCACTCCTCTCTGAAACCTGCTCTGAGAGGAATGAAGGTGTAGAATTAGGTGTGTCACAGCCAAGTACTTGCGGGCACTCTGCTAGCAGTACACCAACGTCCGATTCTAGCAGGCAAATTTCCCTGCCCCAGCTGCTGGACCGTCGAAAGAAGTTGACTCCCAGCCATCCACATGCCCAGCGGTTGAATGCTAGCTTGGCTAAATTGCTAGCGCTTCAACTGCTGCCTTTTCAGTTGGTAGACTCGGCCCCCTTCCGTGAGTTTGTGCAATGTGCGGTTCCTCAGTGGCAGGTTCCCAAACGCCACTTTTTCGCACGGAAGGCGATTCCGGCTCTCTACAGGCATGTGGAAGGCAATGTCTTGGCCTCGCTGGACAGGGCGGTCAGCGGTAAGGTGCATATTACCGCTGACTCATGGTCCAGCAGGCATGGACAGGGACGTTACCTTTCTTTCACGGCCCATTGGGTCACTCTTTTGGCAGCTGGGAAGGATGCAGGACAAGGTACAGTAGTGTTGGAGGTTGTTCCACCGCCACGCCTCCAAAATGCTACTACTGATTGTGACACACCTCTCTCCTCCACCCCCTCCTCTTCTTCTTCCTCCATGGCCTCTTCCTGTGGTTTGTCCTCGGAACCAGCGGTGCTCCGTAGGCGTTCAAGGGGCTACGCAAGTATGCAGGCAAAAAGATGCCATGCCGTGCTTGCGCTGGTGTGTTTGGGGGACAGGAGCCACACTGGGGCAGAGGTCCTGTCTGCTCTGCAGGGGCAGGCCGAGAGGTGGTTGACGCCACGCCAGCTTAAGCCAGGAATGGTGGTTTGCGACAATGGCACCAACCTCCTCTCCACCCTCCGACAGGGACAACTGACCCATGTGCCCTGTATGGCTCACGTCCTTAACCTGGTGGTGCAGCGGTTCTTGGGCAGGTACCCGGGCTTACAGGATGTCCTGAGGCAGGCCAGGAAAGTCTGTGTGCATTTCCGCAGATCTTATAATGCCAGTGCTCGCCTGGCTGAGCTGCAAAAGGAGTTGAACCTGCCCAAGAACCGCCTTATATGTGACATGCCCACCAGGTGGAACTCAACGTTGGCCATACTGCAGCGGCTGCACACGCAGCAGAGGGCCATCAATGAGTACCTGTGCGACTACGGCACCAGGACAGGGTCAGGGGAGCTCGGTTTTTTTCACCACGCCAGTGGGGCATGATCAGGGATGCATGCACTGTCCTGGCACCATTTGAGGAGGCCACGAGGATGGTGAGCAGTGACAGTGCATGCATCAGTGACACTGTACCTCTTGTCCACCTGTTGGAGCACACGCTGCGTGGAATAATGGACAGGGCACTTGAGGCAGAACAGAGGCAGGAAGAGGAGGACTTCCTTGCCTCTCAAGGCCCCCTTTACCCAGACAGTGTTCCTTCTGTCCCACCCATCGCACAGGAAGAGGAGGAGGAGGAGGAGGAGGAGGATTGTGTCAGCATGGAGGTGGAGGCTGGCACTCAGCATCAGCAGCAGCAGTCTTTTAGGGATGATTTACAGTCCCAAGAAACCAGTGGACTTGTACGTGGCTGGGAGGAGGTGGCTGCGGATCATGTCGTCCTTAGTGACCCAGAGGACTCCGGACTGAATGCCTCAGCTAACCTACGCTGCATGGCCTCCCTGATCCTGCAAAGTCTGCGGAAGGATCCTCGTATTCTTCGGATCAAGGAGAGGGACCATTACTGGCTGGCCACTCTCCTTGATCCACGGTACAAGGGTAAGGTTGCGGACCTTATCTTACCGTCGCAGAGGGAGCAGAGGATGAGACAACTCCGGGAGGCCTTGCAGAAAGGTCTGTGCAACGCGTTCCCAGAGACTGGGAGGTTACAAACTCCTGGTCCTGGACAACGAGTTGCTGAGGCTTCGGGCAGTCAAAGAAGGAGCGGTGGGGAAGGTGGCCGTCTGACCGATGCGTTCAGACAATTCTTTAGTCCGCAGCCCCAAAGTATGATCGGTTCCAGCAACCATCGCCAGCGTCTGATATACATGGTTCAGGAATACCTAGGGGCAAGGTCAGACTTGGACACCTTCCCCACCGAAAATCCTCTGGCTTACTGGGTCTTGAGGATGGATCACTGGCCAGAGCTTGCACAGTATGCAATTGAGCTACTGGCCTGTCCTGCATCCAGCGTTCTTTCAGAACGCACATTCAGTGCTGCTGGAGGATTTGTCACGGATCACAGGGTGCGCCTGTCCACTGACTCGGTTGATCGACTGACTTTCATCAAGATGAACCAGTCTTGGATCACCACCAGCTACCACACACCTGATGCTGATATAACAGACTAATTGATTTTAAAATGTCACATCCCTTCAAGACTGATGCTGATGCTGAGTGCCTGTGCTGTTATGTTGACTGGCTATCCTCCTCCTCCTCCTCAATGATACGATTAATGATGATAGCTTGGAAGATCATTTTGGTTTATGGGTGACGCCACCAGTGGCTAAGGCCCAATTTTTCAGCCCCTGTTTAACAGGGGCGTGTAATTAAAATTTTTGATGCAATACTTTGCAACAGGCCTCATTGCTGTGCTCCAAGTACAGTATCTGTGAGGGGTTGCAGTGTTGTGCCACCAGTGCCTAAGGCCCAATTTTTCAGCCCCTGTTCAACAGGGGCATGCAATTATAATTATTGATCGAATAATTCACAGCAGGGCCCATTGCTGCGCCCACCAAGAGTAACTGTCAGGCCTTACAGTGTTGTGGCACCAGCACCACCATCACCACCACCACCACCACCAAAGGCCCAATTTTTCAGCCCCTGTTCAACAGGGGCATGCAATTATAATTATTGATCTAATAATTCACAGCAGGGCCCATTGCTGCGCCCACCAAGAGTAACTGTCAGGCCTTACAGTGTTGTGGCACCAGCACCACCATCACCATCACCACCACCACCACCACCAAAGGCCCAATTTTTCAGCCCCTATTCAACAGGGGCATGCAATTATAATTATTGATCTAATAATTCACAACAGGGCCCATTGCTGCGCCCACCAAGAGTAACTGTCAGGCCTTACAGTGTTGTGGCACCAGCACCACCATCAAAGGCCCAATTTTTACTACCACTGATGAACAATTATATGTTATTACAATTCCTGATATAATAGTTGACAGCAGGGCGTTCCAGCACCCACCAAGAATAACTGTGAGTGCTTTCAGTGTTGTGCCAACACCAACACCTAAGGGGCCAATTTCTGCAGAGTATATACGGCAGGTCCCTACTTTCAAACATCCAACTTACAAACGACTACTACTTGCAAACGGAAGAAGACAACAGGAAGTGAGAGGAAATCTACCCCTTGGAAGGAAAATTCTCTCCTGTAAGAATTAATATGGGAGAAAGGTGTCTCCTCTCTACTGATGCTTTATCACCAATCCTTGTTTCAATAAAAACACCACATTTCCAAAACAGTTGTCATTGGGACGCAAAGTGAGGTGAAATGTTCTGAACAGGGGCACAGACAGCAAAAAAAATGTGACAGGGGTGATAACCGTTCCCTATGTTTTCCAAAAAGCTAAAAAAAAGGAATTTGGCATGGAGCTACACTTAAACAATGCAGCTGTTCAAAATTACAAACAGATTCTACATAAGAACAAACCTACAGTCCCTGTCTTGTATGCACCGCCTGTATACGGCTGTTCAGAGTATATAGGGCCTTTTTTATTTTGTGTGCGGGGTTCCCCTTAATATCCATACAAGACCCAAAGGGGCTGGTAATGGGCTGGGGTAGGGGGGGGGGTTGATGGGGTAGCTATGCCATTTTTCCTAAAGATTTTCATCCATATTACCGGGACCAGACATTGCATTAAAGCCGCAAGCAGTTTTAAATGGCTTTTTTTCCTTTAGAAATGTTATTTTGTGCAGGGACAGTTCTAAACACGGGAAACACGTGGCACTTCACAGGCATACTTTAGACACCCCCCAGGTACAATATTTAAAGGAATATTTGACTTTTTTTTTTCACTTTATGCATCATTAAAATGACTGCTCCCGGAAAACGTCCGTTTTTAAAACTTCTTTTTGCATTGATACATGTCCCCTGGTGCAGAACCCGGGTTCCCAAACTCTGTTTCGGACAATAACATGGATAATAGTCGTTATAATTAGCACTTTAGAATCCGAACGTTCGCATCCATTGTATTTAATAGGGTTCTAATGTTCGTGCGAACTTTCGGTCCGTTCGCGGGTTCTGGTGCGAATCGAACCCGGGGGTGTTCGGCTCATCACTACTGTGGAGCTGTGTGAAGTTATTGTACAAGTCAAATTGGCATGACTGTAAAGATTTATGTGCGTCATTGCTGATTTATTTAAATGGAAGATTTGGCCATGGCTAACATTGTTACAGTTATTTAAATGTAGGACATACTTGTCCTACATATGTTGATGGAAAGATGTTAGGATGCTGTAACAATTGTAGTAACTGTGTTTGCATGAACAATTCATGCTTGGGCATCATGCACACGGACACTTAGCAGCTCCTGTGTGCTGAGGTGTAAAATCCCCAGCACTTTCTGGCACCAGGGAAGCCACACCCCTGTATTTGGGAACAAGTGCCGTATGCGACTTATGGCATTATGGCATTTACCAGGGCACAGCCTTATATAACCATTCACTTGTATTAGCAGATGTATACGGCATGTGTGGCTCCCCGGGTGCCAGAATGTGTTGGGTATTTTACGTCAAACTGATTGCAATTCCTCTGTATCTAAAAAATAAATTAAAACGTTACTGGCCCTGATTTATCAAGCTGCAATTTAGCCTTTAAAGTGACCCTTAACAACAGGGTGTAAACTAATCTAAGCACCTGCTGTAAAAAGAAGATTCCGTAAAACTTCTATGGTGTAAACGGGGCACACAAACGGTTGTATTGTTGTGATGTCATCCACCTTAGCAAATCAGAGGAATCCTTTTATTTATTCATAAAATACAAAGCTTTTTGTGATTGGCTGAGCAGCACCCAGCCTGACTAGATTTTGTTCCTGAAAAGTAGCAGGATGTCCCTGCACCACTGCTGGAACACAATGCTGTATATTGTATGTATGCAACATACAGTTTATACACCTCTCCCTAGAAGCACATCTGTTAGTGAAGTAAATTATTCACCTGGACCAGCTTGGTCCAAACTATTTCAAGTTAAATAAAACCTGGAGTTAGACATTAAGAAGTTGGTCCAAACCTATGCTGTCTTTTGGTTGTATCATTACTTTTCCCATTAAAAAATGAATGCAAATAGTACAAGACTTGATTTATATTTGTATCCATCATTTCCCCACTAGGCATGTTCACAGCCTGTGCTTTGACTATGGGGGGTGCCACTTGTTTAAGCCCAACGCCAGGCATGGGTAACTGCTTGTTTTGTCTAGGGGTGGACACCACGCCTATACTCACCTGATCCTGCCATCCTCTGGAAAATGGTGTTCCCCCACGTCCAACGGTGGACTGTTCCTGATGTCTCCATGCCCAGAGCCAGTCTATGGATAAGGTCAGTAATATCTCGGGTCTCCGAACCCCTAGACCAAAATGAACAGTTAACCCATGCAGTGTGGGCACAGCCCCACTGCATGGTAAAAAAAATTGCCTGGTGTTCAGCTTTTTTTTATTATGTAGCCCTCTGTTAGGGGGGGGTATGAGAAATGGCCCTCCCCAAACAGGATAGGGCGCTAAATCTGTAGGTAAATAAGAGAACCAGAACCTTCATTAAGTGGAAAAATGGTGTTCCCCCACGTCCAACGGTGGACTGTTCCTGATGTCTCCATGCCCAGAGCCAGTCTATGGATAAGGTCAGTAATATCTCGGGTCTCCGAACCCCTAGACCAAAATGAACAGTTAACCCATGCAGTGTGGGCACAGCCCCACTGCATGGTAAAAAAAATTGCCTGGTGTTCAGCTTTTTTTTATTATGTAGCCCTCTGTTGGGGGGGGGGGTATGAGAAATGGCCCTCCCCAAACAGGATAGGGTGCTAAATCTGTAGGTAAATAAGAGAACCAGAACCTTCATTAAGTGGAAAAGTGGGTTTAATAATAAAGTTGGCAGTGCTTCCACCCACAGGGCCCCTGTAAGCAAGAGATTACCTTACTGAGAATTTAACCAGCAATCTAAATAAAGTAATTGGGAGAAGAGGAAATAATGCAGCCAGCATATAACATTAGCCATAAGTATATACTGTAGATACATAACAGTATGGGAAAATATAAGCTTTATATAAGAAAAGGTTGATAATAGTACATGCATCCAATGTACAAATGGGTTAGTAGCAACAAAGGGCCCGACGAGTCCTGGTGGAATTGTGCGCATATACCTGAATATACTGTATACAGTATATACTTATTAAAGTGGCTGTAAACCCTTACAACACACTTTTTGCTACAGGTAAGCCTATATCAAGGCTTACCTGTAGCTACCCTGGATATCTCTTAAACCTGCACGGTTTAGGAGATATCTCCCTGTGTCTGCATGTGCCGAAGTGATCGGCGCTGAAGCAACGGCACGTCGTGCCGTTGCTTCAGTAAGACGTGCCGTTACCGGCGGCTCCTGCTTGCATGCGCGGGAGTGACGTCATCGCGGCTCCGGCCAATCACCCGGAAGTAAGCTCTGGGAGAGATGTCCGCGGCCGGAGTGGGGTTTGAGGACCGCTGCGGGGGGCTTCGGTCTGAGGCAAGTAATATATAATGAGCTAGCATGCTATGCATACTAGCGCATTATGCCTTTGTTTTGCAGGGTTGTGTTTTTTTTTTTTTTAGGGTTTACAACCGCTTTAATAAAGATATCTCCTGATGAATGTTTCAGCAAAGTCCAAGTTGCAGGGACCCCTGAGGACAATCACAATCTGGCGTCCATCTTTGTGTCAAAGACCTGAAGAAAGGGTAAGTGATGATGGGGAGATCCTCCAACCGGTGTGGAATGTAGCTTCTCATCAGCAGAATCTGTGGTGTGATACTGGAACTATGGGGTCAGTCTATCTACTCTTTTTTTAGTTCCAAGTAACTTCTAATCTGTCATGTAACCTGGACCTCTTACTACCTAGTAGGCCGTTAGATGCCTTACCTGGCTCTAGCCTATGCTGGTTATTTGTCCCTGAGCTGAAACTAACTATAGAATCCCAATCCAGAAGGGATAGGGTTAACTAATATATCCAGAGCTGTATTTAAACTCTATTGTGATAAACCGTGTCACCTACTAATATATACTGGAAGATGACCACTACATACAGTATCTCACAAAAGTGAGTACAGTACACCCCTCACATTTTTGTAAATATTTTATTATATCTTTTCATGTGAAAACACTGAAGAAATGACACTTTGCTATGATGTAAAGTAGTGAGTGTACAGCTTGTATAACTGTGTAAATTAGCTGTCCCCTCAAAATAACTCAACACACATCCATTAATGTCTAAACCACTGGCAACAAAGTGAGTACATACCTAAGTGAAAATGTCCAAATTGGGCCCAAAGTGTCAATATTTTGTGTAGCCACCATTATTTTCCAGCCCTGCCTTAACCCTCTTGGGCATAGAGTTCATCAGAGCTTCATAGGTTGCCACTCGAGTCCTTTTCCACTCCTCCATGACGAAATCACGGAGCTGGTGGATGTTGGCGACCTTGCGCTCCTTCACCTTCTGTTTGAGGATGCCCCACAGATGCTTGGCCAGTCCATCACCTTTACCATCAGCTTCTTTAGCAAGGCAGTGGTCGTCTTGGAGGTGTGTTTGGGGTCGTTATCATGTTGGAATACTTCCCTGCGGCCCAGTCACGGATGGGAGGGGATCATGCTCTGCTTCAGTATGTCCCAGTACATATGGTTCCCTCAATGAACTGTAGCTCCCCAGTGTCGGCAGCACCCTTGCAGCCCCAGACCATGACACCCCCACCACCATGCTTGACTATAGGTAAGACACACTTGTCTTTGTACTTCTCACCTGGTTGCCGCCACACACGCTTGATACCATCTGAACCAAATAAGTTTATCTTGGTCTCATCAGACCACAGGACGTGGTTCCAGTAATCCATGTCCTTAGTCTGCTTGTCTTCAGCAAACTGTTTGCGGGTCTTCTTGTGCATCATCTTTAGAAGGGGCTTCATTCTAGGACTACAGTCATGCAGACCAATTTGATGCAGTGTGCGGCATATGGTCTGAGCACTGACAGGCTGACCCCCCACCCCTTCAACCTCTGCAGAAATGATGGCAGCACTCATACATCTGTTTCTTAAAGACAACCTCTGGATATGATGCTGAGCACGTGCACTCGACTTCTTGGTTGACCATGGCGAGGCCTGTTCTGAATGGAACCTGTCCTGTTAAACCGCTGTATGGTCTTGCCCACCGTGCTGCAGCTCAGTTTCAGGGTCTTGGCAATCTTCGTTTAGCCTAGGCCATCTTTATAAAAAGCAAAAATTCTTTTTTTCAGATCCTCAGAGTTCTTTGCCATGAGGTGCCATGTTGAAATTCCAGTGACCATTGTGAGAGAGAGCGATAACACCAAGTTTCACACACCTGCTCCCAATTCACACCTGAGACCTTGTAATACTAATGAGTCACATGACACCAGAGGGAAAATGGCTAATTGGGCTCAATTTGGACATTTTCACTTAGGGGTGTACTCACTTTTGTTGCCAGCGGTTTAGACATTAATGGCTGTGTGTTGAGTTATTTTGAAGGGACAGCAAATTTACACCGTTATACAAGCTGTACACTCACTACTTTACATTGTAGCAAAGTGTCGCTTCTTCAGTGTTGTCACATGAAAAGATATGTAGCGCACAGACCCCTCTCTTTACCTGCATCAACTTCGGCTCCTCGCAGGGGGAGAGAGGCACACCGCACCACAAGCCCGTACCCTGCTGCGTAAAGAGGTTGAGTGGTGTTGTTGGTGGGTCGTCCACGGCCAAAGCAAAGAAAACCTTCAGAGGATGATTCTCACCTCTACTTTAAATAGAGACAAGTCCTTAACTTCCCAGTAAAGTGAATGTCCACACCAGTTGAAACTCCAACTCTGAGTTTATTCTCTCTTTGCAATAAACATCTTGGATAGAAGAAGGTTGGAGCAAAAAGACAGGACAGCTTTAGGTGGGGAGGAGGTCCAGGCACAAACGTAGCACAACTCTTTACCACTCAGATTCTCAAGCAGTATACCCTCTTAGAACATGGCCCATATCAAGGAGAAGATGTCACCCTAGAGAGTCAACAGACCCTTCCTTCACCGTGACTTCCGCATCGGTCCTTCGGAATGATCCTCCCTTCTCTGAGAGTGCGGGTCCCCTCGCAAGGCGGCACCTTGGACTCCTTAATCTTTAGCGGACCCCAGCCGAAGGTGCTGGGCCCCGGGCCTTTGCTGCAACCCCTGGGTCTTCATACCCAGGCGGACGGGGCGGCAGGATAGTACCTCATCCCAGGCCAAAGGTGCCTGAGATGGAACAGGAACACAGCCTCTGGGCCTAGGGCACACGGAGATGGACCACACACACACACACACCCCAGGCTGAAGGTGCCTGGGGCACGAACAACGAACCACAGCAGGAGGCGTCTGCCCCTTTTATATCCTCTCCCAGCATGCACATCAGGTTCCCCGCCCCACCGTACGGCTGCTGAGAGGGGTCATACAAGGCACAGCACTGTATCGGTGGTTCAACCCTAGCCTACTATGGCAGCACCACCCATAGGCCACAGGGAACTGTACACCAATACTCTCCCTGCGGACAAAAATGGTTGCAACAGCTCTAACAAATTAGGGTGTTTGGGCATAATTACCATCCAAACACTTCCCCTAAATTGAACACCCCGCTACAGATATATAATAAAATATTTACAAAAATGTGAGGAGAGGGGTGTACTCACTTTTGTGAGATACTGTACATGCAATAGCACAGACCTACTGTAGCTATCTGGCACTGTGCATGTAGATAATAACAATTGGACAGAGATTCATCTGTCACTAGGATTCAGATCAAGAAGGTATGGGTGGCTACAGTTAAACAGCCAGAACACAGGAACAAAGGTCTGCTTCTGTATGTGGAGTTTGTGGACATGTGATCTCCAAAAACCTCTCTTGTTTTGCCAGAGCCTTTGGGCATATCAACTGCTTAATACAGGGCTGCTTTTTTTATAAATATGTCTAAAAAGGGATGTATCAGGGTTCTACTGTCATGGACTATTATTATGTGTGTACACCCCAAATTTCCTTCTATGTTCCAGTAACAACTTTATAGACTATTGTTTACTAATGTTCAGCAATGCGTGTGGAACTTATGGTACAGGGAGAGAGAGACTGCGTTGCCATGGATACCTGATAGACTATGGTACCCACAGTGCAGCTGTACTCCCAGAATGCATTACAACCACCGCACAGCCTGCTGGGGGAGGTTACTTAAAGGAGGGGAGGGGCCACGCTCTGTCTCTCTGGACTTCGCCCTCAACCAAGCAGGAAGTCTGTGTGAGGCCTGCTGCCAGAGCGACTAGGCCCAAAGCCTGGGCCTGTGGTTTTGCGGAGGATCATCAAGCCAGAGAGGGATCTCTTTCCGTGTGACCAGCTTGCGCTTCCCAGAGCGGCTGTGAGAGGGACCGGAGACTGTATGTTGCGGAGAGGTCGCGGATCGGGGTACCAACAACGGATTGTGTCAGGCGGACTAGTCCTGTTTGGGTGAGCGGGCACCTGCCCAGAATCTACAACTGGTTATTAGGCCTATGACTTTTTAAGGCCCACCATCATCCAAATAGTGAGCCGCACCTACACTAGGACATAGCGCAGCGCGTGGTAGCTGCGTAGTTAAATTTGACTGAGAGTTTAACTCCCAAAAGCATTGCAGGAGTTTAGCTTACATCTTTAATCTCCTTTGGAATACAATTATAAAGTGCACCAATGTTTTGCTAGCGAAGACTCCCACCATTGAGGAACTCGTACAGAAATCTTAGTCAGGCCTGACTGGAACTAATATTGACGGGACACAGGGTGATATTGCCCACTAGGGGGAGTTCGCGAGCTTGAGATTGTTTATCCATAGGAAGTAAACAGTATATTGTAGAACCTTTATCTGGTACACATTATTGACTCTTGCAGGGCCCTGCAGAGTCACCTAAAGTGGTTGTAAACCCACTTACACAACATGCACCTACAGGTAAGCCTAGATTACGGCTTACCTGTAAGTGCATGAAATATCTCCTTAACCTACACGGTTAAGGAGATATTTGCTTTTAAAACCGGCTTTGCTTATTTGCTTTTAAAAACGTCACGCACATGCGCACTAGTGGGCCGGCTTAGTAGCCGGATTTCTGAATGTAGTTAGCTGGCCCAAACGCGCATGGGCGTGACGTCATCATCGCTCTGGGGCCAATCACAGCGCCGGAGCGGCGATACACGGAAGGGACATCAAGGCAAGATGGTGGCGGAGGTGTCCGAGCACCGCTGCGGGGGCTTCGATCTAAGGTAAGTAATTCATAATGAGCTAGTATGCTAGTCATACTAGCTCATTATGCCTTTGTCTTGCAGGTTATTATTTTTTATTTTTTGGGGGGGTTTACAACCACTTTAAAGCTATAAGAAATATATATATATATATATATATATATATATATACACTGTGGGGGGGTTCGCTCGGCAGCGGGTGTGTGTGATCCCCTGGATGGGCTCCCCACACAAAAACAGGCCCAGCAGACGGAGGTTGTGGTTTTCAAGATCAAAAAGGTGCGGTTTATTTCTCTATTTACAGTGACAAAAAACACAGCAAAGCAAAAAGAAACATAAACAAAATAAACCCTGGTCAGCTTGACCTCTGACTAAACATGCAGGTTTCCTAACTAACAACTGGGATCAGCCTGGTGCTGTCCTGGTCCCTAAGTCCCTGGTTTAGTAAATGTCCAAACAAATAGCCACACAGGCTTTGTCTCACCGCACAGGGGTTCACTCTCCCTAGACAGTCCACACAGGTCTGGGTCCAGGCATGAGCAAACACCTAATGAATCTGGGAGTTTTTATAGAGGCCTTAAACGAGCTGACAAGCTTCAGCTGGTCTCATCAACTCCCTGCCTGCACGACGCCCAGCCCTCTCCCTAGAGGTATGAATCATCCATGAGCCCACTAGCCTCAGCTGGGCTTCATCAACTCTCTCCCTAGTTGTATAAGTCGGCATAAAGCCTGAATCTGGGAGAAATATACCTACCCCCCTGGATGCAACCAGGTGACTTTACCTTCCTGCTGTCACATACCCCCCCCCCTCTTGTTTTAACCTTGGGGTTGGAACACCAGCAATCAGGCATTCATGTACTCGAGACAAAGCATCCACATTCCCCATTTGAACGCCAGGGCGATGCTTTACTGTGAAGTTGAATTCCTGTAGGGCCAGGAACCACCTATTCACTCTTCTATTTGTCTCCTTGTTTTGAGCCATCCACTTTAACGGAGCGTGATCCGTAACCATGTCAAAGTGCCTACCTAGCAGATAGTACCGAAGGGAATCTAGAGCCCACTTCACCGCTAAACACTCCTTTTCAACCGTGGCGTAATTTACCTCATGGGACTTCAACTTCCTGCTGAGGTAAATGACTGGGTGCTCGTTCCCGTTCCAGACCTGGGACAATACTGCTCCTAACCCCACATCTGACGCATCACTTTGTACGACAAAGTCTTTAGAGAAGTCGGGTGAGTACAACACTGGCTGGCTACATAAGGCTTGTTTCAAGAATTGGAATGCTGCCTCAGCCTCGGGGGTCCATTTAATCATGACCGACCCTTTCCCTTTCGTCAGGTTGGTTAGGGGCACAGCCTTAGAAGCAAAGTGGGGAATGAAGCGCCGATAATACCCCGCTATTCCCAGAAAGGCTCGTACCTGCTTCTTGCTGTTGGGACGTGGCCAACTCTGGATGGCCTCGACTTTGTTGAGTCGGGGTTTTATTACTCCCCCCCCAATGGTGTACCCAAGATATTTGGCCTCCTCCTGCCCAATGGTACACTTCTTGGGGTTAGCCGTAAACCCCGCTTCCCGGATAGAGTCTAGGACTGCTTGCACTTTTGGCAGATGTGAGGCCCAATCTGTGCTATGGACAATTACGTCATCCAGGTAAGCCGCAGCATACTTCCGATGGGGCCTCAGTATCTGGTCCATTTTCCGCTGGAATGTGGCCGGCGCATTCTGTAACCTGAACGGCATTCTCTTATATTGGAACGCCCCGTCTGGGGTTACAAATGCGGTTTTCTCTTTGGCCGACTTGGCCAGGGGAATTTGCCAATACCCTTTTGTGAGGTCAAGAGTCGTCATGTATCGGGCTGTTCCCAGCCGGTCGATCAACTCATCTATACGTGGCATGGGGTAGGTGTCAAATTTTGTAACTTTGTTCAACTGACGAAAATCGTTACAAAATCGCCAGCTCCCATCCGGTTTAGGCACCAGCACAATGGGACTAGACCAATCACTTTGGGACTCCTCTATCACCCCTAAGTTCAGCATTTTCTGTACTTCCTCCCGTATTGCCTCCCGTCGGGCCTCTGGGATCCGATAGGGTTTTAACTTCACCCTTTCACCGGGCGGGGTAATAATATCATGCTCTACCCCAGATGTTTGTCCCGGCAGCTCAGAGAACACCTCCTTGTTGCGAAGCACAAACTCCTTAACCTCCTGTTGTTGGGGTTGTGACAAGGTGGCTGCTATTCCAACCTCCGGAATCACGCAACCAGTTTGAGCTGGTGACCAAGTTTCTGCGACTAGGGACTCTCTATCCCTCCAGGCTTTCAACAGATTAACGTGATAGATCTGTTCGGGCTTTCGCCTTCCTGGTTGTCTGACCTTGTAATTCACTTTGCTCACTTTTTCCATTATCTCGTAGGGGCCTTGCCATTTGGCAAGGAATTTACTTTCAACCGTAGGGACAAGTACCAATATCCTATCCCCCGGGGAAAAGGTACGGGTCTTGGCTCCACGGTTGTACACTCTCTGCTGTGCCAACTGCGCTTGGGCCAAATGTTCCTTCACGATGGGCATTACCTGTGCAATTCGATCTTGCATCAGGGCGACATGCTCAATCACACTCCTGTGGGGAGAACTCTCACTTTCCCAAGTTTCCTTGGCAATATCCAACAGCCCTCTTGGGTGTCTCCCATACAGTAACTCAAAGGGGGAGAATCCCGTAGAGGATTGGGGCACCTCCCTAATAGCAAACATCAAATAAGGAAGTAGACAGTCCCAATCCTTTCCATCTCTATCCACCACTTTCTTCAACATTTGTTTTAGGGTTTTGTTGAATCTTTCAACCAGCCCATCGGTTTGGGGGTGATACACAGATGTACGCAATTGCGTCACTTTGAACAATTTACACAGCTCTTTCATAACCCGGGACATAAAGGGTGTACCTTGGTCCGTAAGCAGTTCTTTACAAATACCCACCCGGCTAAAAACAAGAGATAGCTCTTTGGCTATGGTTTTGGCCGAGGTATTTCTGAGAGGGATCGCTTCTGGATAACGGGTGGCATAGTCCATTATAACCAATATGTACTGGTGCCCCCTAGCGGACTTGATTATAGGACCTACCAAATCCATTGCGATTCTCTCAAACGGGACCTCAATGATGGGTAGAGGGACCAGCGGGCTACGGAAATGTGGCATCGGGGCCGACCTCTGACACACAGGGCAGGAGGAACAATAATTTTCTATGTCCTTCATCACCCCAGGCCAATAGAATCTCTGTAATACCCTCTCTCGGGTTTTCTCTGTCCCCAGATGACCTCCAAGAATGTGCCCATGGGCCAACTCCAACACCAACTTCCTGTAAGGTTTGGGCACCACAAGCTGCTCAACGGTTTCTTCTGCCCTTTTTGCCACCCGATACAGTAGGTCCTTCTCTACGCTGAAGTATGGGTAAGTGCAGGTATTATCTGGGTTCACTAACTCGCCATCTATTTCCACTACGTTTTCCCGTGCCTTTATTAGGGCGGGGTCTTTTAACTGTTCTGTGGCAAAATTTTCCCTGTGAACCTCAAGATCAGAAAACTCCACAGACGGTAGGTTTTCGTCTGAGGAGGTGGGCTCCTCTCCAGTTTCTTGAGTCTCCCCTGCCAATACTGACAAGGGAAATTCTGGAGAGTCCTCACCACTCTCAGAGGAGTTCTGGCTATCACATTCCTGGTACATAGGGGCACCAGTGGGGGGCTCAGGATCATCCCACAGTTCCCAGAACTTCGGAAAATCCCTTCCCACAATGGCATCATGCGGTAATTGAGATACTAACCCCACTGGATGAGAGAGGGTACCTTTGGGGGTCTCGAAACACACTGTAGTCACTGGATACTCTCGGGTGTCCCCATGCACACAAATAACAGCTACCTTGCTATTCCCAGAGACCTCTGTTTTAACTAATTCAGCCTTTATCAGGGTCACAAGGCTACCTGAATCCAGCAATACCACAACATTTCTACCATTAATACACATTTTGCATAAATGTTTCTCAGTTCCCCGAATGGCAGTGCATGCGACTGTCGCACACAGCGACTGACGTCGGTCCGTCAGAAAGTCACATTGCATGGGTTCCTCCACAACCGGGCAATTTGCTGCAATATGTCCCGCTTGCCGGCAGCGGTAGCAAACAATCCTTTTGGCTGCCTCTTGAGCCCCTGACTTCCCAGGCTGTTCTCGCCAAACTTTGGGTAGAGCTCCCACCCTCTCACTCTCTCCACCCTCACCCCTTGGAATCCTCTTATCCGCGCCTGGGGATGGTCTGGTCTTAGGGTGGAAAGTCCGAGAGTCTCTGGAAGAGGCCGTCAGGTTCTCTGTAGCCAAGTATTTCTCTACACGATCCACAAGACCACCGGCCGTCTCTGGGTCTCCATGGCTTACCCACTTTTGGATGGCAGTAGGAAGAGCTCTCAAAAACCGATCCATTACAACACGTTCCACAATCTCTGGTGCGGACAAAGTCTCTGGCTGTAGCCACTTCCTGCTCAGGTGAATGAGATCATACATTTGAGACCTGGGGGGTTTTCCAAGCTGGAAAGTCCAGTTATGCACACGCTGAGCCCGGACAGCCAGGGTGACACCCAGCCTTGCCAATATTTCAGCTTTTAGCATCACATAGTCTTTTGCTTGGTCAGGCTCTAGGTCATAGTAAGCCTTCTGCGATTCACCAGTTAACAGAGGAGCCACCAGTCCAGCCCACTGCTCCTCAGGCCACTTTTCTCTTTCAGCAGTCCTTTCAAATGTGGTCAAAAATACCTCTGGATCATCCTCTCCAGTCATTTTTGTCAATAAACGACTCACCCCAAAGGACGCGGTATTAGTGGGACGGCTTTCCTCACTGGTCTGCGGACGTTGCTGCATTACTGCTTCCATTTGTTGTAGTCTCTGCTCTTGCTTCTGTAACAGGTCTATGAAGCGGGCCTCAGATTGCTGCTGGGCTGCAAGGCTCTGTTGATGAGCTTGCTGCTGGGCTGCGAAGCTCTGTTGTTGAGCTGCAAGGCTCTTTTGCAAACCTGCATTTGTCTGCTGTTGATTGGCATTTGCTAGAGACAGCTGTTTCAGTATCTCCTCCATGCTGGCTTAAAAAAAAACTGCCACTGGTTCTCCACCAACTGTGGGGGGGTTCGCTCGGCAGTGGGTGTGTGTGATCCCCTGGATGGGCTCCCCACACAAAAACAGGCCCAGCAGACGGAGGTTGTGGTTTTCAAGATCAAAAAGGTGCGGTTTATTTCTCTATTTACAGTGACAAAAAACACAGCAAAGCAAAAAGAAACATAAACAAAATAAACCCTGGTCAGCTTGACCTCTGACTAAACATGCAGGTTTCCTAACTAACAACTGGGATCAGCCTGGTGCTGTCCTAGTCCCTAAGTCCCTGGTTTAGTAAATGTCCAAACAAATAGCCACACAGGCTTTGTCTCACCGCACAGGGGTTCACTCTCCCTAGACAGTCCACACAGGTCTGGGTCCAGGCATGAGCAAACACCTAATGAATCTGGGAGTTTTTATAGAGGCCTTAAACGAGCTGACAAGCTTCAGCTGGTCTCATCAACTCCCTGCCTGCACGACGCCCAGCCCTCTCCCTAGAGGTATGAATCATCCATGAGCCCACTAGCCTCAGCTGGGCTTCATCAACTCTCTCCCTAGTTGTATAAGTCGGCATAAAGCCTGAATCTGGGAGAAATATACCTACCCCCCTGGATGCAACCAGGTGACTTTACCTTCCTGCTGTCACAATATATATATATATAAACCTGTTTTATTATCTTTGATAAAGTAAACTTTACCTTTGTTTAAGTATATACCTGTGTGACGTACCTTTATTAGCCTGAAGGACCCCAACGGAGAAAGGTAATAGATACATGTGTACTTAATGTGGTATATATATATAAATGCAGAATTGTGTTCCCCTATAGCCAGTGGGTTTACAATTTCTTCCACTACCAGTTGTGCCAAGGGGGAGGGTTCGAGCCAGTTAAGGGGTTGAGAATCAGAGGGCAGGCCCAAACAAAACCAGCAGCTCCTACGGGGGTAGTGCTACACGTGGGGGCTCGTCCGGGATCCTGTTGCTCTGAAATCAACTTTCCCCAGACTGGACCCCTTTGTTGTAGTCCAGTGGTGCGAAAGAGAGGGCGCCCGCTCAAGCGCAAGTGTAGCCATTGAGCTTCCTGGAGGACATTTTGATAAGAAGAAAGTGGCTGACATCATGAGGGTGTTGTCCCCACAAAGGAGAGCATGGGTAGTCGCCCTCAGGCCAGATCAAGAAGCTTATAGCACTCATGCCCTTTTAGAGTGGAAAGAGGGAGTACCGGAGAGCTTCAAAAGGAAGAGTTTCCCTTTAGGAGGCAAGTCAAAACTCCAGTGCACCTGAGAGTTCCAGGAGGAGACCAATCCACACCTTCAAAGGAGGAGCAGGACCAGGGGCCAATATCCTCCCCTCCACCCTTGAACATGATTGGGTTAGACCTCCTTAGTGCTCTAGGAGATTTTGTGTCAAGGTGTCACAAAAGCAACACAGTGTGTGTGGAAGCTGGGTACAGGAAGCTGAGGATCTTCTCAGGGAAACAGCCTGTGCCAGTCTGTGAGGAAGAGTTTGATGTCTGGATAGAGCAAGCCATGCAAGCTCTAGAAGGATAGGAACTACCAGAGGCCCAAAAGAAACAACGCATAAGTGAGAGTCTAAGCGGAGCCGCTGCAGAAGCTGTCAAGAATCTGAGGTTCAGTAACGCCACCTGTACTGCCTATGATTACTTGGTTATGCTACAAGAGGAGTTCGGGCGACTGGAGAAGGCGGCTGAGCTGATATATCAATTTGAACACACCCTCCAACAGCCAGGGGAACGACTTTCTGAGTACATCCGTGTAATAGAATGTATAAATATGTATAAATAATCAACTCCATTTTTAAGTAGAAATTAACTTTGACATACTTAGCTTAACTCATAGTTTGCATAGAGTCACAACCTGGTAGTCATTGTGGTTAAGCATGTAGTAGCCTGATTGTATAAGAAAAGTCCTTTGCTAAACTAAATTAAGCAGTATAATATAAGATAAGAATATACTGAGTTTATATAATTTTTAGAAACGTATGTGTTAAGACATAGCCCCTCCTATCTTTCTTTTACATATAAGCCACTCTAAAAATCAATAAAGGCCAGAGATCTAATGAACACACTATCCGTTTCCAAGTGTCATTTTGATTTCTCACGGATCCGGGGGTCACTGAAAATTATCTTGCATTTACCTGAAGTACACCTGGGTGGCGGTATTACCTGCTTCAGATGGTGGCAGTGGTGGGGATGAAAAAATCACCTTTGGTAAGAAGAATCTTTTTGTCTTTTAGACAGACTGTTTTCTCTTACCTTAGCTCTGATTTAAATTTCATCTCAAACTAAATTTATTTAGAAGAGGGATACGAACCACGCCTTGGTGTATAGGGGATTTTTTGGGAAAATTTGCCTTTGAAAGTACCTTTGAGAAGGTCCTAATTAATTAGAAGCGTTTTGGGAACGCTGTAAAGTACCTTTGAGAAGGTCCTAATTAATTAGAAGCGTTTTGGGAACGCTGTAGAAAAGTGTACAGTCCTTTTGGCAAGGAGCTGAAATGGTAAATGAGAATTATATTTCGGTGATCCAACCTACTTTCGCTTTTCTATCTGTCGCATAGAAGTAATAAGATAATTTGTTGTGTAGATACACTGACTGTAGGGGGCGGTTTGCACCATAGAAATGCAGTCCGGATGCGTTCCAGGTGTTTTTTTTACATGCACATTTTTGATGCGTTCCAGTGCAGGAAGGATGCAGCATGTTCTGTTTTTTCTTGAACTGAAGTGCACTGGAACTGCAAGCACTGGTGTGAACTATGCCATTGAAGACCATATAACCTGCTTTCCATGCGTTTTTTTCAGAATTTTTATTTAATTTTTTTAAAACTCACTGGACTGCATGTGGTGTGAACTGGCCCTAAGGTTAAACAGTCAAAGTGGTCTACAGTATTAGAAATCTCCCTTGCTTATATCCAAATATTGTGAGAGTGGTAAGTACTTTTGTATGTATGATAAATGTTGTCACTGTGATGCAGATGGGACAAAGGGGTTTTAGCTATACTATACAAGCCAAGGTTTTAAGAAAGGAAAGTTGTTGTTAGTATAGGGAATTCTCTTCCCTCTGCTCAGAGAAAAATGCTTACATTTTATGTGTGTGTTTGTTGTTGTCTTGGAATTCCAATTTAAAGTATAAGTTGTTTTTTTCTTCTGAATGCAAACGGATTGTTGAGTAATTGATATGTCCTTTGATCCTGCCAAGTAGGAGAGCGTTGCTAAAGTGGGCAGGTGAGAGGGACAGAGTAGGGTACTCATCTGTGTGTGGTACTTTATTTGAGTGATTCCTCCTATCCAAAGTATTGTTTAGCACAATACACAGAGGTATATGTCCGCTATTTCACTTCAAGTGAAAGAGGGGATCAAACAACCGACCATACCTTTGTCAACGCTTTTGCGCAAAGCATACTGCTATATTTGCATTCCATATTCAGCGAGTCCGAGAGACTTGCTGAGGTGGAGAAAATGTTAAAGAAGGATTTGATTCAGAAACGTTATCTATATAGATTAAAAAATACATGTTTATTGTTAAAATGTTGCAACTATTGTCAGTCTATTCATGAAATGTGTTGGGCCCATATTCCCATGTCCAATGCATAGTTAATTGGAAACAGGAAAAGGGGAATGTGACGTCACTGATAAATTACATGTATGCGCTGGTACCAAATGGTTTTTTTGAGGAATCTGATCAGATACAATTTTTTTTTAGAGTAGAATTTCAACTTATACATGGGGTATTTTGATTATTTCAGTTAGGTTCTGTTTCCACTATTGCAACCCCAGATTTGCGTGATTTGCAGTGTGACTTTGCAATGCGATTTTTGATGCAATGTCATGCAAAAGTGTGAGAAAAGGTCACACCGAAGTAGGAACAAAATAGTGCAAGAACCTTTTTGCGTCGCTGCGACTTGAGTCGCACGAATTAAAACAAGGATCATTGAATTACATGGGTTTTTGACTTGTCATGCGACTTCACATGTGTCAAGTCGCACAGCAACTCACAGTAGTGAAGACAGAGCCTTAGGCCCCATGCACACGAGA
Organism: Rana muscosa; assembly: GCA_029206835.1. Classification (NCBI taxonomy): domain Eukaryota; kingdom Metazoa; phylum Chordata; class Amphibia; order Anura; family Ranidae; genus Rana; species Rana muscosa. The sequence continues at coordinate 156,274,325 of CM055123.1, read as the reverse complement.
CGCTGTTATTTGCTGTTGAACGCGTGTTCAGAGGCAGTTGGACGCTTTTTTCAACTGCCCCTGAACCCATTCAATGTTATCCTATGTGTCCATGCACACACTCTCGTTTTTTGGCGTTTACAAGCAGTTGCGTTTAACCTCGTTTTTCCAGAAGCAAAAAAATGGGTTCAGACGCAAAAGTTTTCCACGTTTCAGACGCTAAACGCCGCTAAACGCGGCTAAACGCGGTACCGGCGTTTTGCCGCATTTGCGTTTATAAGCGTTTTTAAAGGTGACCTATTTTTTAACATTAGAAATCTCAAAAATGATGGCAAATGATGAAAAACTATTAAAAAATATAAAAGAAAACTGTAATTGCTTGCATTGCATTGTGGACAATCCACAACTTGTGGCAGGTAACGTGGCAAGTGGACAATCCACAGCTTGTGGCAGGTAACGTGGCAAGCGGACAATCAACAACTTGTGTCAGGTGACGTGGCCAGGTGACGTGGCCAGTGGACAATCCACAACTTGTGGCAGGTGACCTGGCCAGGTGACGTGGCCAGGTGACGTGGCCAGGTGATGTGGCCAGTGGACAATCCACAACTTGTGGCAGGTGACATGGCCAGGTGACGTGGCAGGTAACGTGGCCAGGTGACGTGGCACGTGATGTGGCCAGGTGACGTGGCCAGTGGACAATCCACAACTTGTGGCAGGTGACATGGCCAGGTGACGTGGCAGGTAACGTGGCACGTGATGTGGCCAGGTGACGTGGCCAGTGGACAATCCACAACTCGTGGCAGGTGACGTGGCTAGGTGACGTGACAGGTAACGTGGCCAGGTGACGTGGCAGGTGACATGGCAAGTGGACAATCCACAACTTGTGGTAGGTGACGTGGCTAGGTGACGTGGCAGGTAACGTGGCCAGGTGACGTGGCACGTGATGTGGCCAGGTGACGTGGCAAGTGGACAATCCACAACTTGTGGCAGGTGACGTGGCCAGGTGACGTGGCAGTTAATGTGGCCAGGTGACGTGGCAGGTAACATGGCCAGGTGACGTGGCCAGGTGACGTGGCAAGTGGACAATCCACAACTTGTGGCAGGTGACGTGTACAGGTGACATGGCACGTGATGTGGCCAGGTGACGTGGCAAGTGGACAATCCACAACTTGTGGCAGGTGACGTGGCTAGGTGATGTGGCAGGTAACGTGGCCAGGTGACGTGGCAGGTGACGTGGCAAGTGGACAATCCACAACTTGTGGTAGGTGATGTGGCAAGTGATACGCTAAATACAAGTACACTGCTGCTCTCTCAGCTGCTGCTACTCACTCTGGTCTCACAAACTGGCTGAAATGGTTAAAATTTACTGTTTTTTGAGCTTAGGGAGGGTCTTATGATGAAACGCTTATAAACGAAAACGCGGTAAAACGCCGCTAAACGCGGCCGCAAACGCGGCAAAATGCGCGTTTTTAAACGCCGGTTTCAGCGTTTAAAAACGTGTGTTCAGCAGAGTTTGCACCTGCGTCTTGTGTGCATGGGGCCTAAGAGCCTTGGAGTCTGACTTTGGGGACTGTTTTAATTGTGTAATTGCCTATCCTTACATTATTGAAGTTAAAAGGTGTTGTTTTTCTTTTCAGTTTCGACAAATATAGTTTTGTTGATGTTGAGAAAAAAAAAAAAAAGCGAACTTTTGCATTGTATAAGGACATTGCCTGTTACAAGACAAGGGAATGGATATTTGTGCAAATGGTTTTAATTTGTGTTTAGGCTGCATGAACAATGATTGGGGATTTAAAAATGTTTGATTTTCTTTTTTTTGGTTAAATACAATCACACATATGCAGTGCGAGTTTGAGCTCTGTTTTCACAGCTAATTGACAAAGTAGTTGTTCAGCGCTTCATGTCAGTTTTTGATCAGGATCAGGTCAGGATTGCATATCAGGTCAGGATTTTATACTGTTTACAACTGAATGACATGTGCGATTCAGAAGCGTTCCCATAGAAGTCAATGGCCCTGAATTCGCACGTAAGCCGGACCGCACTGCCTAGAAAACGCACACCTTTTTGGGCAGTGCGGAGTGCGAATGCACCGCAGGTGTGTGAGCCAGCCTCATCCAAGGAAGTTATGTATTCCTGGCGCTACGCCAGAGGAATTGTGGTTGGTAAAGAAAAAGGAAGTAACTTAAGGTTTGTGTAATCCTATGCACTAGGGAAAAATATGAAAAAAAAAAAAAAGTAATGGTAAAAGGTGCTTAAAAGATGTTCAAAGGGCAAATATGGAAAACATTTCTAAATGAAGAATGAGTGGAGTGGCCAAATGGATGTGAATAAAAGGAGAAAGTGGTTGTATTGTGTTTAATGAATGCACAAGGTATTATTTGATTAGTAAAGTATCTTAAGTGTTTGTTTAAAATGTACACAAAGAGATGGTTGTCTCATATTGTGTTTTCTTGTTCAGGGAGTAGAAGTTATTAGGCCCATATTCCTGATAATATATATTTCTCTAAAAGTTTGGGTTAAGTAACCAGGATATACAAAATAAATTGCTGCATATATTGAGTCCATGAGGTACTAAAATATGATGGGAAAGTTTGTTTGAATAACAGTCAGAGTGACTATTCTTGATATATTTACCTTTTGAATTCCCAGAGTTTCAATCATGAAGTGTTAATGATGTAATGAAGTTTATCCATCAATGTTTTGTTTGTTGCTGATGATCAGATATATTTGAAAAGTTAGGAGGCTGACTTCTGAGTCAGAATATGTGTTTGGGTAAAGTATTCTGTTCGGAGTTCCTCGGGTCCACTTGGGTCCCGGGGATAGAAGAAACTAAAGTTGTTTAAGTTTTATTGAAGTCCTTCTGTAATACTGGATTTGAAAAAATGTTTAGTTAAACATATTGAATCTATATAATGAAGACTGTTGCTGAGAAACATTTTATATTTCTGCATGCTTTACTTATGTTTGAGTTAATGAGGAATATTATTTTTAATACCTCCAATGGTTAAGGCCTTAATTGATCAGGTAGATTCTGTGATTATTCATGTTGGATGAGGAATATCTGCCCCAGCCAGCCAGAAGAAATGCCCATCCCATTCCTACCCTATACCCCATTTATAACCCTGCCTTATACCCTATCCGGATGAAGAGATGACTACAGCTTTTACATGGAAATCTTCGTTGTTCATCTTCGTTGTTCATCTTCGTTGTTCATCTTTGTTGTTCAAATGCCATGGGAGATGCTGAGATGAGTAAAGGCGGACACCTGCTGGAAAATATTCCTGGAATGACACCTTGAGGGTTAGCCATGACGCACGCCCAAGGTCTACGAAAGTCCAGTGAGCATCACAAGGGAGTGATCCAGATATGCCAGCCTGAAGCCCAAGTCTAGCCCAATGCATCAGTTCCCGTCTGTCTGTGGATATCGAGTTCTATCCTTACAAAGAGGCAGGGTTTTGGGGTAAAAGGATCTCTGTAAAATATGGATAAACACAGAATCGAACCAAAAGTTTTGGGAAAAGTTTAGGAGAATGAGAATTATAATGTGGACATTTCTTTTTCCTTCCCTTTCATTAATTTATTGGACATTCAGAAGCCATACAAGAGATTTTTTTTGTGCTTTTCTTTGGGACAATTTTTTATTTGGCCTAAAGGCTGTCATGCCCCTCCCACTTGCATTTAAGGACTGTCACGCCCTCCCCCCTTTGTATTTCATGGACAATTGCTATGAAGCTGAGATTATCTGTTTATTGTTCTCTATTTTTATGAGAAAGTAGTCCAGGTGAATGTTGGGGGCTTCAGGGTTTGTGATTATCACGTTCGTGATAAAAGAGGGGATTGTAATAGAATGTATAAATATGTATAAATAATCAACTCCATTTTTAAGTAGAAATGAACTTTGACATACTTAGCTTAACTCATAGTTTGCATAGAGTCACACCCTGCTAGTCATTGTGGTTAAGCATGTAGTAGCCTGATTGTATAAGAAAAGTCCTTTGCTAAACTAAATTAAGCAGTATAATATAAGATAAGAATATACTGAGTTTGTATAATTTTTAGAAACGTATGTGTTAAGACATAGCCCCTCCTATCTTTCTTTTACATATAAGCCACTCTAAAAATCAATAAAGGCCAGAGATCTAATGAACACACTATCCGTTTCCAAGTGTCATTTTGATTTCTGACGGATCCGGGGGTCACTGAAAATGATCTTGCATTTACCTGAAGTACACCTGGGTGGCGGTATTACCTGCTTCAATCCGGAGGTTGAACAAGGTGTTATGTAAGATTGTACTTAAAAAAGGAATGGAACTCTCTGCTATAGATCAAGCCAGGATGCAACAAATTCTAAGAGGAGCCCTGCGTTTTGATCCAATTTGGCTCCATTTGAAGACCTCAGGGGGTGTCATGTCACTGAGCTACCCTGACCTAATCCGGGTAGTAAGAGATGAGGAAGCACTGCTGAATGATCAACAGTCAACTACTCCATTGAAATCTATCCCCTTTGCTGGAGTTAGGTCGGCAATGACTCATGAACAGGACTCTGAGGTAGCTACTCTAAAGTCCCAAATGGCACAAGTTATGGAGATGTTAACTTCACTTATGGCCAAGGTCTCAGAGACCGGGAAGGGAGAAGACACGCCAACCAAGGTGACTGTACCTACTCCCTCACCTAGGAGCACAAGGGATGAAGATGTCTGCTTCAATTGTGGAGGAACTGGACACTTTCGACAGATGTGTCCCAGCCCGAGGAAAGCTGCCACACCATCCCGCAAGCCGGAAGGAGATCAATGCACAACAGGCTCCACAAACCCCGGAAAATCCGGAGAAAGAAGGAAGCAAAGTTACAAATTACAGAACCTGCCAAGAAGACCTCTCCACGGAAACTTCCAGATAAACTTGTAGGGCCCTCTCCAGTGATCTCAATCCAGGTAGAAGGAATCTACACAAAGGCCCTTCTCGGTATCGGAGCCCAGATGACTCTCCTATATCTTGACTTTTACAATAGGCACCTCAGGCATTTACCATTACAGAAACGAGAAGACCTGGAGATATGGGGCATTGGAACACAGAGTTTCCCCTATGATGGATACATCCCAATCACACTCACCTTTGATCCCTCAGTGGTGGGAGGAACGGAGATGTTTGACACTCTGGCTGTGGTCTGTCCTAGGCCACCTGAGGCCAACAAGAGCTCTCTGATTATAGGAACCAACACTGACTTGGTAAGGAGGCTGTTGACCCTCCTGATGGAAGAACAGGATACCCTGACCACAAGGGTCCACCCCTTGTTGCAGCAAGTTTACCAGCGCTTAGTGATGGAGAAAAAGGCCCCAGGAGAGGGGGTTGGGAAAGTATGGAAGCTGGATAAAACAGAAAAGGTACTGCAGCCAGGAGAGGTGACCTGTTTGAGAGCGTCTGTAAACCTCACATGAAAGCAACTCGGCCCTTTCATCATCCTTGAATCTGGCCCTCGAGAGAAGGAAAGGGGAATAGAGTCATGGGAAGGTTTCAGTGAGTGTCAGAAACACCTCTGACACACCTTTGAGGGTATCAGCCAGAATGCTGTTGGGTCAGGTGAACCAGGCCACCCCAGTGGGCCCATCTGCTTTGAAGAAGCCACAGGGAGAAGAAGACATTATAGGGAGGCTCTGTCTTGAGGACGAAAACCTCCCACCAGCTTGGAAGAAGAGAGCCAGGGCCCAACTTGCTCAATGGCAGAAGATCTTCTCAAGGGATGAATTTGATGTGGGGTGTGCGATGAGTGCCACCCACAAGATTCGCTTGCAGGAGGATAAGCCGTTCAGGGTCAGGGAGAGAGTCCGACGGGTTCCTCTAGGAGATGTGGAAGACCTGCGTGAGCAACTGTCCGATTTAAAGAGGACAGGCATAATCCAGTAGTCTCAAAGCCCCTATGCCTCTCCGATAGTGGTGGTCCGAAAGAAGAATGGTTCTTTGAGGCTGTGTATAGACTACTGGACACTGAACGGAAGAACTATACCGGATCAGTACACCACTCCCCGGATAGAGGATGCGCTACAAAGTCTGTCTGGAGCCAAGTGGTTCAGTGTAATGGATCTGAAGAGTGGCTACTACCAGATCCCCATGCACCCTGAAGATCAGGAGAAGACAGCCTTCATCACCCCTGTGGGGTTCTTCGAGTTCAACCGGATGCCTCAAGGGTTGTCAGGAGCCCCTGCTACTTTTCAAAGGCTGATGGAGAGAACGGTGGGGGACATGAATCTGATAGAGGTGCTGGTGTACCTGTACGACGTCATCGTGTTTGGGAAAACCCTAGAGGAACATGAAGAGAGGCTGGGGAAAGTCTTGAAGAGGCTCCATGAGGAGGGCCTGAAACTTTCCCCAGAGAAATGTCAGTTCTACCAGTCCTCAGTTAATTACTCGGGCCACATTGTATCTGCAGCAGGGGTAGCCACAGACCCAGAGAAGCTGGATGCTGTCACTTCCTGGCCGAGGCCTACAAATGTGACTGAGCTCCGGTAAAACCTGGGATTCTGCTCCTATTACAGGAGGTTTGTGGAGGGGTTTGCCAAGATAGCCAGGCCCCTCAATGAATTACCTCAATGAATTACTGAGGAATGAAGGAGAGAATTCAGACCAGCCAGTGAAGTCTACCATGGGGCCCAGGAAATCTGAAGAGTCCATCCAGGGTCAGTGGACCCCCAAGTGTGAAGAGGCCTTCGACCAGCTGAAAGAGAGTCTGACCACCGCCCCAGTATTGGCCTATGCAGATACCACCAAACCTTACGAGCTGCATGTGGACGCCAGCCGAGATGGGCTTGGTGGGGTGCTATACCAGAAGCACGATGGTCACCTACGGCCGTTGCTTATGTGAACAGAAGCCTGACACTCGCTGAGAAGAATTACCCCACCCACAAGCTTGAATTCCTGGCCTTGAAGTGGGCTGTGGTAGACAAATTGAAAGACTACTTATACAGGGCTGAATTTGTGGTTAAGACGGATAATAATCCACTTACCTTCTGACCACCGCCAAACTGGATGCCACAGGACATAGGTGGCTGGCTGCCCTCTCAAGTTTCACATTCAGCCTTAAGTACCGACCAGGAATTGGAAATAGGGATGCGGATGCCCTATCCAGGAGATCCCATACTTCCACTGATCTTTCCGAAGAGTGGGCCCAGTTGACACCGGAGGGAGTGCGAGCCCAATATAGGGGGACGTAACTTCAAGCCAAAGGAGGATCAAGGGCCAAAGAAATTGGGGTCTCAGCTGCTGGAGTACCCAGATGTTACTGCAATGTGACCCAAGTTGGAGAAGAGGGCTTGCCCAAGTTATCCAAGAAGGACTTAAGGAGGGACCAATTGGAAGACCCATTAGGGAAGCTAATACTGAAGGCCTTGGAGAACCAACGCCCTGAATTGCTCCTAACCAACTCTTCCAGAGAGGCCTGCTTATTGCACCGGGAATGGGATCGGCTACAGATACATCAGGGGGTGGTCTACCGAAGGGGCCCCTCTGATGATCTGGAAGAGAAGTGGCAGTTATTCCTACCCACCAAGCATAGGGAGGCGGTCCTAACTGCTCTCCACGACCATCATGGTCACCTGGGACCGGAGAGAACCTTTCACCTTGTAAGAGACAGGTTCTCCTGGCCCTGTATGCGGGCCGAAGTAGAGGGCTACTGCCATTCTTGTGTCCGGTGCATACAAAGGAATACTTTGCCACGTCAGGCAGCCCCAATGGGCCATCTGCAGAGTCAAGGACCCATGGAACTGGTGTGCATTCACTTCCTTTGTCTAGAGCCTGATCTGAATGGAAAAGGGAATGTCCTGGTAGTGACAGACCATTTCACCAGATACGCTCAAGCATTCCCTACCAAGAATCAGAAGGCCTCAACAGTAGCCAAAGTGCTAGTGGAAAAGTTCTTTGTGCACTATGGTCTACCCCAATGTCTGCATTCAGATCAAGGAAGAGACTTCGAAAGCAGACTGATAAAGAAGCTGTTAGATCTGTTGGGCATCCAAAAGACTAGAACAACCCCATACCACCCACAAGGGGATGCTCAGCCTGAACGATTTAACCAGACTCTTTTGGATATGTTGGGGACATTGAACTCAGAGAAGAAACAACACTGGAGAAAGCAGGTGGCTGCCATAGTACATGCCTACAACAGTACTACCAGCGATGCTACTGGATACTCCCCATATCGGCTGATGTTTGGAAGAGATGATCTGGTTACCAGATCATACCTCTGCAACTTCTCACAAGGGGTATGTGGATTGCTTAAGGAAGAGTCTGAAGATGACATATGAACAGGCCCAAGCCTCATCTGACCAGAGGGGATTGAGGAATAAAAGGAACTTCGACCTCAAGGTTAGGATACAAGACTTACAGCCAGGGGATAGGGTATTACTAAGGAACTTGGGTATTCCCGGGAAGCACAAGTTAGCTGACCAGTGGAAATCCCAACCATATGTCATCTGCAAACAGTTACCTGGTCTCCCGGTATATCAGATAAAACCAGAGGGGAGTGTGGGCCCACTGAAGACTTGGCATAGGAACCACCTGTTGCCCCTTTCTGAAGCAGTTCGCCTACCCCCCGCATCAGATCCACAAGAATCCTCTTCAACCTCCCGAGTATCCAGGCCAGTTAGCAGGTCTCAGTCGACTCTTGCAGATGTAGAGGACAAAGACTCTGGAGAAGAAGACTCTGAGGGAGAGGAGATGGAATCTGACTGGTTATGGCCCTCTTAAGCGCCAGAACCCATGACCACTTCGCTGTCACTTCCTGAGGTAGCAGATAGTGGGATTCTTCACCCAGAAGCTCCTGAATTTGTGCCCTCTAACATACTCACCAAGGAAATAGAGGATAACCCGGACTCTTTGCTAACAGGAGACCCTGAAGAGGCTCCATCTCTATCTGAAGAAGAGCCAGATTCTCCTAAAATTACAGAGCCCAGCATGCATGGATCAGAGGAGAAAGCCCCTGAAGAGTCCACAGAGACAGCAGGTCCTAGTGCTCCTGAGATTGGGACACCCAAAGAACAGAGAAGGAGAGTCATTCACCCCCCTAAAAGACTGACATATGATCAAATGGGTGCATGCTCTGAAGAAGCAGTTCTTGCTTCCAGGAGAACAGTTGAGACGCCTGGTCCTTCCACTGTGAATTTGGTGGAAGGCAACCCTAGCTCACCCCCTGGCACAGCTGGTGAGGCCGTACCAACTGAGGTGGCCTGTAGACAGGATAACCTGTCCTCCAAAGTTTGGTGGGAGGTTCCTCTGTCGGTATTGTGTAGTCGCCTAGAGGCTAAAATGCAAGAGAGAGCAAGGATCCTTGATATCTTTGGGGACCAAAGACTTTAGGTGGGGGGAGTGTTTAGCGGGGTTCTACTGTCATGGACTATTGTTATGTGTGTACACCCCAAACTTCCTTATATGTTCCAGTAACAACTTTATAGACTATTGTTTACTTATGTTCAGTAATGCGTGTGAAACTTATGGTACAGGGAGAGAGAGACTCCGTTGCCATGGATACCTAATAGACTATGGTACCCACAGTGCAGATGTACTCCCAGAATGCATTACAATCACCGCACAGCCTGCTGGGGGAGGTTACTTAAAGGAGGGGAGGGGCCACGCTCGGTCTCTCTGGACTTCGCCCTCAACCAAGCAGGAAGTCTGTGTGAGGCCTGCTGCCGGAGCGACTAGGCCCAAAGCCTGGGCCTGTAGTTTTGCGGAGGATCATCAAGCCAGAGAGGGATCTTTCCGTGTGACCAGCTCGCGCTTCCCAGAGACCGGGGTCATCCACCAACCGACATCTACGGCGGCTGTGAGAGGGACCGGAGACTGTATGTTGCGGAGAGGTCGCGGATCGGGGTACCGACAACGGATTGTGTCAGGCGGACTAGGCCTGTTTGGGTGGGCGGACACCTTCCCAGAATCTACAACTGGTTGTTAGGCCTATGACTTTTTAAGGCCCACCATCATCCGAATAGTGAGCCGCACCTACACTAGGACGTAGCGCAGCGCGTGGTAGCTGCATAGTTAAATTTGCCATTATATTGACTGAGAGTTTAACTCCCAAAAGAATTGAGGAAGTTTAGCTTACATCTTTAATCTCCTTTGGATTACAATTATAAAGTGCACCAAAGTTTTGCTAGCGAAGACTCCCACCATTGAGGAACTCGTACAGAAATCTTAGTCAAACCTGACTGGAACTAATATTGACGGAACACAGGGTGATATTGCCCACTAGGGGGAGCTTGCGAGCTTGAGATTGTTTATCCATAGGAAGTAAACATTAGTATATTGTAGAACCTTTATCTGGTACACATTATTGACTCTTGCAGGGCCCTGCAGAGTCACTTAAAGTTTTAAGAAATAGATATATATATAAACCTGTTTTATTATCTTTGATAAAGTAAACTTTACCTTTGTTTAAGTATATACCTGTGTGAAGTACCTTTATTAGCCTGAAGGACCCCAATGGAGAAAGGTAATAGATACATGTGTACTTAATGTGGTATATATATATATATATATATATATATATATATATATGCAGAATTGTGTTCCCCTATAACCAGTGGGTTTACAATTTCTTCCACTACCAGTTGTGCCAAGGGAGGTTTCGAGCCAGTTAAGGGGTTGAGAATCAGAGGGCAGGCCAAAACAAAACCAGTAGCTCTTACGGGGGTAGTGCAACAGTGAAAATATGCAGAGCACGCTAGGTTGTAACAATAATGAAAAGTAAATTGCATTTACACACACATGGACATGTAGCAGGTGAGCTCCTGATTGAACAGTGATGTCTACTCAGATCTGCTCAATTCACATAAATCATTGAACTGGATGGAAATTCCACTGCATGAATTTGTGTGTCGTGAAATTTGATGTGATTATTTTACTCCATACATGCTGAGATTGTCATAACTGCTATAAACACATTCCAAATACTGTATATGAGCTACTTATCTGTAGGACAGACCTGGAGGCGCTGGCGCAGACACATCTGCTGTGCCGCATTACCTCAGCAAAAGTCTCAATGCATCCTATTGTAACTAAATAATTGTAGGGATCTGCTGCTCTCTGCTGTCTGTATTTGTGAATACCAGTGCTCTTAATTTTACACAGTTAATTATGTATGCATTTCCTGGCTCTGGGAGGCTGGGTTACAAATCCCAGAGGCAGGGCCGTCTTAATAGCATCATGGGCCCCTGGGTAAAGTAATGCTCTGGAGCTCCTACAATGGAGACAGCGCGGGTAAACAGACATCAAGTAGGTAGGAGGCAGACAAGCGGAGCTTCCCCTTTTGGGTGGAGCTCTGCATTAACTACATGAACAATCATTCTGTACAGCAAAGAAACAGTGGGAAAATACTACATACATAAAGTAACAAAGCTGTCCTGTGTATATAATATATCTGCTAGATTGATGCCTTCCCAGCGCTCTGACCCCTCTGGACTCACCTATAACAATCAAGCAGGCAGAAGGAGGGGCGAAGGAAGCTGCATCTCTCCGGGCATTCCAAGCCCTTTGGTGCAAACAGTGCTGGACAGCTGGGCTCACCATGACACCATCCACAATGCTACTTCCGCAGGTGGGCTCTCAGTGCTGCCGACTCAGCAGCTCCCACTCCAGCTCCTACCCCGCAGCCTTTGAGTCCTGAGCATTCAAGCTGCATGGGGCGGGGTCAGAGCATCACTGGCGCTCCAGCCCTGCCCCTCCCTGCTGAGTGTGAAATAGGTATTGTTCTGCACAGCACGGCGCACCGCTGCCAGCCTGCCTCCCCTGCGTATCCATCACTCTCAGTGCCATCATGGTGCCCACAATTTTATGGCAGCGTGGGCTCAAGGACCAGCTGCTTTGGGGAAAGTGCAGGGGCCCCCATGCAGCTGGGGCCCCTGGGCAGTGCCCAGGTGTGTCCTCTCATTAAGACAGCCCTGCCCCTGGGTGTAGTAGTATTAAGGCTTGCCTGGCCTGGAACATTGCTAATGTTGTCCCAGTGCTGTCCACTTCATGTTCTACTGCTCAAGGGACTGTTTTGAGAAGGAGCTACAAAGGGAAGAGTGTCCTTATATTCTTGTTCAAGTGTTCTGGAGCATCCCACAGCTTCCTGTCCCGGGAGGCATGGGAATGTCACCTGATCCTGTTGGGAGAGACAGAGGCTGAGCTATAGTAAGTGTGTGGGCTTTTTTCTTTTGTTTTTGGGTCAAACTTAATTTTTGTATGGCTTTTTTTATGGGCTGTGCAAGTAAGTAGACCGCAGACTTTCCATTTACGTGTTAGATTCATTTTAACACTTCTATCAAGCTCGAGTGCTTTCACACTGGAGCGGTGCGCTTGTGGGACGTCAAAAAAAGTCCTGCAAGCAGCATCTTTGCAGTGCTTTAGGAGTGGTGAATACACTGCTCCTAAAGTGCCCCTGCCCATTGAAATCAATGGGCAGTGCCGCCAAAGCGCCGCGGGCGATTTTAAGCCTTTATTCGGCCGCTAGTGGCGTTAAAAGCTCCTGTAAAAGACGGTAAAGTGCCGCTAAGACTAATGTTGATGTAAAGTTATGCACTTGGAGCCTAAAACTTGCATGCATCATACATACTAGCAGTAATACAACTGGGGGAGTCAATGGTCAAAAAGTATCTAGGTGTTCTGGTAGATTATAGACTTAAAGTGGTATTAAACCTAAAACCCAAAATGTAATATATTGCAGCTTACCAAGCATTAGATGTGGTGGCTTACTTTAGTTTTCTTTTCTAGGCTTTTTTCACTCTGTTTTCACCTGGGGATCTGGTCAGTAACACACCCTCCTGTATTAGAGTGCCTCCACTCCAGATGAAGCAGCATTGTCAGTCTCAGTGAAAGGGTAGTGTTGGATACAGTGGCGGATCCAGGGGGGGGGGGCAACAGGGCAATTGCCGCCCCGAGACCATCTGTCACACTCACTTGCTTGCTTTGTTTTGGTTTTTTTTGCGCCTGATCTCTCGAAATTTTGGGACCCGGTACCAGCCGGCCGTAGGACCCCTGGACCCCAACCTAGGCACACATGTAGCCCAATGTCTCTTCTACAAGTGTGCAAAGTTTGGTGTCTGGGGGATCTACGGCCGTGGAGCACTGATTTTTTAAACCCAGGCACCCCTTCCATAGACTCCAATGTTAAACGGTCATTTCTCCAGTGATTTTGCGGACCCGGTACCGGCCGTTCGTAGGTCCTCTAGACCCCAAACTTGGCACGCATGTAGCCCCATGTCTCCTCTATAAGTTTGAAAAGTTTGGTGTCTGGGAGAACCGATTTTTCAAAGCCGGGCACTCCTTCCATAGACTTCCATGTTAAACATCAGTCTAGTCATGGGCACAGTGAGGCATGGTTACAGTGAGGCAAAGTGAGGCAAGTATAAGCCTAGGACACCCTAGGCTTATACTTGAGTCAATACGTTTTCCCAGTTTTTTGGGGTAAAATTAGGTGCCTCGGCTTATATTCGGGTCGGCTTATACTCGAGTATATACAGTACTTTTTCTGCGGCTGCGGCTGCCTCTCTGAGTCTCTCTCTCAGTTTCTCATATCAGCCGATCAGCGGCGCTGAGAGAGAGACTCGTCTAATGTAGTTACGTGGCGCACTGACACGATACTAGGAGCGGAGGAGGAGGTGGGTGGAGCCTCTTCCCTGCACTCGCTGCTAACGCCTGGGCCGCTTGGCGTCTAGCAACGAGGGACGTCAGTGAGTCACGTCAGGCCGCTCCGCGGGCAGGTGCAATAGCGTGTGGCTCCACAGACGGGTAAGAAAGCGGGCGGCTCCGCTTGCGGCGTGGTTTGTTGGCGGGGGCGGCACGGTTTGTGGGCAGACCGTGCTGCTCAGTGTGTTGGCAGCGCAGGTGAGAGTGAGAGCAGGCTCAGTGTGGCAGCTGGCCAATCAGCTAGCCGGGAGCGGGGGAGCAGAGAGATGAGATCATCTCTCACTGCCCGTGCCTGCCCTGCATTCCTGCAGTGACTTCCGCCCTCACTGTGCAGGCAGCAGAGAGATTACATTATCTCTCTGCTGCCTGACTCTGGGAGTCTGGGACACAGCAAGAGACAACCAAAACTACACCTTAGCAGGCAAGTTAGTGACAATCCGCAAGGTGTGGCAGGCGACGTGGCAAGTGACAATCCGCAAATTGTGTCAGGTGATGTGGCAAATGACAATCTGCATCTGGTGGCAGGCAAGTGACAATCAGCAAGGTGTGGCAGGTGACGTGGCAAGTGAGAATCCACAAGGTGTGGCAGGTGATGTGGGAAGTGACAATCCACAAGGTGTGGCAGGTGACGTGGCAAGTGACAATCCACAACGTGTGGCAAGTGACACGCTCAGGGCTCCCACTAATTGCAGGCGACGGTGGCAAGTGACACACTCGGGGCTCCCACTGATTCTGCATTGAACTATTTAATTTCATATTACAATGTAATAATAGAAATAATGCGCTTCAATCATCCTGACACCATAACAACCATGGTGCCGGGATGATTGAAGCGCCGACACCAACCATTTCCCCGATAAATTTCCCACAAAAAAATCATTTTTTGGCAGTGCCCCTCCCGAGAAAAGACTCTGGATCCGCCCCTGGTTGGATATACTAGCAGATTTAAATACTCTGATCATTGTATGCACCCCTGTTAGCGGAAAATAGTTTGTCTCATCCCTGTAACTGATACAATCTGCAGGAGAGCTTGTTCTTTTGAAAAACAACAGACTTACTGGCTGGATCACCAGATGAACATAGAGGAAAGAAAGCCTGAAAAAGAAGTGAATGCAGCCATCACATCTAAGAATTGGTAAGCTGAAATATAATACATGTTTGCTTTTGGGTTTTGGGGCTTATCCAGGGAATATTCACTTTGCTCCTGGGGGACGAGGAAGACCTTTTTTCCCCTGCTGGAGCAAAGTGGATCATGCATTATTTGGGGTTTTTGCCTTCCTCTGGATCAACTGTGGGCATAGGATTGTGTATATGGAGCAGTACCCCCCGGCGGTCAAATATTAATTCACTCTTGTCACACAAGTGGGTGGGCTCGGGGTGCAGTGCTCTGCACCCCAAGCGCACCCTTCTTTGAAGCCAGTTAGAGCCTCAAGCTCTAATCATGTGCTCCTAAAAAAAAAAAAACTCCCATTGGAATTCATGCCTTTGGCGCCCTGCATGTAAATTAGGGGCCGGGCAAATTGATTAGGGGGTGGGGCCCCTGCGCCACATATGGACAGGCTGGCGCTTATATGGAGGTTATCTATTTGTTTTTTTCTTTTGGTTGAAATAGATGGACTTGTGTCTTTTTTTTAACCTGACAAACTATGTAATTGGGAAGGCCCTCAAAGCTCTTCACCCTAATGGAAATTTATTTTAAAGAAAAAGGGAAGAGTTTAGAAAAAACATGTAAATATTTGATGCAAAAAATCACTATTGGACATATTTTTAAAGCAGTGAATCTGACCTTGTGTGGTGCTTTGGCAGCTGATGCTAATATATAAAAAGTTACCATTGGCGCCAGTCAAGCAATAAATTGGGTCTATAAACCACCAACAATATAGCGACAGGACTGCTTCCTGAAGATGTCTCTGGTCTGTACATTTGTTTGAATGGTAAGGAGGAGGAAAGGAGTGTATTAATCCTGCAGAGCTCCATGATTGTTTCTAGGGATGAGTCCGATGTTCGAGTCGAACGCAAGTTTGACTTGAACATCGGTTGTTTGTCAAATTGAAAACATTATGGGGCGTTCGCGGAAAACTTGAGCGCCGCGGAACACCCTATAATGCACTGCAAGATCGCAGTGCATTGGCATCTTATGATTGGCCAAAGCTTGCACCTGACCTGCATGCTTTGGCCAATCACAGCTGGCTCTGCTGAGAGAGCCATATTTGGCCAGAGGCACACTATATAAGGCTGCTGCTTACACGACGGCCGTATATTGTGTAATAAATGAAGAGAGATTAGGCAGCTTAGTGGCGTGCAGGCAGTGTATTTGATATATACAGCTTAGTGCGTGTGTGTAATAAATATATACATATATATATATATATATATAATATACAGTGTGCTCTTAATTTTACATACCCTGGCAGAATTTGATTGGTTGCCCATTTTTCAGAGAATATGAATGATCACACAAAAACATTTTTCACTCATGGTTCGTGTTTGGCTGAAGCCATTTATTATCAATCAACTGTGTTTACTCTTTTTAAATCATAATGGCAACAGAAACTACCCAAATGACCCTGATCAAAAGTTTACATACCCTAGTGATTTTGGCCTGATAACATGCACACAAGTTGACACAAAGGGGTTTGAATGGCTATTAACCGCTTCCGGACCAGCCGCCGCAGTTATACTGCGGCAGGCTGGCCCCCCTGCGCGAGCCGTCGTAGCTGTACGTCGGCTCTTTAAGACGCATCTGGTGGCGTGTGCGTGTGCCCGATGCATGCCCCCGGAGCCAATGCGAGTGCCTGGTGGTCGTGATGACCGCCGGGCACCCGCGATTGCTCATTACAGAAAGAGAACGGGGATGTGTGTGTGTAAACACACACATCCCAGTTCTCTCAGGCGCAAAGAGACTGATCGTGTGTTCATACAATGTATGAACACTGATCAATCTCTTCCCCTAGTCAGTCCCATCTCCCCTTCAGTTAGAACACACATTAGGGAACACATTTAACCCCTTGATCGGCCCCTAGTGTTAACCCCTTCCCTGTCAGTGTAATTTACACAGTAATCGGAGCATTTTTATAGCACTGATCGCTGTATGAATGCCAATGGTCCCAAAAATGTATCAAAAGTGTCCGATGTGTCCGACATAATGTCGCAGTCCCGATAAAAATTGCAGATCGCTGCCATTACTAGTAAAAAATAAAAATAATTTAAAAAAATGCCATAAAACGACCCCCTATTTTGTAGACGCTATAACTTTTGCGCAAACCAATCAATATACGCTTATTGCGATTTATTTTATTTTTTTTACCAAAAATATGTAGAAGAATACATATCAGCCTGAATTGAGAAAAAAATAGCTTTTAAAAAAAATGGGGATATTTATTATAGCAAAAAGTACAAAATATTGTGTGAATTGACGCTCTTTTTTGTTTATAGTGCAAAAAATAAAAATCGCAGAGATGATCAAATACCACCAAAAGAAAGCTCTATTTGTGGGGGAAAAAAAGATGTAAATTTTGTTTGGGTACAGCGTCGCACGACCGGGCAATTGTCAGTTAAAGCGACGCAGTGCCGAATCGCAAAAAATGGCCCGGTCATTGGGCAGCCAATACTTTCGGGGCTGAAGTGGTTAAAGGTAACATCCTCACCTGCGATCTGTTTGCTTGTAATTATTGTGTGTGTATAAAAGGTCCATGAGTTTCTGGACTCCTGACAGACCCTTGCATCTTTGTTAACCTCCCTGGCGGTATGATTATTTCTGATTTTAGGTGCTGAAAGCGGTACAATTATTTTGCATGGAAATTTGGCATTTTATATTGTAGGCCTGTAATTCTTAGGAATAACTCACTTAAATCTGTCCAAACAAGAGTCTAGTAGACATCCCGGGTATGATAAAATTTGAAACACAAAATCATAAATTATAATGTAGCACTACCCCCATAGGAGCTGCTGGTTTAAGTTTTGGGCCTACCGTTACCTTTTCTGTTCACCGCACTCGTGTCAGGGATCCTCCTTGAAGAGCCTTTGTAAATGTTCACACCAACACTTGGATACGTTTTCTTCAAGGCTTTATTTTACCAGTTCCAACAGAGGGATAGGGGAGGTTCAGGTACTTAGCTTTGCGGATCACAGGCACAATCTCAGATCCAGAGGACAAACAGTTCCACGCTGGATTCAGCAACCACTGGATAGGCCTAACTCTCACTGGCCTAGCAGCTGGTGCGGAGATCGTTCAAAAGTCTCTACCACAGACTTGAGGAGTGCCGTCTAGTCGTTCCACAACCTTCTGCCACAAGATTGTGTAACCACACTGACACTTTGCAAACAGTTCCTTCAAAAAGTTCACAGCTCACGGTGCCAGAATCTTTCAGCCGTCCGGCAGCACCGTGAGACAACTGACCAGGATGCGTCCTTCAATTGAGTCCTCAATTGTTCCGCTTCTCCACGCAGGCAAGACCGCTTAGGACCATCCCTGGACTAGTAGGCCCCAGCAACTTCTGGGCCTACTTCTCAGTTGCAGAGCCTCAGGCCAGCAGGCCCCGAGGCTGAAAATGGCTCGTACATCCCTGAGGCCAGGAGGGCCCTCGGGTCAGGATCCGGCAACGAACCCTGAAAGAGCGGTCTCTTGTACCCCCTTACAGAATGCACAGCGGGTTGACCACACCCTCTGAGCTACTTCTGGGAAAGGAATACCCAATACACCCAGCCTGCTGCTTTTCCAACCCTGACCTGTGGTGACAGTGACACCTCGTGTCAGGTGGAAAACGTGCAACCCAGCTAGACTGAAACAAAGCCAACAATTTACATAATTCTTTCTGAGCTTAACTACTGCTCAGACAACTAAATTTAACATATAGCGTCTACCCAACAGGAGTAGGGCGCTACAATAATATAATAAATACCTATAAATAATTATAACAAATAATAATGTAATTATAATAAAAATTATTTAATAATGTAATCAAATCAAAAACCCTGAAATTTGCTCAATTGCAGAATTGTCGCTGTCATTACTTTCAGTATTTTATGTCGAATTTCCCCACAAATCGCTATCGCTCAATTCTGCAAGTGATTCTAATTTATTATCGCTGTTTCCAGGCAGAAAGAACCATTTTTATAATATAAAACGGCATGCAGGACACTGGACAAATCACTAGGGACAAAGAGGATGTGTCATTATTTGATACAGTACTGTAATCTGTAAGATTACAGTATACTGTATGTATTGTGTGTTTTTACTTTTTTGAATTTGGCGCCGATCTCCTCCCCTGTGCGTCGCGCCGCAGAGCTCGGCACTATGAAGCGAGCGAGACACGGCTCGAAGACACAGCAGGGAGACATCGCAGGATCCAGGGGACAAGGTAAGTAACTTTCCCTGTATCCTGCGATGCAGCCCCGAGTCTGGCTTGGGGTTACCACTTTTGGTAGTAAAAACTCACCCCGAGCCAGACTCAGGAATACTGCCAGGGAGGTTCTTAATACACAGTATTAAGAACTGGGGTATGTAAACTTTTGATCAGGGTCCTTTGGGTAGTTTCTGTTGCCATTATGATTTAAAAAGAGTAAACACAGTTGATTGATAATAAATGGCTTCAGCCAAACACTAACCATGAGTAAAAGAAATATTTTTGTGTTGTTATTCATATTCTCTAAAAAAATCATAAATTAAGTTTACACTGGCTTCTCTGCGGTGTCACATGACAGGAAGCTCCACGCTATCCAGTCTGGAACGCGGAAGCAGAAGTCTTCCGCGTTCCAGACTGGATAACGTGGAGCTTCCTATCATGTGACACCGCAGAGAAGCCAGTGTAAACGAAAATCTACATCTCCTACACCTCATGGCCGAGGGGAACATTGCCAGAGCCAGCAGAGCGGCACCAACAGACCTCAGAACACCCCCATCCTCGATGGACATTATTTCCAAGTGAACCTGTAAGTATATATACTATACTTACATTATTTATCACAGTAGGATTATTTTAGTTGGCGCCTCCACCCCCTTCTTTTCTTATACTTCTTGCTGACAGAGGACATGGACACCCTCTGAGGATGGCTGCCTCCTCTTGTTTTTTTTTTTTTTTTTAATCAACAAAAAGGTTTTTATTAATGAGAGCACAAGGCATTACATCTTATACATGACAAATGTATGACACTGTGGATATATACATCAAGAGTATCAACTGTTTTAACTTTCCAGTCTAATATACTTGCACAGACAATACTGGAATCATACTCCTGTATAGATAGGGTAATGCCATATCCAAGTGCTCATTCTACATATAGAGAGAATGGTAGTAAAAATTTAAACTAAAAGTAAGAATATAAAAGAAACAAAGGGAAAACCAAACAGTAGATAGTAATTGAATAACAAACCAACCATTGACGTTTCACCTTGACTCAGACTCGTCAGTTAGAAACAACTCTCATGCCGCGTACACACGATCATTTTTCCCGTCGGGAAAAATTACATTTTTTTTTTTCGCCGAGAAAAACGATCGTCTGTGGGCTTTATGCCGTTTTTCTCGTTGAGAAAAACGGCAGGAAAAACAATGAGAAAAATTAGAACATGTTCTAAATTTTCTCATCGTTTTTTCCATCATTTTTTTCCGCGACAGTTTTCCCATAGGGAGACACTGCCGCGGAGCCCACAGACGGTCGTTTTTCCCGTCAAAGAAAAAAATGACGGGAAAAACGGTCGTGTGTGGGGGAACATGCCGTTCCCTCGTTTTTCATTTTTTTTCATGCCGTGATTCACGGCGGTGTTTTCACCGCCGTGAATCACGATCGTGTGTACGCGGCATCACTGTGGTGTGACAGCAAAGAAGACATGCATGCGTTTAGATAGTCAGTCATTCATCCCTCATCCCATTAGTAGCCTATCCAGGGCCAGCTGTGGCGGTGCCACTTCTGGGGATCTCAACCAGTCCTGCCATATATTGGTAAATTTGTTTGGTGATTTCCTATGCTGATAGGTGTATTTTTCACGGATAAGAGTGGTGTTAACCATTTGTATCCATTGTGCCTCCTGTGGTATACGTGCTGACAGCCACAACCGGGCAATAAGTTTCCTGGCCAAGTATAGCAGTCTCGTAATAGCAATATATATTGGCGGTAGATATAAATCTTTATCCAGACTGCCCAGCAGGCACACCAGTG
Source organism: Rana muscosa (assembly GCA_029206835.1). Classification (NCBI taxonomy): domain Eukaryota; kingdom Metazoa; phylum Chordata; class Amphibia; order Anura; family Ranidae; genus Rana; species Rana muscosa. The sequence continues at coordinate 156,253,538 of CM055123.1, read as the reverse complement.
GCTCCAACCCAAGCTGGACCTGAAAGGCATTATTTATTCTGGCAACAACATCGCTCCAATACCTCACTAATTTGGGGCACCTCCAAAGCATGTGGATGAGATCACCTGGGTGAGCCTGGCATTTGGGACATATGGGAGAGTCACGTCTACCCCATCTATGAAGTTGAATAGGTGTGCGATAAACCCTGTGCAGTATAAACAGTTGAGAGAGTCTTTGTGCTGCCGACACTGAAACCACTGGACCTACCCCCAGTATCTGATTCCACTGCTCACCATCAATGGGACCTACATCTCTCTCCCACCCTTCTCTGCACGGTAGTAAGTCTGGGGCCTGTATGTGTGATAGAAGATGGGCATAGATTCTAGAGATGATTCCCTTTTTCTCCGGGTCAGTGAATATAGATTCAAGGAATGTAGAGTTTTCTAGTTGCAGACTAGAGTGTCTGTTCTGATACCTAATGGCATGTTGTAGTTGTCTGTACTGAAAGTGGTGTCCCCTAAGGGCAGGAAATTCATTTAGCAACTGGGTGAAAGGCTTTAAAACTGAACCATCCAGTATTTGGGCAAGAAATCTGACCCCAGCTCTTTCCCACTCTAATGGATCGGGCACTCTATTCAGTTCCATGTAGAATCGGTTCCTCCATATAGGAGTCTGACGGAAATAACCCGTCACACCCAATATGGACTTGACCCTCTTCCAGATTTTTATTAGTGACCGAATTGTAGGGCAGGTTATAGGGGCTTTAGAGAAGCCCATCTCCATATTGGATAGTGCAGTGTAATTCGTGTCACTGCCCAGGAGGAGACCCCTGTAAGGATCCAGCACCGTCCCAAGATCCCAGCCTGTGAAGTGCTGTAACTGTGCTGACAAATAGTACATTTGGGGGTGTGGAACCGCCATACCCCCCTGATCTCTAGGAAGCTGCAGAGTGGCCAGTTTAATTCTCGCCTCCACCTCTCCATATAAGAGCCCTGAACTGCGAGTCCATACGCTGGAACCAATATTGTGGTATCCAGAGAGGAGCATTGTGTAAGATATATAACAGTTGTGGTGCCCAGATCATTTTTATGAGATTAATACGGCCAGTCACCGACAGCGGCAGCCTACTCCAACTTGCTTGTTTCTGCTGAAATTTTTGCAAAATAGGTTTAAGATTTAAAGCTATGTAGTCCCGTGTTTCCCCAGTCACCATTATTCCCAAGTATTTAAATGATGAAACCACCTGTATGTGGGACACATCCTCCGGCAAAGTTGCCGGCAACGGATCTAATGGTAGTAAGGCAGATTTATGCCAATTGATGGCAAATCCCGACAGCCGACCAAACTGGTCTATTAGTTTCATTACTGCTCTCAGAGAGCAGTCAGTGTCTCCCAAATATAACAGCGTGTCAACCGCGTACAAGGAAATCTTTTCCTCTCCTAGTCCTCTACAGAAGCCTGTGATGTCTGGCGAGGTCCTCACCATAGCCGCTAGCGGCTCCAATGCAAGGGCGAACAGCAGGGGCGACAAGGGACACCCCTGCCGTGTGCCCCGATATAAAGGAAATGGCTCAGAGAGGGAGTCATTTATCCGCACCCTAGCCACCGGAGCAGCATACAGCAACTGCACCCAGGAGATAAATCTATCCCCCAGACCAAATCGCCGCAGAACCTCCCACAGGTATCTCCACTCGACGCTGTCAAAGGCCTTGGCAGCGTAGAGGGAAAAGATGGCCCTATTGCCCGGGTTATCCACCGGTATCTGGGTATTTAGGAACAGTCTTCTAATGTTCAGTGCTGTAGATCTAGCCGGGATGAAGCCGGACTGGTCAAAATGGACCAGTTCCGCCACAACTCCGGACAGTCTTGTGGCCAGCACTCTAGCCAATAATTTGACGTCTGCGTTAAGCAGTGATATGGGTCTATAGGAGTCTGGCTGCAGTAAATCCTTGCCCGGTTTTGGTAATACAATAATAATAGCCTCATTCATAGAGGTGGGTAAATTGCCATCCTCTAGGGCGCTGTTCAGTGTTTTTAGAAGGGTGGGCAACAAAATGTCACCATATTTCCCATACGTCGCTGTGGGTAAACCGTCAGCCCCCGGGGACTTATTATGAGTCATCTGTGCTACCGCCGTTGTCAATTCTTCCAGTGTCAGTGGTGCATTAAGTGCTGTAAGTCCCTGCGGCGCTACCCTGGGAAGAGAGCACTGGTCCAGAAAGTGGGCCAAGTCCTCTTGTGTGGGATGCACCTTGGATGTATACAGGTCTTTAAAAAACTGCGAGAACACTTCAGGTATGTCGGTCGGGCCCGTAACTGTCACTCCGTCTGTGTTTTGAATGGCCTCTATATGAGTCGAGCACTGCTGGTTTTTAGCTACCATAGCTAGTAAATGTCCTGTATTTTCTCCTTCATTGAAGTACTTTTGCTGCAGGAAGAACCTCTTGTTCTCTGCAGCTGTTATCGAGACCTGCCTGAACAGGGCCTGTGCCTCCTGCCAGCTGCGTTCTGTCTCCACTGAGGGTACTGATATGTATCTCTCCTGTCATGGATATGCATTAATGTCTGTCTGCCATCTTACCTTCCTCCTCATGTGTTCATCTAGAGACCAGACCTCCTTCACCTGGCTTCCTTTATAATCTCCTCCCAGCCTGACTCCACCCCAGGCCCTATCACTGAACACTATATTAACCTGTGCACTGCAAGCCTGCTTTGCTGATCAACGTGTTTGTTAGGCATTGTGTGTTTGGGTTCCTGCCTGCCGTGTGCTACGTCTGTCTCTCTGTTACATTATTGGCTTGTCCCCGACCATCCCTGTCTGCTCGTGACCCTTGACCTTCGGCTCGTTCTTCGTTATCCTTGTCTGCTTGTGGCCCCTGACCTTCGGCTTGTTATTCGGTTCTCTCTATCGTGTGCTGCTGCTTCCCCTTATCCTACGGGGCGTGAGCTAGGAAACTCCAGGGGCCGCGACCTGGTCCCAGCCTGCAGCGTAACATCCTCACCACTAGAGGCCCTGGAGAAGACCAGCTGGGTCTTAGACTCCGCGCCCTGGGGAATCTTGGCTCTCGCTTCCGTTGGGATCCCGGTTGTGCTCCTCTGGTCCCGCTTTCCACAACCACCCAGTTTCCTATCCACAGAAGCCAGCCATAGGGTTCACTACCTCGCGGTGCACTCCTGTCCCCCTACGGTGTGCATCTGTCACCTGGCCACAGGTGACCCTGACATCTCCTCTGCCCTAGCCGCCTCATTCATCACCACATTCTCCCACTCTTTAGTTTTAGTTTTAATTGCATTAATCTCATTAATAATAAGACCCCTAAGGTGGGCTTTTAGTGCATCCCAAATCACACCTCACCGGGCAGTGTCTTGATTATGAAGCATAAACTCCATCAGGCCTCTAGGAATAGTATCCGTATCTGGGAATATTGTAAACCAGAAGAGATTTACCTTCCAGAGTCTGCGCTTCGAGCTCGGGGATGTCATAATAGCAACACTGACAGGGGAGTGATCAGATATGTTACGCGGGGCATATTTCACATAATCAGTCAGTGCATATGCTAGATCATTAGATAAACACAGATCTATCCGGGATAAACATTTGTATGTTGCTGAATAGCACGAGTAGCACTGTACAGCAGGATTTTGATCCCTCCACACATCTCTTAGGCCTATTTCCGCTAGGAATTTAGCGAAAGGAGTGTGACCACCCACTTGGGAAGCACTGCTGACTCTAGATGAGAATTTGTCTAGCTTCCTATCCATTACATTGTTAAAATCACCTAGCACCCAAACCGGAACCCCGGGGTATGCAGCCATAAATTGAGCCAACTGTTTCAGGGGATCAAAAGAGAAGGGCGGAGGGACATAGATATTTGCTAGTATACATGTAAAGCCTGCAAGTTTGCATAATAGGAACACATATCGTCCCTGCCTGTCTATCATAGATTGTAGCAATTGGAAAGTGGTCGTCTGTGAGATAAGGACACTGACTCCCCTCGAGTAGGCTGAGTGAACGGAATGAAACTGGGTGGGGTATCCACGGTTTTTAAGTGTAGATATGGTACTTTCCTGCAGGTGGGTTTCCTGCAGGCATAGCACCGAAGGTCTGTAAGCCTTCACCGTGGAGAAAAGTGCCATTCTCTTCACTCCTTCACCCAATCCCCTCACATTCCATGAAATTATGATGCAAGCATTCGACATGTTGAGGTAAATAGGTAATCATGCCATAGAAGCTTTGTCAGGCGCAGAGGCTCACCAATGGGTGCTTTGCGTCTCCACCCGACAGCTTTAAAGATAAAACATAGGTATAAGTACAGTGGCCTCGTCCACTTATTTACATTTCTGGTTGGTAAGATAGTGCAAAAAATTAATGAACTGTTTGTACGGCTTACAACAGCCAATTGTATGAACAAAAGGAAAAAAAATGCCCCGTAACATGGAGCAACAAACGAGAAAAAACAAAAAACAAGGGGAAAAATTAAAAAGGGTTTGTCCGTGCATACAGTAGAGTGTAAGAGAACTTGACGGACAGAAAAAACGAAAAAAGGGCCAAACAAAAGAGTAAACGTGTCCTCGCAGGACAAATGTAGGGGGGGGGGCCCCAACGTCTCAGTACAACTCCGATTCAGAGGAACTTGCGAATCCAACTTGTTAAAGAGTAGCGCAAGTTACAATCGTCGTTTCCTCCGCCTGGCAGGAAAATTAAAGGTGTAGAGGGAGATAAAATAAAAAAATGTCCACAGCTTCTAAATATGACATCCGCTTCTCCTTGTTGAAAGTGAATAAAGACAGGTCCTCTTCAGACCGCAGGTGCTGGTGCTTTCCTGAGCGTGTGCTCCATCCGGTCCAGCCACATTGATGCATTAGCAGGGTTATCGAAGAACTGCGTCTCGCCATTAGCCGCGATTCTCAGCTTGGCCGGGTAAAGCATGGCATATGCAACTTCGTATTTGCGGAGACGCTTTTTAACCTCAGTAAACTTGGCTCTGCGACGCTGAAGTTCAGCAGAAAAATCCGGGTAAAAGGATATGCAGGTATTGTCCATTCTCATAAGGTTGGCCTTGGTCCTGGCTTGATTCAGTATGGAGTCGCGATCTTTAAAGTTCAGCATTTTGAACAGGAACGGTCTGGGAGGTTCTCCAGGCTTAGGTGGCCTTGGTGGGACTCTATGGGCACGTTCCACCGCAAACATCGGTGAGAAGGACTCTTTACCAAAAGTGTTAACAAGCCAGTTCTCAATGAATGACACTGGATTTTTGCCCTCAGCTCGCTCTGGTATGCCTACCGCGCGAACGTTATTGCGTCTCTGCCTGTTATCCATATCTTCTAGGCGCGCAGTATGGCCGTTTATAATGGATTGCATATGGCGGACCTCTCTCTGTAGGGGTGCGACATCATCCTCCACATTGCTCACCCTGTCCTCCAGTCCGGCTGTGCGGTCGCGTAGTTTCTGCAAGTCCTGCCTAACTATAATTAGTTCCAGTTTCACTCCTTTGATCTCAATGGTTAGGGATGCAATTGAGGTGTTGCAGGAGGTTACTGCCGCAAAGATATCCCTCAATGTTGGTTCAGGAGATTGATTGTCCTGGTCTGTGTGTGCTCTGGGGGCCATGACAGGGGCAGATGTACTCACTGTGTCCCATGTGGAGGGCTGTTCCTCATCCTCTGGCCATATCTGCTCCATTGCCTCTTCTGGAGGGTCTATGTCAGGTGCTTCCACAAGCTGGGAAGTTATTTTAGATGTGCCTCCCTTCCCCAGAGCACCGCCGAACATCCTCATGGCTGCCTCTTTTGCTGAGCGCTGGCTCCGGGCGCCATCTTGGCCTCCATGCTCTGCTGAGTGCATGTTGCCTTTCGCACTTCTGCGGGACATGCCCGCCGCCGAATAGGCACTTAATGTACACCGCTGTCTTGGGGAGAGTGAGAGGGACCTTCCGGTGCTGATCGCGGGAGAAGCAGGTGCCGCCGTAACCTTTTATCAGGAGAAATGTGCAGGGTGTCGGCGGAGCTCTCACGCTATGCGTCTTATCCCATCAGCCGCAAGCCACGCCCCCTCCTCTTGTTTTTTAATATACAGATTGACTTAGAAGTGCCATTAGAGCCACTATTACATTCATTTTAAAGGCATCACATCGCTAGGAGCGCCAGAATCCCCCTCCCTTTCTATGATCCAATGAAGTTGTATAAATATTTCAGGCCGGGTTCACACTGGTACGATAAATGCTCCAACATTGGGAGCTCATGTCGCATGACGTGTGTAAATCAATGTTTGCCTATGGGAGCCGTCTTAACTGGTCTGACACAAGTCGGTCCAACTTTGAAAATGCTCCCTGTACTACTTTGGCCTGACTTTGATCCTACTTCAGCCCATTGAATATCACTAAAGTCGGATCACGTTCTTGCCTGATCTGACTTTGGCATGCGACTTGTGCTCCGATGATCTTGAGGGGGAACTCCACGCCAAATAAAATAAAAAAACAGCATGGGTCCCCCTCTAAGATCATACCAGACCCTTCGGTCTGGTTTGGATTTTAAGGGGAACCCCCTACACTGAAAAAACGGCGTGGGGGTCCCCCCAAAGTCCATACCAGACCCTTATCCGAGCACGCAGCCCGGCCGTTCAGGAAAGGGGGTGGGGACGAGCGAGCACCCCTTCCCCTTCCTGAACCGTACCAGGCCGCTTGCCCTCAACATAGGGATGGTTTCTTTGGGGCGAGGGGGCCTGCGCCCCCCACCCCAAAGCACCTTGTCCCCATGTTGAGGACAAGGGCCTCTTCCTGACAACCCTGGCCGCTGGTTGTCGGGGTCTGCTGGTGGGGGCTTATTGAAATCTGGGAGCCCCCACCCTATGTGAATGAAGAATCTCCGGTTCTTCTCCCTCTGTCTTCTGCCGGGTCTCCGACCGATATCTTCTGCTCTTTTGCTCGCTCTTGCTTGGTCTTCTCCATTGTCTTCTTCCCTCTGCTCTTCTTCCGATGTTGACACAACGCTCTCTCCTGCTCTAATGCCCTACTTATATTGGCATGGGGCAGGGTCACCGTGTGACGTCATCCAGAGGGCCCGCCCCTTATGACTTCACCGCCCAGGGCATGACAGGTAGTGACGTCATAATGGGTGGGCCTCCGGTGACCCTGCCCCATGCCAATATAAGTAGTGGCACACCGCGCACTGGGCATTAGAGTGGGAGAGAGTGTCGTGCCAACATCGGAAGAAGAGCAGAGGGAAGAAGACAACAAAGAAGACCGGGCAACAGCGAGCAAAAGAGCGGGCAAAAGAGCAGAAGAATAGTGGAGGAGACCCAGCAGAAGACAGAAGGAGAAGAACTGGAGAGAGAGCCCCGGAGCTGCCCAATAAATTACTTTAAAAACCTGTGTAGTGTGTTTTATTTTTGACACTTTTTTTCCAGGTGAATGGGTAGGGGTACAGTGTACCCCATACTCATTCACATAGTATAGGGGCCAGGATCTGGGGGGCCCCCTTATTAAAGGGGCTCCCAGATTCCGATAATCCCCCGCCCGCAGACCCCAACAGCCAACGGCCAGGGTTGTTGGGAAGAGTCCCTTGTCCTCATCAACATGAGGACAAGGTGTTTTGGGGTGGAGGGCACAGGCCCCCCGCCCCAAAGCACCCACACCCCCATGTTGAGGGCTTGTGACCTGATACAGTTCAGGAAGGGGGCACTCGCTCGTTCCCACCCTCTTTCCTGACCGGCCGTGCTGCGTGCTCAGATAAGGGTCAGGTATGGACTTTGGGGGGACCTGTTTTTTCGGCATTGGGGGTTCCCATTCAAATCGATACCAGACCAAAGGGTCTGGTATGCTCTTAGAGGGAAAACCCATGCCGTTTTTTCCTTTTTTTTATTTGGCGTGGAGTTCTTCCTAAAGATTCATACCAGACATAGTGCCTGGCATTTTCTGGGATCGAAGTCGGATCCCTGTTTATTGAAGTCGGACGCATGTCGGACTTCAAGTCGCAGGGCAAAGTCGGATCCAAAGTAGTATGACTGTTGTGTCGTACCAGTGTGAACCCAGCCTCAAGGATGATCAGTGGAAACAGGATGCACCTGAGCTCAATTTTGAGTGTCATGGCAACAGCTGTAAATACTTATGTACATGTGATTTATTTTTTATTTTTATTACATTTAGAACGATTTCAAACAAACTTCTTTCTTGTTGTCGTTATGGGATATTGCTGGTAGAATTTTGAGGAAAATAATGAATTTAATCCATTTTGGTATAAGGCTGTAACATAAAAAAAAGGTGGAAAAACTGAAGCGCTGTAAATACTTTCTGGATGCACTGTAATGTTATTGCGTCAGCTTTGCTGTCAATGAGAAATACCTTTCCTGTGTCAACTGCCACTTTTTGAAAAGATGCACGTCCATAAATCTTTCTGATGGTCCGATTCCTCCAAAACAAGTTGAATCCGAGGCACTTTTCTTTCTCAAATACAGTACAATGTGATGTTTAAACAATCTTCTGAAGTGTAAAACAGTGACTTTTTCAACATAGTGTTTGCTACAAAGCTAGCAATTATACAGAGGGAACATGGAGAAAAAGCGTGATTTCATCTAATTACTATACTGTCACAGCACCCGGCGCCCCCACCCTCTACCACTCCCCACACCACTTAAATGCGGAGACTCATGCAACTAACACCTGGCACCTCGCAAATAGTTCCTGGAACTCCACACCTCCTGTGTGCAAGACGCCAGACTATCCGATCCCCTGCTGTGGTCGGTATGTTGCTCTCCTCGAACTGGCCTCAGACTTTCTTCCCCCCTCGGTGCCAGGAGCTACCTGTGCCTTTTTAGGATCCAGGACTGAGGTCAGGCCTCCAGGAGTGACCCTCTGCCTCCCATTGCCCAAGTGACTCTCTGCCTGCACCTCCTGCTGCTTTCTCTCTCAGGGTCCAGCACTGGCCCAAGACACTGCCTTCACAAACCCCCTCAGGAGAAGTCAACTGTCACCCAGACTACCCCACCCGGGCCATCTGGCGTCCTAAGCATGAGTCCCTGAACCCTCCTGTCCTCATTTTCTGTCTCCTATTGCTGTTTCCTGGACTGTTAACCCAGTTTCGGCACTCCTGTGGGTATAAGGTGGAAGTGATGTTAGCTTGGGGGCGGGCTGCCGGACATCTCCTCCATCCATGTGAGCACCTCCAGCGGCCATGGTTTAGTATCATCGGCAGGACGGGGACACTGCAGATATGGATTTGACTAGATATTTACTTTGTGAGTTGTTATAACATTGTAATAAACTGCCTATTGCTGCACTACATGGCGCATTGCTTTCTATACTGGGTTCACACACACACAGGAGCTAGGGGGAAAATCACATGCAATTCGGACAGGAATCGCACTGCATTCCTGTTCAAATTGCATGCGACTCTTTGCAGTGTGATTTGCGTCTATTTATTTTGTATGAACGCAAATCGTACTGCAAAGTATCGGTTTTAGTATCGGGAGCATTTTTATGAGCATTTGTGAAAATACTCGGTATCGGCACTGATATTAATACCAGTATCGGTGCATCCCTACTTTCAGTGAAAGGTTTGGTGCCCAGAGTTCAGGTTTAAAATGTTAATTTTAGGCAAAATAGAGTAGCAAATGGTTTGAACTTCTACAGTGCTTTTGTAGTGATTGCAAGCTCTGCTACATCTTTTTCTGGGCCACTGCCAACACATAGTGGTGCTTTAAGATTCAAGTGGCAGTTGCATCACACCTCTGCATACTTTGGACAATTACCAAACCTACAGATTTACCAACACACAAAATGTGTTGCTTTAGGAACAAGCTTGGAGCATGTGAATAACATCTGCTGGACTATGGCTCTTATATTAAAAAGAAAAATGCTGGTACTCAGACTGAAATAGCAATTCATAAACTGTGCCTATAGGAATGTGTAATGTGGCAAAATTGTTGGAGCCTCACACAATCCTATAGTCAGACAGAGCGTGGTAGCCATGGAGGAAGCAGTGTCATAACTAATACTGGAAAGAAGTCAAAGGCTTGCTACTTGTGCCCTGCAGCACAGGGGTGAGACAGCTGCTTCCCAGTTCTCCATTCTCTGTAGATCTTAATCTGCATAAATGAGAGCGCTTCCCCTGGGATTAGGAAAATAGAAATGTCTCCACAGTTTTCCTCCACCCTTTCACTGCTGACGGAGATGGCTGCACAGCAGTTCATGTTTCTCCAGATGAGGCCAACTCATTATTTGGGATTTTCTGCAGCTGGTCCATGAATAACTAAAATTTTAGAGTACTTTGTATTGTACACGGATACCATGTTGCGCTTTAGCCTTTTATTCCACAGCAACGGGTCAACCATAATTACTCCTATGAAGTTAGTCTGAAACCATTTTTTAGAACCATTTTTTTACGGAATTCCTCATACAACTGTTTATTGCTTTTAAAGGAAAAGCAAATACAAAAGTATGTGATAGTTTGTGGTATATCTAAACCCTATGACGAAACTGTAATATATTGTAGCTTACCAGTCTGTAGATGTGGTGGCTGCATCAGTTTTTTTTTCCAGTAGTAAAGAAAGTAAACAAAAATACCAGTTGTTCCTGCCAGAAATCATACTGGTGTCCTTGTAACTTCCTGTGCACTATACTAAAATCTCAAACAAGATTATCAGTCTTCCTAGCAGTCTTCTGTGAAATTTAAACCACCTCCCCGCCATGTAATGGGAGTTCAAATCAGTAGAACAATCTAGCGTAACAACACTGCCCCTCCATACATACAGTACAGTGAGGTAGTGTTGGCACTTTAGGACAGGTAGCGTTACTGTTAGAATCAGTAGGTGAAAACAAAGGAAAATGCCTGAAAAAGAAGAGAGCCAATGCAGCTACCGTATCACCCATAATCTGAAATGCATACACTTTTTGTTTTGGGAGGTTAGCTAAAACTTTAAGTGATTGAATGCACACTGTTTAATTTCCATTTTCCCTTCTATTTCTGTATGTGGATGATGGTACTGTGGAAGATGGCACAAGGCCGGGCCTTGGCACCAAGGGGACTGCATATTTGCGTGCATTAGCGCCGATAGAGTTGTGCTGAGTGCCAGGTTCAGTGACCAGCGGCTCACGATCGCTTCTTACAATCTGGAATTTTCTGAACATGTGACCGCAGTGACAGCCAATCACGTCTTAAAGGGCCGGTGCATAGGGGTTAATTAAAAAAAAATCTAAATACCTTTTTCCAAATTGATATACAACTGTCACATGACCCACATCAATCCCAGCCTGTCTTCAGGGAAACCTAGGCAGGAGGAGCTTCTAGTCCTCTTCTGCTGGTCACATTTTCAAAAAAAAAGCAGCCTTTGGAATACAGAGTAAAATTAAATAATTCATATCAGTAAACTGTTTTAAATTGTCATACAAATATATATTTAAAATCAAAACTTTATTATTTTTTGGCAACAACATGGTGTGGTTGGATTTCTGCCAGTCACAGGCTGCCATGCCCCTCCATCCTGTTTTTTTTTTTTTTTTTTTACAAGAAAATAAACCTCCATCCTGTTTTAGAATAAGAGGAAGGTGAAGCCTTCATTAAACTACATGCAATATCCCGGCCTCATTGTGTTTAGCTGGTTAGTAAGCAAAGAAAAGAGTGGGTTGTCATTTAGCAGTGTGTCTATAGTCACATGGGCTGCTCAGATGTGATAGGTAGGAAATGCTCAGTATATAAACTTACTGAAAACTGAGCATGTGCAGAATTGCAACCACAGCTTCGAAATCCCTAGCTGAATTGGGGACATGAACAGAAGGTGGAGATAGAGAGCGGCAGGATCAACCAGGTTTTCTGCAGAATACAGAAAATGAATCTCATAGTGACTGGGCGAGTATGAACAGCATTGTAATACAGCATTTATTGATTGTTTTTTTTATAATGTGGGTTTAGTGACACTTTACCATTAATAAATATATAAGAAAAATGTTTCTGTACTTAGATACCTAACTTGGGGTCCTAAGGGTACAAAATTAGATTATGACCCACTCATCTCCAAATATTTAAAGTGTATCAAAAGTCAAATTCTTGTTTTTTATAGTGGATGGAGTAGGTAATAGTTTAAAAACCTCTCAGGTATTTTTTCTATCTGCATTCTTTAGACACAACCCCCTCTAACCCCTCTTGTAAAGCCTTTGTACTAGTGAAGACTCAAAATGTTGGAATCTCCCTTACCTTTAGTGCTGGTAACAATGGTTACCAGGATAAATAGGGTGAATCTGTATATCAGGGATACAGACAGCAATTAAAACTGACCATCCTACCCCCCCCCCCCCCCAAAAAAAAAGATGCTTTACAGTTCTTTGCTGAGCCCTTAAGGTGGTACATTGTATTATTTTGTGCAAAAAAATCTGGCTTCTCCCATTCTTCTGGCAAAAGGCACAGACAGTAGATAACAAAAGCAGGGATGTCACACAAAGAAAAATGCTGCTTTATTCTCTACAGTATAGAATAACCTGGTCCAGTTATAATTTCTTCATCCTATTTAGTGTGGTGGGTGTCTCTGCAGAAGAGGACATAGTTGTCATTTCTGCTTAAGGCCCCTTTCACACAGGACACGTCCGTTTTGACGGACTCTGCTTGCTCAGCAGGGATCGATCCGTTGATCTCCGCAGAGCAGGCGGATGACAGGTCCGTCTCCGCTCACTGTGCAGATACAGCCTTGGTAAAATAACAAGGTTTATTCTTTATTATATGTTTGTTACAGCAACTGCATTATACCCTAGCACTTGTTACATCTGTATAAACTGTGTGTATACATGTGTGTGTGTGTGTGTATTGTGGGAGATTAGCTCGTGAGGGATCACCTTTTCTGAATGAAGGTCAGCAAACAGGCACTTTCTTTAAAATCTGGCGGATGCCAGGTTTATTTACAGGAGGTTTGCTAAATAAAAATAAACAAAACAGTAAGTCCCCATTTACACAGGGGCGACTCGTCAGGCGCCTCAGCCGCCTGACGAGTTGCGTCCCATTCTGTACAATGGAACCGTTCTAAGCGGCGCGACCGACTTAGAAAAAGGTTCCTGTACTACTTCAAGACGACTTCAAGGCGACTTCCATTGACTTCAATACAGAAGTCATTTTGGAAGTCTGCTTTGAAGTCATCTTGAGATCGCCCAACACAGTCGCGGCACAAGTCGTGCCGCCCCTGTGTGAATGGGCTCTAAGAGCCGGTTCACACAGGGGCGACTCGGGATCCGACTTCAAGTCGCGCTGTTTTTAAAACTAATGGAAGTGAATGGAGTCGTCTTAATGTACACGACTGCAGTCGCTCCGACTTCAAAAAAGGTTCCTATACGACTTCAATCCGACTTCTAGGCGACTTGTACCCATTGATTTCAATGGAGTGGCCTCCAAGTCGGATCCCCGTTCATAGAGAGGCAACTTTACAGGAAGTTGCCCCTCTGTGAACCGGCTCTAAGGCAAACCCCTCCCACGGAGCTGGTATTTGGTATGAATCATGAGGGGGAACTCCATGCCAAATTTTAAATAAAAAAACGGCATGGGTTCCCCTCCAAGAGCATACCAGGCCCTTAGGTCTGGTATGGATTTTAAGGGGAACCCCCTACGCCGAAAAAAACGGCATGGGGTCCCCCCAGTATCCATACCAGACCCTTATCCAAGCACGCAGCCCGGCCAGGAAAGGGGGTGGGATGAGCGAGCGCCCCCCCTCCTGAACCGTACCAGGCCGCATACCCTCAACATGGGGGGGTGGGTGCTTTGGGGCAGGGGGGCGCCCCACCCCAAAGCACCCTGCCCCCATGTTGATGGGGACAAGGGCCTCTTCCCAACAACCCTGGCCGTTGGTTGTCGGGGTCTGCGAGCGGGGGGCTTATCGGAATCCGAGAGCCCCCTTTAATGAGGGGGCCCCCAGGTCCCGGCCCCCCACCCTATGTGAATGAGTATGGGGTACATCGTACCCCTACCCATTCATCTGGGGGAAAAGTGTCAATAAAAAAAACACACTAGACAGCTTTTTCAAGTAATTTATAAGGCAGCTCCGGGAGTCTTTTTCGGCGTAGGGGGTTTCCCTTAAAATCCATACCAGACCTAAGGGCCTGGTATGCTCTTGAAGGGGAACCCATGCCGGTTTTTTATTTAAAATTTGTCCTGGAGGCGACTTCAAGTTGCTCCAGGTCGCGCAGGCTCAAGTCGTGTCCAAGTTGCCTCGCAGAGTCGCGCTCAAAGTCATGTTGCCCCTGTGTGAACCGGCTCTAAATTAAATCCTTGCCGTCCGGCGCTAACTAAACAAATAGTCTCCTCTCTATACAGTGCGGGGCTGGTCCCCGTCACCCACAAAACATGCGGTAAAGCAAACCTTTTAGTCCAACACCCAGAGCTCCTCTCACTCAGGTTCCTTCCTGAGTCTCAAAACCAGAGCACTGCTTTTCTCTCTTCCTGGTCTTTTAAAGTCCAGCTGAGTGTGGACTCAAGTGGACCAGAACATCCGGACCGGAACCCAGTCTGCCACAGAGGCTGGAAAAACCGGGCCGGATTCTGGTTCAGTCCCTTACAGTGAAACGAATGCGAGGTGAAATATAGCGATTCTCATGTATCTCCCCTCGCATACCGTCACAGTATGTATGTGTGTGTGTGTGTATATATATATATATATATATATATATATATATATATATATAATATATATATAGCGCTCTGATCCCACTGAGTGGGCGCTATGTGTTAAAATTATAATTGTCTGAGCAATAGTTTGGCTCAGAAGGATTGTGTTTCAAATTTTACTCTGTTTCAGTTCAGCTGGTTGCATGATTTTCCTCCTGACAATGGGTGTCGATGTCACCACTGGTCAGGATTGTAAAGGCAACAGGCTGAATGCATTGAGTATCTATTTCTCAGAAGCAGCTCAGGGGGCGTGGTCAACCCGCTGTGCATTCTGGGAGAGGGTACTTAAGAGACAGACACTATTTTGTGGGGTTGTCGTTCGTTGGTGGTGGGCACCGCCCGCCCGATCCTGACCTGAGGGCCCTCATGGCCTCAGGGATGTACTGGCAGTTTCCGCCTTGGGGCCACGTTGGTCTGACGCTCTGTTACTGAGATGTAGGCCCAGGAGTTACTGGGGCCTATTGATCCAGGGATGATCCTGTGTCGCCTTACCTGCGGGAAGAGACCAAGCAATTGAGGACTCAATTGGAGGATGTATCCGGATCACAATCTATCTCGCAGTGCTGCCAGAACGGCTGGAAGATCCTGGCACTGAGAGCTGTGTTCTTTTATTCAGAAGGTAACCCAGGGAAGGGTTGCGCCAGGTCTGTGGCGGAGACTGTTCTATTTGCACCGAGTCTGTGGCAGAGACTATATGTGATCGAGCTACGCATCGGTTGCTAGGCCGGTGAGAGTGGGCCTATCCGGTGGTTGCTGAGTCCAGCGTGGAGACAGTAGTTCCTCTGGACCTAGGAAAGTTCCTGTGATCCGCAATTAGGGTACCTGAGTCCTCCGCATCCCTTCAACCCCCTCTGTTGGAAACTTTAATCATTAAAACCCTTATAAGAGACTGTGTTGGTGCAGACTTTCTTCTGGACAACTCTTCAAGGAAAACCCCTGAGACGAGCATACGGAACAGTAAGGGAACGGCAGGCCCAAATCTAAACCAGCAGCTCCTACTGGGGTAGTGCTACATACTGTATATATATATGTATGTAGCGCTCTGCTCCTGTTGACCAGACGCTATTGTGTAAATTTAGTGGGTCATCTGAATTGTACATAGTTCAGAATGTAATGTTCATGGCTAAATTAGCCTCTGTTCCAGCTTTGGCTATGTTGGGAGAATTTCACACTGTCGCCAGTAGGTGTCGTTGTCACCACCGGCCAGTGTTGGAAATACAACAGGCTGGAGTGTATTGGGTGTCCCTTCCCCAGAAACAGCCCAGTGGGAGTGGTTTACCGCTGTGCATTCTGGGAGAGGATACTTAAGGGGCAGATGCCATTTTTCTGCCTCTCTGACCTCATGGCCCACCTGTCCTAAGGTATGTGATAACACCTCTTCTACCTCGGGGCCTACTGGCCCGAGGCTACATTACTGTAAGTAGGCCCAGAAGTCTGTCTGGGGCCTACTGGTTCAGGGATGGTCCTGTGCTGTCTTGCCTGCGGGAAGAATACGAGCAATTAGAAGATCCAGAGGAGGACTCTTCTTGGAGAGGACCGAGCAAAAGGCTGGTATCTCAAAAAGAGCCTGGTGACTCAATTGGAGGATGCATCCTAACCAATCTACCTCACAGTACTGCCCGGGTGGCTTAAAAGACTTTGGTACTGTGTAGCTGTGTTCGCTTTGTCAATTACTGATTACCAAATCCTGTGGCAGAGGATTGTTCAACCGTTTACTACAATCATCAAGTCTGTGGCAGAGACTTTTGTCCATTCATCATTCCGGCTGCTAGGCCGGTGAGAGAGGCCTATATGGGTGAGCAAGATCCGCTGACAGAAAGTGTACTTGTCTCCAGGATCTCAAGTTCCTCAGTGATCTGCACAAGATATCTGAATTCCCCTAACCCTCCATCCCTCTACTGCTGCAAGTTGTGTTTAATAAATAAGCATTGGAAAATATCTAAGTGACTGGTGCATGCATCTGTGGGCACATTGCCCAATTTAGAGCCAAGCGAGTTTTGATACAGTGAAGTGTGGGGTAACGGCAGAACCAAAAATAACCAGCAGCTCCTACGGGGGTAGTGCTACATATACTATATTGTCAAAAATATTGGGAGTGGCATGCCAGTCTGTCTGTTGGGGTTCAATATTGAGTTGTCCCACCCTTTGCAGCTATAACAGCTTCAACTCTTCTGAGAAGTCTGTCCACAAGGTTTAGGAGTGTGTCTATGAGAATGTTTGACCATTCTTGCAGAAGCGCATTTGTAAAGTCAGGCACTGATGTTGGACAAGAAGGCCTGGCTCGCAGTCTCCGCTCAAATTCATCCCAAAGGTGTTCTTTCGGATTGAGGTCAGGACTCTGTGCAGGCCAGTCAAGTTCCTCCACCCCAAACTCGCTCATCCATGTTTTTATGCACTGGTCCAAATCATTTGGTGGAGGGGGGATTATGGTGTGGGGTTGTTTTTCAGGGGTTGGGCTTGGCCCCTTAATTCCAGGGAAGGGAACTCTTAAGGTGTCAGCATACCCAGACATTTTGGACAATTTCATGCTCCCAACTTTTTGGGAACAGTGACTGTGCATCAGTACACAAAGTAAGGTCCATAAAGACATGGATGAGTGAGTTTTCAGCTGTATTTACTAGTGTACTTTATAACATCCAAGTGAAGGATATAAAACCAACATATCAGAAAAAAACAGAATCACTGAGCTGGATCTACCCCTTGTGTCAGTATTTTGTTGAACCACCTTTTGCTTTAAATACAGCCTTTAGTCTGTTGGGATATGTCTCTACTAACTTTCCACATCTAGACTTATACCAATATTTGCCCACTCTTTTTTGCAGAACTGTTCCAAGTTCAGTTAAATTTTATGGTTACCGTTGGACTGCAGTCTTCAAGTTATTCCACAAATTTTCCATAGGGTTTAAGTCTGGGCTCCGACTAAGCCATGCAAGGACATTCACCTTTTTCTCCTTCAACCACTGTGTGGTCATTTTTGCTGTGTGATTTGGGTCATTGTCATGTTGGAAGGTAAACCTTTTTTCCCATTGACAACTTTCTGGCAGAGGACAGCAGATGTTCCTCAAGAATTTGATGCTATTTTGCCCCATCAATTTTTCTTCTATCCTGACAAGTGCTCCAGTCCCTGCTGCAGAGAAACACCCCCATAACAGGATATTACCACCTCCATGCCTTATTGTAGGAATGGTGTTATTTGGATGGTGAGCTGTAATGGATTTCCACCAGACATATCCTTTGGTGATAAGGCCAAATTCTTCCATTTTAGTCTCATCTGACTATAACGCCTTTTTCCATGTGGCCTCAGAATCTTCAAGGTCCATGTGGCCTCAGAATCTTCAAGGTCCATTTAAGGTAATCAGATGAAATTAACATTTCCTTATTTGCCCTAAAGCGCTTGTTAACCCAAAAAATAAATGAATGGATCGTGCTCCTTTAAGCATGTTATATGACACAGTGCTTGTCCTGTGTCATTTGGCCCCCTGTAACACCTAAAAAACCTGGCTGATCCTGCCAGTTTCTCTCCTTCCCTCTATAAACTGACCACAGTGTATCATGGCTGCTGAGACCAGACACTGTGGTCAGTTTACGTGCCTCTGTCAGCAACCTGCTATCTGCTCTCCTCTCTGCTCCTGTTTCCTCCTCCCCCTCCCCTCTTTGTCTGTGTGTGAGCCGACCCTCCCCCCTCCTGCTGCTCTCATACCACTAACCTGTATAAACCATCAGCTCTGCCTCCTATTGCAGTGTCCCCCTCTTTGAATGATTCATAAATATGAATGCCGTAAATACCTAATTTAAAAGCTGAGATTGCGATCACATGACCAGCCAGCTCTCTCCTCCTCTCCTCCTCCCCTCCAGACTGGCATCAGCAGGAGAATCTCAGCCCTGTCCACTGCATCTCTCAGAGGAGGAAAGGAGAAAGCTGACCAGTCATGTGATCGCAATCTCGGCAGTGAAATTAGGTATTTGCAGCATTTATTTTTATAAATCACAACCACTTTAACCACTTAAGCCCCGGACCATTTTGTAGCTAAAGGACCAGAGCTGTTTTCAGAATTTTGCACTGCGCTGCTGGTGAGTATTTTACAGCTCTCATTTGTTTTTGAAAATGAAGAAAGAAAATATATATATTTTTTTTTTCAAATTTCAAAATTTTGTGACAAAAAGCGAGATCTGCAAAATACTCACAATACCTCTCAGCAAATAGCTTGGGGTGTCTACTTTCCAAAATGGGGTCATTTGGGGGGGGGGGGTTTTGTGCCATCTGGGCATTCCATGGCCTTCGAAACTGTGATAGGCAGTGAGAAGTTATATCAAAAATTTACACCCTTAGAAAGCCTGAAGGCGGTGCTTGGTTTTGGGGTCCTGTACGCGGCTAGGCTCCCAAAAAGTCTCACACATGTGGTATCCCCGTACTCAGGAGAAGCAACAGAATGTATTTTGGGGTGTAATTCCACATATGCCCATGACATGTTTGAGCAATATATCATTTAGTGACAACTTTGTGCAAAAAATAAAAAATAAAAAAATAAATTGTCTTTTTTCCACAACTTGTGTCAACATATAAAATATTCCATGGACTCGACATGCCTCTCAGTATATAGCTTGGGGTGTCTACTTTCCAAAATGGGGTCATTTGGGGGGGTTTTGAACTGTTCTGGCATTTTATACACAACATTAGGAAGCTTACATCCACTCTTCTAACCACTTGAAGGCAAAGCCCTTTTTGACACTTTTTGTTTACATGAAAACATTTTTTTTTTCCAAGAAAATTATGTTGAACCCCCAAACATTATATATATTTTTAAAGCAAAGGCCCTACAGATTAAAATGGTGGATGTTGTATTTTTTTTTCTACACAGTATTTGCGCAGCGATTTTTCAAACGCATTTTTTGGGGAAAAAATACACTTTTTTAAATTTTAATGCACTAAAACATACTATATTACCCAAATGTTTGATGAAATAAAAAAGATGATCTTAGGCCGAGTACATAGATACCAAACACGACATGCTTTAAAATTTCGCACAAACGCGCATTGGCGACAAACTACATACATTTTTAAAAGCCTTTACAGGTTACGCCATTAGATTTACAGAGGAGGTCTACTGCTAAAATTACTGCCCTCGATCTGACCTTCGCGGTGATACCTCACATGCATGGTGCAATTGCTGTTTACATATGACGCCAGACCGACGCTTGCGTTCGCCATTGGGCAAGAGCAGGGCAGGACAGGGGTGCTTTTTTTTTTTTTTTATTATTAATTTTGCTTTTTTATTTTATTTTTAAACTGTTGCTTCCATATTTTTTTATTTTTTTTATCATTTTTATTGTTATCTCAGGGAATGTAAATATCCCCTATGATAGCAATAGGTAGTGACAGGTACTGTTTTTTGAAACAACTGGGGTCTATTGGACCCTAGATCTTTCCTCTGCCCTCAAAGCATCTGACCACACCAAGATCGGTGTGATAAAATGCTTTCCCAATTTCCCAATGGCGCTTTTTATATCCGGGGGGGGACATTCCCTCCCACTGCTTGTAAAAGCAGTCCAGAGGCTAATTAGCCACTAGGATTGCTTTTACATGAAAGCCGGCCGCTGGCTGAAAAGAATGATACCAAGATGATACCTAAACCCACAGGCATCATTCTGGTATAAACATTCAAAGTCCAGCAACATACCAGTACGTTGCTGGTCCTTGTTGGACATGTATTGTAATCTTTTTTTTCATGCAGCCTGTTGGCTGAACGAAAAAAAAAGATTGATCGGTGGGTATGCCCACCATTAGAATACCGCCCTTCATCCACCCACTTCTAATGATGGGCATACATGCACCATTTATATATGCCGAAGCATGGGGGCATCTTCCCGCAAAAGTTATGCCGCGTACACATGGTCAGACTTTTCCACGGGCAAGCCTCCGTCGGAATTTCGACCGTATGTACGCGGCATTAGGAGCAAAATCGCTCCTCCGCTCCTGCTGCCCCAATGCTTCGGCATATATGCTTTTTTTTTTTAATTGTGGTGGTGAAATCACCTCCTACAGCACTGGAGTCACAGGGATCAGGCCTGTCTCTGCGAATGCTGCAGTTATGTGTGTTGTGTTTTGTAAGTGACAGTGATCGATCGATACTGCACTTGGGTGGCCTGGGCTGGACGGAGGGGCAAAACGCAGGTGCTAGCAGGTATCTGGGCTGATCCCGCTAACACTGCGTTTTTGGGAACCCTAAACTGCTGGGGACGCTAGTATAGATCTGATCAGATCAGATATTGATCTGTTCAGATACTATACCACTAAGGGGGTGTATGCTTAACGCGTGGGTGTTAGCACTACTGGCACTAACCTGACGCTGCCTGGGGTGTGACGCAGACCCTCTCTGACGCTAAAACCTAATTGATATCACCCGCCGGGCAATCAGGGGGTTAAACCTTTATTGGGTTATATACGGCGGGTGCCCTGTCACTATAAAAAGCAAACTAACTAACCAGCGTCATCCGTAACACTTATATGGTGATTACTGGTGAAAGGGTTAACTAGGGGCAATTAGGGGGTTAAAACCTTTATTAGGTAATATATGGGGGTACCTGACGCTATATAAAAACCTGACGGCGAACCTAAAAAAAAATTATTGGCTACCTATCAGCATCACCGACACTAAGACAACGATCATAAAAACGATCGCTTAGCGACAGTGGTGATAGGGGGTGAAAGGGTTACCTGGGGGGCGATCACGGGGGTTAAACCTTTATTAGATAATATATGGGGGTACCTGACGCTATAAAAACCTGCGGCGAACCTAAAAAAAATTACTGGCTACCGATCGGCATCACTGACACTAAGACAGCGATCAGAAAAACGATCGCTTAGCGACAGTGGTGATAGGGGGTGAAAGGGTTACCTGGGGGGCGATCAAGGGGGTTAAACCTTTATTAGGTAATATATGGGGGTACCCGACGCTATAAGAACCTGCGGCGAACCTAAAAAAAATTACTGGCTACCGATCGGCATCACCAACGCTAAGACAGCGATCAGAAAAACGATCGCTTAGCGACAGTGGTGATAGGGGGTGAAAGGGTTACCTGGGGGGCGATCAAGAGGGTTAAACCTTTATTAGGTAATATATGGGGGTACCTGACGCTATAAAAACCTGCGGCGAACCTAAAAAAAATTACTAGCTACCGATCTGCATCACCGACGCTAAGACAGCGATCAGAAAAATGATCACCGACGCTAAGACAGCGATCAGAAAAATGATCGCTTAGCGACGGCGGTGCTAGGGGGTGAAAGGGTTATCTGGGGGGTGATCAGGGGGTTAAACCTTTATTAGGGGGGGTTAGGGGGCTACACTGGACCTAAAACTAAATGTAGTGACACTTTTACAGTCACAAATGTCACTGATTGCAGTGATCAGTAAATAAATGGTCACTGCAATCAGTGACACTGTGACTGGGGGTGATCTGGGGGGGCCTGGGGGGGCGATTTATGTGCCTATGTGTCCTGGTGTCAGTGTAGTGTTTTGTGCACTAGAGGGGGTGGCCGGAATCGAACGGCTGACCCTCATCCCTGATCGCTCCCAAACGAATAACGGCCGCTCACTGTAAAGAAGGGGGGTCCGATCGGACCCCCCGACTATACAAAGGCAGTCACGTAGATATACGTGATTCTGCCTGTCGGTGCCATTCTGCCGACGTATATTTACAGTGGGCGGTCGTTAAGTGGTTAACCACTTAAGCCCTGGATCATTTTGGCTTGCCAAAGACCAGAGCACTTTTTGCGATTCGGCACTGCGTCACTTTAACTGACAATTGCGCGGTCGTGCAACGTGGCTTCCAGACAAAATTTACGTCCTTTTTTCCCCACAAATAGAGCTTTCTTTTGGTGATATGTGATCACCTCTGCGGTTTTTATTTTTGCGCTATAAACAAAAATACAGTGCCAATTTAGAAAAAAAAAGCAATATTTTTTACTTTTTGCTATAATAAAAATCCCCAAAAATATATATATATAAAAAAAAAAAAATGTCCTCAGTTTTGGCCGATATGTATTCTTCTACATATTTTTGGTAAATAAAATTGCAATAAGCGTTTATTGATTGGTTTGCGCAAAAGTTATAGCGTCTACAAAATAGCCAAAGTCCTCAATCCAGAGAGTAGTTTAAAGTGGATGTAAACCCAATTTTTTTTTTTTGCTGTCACAATGTAGAGTATAAGATTTCCTATCATCTGTGCCAGGTCTTGCCACAAAGAGTTAATCCAGCTCTGAGCAATCCTCTTTTCTTTTTTCAGTAAGATAAACGGACAAACAGGAGAACTTTTGTCCGTTCCGCCCCCTTGCTGTGAATGACAGGTTATTTACATATCTCATGCACTAAGCCTTAGACAGGCATTATTTTTTAATTCCCACCCCCACTCCTTTTCTGAAGTCATGTGGTTACTTTTCTGGATGTTGACTGGATGTTAGTGATCATAGCAGAAGTTCAGTGTAAGGAATACACATGGGAAAATGCATGTTGACAAGGGGAGTGTACAGTTGGGCGGGGAGTCTACTGACATCATAACTCCACCCACCGAGCTCCAGACAACAGATCCACCCACAGAATCTGCAGTTTTTCAGTTCTTATAACAGACAGAGCGGAGACATTTGACAGGTAAGGATACATGCAGGAGGCATCTATATCCTTATAGATCAGCACTATGGCAGTAGTTTAGAAAGGATGAGAGTGGGTTTACATCCACTTTAAGATCTGACTCAGTAGTTTTTAGGTGTCTTCATAGCAAGCTTCCTGCACACACATGACTGCTCGGTCCAGCCAAGCATTTGTCTTTATGCCTTTCGAGCTGGTTAGGGAAGGTGCATGCAGACACCTCCATAGCTGGCATGCCATCACAGCAAAAGTTGGCAATCAGATAAAGTTTTTGACACATTCTGTTATTTGACTTTTGGCTGGTGGTGTCTGCAAGCATTCGTAGATCGTGATGAATATCAGTTCAGTCACTTTTTGACTCTCCCTAAAATATGTGCATGCAGATCTGTCTAATCTGCAGAAAATCACAGTTTAGAAATACATGCAAACTTGATTAATGAATTGTATGATTCTCAGCAGACTGGACAAATGTAGATGAACATATTAGAATAAATATATTCACAGCTTGCCTGCTTTTCAAACTGATTTCACTCATCAGTACACATAGACATGAGATACTCACCTGACCTGGCCAAAAATGGGATACATTAGGTCTCATGGCTGCTTCCTGCTGCTTACTGTTTATATCTTTTTCCCTCACTTTGTGTATCTCTTTGATTGCCTTGGCCTTGCTCACATAAGCTTTAACTTGAATAAGGTCTTTGGACTTATTCACAGACAAAAATTAACTTAAATCTCCAGTGAGGTCCAGAGGTGACTGCGGTCAGCTGCTGCCACTTAACCTGGTAAATCAATGACAGGCTGACAAGCATACCTCCCAACTTTGTAAAGTCCCTTCGCGGGACATTCTGATGTCCCCTCTCCCCTGCCAACCAGAGTTGTTGAGCGGGGGGGGGTGCGGGACATTGGCAAAAAAAAAAAAAAAACGGGACTTGCCACAGAAGTTGTTGAGCGGAGGGGGGGGGGGGGTGATGGTTGCCGCCGGAACATTTAAAAAAAAAAAAATTTAAGGGGGGGGGGTTTGGAACGCGGCGGGGGGCCGCCGATCGGGGGGGGGCATACTAGTGCGCCGATCGCGGGGGGGGGGGCTCTTACCTGCTGCTGTTTCCTGCTGTGCTCCTCTTCTTCTCTTCATGTTTCCTGCTGTGCGGGAAACATGATAGTCTCGCGGGAGTGCGGGAAGGAGGAGCCTCTGCGGGTAAAACCCACACAATCCGTGCCAGTTGGGAGGTATGCTGACAAGTGCCATGGCTGGTCACATGTAAATGTACATCCAAGGTGTTGCATATCATTAGAGTGTCCTAGACATAAACAGTTTATCTCCAGAGACACTGATCTGTTTTTAATCACGTGTAACACCTCAGATGTCTGATTACATGTGAATAGCCTTGACGCTTGTCAGCCTGTCATTGAATTTAAATATGATGAACAGCCTGAACAGCCATGGTTGATTGCAACAACCTGTGAAACCCACCAGAAACTTATGCCAATTCTTGTCAGTATATGGCTCAAAGTGGCCATGTGAAAAAGGCCCAGGAGCAGTGTGTATAGGAAGCTTTTTGCAAGGTTTGAGCAGCTTTCTTGAATCTTATATAATTATTTTGTTTTATTTCAAGAATATTAAATTGGTTGTAAAGGCACAATGTTTTTACTGTCATGCATTCTTTCATGAAGGTAAAAAACCGTCTGTGTGCAGCAGCCCCCCCAATACTTACCTGAGCCCCTCTTTCAATCCAGTGATGTCCATAAGAGCATTGCCTCTCCGGGGACTCACACTCCTGATTTGCTTTTGGCCAGAGACCCCTGTAGATAGGAGGCCAAAGTGGTCCTAGACTGAGGAGCTAGGAGACTGCAGTGTCTGAGCAATACATGCCATATTCCTGTATGCTGGAGGTGAGATTTCTGGGAGCCTGAATAGAGCATGTGAAGAAGGGCCACGCCCGATATGCGTAGTCAAGACTAGTCCCTCTATACAGTCCTCGGCTTGCTCTCCACCTGTTGTGCTCCAAGCTTCGTTTTGGACCTGTGTTCCTCGATCGTATGACGTCACGTTCGGTAGTTCCCGTCCACTAGCTCCGTTCGGTGGCTGCTCTGCCTGCCTCTCTGTCCCCCCTTTGCTTCCTGGCTGCCGCATCATACCGACACACATCATTGGGGATCCCATCGAGGCTCCACACTGTCCATCCGGCTCTGCACATGCTGGCTTCCCTCTTCCTAGTGACATCCAGAAACACATGAAGATTTTGCCATCACAGCACTGCCCCACCAAGCCAGTCCACCACGACTGTTGCTTAAAGTGGAGCTCCACCCTAAATAGCAACTTTTGCTATTTGGAACCCTCCCCCCCTCCGGTGTCACAATTGACACCTTTCCGGGGGGAGGGGGGTGAAGATACCTGTCTAAGACAGGTATTTTCACCCACATCCGGGAGTCCTCTCTCCGGGAATCTGCGGGAGTTACGTCACTTCCCGCAGACTTCCCTTGGTGTTCTGGGAGACACTCGGCTCCCAGAACACAGGAGGACGAATCAGAACGGCGCAGCGCGACTCGCGCATGCGCCGTAGGGAACCGGGCATGAAGCCGCAGGGCTTCACTTCCTGGTTCCCTCAGCGAGGATGGCGGAGGGAGCAGCAGAGCGACGAGCGGTCGCTCGTCCTCTGCTGCGGACGTCGCTGGACTCCAGGACAGGTAAGTGTCCAAATATTAAAAGCCAGCAGCTGCTGTAGCTGTAGCTGCTGGCTTTTAATATTTTTTTTTCCGGCGGAGCTCCGCTTTAAGGTACTGTCACAGTGAGGAGCACGCTTTGCAGTTATTCCATCTATGCAAGGAGATGTCTAGATAATTTTTCATCCAATCATATGATATTATTAAATCGACACATGCTTTATCTCATTGAACGTTTTAATTATTTGACTGTTTGTCCTTTCAAGACTGTCCCGATCAGCGCTTTCAATTGTGATTGCTTCTGAATGTTTATACAAATAATATTACCCATTCCGTATTGGTGAGGAGAATATTTTGCCATGGGAGTTTGGAACACCATATAAAATGTTTCCACTTTGATAATTTATTAGGACTGCACTCCAGATTTATGGACTGTTTAGGATTGATGCATCTTATTTAATCTATGCAGTGGGTCTGATATAAGTGTCTTTTATACGAACACCTCAAATTTCTTAAGTTAATACATGCATGTTTAAATTTTGATATGATGGAGTAGTCACATAGCAGTGCAGCACTTTCACTAGTACAAGTGGTGAAGCTTAATAAAGGCTGCTATAGCATGTTTAAAGTGGCAGTCCTCCCATTAAGATCTCCGTTAAACATTTCCAAACTGGAGCCTTGCAATGTCCAGACCTAAATCCAATTGAGAATCTGTGGCAAGACTTGAAAATTGCTGTTCGCAGACACTCTCCATCCAATCTGACAGAGCTTGAGCTATTTTGCAAAGAAGAATGGGCAAAAATGTCACTCTCCAGATGTGCAAAGCTGGTAGAGACATACCCAAAGTCTTGCAGCTGTAGATGCAGTGAAAGGTGGTTCTACAAAGTATTGACTCAGGGGGGCTGAATACAAATGCACGTCACACTTTTCAGGTTTTTATTTGTTAAAGATTTCGAAAACCATTTATCATTTTCCTTCCACTTCACAATTATGTGCCACTTTGTGTTGGTCTATCACATAAAATCCCAAAAAATACATTTACGTTTTTGGTTGTAACATGACAAAATGTGGAAAATGTCAAGGGGTATGAATACTTTTTCAGGGCACTGTACACATTCTGCCAAAGGTACCCCATTAAAACAACGACATTCATCTGTCCATAGGAAGTTCATAGATAAAACTGATTCAGCATAGAGGAATGAAAATAAAAACAAAGTAATGGAAAACTGTTTTTAAAACTAAAATATGATCTTGTTTTACTTAGTGCTCTACAAAAGCAAGTCGTTTTTGAGGGAGTTGAGTTCTACTTCAAACATGCTTCCATTTAAATGGTACCTTCCCTATGACCACAAATTGTAGCCGCCCAGTTCTCAACACTAAGTATGAAAATGTCTTTTGTTTTATACAGACATGCGTATTTAGGAGCTAAATGTGATTAAGGGCATGAAAAATGGGCCGCCAGCCATCCCCTGGAACTTGGCTGGCTTGGAACGCAGCTATGTGGCTTTCCCATAAATCCATGCCTGTAAATGTCTTTGCAGTATTCTGTAAAAAAAAAAAAAAAAATACAATCAGCAGTCAGGTTGTGGAAACACATCTTACCTCCATCTAGTGTCTATGGCTGGCTTTACCCAGAAAGTACAGCTTGGCCCACTTCTGCTTTCCTTCAATTTGTCTAGTTGTCCATTTTCTGCTAATACACCCTAGAGACAAAGGAGCAGAAGAACATTGAGCTTAATCTAAACAGATGAGGGTGGGATACCTAGAAGGTCAGAGTGCACCTTCATGCAATCCAGACAAATAGCTGTATAATACAGTATTGGAAAACTGGAAGCAGCTGTGCTCTACTCTGAGCTGGAATTTTACAGTAAGATTTCCTTTTGAATGAAAAAATATGGATGTTTTGCGCAACCGTATGGAAGAAATTTAATAAACTTAGGAAATTATCACTATCCACTTTCCCACCACAATCTACATCCGGCGTGAAAATAAATTAAATATGCATGTGTGTGTATTTGTAAAAGAAAAGTGATTGCACATATTTATAGGTATAAACACTAGATTATAAACATCTTGAAGAGAAAATAACTTTAGTTGTGTATTCATGTGGCTTATCAGATTTGTTGAGGTTTACTAATGATCAGATTGCGGAGTCAGAGGAAGGTCAAAAGCCTCAAGCATTTCCTGTTTTATTTATCTTTGGCTTGTGGTAATCCTGCACACACATACTGCACATACACCACAATGTACTACAAATATTAAGATGTGTTTATTAAAAAAAAAAATATTTATATATATATAAATATATATAAAATGAAATTCTCTGTACCCTTAAGTGAACCCCTTGGTATCAAACAACAATGATATAAAAAATATTTATAGTAACATATTTAATTTCAGATAACCTCAGAAACACAAAGCAATTCCTTACCTTGGTGATCTTGAGTAACTGTACTTTGTTCTTTGATTTGCTACAACAAGTAAACCCTTTCATTCATGTATGTATAAGAACTGTAGAAATGCATAATAAGAAGGTACATACTTGCCTTTCCCAACGGCCAATCCATCTTGGAAGAAGCAGAAAACAGAATCATGGTCAGGATGGGCAGGAGTCAGAAACCGCCCAGAAAGCAGAGGTACCAATTCAGCAAGCAGAAAATAAGTCAGAGTCCAAGCCACAGTTAAGATCAATAGGGCAGCTGAGGTTTTAAGTCAAAAGACAATGTCAGAACACAAGCCAAGGTCAGTAGCAGGAGATAAGGGTACAACAGAGTCAGGAGGCCACCTAGATCAATCACAAAAGCTGATGACCACTCAGAAGCTTTCCTAAAGCCAGTGCAGATGTGCAGGCAGCCATGACCCTAAGCATCAGACTGACTATGGGCTGCAATATTAGCATGCACAGACTTTCAGGCATGGCCATGTGTGCCCAACCTTCCTGACAGTGGCATATATTGGGTTGTTGTTGCAGTAGACTTTCAGGCATGGCCATGTGTGCCCAACCTTCCTGACAGTGGCATATATTGGGTTGTTGTTGCAGTGTTTATCTTGATTTTTGTTGATGTTTCCATTTATGAATGCTGACGCTTCCATATCTTTTAAATACAGTAAGTCCTTTGCTGCATTCACTAACACTGGTTTAACCTGCCCTCCTGAAACTGTTCTGAGCAGTAAATCACAGTGCATATTTATTTGGTAAATGCTTACCTGAGTCTGTTTCAGTACAGTAATAATATCCAAGCCACGATGAAGGTGGAGGTGTTTGGCCCCCAAAACGCATTTGATTTTTCTGCTATGAATCAATTTTATCATTAAAAACTGTGGACTCTTGGATATTTGATATTCTAATAATTGGATTGTATGTACTAATATTTTTGTTATTGTCCTATAGAAAGATTTCTAGACTAACTTTGAAGGAGAATTGTTTTCGGTGAACCAGATGACCATACAGTTGCATTTTGTGATGCTGTGCTATTGTGTAGCACTGAGGGCAGAAAAGAGATATCTCCATGTACATATATATATAGTAATTGCAATGTATTTATAGACTGAGTTTTTAAAATTGTAACATGTCCTGATAAAATTTACAAATTTTCTGTATTTATTTACACATTTACAGTCATTTTCTTTTAGTGGTTATATTTAAACATGATTTAAATACCTGCAAGGTCTCTTTTGAAAGCAAAGCTTAGATTTCAGATTTGGTGCATTTTCTTTGTCCTGCTAAATTTCTGAATATCATTTTGTCAGGCAATCAAACATTTGGCATTGTTAATATCCATGTTCAAAATAAGACATGCTGTATAGCAGAGATATTTGTAATCATTTTGTACATTCCATATGTAAAATATTCATAGAAATGGTGTATGATGTAGATTTACCACAACACTTTTTATCTTTCATTTAGGTCAAATGCGTTTTCGTTTTTCTTCCCGTATATGATATGCAGTCAGGTGACCTATTATTAAATTGTTCTGTAACATAGTATGACATTCATTAACTAGAATTGTTAGGCGCTTTAACAAAAGATGTGTGGCAGTGATCATAATTGCTGTCTGAAGTATCTTACATGGACAGAGCTATGCTACGTTATTTTGCTTCAGAGGCCAAAATCATACATATTTATTACCTGCCTATACCATGGCATTAAAGTGTAACTCCAATCAAAACTTTTTTTAAATGTTTTGATTGGAGTTTTATTTTGAGTTCTATGACTATTTCAGTGGGCAAGCAAAAATACTGTAATGTTTAGTGGCCCCATCATTTAAATACAACCAAGGGTTTAAATAGACCTTCTCACTAGACCATTCGTTTCAACAATGATCCTCCATGTGATTATATATGCACCTAACGCATTTTAGGCCATTTATGTATATGTGGTAGCCTTCCTTGTGAGACCTCAAAAAGCCCTGAGAATGTTGCTGGGTGCCCCCATCTTCGTTGGGATGTCGGCAGACTCAAATGACACTCTATAGCAGGGTTCTTCAAACTATGGCCCTCCAGTTATTCAGGAACTACAATTTTCATCATGCCTAGTCATGTCAATGCCTAATGGGATGTGTAGTTCTGCAACAGCTGGAGGGCCATAGTTTGAAGATCCCTGCTCTATAGTATTCCCTTTTGCTTCTCCCTGGCTATTATCTAAAAAACTATGTAGGGAGATGAGAGGAGGGGCAGAGGAGCTGGGCCAGCATAGTAGGTAATTAGACACTCTCAGAAGAGGGGAGGGCTATGATGTATGTGGAAGAAGGGGCTGAGCTTGGGAATTGACTCTTCAGAAGTAGTCAGATTTGTTAGAAAGGTACCGTATATACTCGAGTATAAGCCAAGTTTTTCAGCACATTTTTTTGTGCTGAAAATGCCCCCCTCGGCTTATACTTGAGTCACCTTTTTGCGCTTGATCTCCTGGACTTTGGGGACCCGGTACCTTGGTACACATGTAGCCTCACTCTTCCTCTACAAGTGTGCAAAGTTTGTTGTCCGGGGGACCTACGGCGGGGGAGCACTGATTTTTCAAAGCCGGGCACCCTTTCCTTAGACTCCCATGTTAAACAGTAATTTCTCCAGTGATTTTGGGGACGCAGTACCGGCCGGTCATAGGTCCCCTGAACCCGAAACTTGGCACACATGTAGCCCCATTTCTCCTTTATAGGTGTGCAAAGTTTTTATTCTAGGAGACATAGAGCTGGGGAACACCGATTTTTCAAAGCCAGGCACCCCTTCTATAGACTCCCATGTTAAACGTCAGTCTAGTCATGGACACGGTGAGGCATGGGCACAGTGAGGCAAAGTGAGGCACAGTGAGGCATGCAGATGGACACCCTAGGCTTATACTCGAGTCAATGCGTTTTACCAGTTTTTTGTGGTAAAATTAGGTGCCCGGCTTATATTCGGGTCGGCTTATACTCGAGTATATACGGTACATTGCAAGTGAATAAAAAATTATTTTGTGGAATTGAAAAACAGTGTAAATAATCATTTAAAATTTTAGATTTTCCTGTAGTTTTACTTGCATGTTTATGTTTTAAGTTGTTGACAGTTTTTTTTTAAATCTTATTTCATCTCTATTTGGCATCAAATCTGCATTTGGTAAGAGAATCCTGCTGTTTCTATGTTATAAGTGAGTCATTTTAATGCGAAAGGAGGATTATTACAGGTGGCCCCTAGTCCTTCAGAGCAACAGAAGTAGACAGGCGATGTGCATGGAAGAATGTCTTTCCTCACCAGATTAGTTGTGCTCTGATAAGCTCCTAATACAAAAAGCATCTGTCTTAGCAATAATTATAAACACCAACGTTAAACTCAAGGTTTACTGACAATTTAGAAAACCATTTATTTTCAAAGCGTAACTAAAAGCAAAAAAAAACCTCTTCTGCAATAAAATAATAAAGCATGTTTGCAATATTCCACAAAATGTACACTGAGCTGCACATGGACCGACCAAAGACCTGCAACAAGGAGAAGCCAGGGGGCAGATATGGCAGCATGTGACCTTGCAGGCTCTGGACCATTGGAGCACAGTTAAAGCAGTATTAAACCCAAAATCAAAAATGCAATATATTGCAGTTTAGCCATCATTAAATGTGGTGGCTGTGTTAGTTTTTTCTTTCTTTTTTTCCCCCTCTGTTTTCACCTGGTGACCTGGCCAGTAACGCACCTCTTGTATTAGCTCGCCCCCATCCTGGATTATTGAGAACAGGGGGCACCTTTTGAACAGCGGCATTGTTAATCAGGAGGTGCAGGGGGGTTAAGTGTTGGATTTACTAGCAGATTTTAATACACAAACTAATTGAGCCCCAACTCCGTTTATAGTTTAGCAACCTGTTATTTTCCCTTTGGGATAAAGGTTTTGCATAAATAAATAATATCTGACCATTGTAAACACCCTGCTAGTGTTACATGATTTATCTCATCCCTGTAATTGATACATCTGAAGGAGGGCTTGTTCTTTTGAAAAACAGACTTACTGGCTGGTTCACCATATGGAAATAGAAAAAAAGAAAAAAAAGAAAAAAGAATGAAGCCATCACATCTAAGAATCTGTAAGCTACAATATAATGTTTGCTTTTGGGTTTAATACCACTTTAAGTTTTTCTGCCAATAATTGTGCTTTAAAGGATACCTGTACTTTTAGTATAGCTGTCATTTGATACTCTACACAACTTTTTGCGATTTTATCTGCTCCTGCTCCTTTTAGTTCTTCACTATGTAACCCACTGAGAGCTGCACACACCCTTTAAAAGTAGTCACTTGGTCAAGCTGCACAAAATGCTACAATAGGTGCTCAATATGTGTGAGCAGGGTAGCCACAAGGTTAAATAACACACAAAAAAAAACAACAAAATTGTGTCTCTACACATAAAATAAATACTGTATGTTACATTGTATAAATCACATAACCAAGCATAGACCCATTAGACAGGTAGAGAGGTGTCATTACTCCAAGCAGGCATGAAAATCCATCAACCCCGTCTAGGCCTGCCCTTCTATAAAATTTCACACAATACGGCCTTGAACAAGATTAGGTGAAAGTTTAGAAAGGGACAGTCCAAGGCAATAGAATTATACAGAGTGGCCCAAAAACCTCCTCTTCCTGAGTCCCCTGCCAGTGCTCTTGGGGGCACTCGTGCGGATTTTATCCCAAGCTGTGCTGACTGCATTTATAGACACAGCCAGCAGTGTGGGGGAGGGTTAAGGAGGTGATACTGATGACTAAATATTTTTTACCTAACCACTTTGTGCTCGTGCTATAGCCGAAAGACCGCTACAGCACAGTCTTAAAATGCCTGGAGGGCGACATCCTCCTGTTCTCGCACATCGCGCTCTGTGATTGCTAAGTTCTTGGGAGTCAGCTGAACACAGAGCAGGTTAAAGGGCCAATCACAGTGGGCCTTTACCACGTAATCATCTGTCAGCCAATGACAGCTGATCACAATAGTAAACAGAAGCCGATTTCCGGATTTTTTTTTCCTTCACTTTGTCAGTGTGAATAAAAAAAGAAAGCCGTCAACCGGTGTCTGTTAGAGGGACATCGGTCCTCTAATGCCTCGTTTCCACTGCGCGGATCGGTTCAGTACGGTTCGGTACGGTACGCTATTTTGGGTGTTTCCATTATGAAAGCGTGCCATTAAACCGAACCGTACCGCACCATTCAGGGTCCTGCTTCAGACGTGGGGCCATAGAAAATGGAACGGTACGGTTAGGGCGGAGCTACTGGCGTCACACGATACATTCCACTGATTGGTGGACAGAAAATCGTCAATGCTGACGTCAAAGCAAAGGGCCAAACAAGCACCTTGTCGCCCTCAATATAAAGGAGAAGGATGCCTGCAAACAACAGCAGGGTCTGGTCATCTGAGGAACTATCTACTTTCCTAAGGATTATTGGTGATAGCGTTATTCAGAGTGAGCTTGATGGATCAGTGAGAAACGAAAAGGTGTACAAAGATATTTCTCAACGAATGGCAGCCGAGGGATTTGAACAGACATCGGGGCAGTGCAGGGCAAAGCTTAAGAAGCTTAAAGGACAATATAAAAAAATTAAGGACGACAACAGCCGTAGTGGAAACAGTCGGAGTACTTGGAGGTGGTACGACGACATGGACGCCATTTACGGACATAGGCAGGCAAACCAAGGCAGGGAGGGTGGTCTGGACTCTGCAACTGCAATTCTCAAATCCATGGTAGACCCCTTTGGTAAGTTTTAATTTTTTTTTAAACCATAGGATTTCGCTATGCTAACCTTTAAAAAAAAAAAATATAACCAAATGTTTTTTTCAGAAACAGCTGATGGACTCTCCAATGATGCGTCAAACTTGTCAGATGATGGACCTTCAACGTCTTTCAGCAGCACCAGTAGTATCTCATCAAGCCAACCACAGAGTACCCAACCACAGATTAGCCTACTACAGAGTACCCAACCACAGAGTACGCCCAATGCACCCCGGCACAATGGTAAGACATGATGATAATAGTGAAATGTGTGCATTTTCTTAAAATAACTAATCAGTGGGGTAGAAGAGCAGTGGGTACAGAGGTGTAAGAGGTGAGAAGGGGGTTCAGCAGTGGGGCAGATGTGCAGGGGGTACAGAGGTGTAAGAGGTGAGAAGGGGGTTCAGCAGTGGGGCAGATGTGCAGGGGGAACAGAATTGTAAGAGGTGAGAAGGGGGTTCAGCAGTGGGGCAGATGTGCAGGGGGTACAGAGGTGTAAGAGGTGAGAAGGGGATTCAGCAGTGGGGCAGAAGAGCAGTAGGGCAGATGTGCAGGGGTTACAGTTGTGGGGCAGTAGATAAATGTGATGCAGTCTTGTGTGGCAGATGAGAAAGGGGGTTACAGTATTGTTTTGACAGATGTTACCAAAAACACTAGTTTGATATTTTGTATATTATAGGTCATAGGAGACGTTTGCAGTTGGATCTGCGCACAGTCATGGAGGATATGAGGGCAGCAGAAGAAAGGCAGCTGGAAAGAATTGAGAACGAATCTGAAAGGCGGTTTCAGGCACTGCGTCAGGATGCACAGGAAGCTATGCGCCAGGAGGCAGAAATCGCCCGTCAGCAGATGGAGCAGCTGTCTACCTTCAACCAGGCCTTCCTCGGTGTCCTAGGTCAGCTTGTTCAAGTCCTTTCAGCCAGTCGTGAACCCAGGTCACCACCCAGACCGTAGTGCCTTTCATGTAGCAAAGGACCTGTACCCATTTTTTTTTTATTCATTTAAAAAAAAAAAAAAAAATCTTCGTTTTCTTTAACAGAATATATGGAACGACGAGTTTTTTGTGAAATAAAAACCATGAGCGAATTTTTTGAGTATGTATTTTGTATTATAAAACATTATTAACAATATAGCAAAAAGGTATTAAAATTTTTAATAAATCATGGTAAAAATTTAAACATTGAGGTGCAGCATCAGAGCCTGGCGTATTTCACTGCACTCTTCTTCCATATCATGGGGTGCTATTACTGGTACTGGCTCTTCTGGAGATGTATTCCAATCCTGGTCAAAGTCTTCTCCATGACTTTCACAAAGATTGTGAAGAGCACAGCAGGTAAGCACCATGGATTTGGCAAGTTTAATGTCACTGTCATTCCTCTTCATAAGACACCTCCATCTACCCTTAAGTCTTCCAAAAGCATTTTCCACTACGACACGTGCCCTGGATGTTTTTTTGTTGTAGGTTTGCTGTTCTGTTGTCAGGCGGTCATTGTCAGGAAGTGGTTTCAGGAGCCAATTTTGTAAAGGGTAGGCAGAGTCCCCAAGAACATAATACCCAACATTGACCCCACAAATGTTCTTAGTGGAACCAGGGTACAGTCCTCCCTGGCCAACCCAGTCCCAAAATGTGGACAATCGTAGAACACGAGCATCATGCAAACTCCCAGGCTTTCCTACATTCACATTCCAGAATAGTCCCTTGCCATCCACTATTCCCTGGAGGATGATAGAATGCCAGCCTTTCCGGTTGAAATAGTCAGTGTGGTATTCTTGTGGTGCTATTATTGGTATGTGTGAGCCATCAATAGCACCAACACACTGTGGAAGGCCCCACCTGTTCTCAAAGTACTCAGCCATGTCTTTAAGCTTTTCCCTGTCCGGAAAATGCACAATTTCAGGAGCTAGCAATGTGCAGACAGCCTTACAGAAGTCCTGCACACACCGGCACACTGAAGATTTACTGACACCGAAAAGATGACCAATACTTCTATATTCACTGTTGGTAGCCAGCTTCCACAGTGCAATGGCAACTCTTTTCCTCACTGGCAAACTGGCTCTGAAGTTGGTGCTTTGCTTCTCCATCGCTGGACGTAGCTTGGTACAAAGGTATGAGAAGGTTTCCTCAGACATTCTAAAATTCTGCACCCACTGTGTGTGTGTGAATCCCGGGACGGTCACATCCCACCACTCATTGGCACGGGGGAAAGCCCAAATGACTGGTCGGCGGCACTGATTTGCCAAAAGCATAAGCGTCTAAAAAAAACAAAAACATAGATGGTAACACATCACAAAAAAAAAAAAAACATTATACATATATAACATTTGTGTCTGGTGGGTCATTGTGTGTGTGTGCATGTCAGGTAGGTGGGTCAGTGTGTATGTGTAAGTCAGGTAGGTGGGTCAGTGTGTGTTTGCATGTCAGGT
Organism: Rana muscosa; assembly: GCA_029206835.1. Classification (NCBI taxonomy): domain Eukaryota; kingdom Metazoa; phylum Chordata; class Amphibia; order Anura; family Ranidae; genus Rana; species Rana muscosa. The sequence goes on along the minus strand of CM055123.1, from coordinate 156,216,983 downwards.
AGGTGGGTCAGTGTGTGTATGTCAGGTAGGTGGGTCAGTGTGTGTTTGCATGTCAGGTAGGTGGGTCAGTGTGTGTATGTGTAAGTCAGGTAGGTGGGTCAGTGTGTGTTTGCATGTCAGGTAGGTGGGTCAGTGTGTGTATGTGTAAGTCAGGTAGGTGGGTCAGTGTGTGTGTATGTCAGGTAGGTGGGTCAGTGTGTGTGTGTATTTAAGGTAGGTAGTGTGTATGTCAGGTAGGTCTGAGTTAAGTCGGTCAGTTGTGCTTACCCTATAGCGCTGCCGTCTTTGTCTTTGCCGCACAAAGGTGTACTTCTCCTCCCGGCTAAACATCCAAGCTAGCAAATTTCTTTTCTTGAATGCTGTGTTTCTCATTGCCGCTCGCAACCTTCTCTCATACAGTGCGGCATGTATTTGGACTACAAAGAACCAAAAGGCCAGTAGAGAAAACACAAGCTGCTGGATAACCTCCATTATTGTTTTTGTTGTGCAGCTGACTGACGCTGCGTCACGTTTCTCGTCGCACTAGTGTGACATCACGCAAGGCATTTTTTCTAAAATCTGTATGGCCCCTGGCGGTCCGACTTGCAGTGGAAACGCTCACGAAAATAGACCGGACCATTCTAACCGTTCCAAACCGTACCGACCCGAACCGTTCCGCTCAGTGGAAACGTAGCACTAGTGTCCTCCGGTGCCGCTAATCAGTGCCCATCAGTACTGCTAATCAATGCCACCTATCAAGGCCCATCAGTGCTGCCAATCGGTGCCCATCCGTCCCTTGTCAGTGTCCATCAATGCCAACTCTCCATGCCACCCATCAATGCCGCCTCATTAGTGCAGCCTATCAGTGCCCATCAGTGAAAAATTACCTGTTTGCAAACTTTTTTTTAACAAAACATGAATTTTATTTTAATTTTTTAACATTTTCGGTCTCTTTTCTTTGTTTAGCAAAAAATAAAAAACCCAGTGGTGATTAACCACTTCAGCCCCAGACCATTTCGCTGGTCAAAGACCAGGCCACTTTTTGCGATTCGGCACTGCATTGCTTTAACTGACAATTGCGCGGTCGTTCGACATGGCTCCAAAACAAAATTGACGTCCTTTTTTCCCCACAATTGGAGCTTTCTTTTGGTGGTATTTGATCACCTCTGCGTTTTTTATTTTTTGCGCTATAAACAAGAATAGAGCGACAATTTTGCTATAATAAATATCCCCCAAAAATATCTAAAAAAAAAAAAAATTCCTCAGTTTAGGCCGATACCTATTCTTCTACATATTTTTGGTAAAAAAATCGCAATAAGCGTTTATTGATCGGTTTGCGCAAAAGTTATAGTGTCTACAAAATAGGGGATAGTTTTATGGCATTTTTATTAATATTTTTTTTTTTTACTAGTAATGGCGACAATCAGCGATTTTTTATTGTGACTGCGACATTATGGCGGACACATCAGACACTTTTGACACATTTTGTGGACCATTGTCATTTTTACAGCGATCAGTGCTATAAAAATGCACTGATTACTGTGAAAATGACACTGGCAGTGAAGGGGTTAACCACTAGGTGGCACAGTAGGGGTTAAGTGTGCCCTGATGAGTGCTTCTAACTGTAGGGGGGATGGGCTGTGTGTGACAAGGCAGTGATCACCGCTTCCAATTACAGGAAGCGGTGATCAGTGTCATTGTCACTAGGCAGAGCGGGGAGATGCTTGTTTACATAAGCATCTCCCCGCTCTATCTCTCCGTGAGACGATCGTGGGTATCCCCATGGCGATTGAGTCTGCGGGATCCACGGTCAAACTCACAGAGAAGGCGGCAGGGTCGCAAGCATGTGTGCGACCACACGGCGGCATCTTAAAGGGGACGTACCTGTACGCCCTATGCCTGTCCGTGCCATTCTGCCAACGTAAAAAGTCGTGAGCTGGTCCTTAAGCGGTTAAATAGCACCAAAAGCAAGCTCTATTTGTGTGAAAAAAATGTGGGTACAGTGTTGCATGACTGCGCATATGTCATTCAAAGTGCGCTGAAAGTTGAAAATTGGCTTGGTCAGGAAGGGGGTATTAGTGCCCAGTAAGCAAGTGGTTACATTTTTTTTTTTTCATCTGTATACACATATCTCACAGCATATGATACCTATTCTCAACATTTCCGGTGATCTGCAGTTTATGGACATTGCAGTAATACCACCAACCTTTTATTTAACATTTGTTCATGATTTGGGAGTTTAGCTGGCAATTTTCAACATATCATCTGTTGATGATTCTTGTATCTGCTTTTGTTGGATGAGGCACTTGGATACTTACACACACCAGCCAACGGTTGTGCATATATACAGAGGCGTTCTACAATGGTTGTACAATTGTGCTGACATGTTTACCAGTCTGCTATGTCATGCTGGTTTTTAAATGACGTTTACAAAACAGATAGTATAATTATAACTGTAATTATGTAAGAATCATTCAGGGCCTTTAGGGGTTTCTTTTGTATGCATTTTTATATGATTATAAGTGTTTCAATACAAATTGTGAGTTATTACTGTTTGGTTATGTAAGTCATATAATGTAATGTTTTTTTTTAAAGTGTAAAGTCACATTTAAAAAGTTTTTATTTTGTTGAGGATTTTTTTTCCGGACCATGCTGCATGGTAAGATAAAACAATAGTTTATTTAAGGTCAAAGATGTGGGCAGAGATCAGCATAAATTTTATTTTAATAAATATGGCACCAACATCCCTAGAGACTAGAAAGTAATTTGGTTGGAGATATAGCACTTTAAAGGTGCACCATATAAAGATTCACTCAAATTTGATCTAAAAAATATACAAATTATTTATTAAGAAAAGACATCATAAAAGTAATGAACAGTATAATCATAGCCATAGGTGTACACAAACATCCTATTATTGACGATGAGTTGCTGTAATCACATACATATTCACGTCCACTTATTTCAACATGTTTCGCCGTAGCGGCTTCTTCAGGAGTTTCCGAAGTTGTGGGGACCCCTAACAGTAAAATTATTTTCATATCGTGGGTTGTCGGCACCCAAGGCAAGGCAAGTCCCTTCCACTCGTACAGTATTAAAACGCCTAATGCCCCATACACACGACCGGTTTTCCTATCGGAAAAAGTCAGATGATAGCTTTTCGTCGGGAATCCCGACCGTGTGTATGCTCCATCTGACTTTTTCCCACAGGAAAACTGCCGGGAAAAAAAAGAGAGCAGGATCTCTTTTTTCCCGTTAGGAAAAAATCCTAGCGGGAAAACCGTTTGCCTGTATGCTTTTCCGACGCACAAAAAACACGCATGCTCGGAAACAAATCAACGCATTCTCAGAAGCATGGAACTTTATTTTCTCGGCTCGTAGTCTTTTACGTCACTGCGTTCTTGGCAGTCAAAAGTTCACCGGACTTTTGTGTGACCGTGTGTATGCAAGGCATTCTTGAGAGGAATTCCGTCGGGAAAACCATCGTTTTTTTTTTCGACAGGAAAAGTGGTCGTGTGTACGGGGCATTATGGTACATTTTAGGATGTACCACTCTTTCACTTTGTTCTTCTTTTCTTTCCCTTTTATCTCTCTCTATCCTAATTTCTTGTTTTTTTTTTCCCCATCCCTCTTTCTAGCTGTGTTTCTTGTTTTTTCTTATTCTTTCTCTCCCTTTTTTCTTTGTTCCTCCCCCTCTTTTCCTCTCCCTTCCATGTATTCTCTATTTTTATTCCTTCTCTTACTCCTTGGTGGGGGGAGTTGGGATGAGTGGCAGTGCTGGCAGGGGAGTTCTGATCAGCCATTTTAGGTGCTCTTGATCAAGGTCATCTGCTGATCTGAGAACTGTAGTTGGGACTTTTAATGGCAACTATAATCACAGGTAGTGTTACTCACTGTGTCTCCGTCTTCATTGTGTCTCGGACTTTGTGGTGTCTCATAGCAGTGACACCTATGCCAAAATAAGGAGATAGGGTCTTCTCCAGCCCCTCCCACTTCACAATCCTCACCAGTCAGCTGACCTCTGTTCTCTGCCCCCCAGCCATGCCGTGAACTGAATGGGTGGCTGCGAAGAGGCTAAGTGGCAGCTGCAGGCTCCAGGGAAAGCCCTGCTGGGCAGCCGCAAAAAGGCTGGGAGAGCAGTGCGGCTTCAGGAACAGCCCAGGATTTGGTGACCCCTGGCAAATCATCATCAACCGACCCCCAGGTTGAGAACCAATGGTATAGAGGAACATTATTCAACCAACTTTAGGTGTACATAGAAAGAAACAGAAAAATGTTAATATACCATAATGATACCTAATAAGTTCACTTCATAAATCTTATAGATGCATGATTGTATATATCAAACAGAACAGGTAGTCCCCGATACAGAAGAAACTCCTACCTCCAGTGCTGAGTGTAGGAGTTAATTCACACAAGGATTTTATCCTAAACAGCACTATAATCCCGCAGCCAGATCCAGTCCAGAAAGTGCCAGATCACCTGTAGGGAGGGGCATATCACTCTATCCCAGATGCTAATTTTCATAGATGTAGCCTGCAATATACATTAAATATACATCACAAATAGATGAATAGAGGTAGAGCATAAAAGTTCATAACAGGTTCCAAAGCATGAACTTCACTCACCTCATTCACACCAATAATCTAGTGAATATACTGGGAGCTTGAACGGACGAGACAATGGCAACAGTGTCTATTGATGTACAGGGGAAACACTCACATCTGAAATATCATAACGATATATTTCAGGAAATATGTTGATTGCTTCCATCATGATGTTCAGGTCCTCTTTCTTTATTAGTTCTCATCTGTGTCAGCCCCAACACTTTCAACATTGATGCCCATCCAAGAATCTCTATATACTCCACACCAAAGCAGTGGGGGAAAAAAGCACAGAGCGGGGGAGAGGGAAGCTGGATCCCTTTTTAGACTGCAAGCTCTGCACCTGTCCACAGATAAATATGTAAAACATAAAGATATAAACCAAAAAAGTAATGAAGACCAGGCTCCACATAACTAAGTCTACCCCCCATCAACCAGACATCTACCTGTAATCTCGTCCGGATTCGTCACAAGCTCCCAGGGATCCCAACATGGCTTCCACCATGGCTTCCACCTTAAATACCCCTCCCTGTTGCGTCAGAGAGCGGCGTATGACATCACGCTGTGATGACGCACCACGGACGCAAAAGCGGAGGGTCCGCGTGTCAGACTGACACCCGGGAACCGGAAGTCCCGAAGAACTTCCGGACCGCGGCTGCAAAGCCCAATGGGGCATGAGTAGTGTATGCAACCAGGGACCTGTGAAAGGTCCCTCCCCCCATGGGTGCAGATTGAAGTGGCCGCGTATAGTACATCCGGGAGGCCCTGACACAGAGGCACCTCAGGGCGGGCGTACACCGGGAACATCCCCCAAAAAACAATGATGCTTCAAGGGGGCGGTCCTGTGGACACCCTTGGGCGTCCATACAGGGATCTAATGGCAAAAAAGGGCAAGATCAAATACAGAAGCATAGTGCATGTCCAGAAAATTTTTAAATAAAAAAAGAAGGGGGAGGAAAAAGGCCCCCTTAACCCGATCGGTCTGTAAATGGATAACAACAGTCATGCATGTACCTTACATTGTTTGTTTACATAAAGTTAATTCATTTCAACAGAAATGCATCTCCATACATAGTACACATAGTGTACAATTAATGCAAAATATTATTCATTAAATTTACCTCCAATAACAGAGGAATAACACTGGCAGTATTTTATCAAGGGCAATCCTGTGGGCATTGAGTCAATCCCCCACCCGAGACCTCAAGTGGTCCCCAAAGGGGAAGAACAAAGGCAAATGGCAGGAGGGAAAACCGTGTCAGGCAATTGTCATGACCCAAGGTGTTTTGTAGGAGAGACAGCTATAAAAGCCCAACAAGGCATCAGTCACAAGAAAGACTTGTAGCTGATGCCTTTGTTCAGGCCTGGGAACCGTGTTGCTTGTAATAAGTATATCCACCTGGTCTCTAATTGTAAGAGTTTCTTATCAATATCCCCCCCACATTCATGCTGGGGTAGGTGTTCAAGACTAAAGAAACCAATTAACTTCAGATCGAAGTTATAGTACAACCATACATGTCTACTTATTGGTGTTTCCATCTTACGTTTAGAAATTAGAGAGACATGGTCCCTGATCCTACAGAAAAGGGGACGTTTCATCTTCCCTATGTAGAAGACTCCGCAACAGCACTTCATTAAATAAACAACTCCAATTGATTGGCAGTTCGTCCTGTGCTTTGGGGTCCAAATAGTGTTATTGGGGAGAGTAACACTTTTTCACTCCATGATGAAGGGGCAAAAGCAAAATTTTCCACATGGATATGTACCTGGTGTTTTGGTTTGGACTCTGTTGCTAGTTTTGTGGTGACTAGTCACCAAAGTGTCCCTTAGAGATCTAGATCTTTTATATGGGATTTCAGGGTATGGTTTAATAAACTTAAGAATCCTCTGGTCGGCTGCAAGTAAATACCAAAACTTGTTGCATATGTTACGTATCTTACCATGTTGTCGATTGAATTTGGTAATAATACGTGTAGATGTTGTTAACTTTTCTCGCCTAGGTTTATAAATGAGCGAGTGTCTGTCCTGGTTTTTAACGCTGTTAAAGGCATTTTTTGCTTCCCTTTTGAAATCCTCGTATTGAGTACAATTTTGCTTTATCCTCAGAAATTGACTATAGGGAATACTCTTAATTAATTGTTCCGGATGCGAGCTACTAGCGTTTAGCAAGCTGTTTCCGGGTGAGGCTTTTCTATATAGCGTGGAACACAACACCCCCATTTCATTGGTAAAAATTTCCACATCCAGGAATTTGATCCTTTGTTGGTCGTAAGTATACGTAAATTTTAGATTGTATGTGTTCACCTGTAAGCTGTCCAAGAACTTAATTAGGTCTTCTTTTGATCCTGCCCAAACCTTGAAGACGTCATCGATATAGCGATGCCACAATATTATTTGGCTAATCTCCACCAGTCTCGATTCGTCTGCAAAAAGGTCCCGTTCCCACCCCCTCCAGGTACAGGTTTGCATATGAGGGAGCGCATTTCGCCCCCATGGCAACCCCCTGTACCTAGAGGTAGTGGGAACTTTTAAAGACAACATTTCTGCAAAAAAGTAATTGTGCTTCCATGAGTCCAGATCACGTTCATCCAAGAACTCGCGTACGACCTGGACGCCCTTTGTGTGAGGTATAGAATTATAGAGGGCCTCAATATCAATTGCGACCAACCATGACCCCAAAGGTACTTGTAGTCCATATGTAATTTTTAATAATTCAATGGTATCCTTCACGTATGAAAACAAACCCTTCACATGTGGGTATAAGTACTCGTCTATCAATTGGCTTGCTCGTTCAATTAATGACCCACAACCCGATATGATCGGTTGACCTGGAGGATGAAGTAAACTTTTGTGCACTTTACGCAGTTCATAGAATGTCGGGGTGGTGAAATTAGTGGTGTCCAGAAATTTAAAGGTATTTAAGTCAATAATTCCCTTATGCTGGGCTTTAACCAAGATGTCTTTATATTTCCTCATATAATAATTAATATGAGACATTGGTACTGGTCTGTACCAATTTGTGTTCTAAATAATATCGTAACACATTTGCTTATATTGCTCCACATCCATTATGACAAGGTTTCCAGCTTTGTCTGATGGTTTTACTACAATGTTTTTATTAGAGCTAAGGGTTTTCAGTGCCTGTTTTAGATGTTTTGGCAAGTTGGGTTGAGGTCCCGATTGCCAATTGGTAGATTCTATTTCTTTGGTGACTTGAATAACGAAAGCCCATATATTGGAATTGCCTTGCAAAATTGGGAATGATTTCGATTTAGGTTTATACGACCTGGGTGTACCGAAGTCAACCCTAGGAGGAGGGGGAAGAGAAGTCGGCTGAACCTGAGATTCATCAACACACACTCTAGATGGATTGAAAACCCACCCCTCTTCCTCTGGGTTGCTCTCGTCCCACAGTTCCATCAGGTCTTGGAGGGCTTTCAAATCTTCGAAGGTTATGCCATCCAAGACTGGGGTTTGTGGTCCCAAGTCCTGGGTAACTTTTTGTTCTTTGTCGTAAAGGACTTTGTACATCAAACGTCTGGGGAAAAGATGCAGATCCTTTATCAGCTCAAATTTATCTGCATCCTCGTCCGGACAGAATGTGAGGCCAAGTTGTAAAACCCTGGACTCATCCTCTGATAATGGATAGGAAGACAGATTAATGATGTCATATATTTCCCATTTCTCAACAAGTGTGGAATCGGGACAAACTATTTTTTTTTTCTTCAAATATAATTTTTATTGAAATTTTCAGAACTGGACAAGGTGCAATAGTGACAACAATGGCCATTAACAGTGGAGGTCGCAGCCTCCCAACAGTATGTCACAGTAACATATACTACGTCTATCATTGGCATATTAAGGGTTCCATAGATGACCTTTCAGCCATCCCCGAGCTACATGGGTCTGGGATTGTGAAATGTGCACCCCAGGATAGTCAAAGTAGCAGATGCCCCTTCTCCATTCCTTGTAACATAGGGACAAACTATTTTAAAGGCTGGCTTAATGTACGCATAGGGGTAGGTGCAACCACTGGTACCCGCTTAGGGTCCATGGTATTAGAATTAAAAATAGGTGCCGTGCGTATGTCTATAGAAGGACATGGTGTATATAAACGCTGTTCAACCGTCTGTTGGGACATACCGTATATACTCGAGTATAAGCCGACTCGAGTATAAGCCGAGGTACCTAATGTTGCCAAAAAAACTGGGAAACCTTACTGACTCAAGTATAAGCCGATGCCTCACTGTCCACTGTTCCCTAGCTCACTGTTCCCTATTTTACATTGTAAATAGTACCTGTAAAGAAGCTGCGGCGTCCATCGTTCAAATTCCGCGGCGTCCATCGTTCAAATTCCGCGGTCTCTTCCTGTTCCTTCCTTGATAGGCGATTCTCAGCAGACACTCTCCGCCTATCATGATCATTCTCTCATCCTCAGTTTTCCCAGCAGACACTGTGTTGGGTGTTCCGCCAATGAGGATGAGAGAACGTTCGTGATAGGCGGAGAGTGTCTGATGAGATTCGCCTATCACGGAAGGAACAGGAAGAGACCGCGGAATTCGAACGATGGACGCTGCAGCCGCCGCAACTTCTTTACAGGTACTATTTACAATGGAAAAATTTCACTGACTCGAGTATAAGCCGAGGGGGGGACTTTCAGCCCCAAAAAAAGGGCTGAAAATCTCGGCTTATACTCGAGTATATACGGTAGGTCCCGCAGGTACTGATACTGGGTTGATGCTCATTGTGGGTGTAGTAAGTGACATCAGGGAATGATTAAGTGCGTTACAAGTCATTGGAGTGCTGGGTGTTGTTTGGTTCTGTGACCGCTGTGTGTGTGATTTTTTGTCCTTATTGGAGGCATGTGCCGATCTAGGGTGTCCATGTGAACCGGTTTCACTGTCATTCTTTCTTTTCCTTGATACATTTCTTGTATTATCAAAACATGTGGTAATTGGGACATAGGATGCGGAGGGCATAGACGATGTGTCCGACTCAGCTAAATCTAAATTCGTTGCAACAGGGGCCTGATTGTAAGGACCCCTACAGCGGGGTTTATTTAAAGCGTAACTCCACTTTTGTTGAGAAAAATACATTCCCCTCTGGGTGATCAATGTACATTGCAAGGATTATAACAAACTTTGTTGCGGATTCCTACCTTTTGTTATTCTGAAGAAATCCCTCTGTTTCTCTTTGCCTCTGTACTGAGTTGGTCTAATGGGAGTGGTTTCATAATTAGCATACAAAATAATTCCGTGCTGCCCTCTGGATAAGCTGCTAACACAAGTAGACAAATAGTAAAAAGCGTGGAAACAAAAAGTGTAGCGCTAATCAAAAAAATGAAGAAGAATGCATGACGCACTCAAATGAGTATATAAAAACGGTGCAATATAAAAAAGGCACTCAAATATTAAGTAAGAAAAGTAAGAAGTCCTCATATATACAAAATGTCTATATGCGAAATACAAGTGAAAACTTGTGCAACTGAGTGTCCTAAAGTAATTCAAAAATGAAGGCAATGGTGAAATTCAAAAGTGGGTGAAGACTGAAGGAAAAGTGACGGTGAGAAGATGAAGAGAACCACCACCAATAGGTAAGGAGCTTACCAGATAATTTGAACCCAGAGGAACATATGTTCAGTGGGTCAAACGGGCTTGGTGTGGTGGAACCACGATGGAACCTGGACAATCTGTATGCTGCAAATTGCTGTGCTGGAAATGGCCAAACATCAACAGGGAGAGAGAAACCGCAGAAGAAAGATGACCTCTTAGCAGATAACCTCATATGCAGTTGTGGTCCGGGAATATCCCAATCAATATGAGCAGGTAAGTATCATGTAATAGAGAAAAGAAACAGCCACATAGCGTAACTCTGTATATAAATCAAAATTTAATGTAGTGGAAACACTTACATTTAAGTCGATATAAAAGCGCTTTGCAAAGAATGTGGCAACAATGGACTCCTACGACGCGTTTCATCTCCTAGGACACCCAGATGTCCTAGGAGACGAAACGCGTCGGGAGGACTCCATTGTTGATTAGCGCTACACCAGTGGTTTCATAATTAACTGTCAGGTGTGGAGCTACAAGGCACTAATGAACAGGGGTATACCTAGAGCATTTGGCACCCGGGTGGATCCAATATCTGGCACCCCCCACCTTGTATCGCCGCTGTGGCTGCCTCTCCCTGCTACTCTTATCTACCGCTGCCTAAACCCACCCCGCGGCGCTGTCACCGCTTCAGTAGCGGAGGGGGGTGGCGCCGGCCTGACACCTCACCAGTGTGTGGCACCCGGGGCGGCCTGCCCCCCTCTTGGTACGCAACTGCTAATGAAGAAATCTGCTGGGCCTGCATCCCTTTAGAACGTGCTCCTATTGAAAGTATCTCTCAAAATTTTTTATTTTTGTTGCAAGTAATGCCTGAAATCTGACTTGGATCTTAGGCAAACTTCTGGGAAAATTGGTGAGCCAATCACACAAGCAGGAAATTAGGTTTCTAGGTACAGAAAACTCCAGGTAGCCCCTGTTCATCCCATATAGAGTGAGAACACAGGCGTTTCAAGGCTGTTTTATTCTACTTGCCTCTGCCTTTGCACACCTTTTTCTTGAGTTTTAAGCTCTTCTAAATTGAATGGGGTTCCAAATCTTTCAGTTGCCATATTTACGGTACACTCTGTGTGCCACGGCAATGTGACTCCCATGCGCATGTGCGGGAATTACATCATCTCAGCCCAGCCAGCGTAGCTCTCCATTTGTAGGTAAGTGTCATAATAGTATGCAGTGCATACTAGTACATTATGACTTAAACCTGAAGAGGTGACCTATGCAAAATGTATCAGCAAGACTTTACTACTGCTTTAAGCATAGGGGTTCACCACCAGCTCCTATTGAGCACAGGAATGCCACAATCTCTATCCCTACCAGCAGCATCATCTCTGCTTATTATACTTGGTGTTAACAAAAAGAAAAAAAGAAGCCAACTGAAGAAAAGTATCTTCATGCTGCCTTAGGAGCACCTGGTTGAGTGTTATATAATTATGTTTTTTTTTTTTTTTTTTGCTACTATCCCAGTGGTCACTTTTGGGGCTGCCCTTTTGTCGCAAATGTGTTCCATCCAGGTGGCTGATATCCATCTTGATGGTGATGCTTCAGCCCACCGCATTACTTGTTTGTTTATACTAAACTGAAGAAAAGTAATGACTCAAGAGCACAGTTTGCTTATTCGATATTATTTATCTGTGCACAACCTCATTATACAGTACTATGCAAAGTTTTAGGCAGATGTGAAAAAGTAAACGAACAGAAGAGAAATCCAAAACAAACCAATATTTGGTGTGACCACACTTTGCCTTCAAAAAATGTAGAATGTTAAATTGGCTTCTTAATGTACCCAAGGCAAATGAAAACACAGAATCTATAGGAGTGTTTTGTCGGCTTTCATAATTATAACTCGGCATGCTGATTCCCCCCCCCCCCCCTCCAGCCAACCAGCTCTGTCCAAACGTCCATATTTGCTTGTTCTCTGTAATAAATCTCTTTAGTAGTTGTCACTTTGCTTTATTACATTGTTATTTTGAAACCTGCTTCCAATATGAAATACTATCACTTTGGAGAATGTCAATTAGCCATGAAAAGATGAGCTAATGGCAAAGCAGGAGGAAACCGCAAAATTAGGTCACTATACATTTGTGCGGAAAAAGAAAATTGGGAACCCTAGGGAATTTCTAGATTGCTGTATGAATGGCTCTTAAAATATTTCCTTTAAATCCAATTGCATAAAAAATAAAATGTCAAGCCCAAGCATCTTTTTAAAAATAAGCAACTGGGTTGCCATACCCAGGCCCAACCCCCCCCCCCCCATTGGTTTCTGTCTGACTCACCTACTCACTGATCCAGCACCAGTCCTTCTTCGGGTTAAACGACCTCCAGCATCATTCAACCCACTTAATTCAACTTTTAGTGAGCCCAGGTTGTCAAGGCACCCCTGAATTCACAGGAGAATTCCGTAAAACAGTGACGCAACATTATGTAGTAAAATTAGACATTACCATCACTCTGTTGCAAAAATATACACTAATTTATTAGTGCAACGTCACATCAGTCAAATAAGCCAATGTTTGGGGACACACAAGGTCCCTTCCTTAAGGCAACATAGTAACAACTCGCCATGCAATACAATGGAATTCTGAGTTTGAAGCTAGGATATTGATTGAAAAAGCTAGTGAATTTTTCATCATTAGCAATAACCTCACCTGAACATTTACTGTAGCTCTTTGAACGTTCCTTTACAGGGTTGAAGAGAAGGGTTAACTGAGCTGCTTGAAGAAGAGATTATGATGGGACTGGAGACATACAATCATAGTTGCGGAATGTGTAGGGTTGTGATTGACCTGCACCAATTTACTGCAAAATGTTCGTATTTGTGGTAACTATCATCCCCTCCAACCTGTAAAAGTCCAATTCCACTGGGAGAATTTAACCCCTTCACGCCTAAGTACATATGATCAAAACTACATTGTACATTCAGGTGAATTATACCTTGTTTTTTTCAGGACAAATTAGGCTTTTGTTTGGTGGTAAATGGTTATGGATATCTCCTGATTTTTTTTTTATCAAGGGAAAACTAGTCCAAAATAGTAAAAAAATCAATTTAAATGTTTTTTATTTAGCTGTATATTTGTTACTACCATAACCTGCCACCAAAGAATAACCCAAAATAAATTCCTGGCGATCGCAGCGAAACCACATATGTGTATGTTCATTGTTTGTACCCGTAGTGCAGCCCAGAAACAATGGTGCACATTTTTAGTCCTACCTAAAACACTTTGACAAAAAAATACTGACCCTGACCTTTTGGCCCAAACACTAACCCTGGCATTGACCTAGAGATCAAACCTTGATCTAGGTATTTTTTCTTTATTTTTTAATATGTATTTATTTACACACACTTTTTTTTTAATAGGGCTCTTGTGAAACCTAGGTCTCAGTTGCTGAGAGCTCCCTGGGCGGCAGGCTCCCAGCACAAAGGGGTATACGTAAATATGCAGCCCCATGGCAAAAAGCCCAGTGCAGTGGGGCCGCATATTTGTGTGTCAGTGTCAAGGGGTTGAAGTTGTCAGCAAGGCAGTAGCCAGTCAGAGATTCCAAGAAGACAGTTTTATGTTAAATATATGAAGGAGCAGCAGTCCTTATTCAGTTTTCACTTTAACTACCTCAGTACCAGCATGTTACACCCCCTTCCTGTCCAGGCCATTTTTAAGTTTTCAGTGCTATGATACCTTGACAATTATATTCATGCAACACTCTACCCAAATGAATGTTTTTCTTTTTTTTCAAGATAAAGCTTGCTTTTGGTGGTATTTTAATAACCAGTTTTTATTTCTATTTTTAATTTGTTTTACTCTATAAAGGAAACAAGACTAAAAAAAAAAAAAAAAAAAAAAAAAAAAAAGATTTCCCCTACTTTGTTTTAATAGCAAAAAAAAAAAAAATGCTTGGTATTAGTGCATGTACAGGTTATACACAGAGGGAGCATTGTACATGCCACATACTATTGGAGGATGGTGATGAAGGATAAGGGAGGTGGCGGATTAATATATAGTTAAGATCAGAGACAGGATGGGGCCCGATGTATAAAGGATAGGGATGAATGACAATAGGGGGGTCAATTTTATTATTGTTGGCACTGTACTGGATTGCACTGGTGATGGTTGGTGGTCAGGAGGCTTTCTTTCCTCTTGCACACTGATCAGCATGCAAGAGCAACTGTGCTTCCTGATCACAAGCCAGTATGTGACAAATGGCTGATGGCTCACAGCAATGACACGGTACAGAGCCACTCTCATTGGCTCTGTAACTTTTGTCTGTGATTTGCTGTGTCCAATTACAGCATAATCCCAAAAGCTCAGTTCACTTAGGGCATAGCAGGATGTCCTTCCGAAACAATGGGGAAGTGGGCTGACCAAATCTGCATACTGGCCGGTCCACAAGTGGTTAAAAGGTAACAAACCCCCCTTAGAACATTTAATCAATGCCTCCTCTTTTTGTATTTTCTTTTGCTGCTGAATTTCCTTTAGCCTTGGCTTGTTTTATGCTGAGTGTAGAAAAATGCTGAGGTTTTAAGCGGAGATAAATAAAACGACTAAAAATAGCTGAAAACCCAATAAAAATAGAATCTCTATGTCCACGTGCAATGGAAAAATTTGACTTTTTAAACAAACTGAATTAGCATAAAATGAATACAATATGTAATCTGGTGACTGTGCAACATCAGATGTTTTGCCCCAGACATGTATCAACTGGGGATGAGGAGTGTTTGTGGCTGGAGGGTCCTGTAACAATTTGAAATTAGTGTGTTCCATTAAAGAAAGATACAATCAAAACCCAGTGTTTTCTTTTAAATGACGCAGTGCCATCATGATGCAAAAATGCTGTTTAATTTCATCATGTCTCAGCAGTGTTTACCCTGTGGCTATTCATAAAGCCGAATAAATAAAACCAAAATGTGGTTTCACTTATTACCATCTGTATATGGGAATGCTTTAATATCACCTGCTCTAATTAATTTTTAAACAGCCTATTTTTGACTGCTCTCATAACGTGAAATGGACATAAAACAAAATATTCCCCAAACTGACTTTGCCTTTTGTAGGCCTGTTTTAGATTAATATTTCATGAAAATCATACAGAATTACCTACCTTTATATTATCTGTGGAGGCAGAGAATGCTGGCAGACAGTAGGGTAGCCGTGGGCTTCTTACATAATAAAAGCTCAATCATCATCACATATGAGTAGCGTCTAAAACGTTGACATGTCTGTAAATGTTATTAAGGCAAAGTATAGACAGGTGCTGGATGTGGATGCAGGTGCACAATCAGCACCTTTGTGAAGATCATTCACACCATTCTCTCCCCCACCAAATGTGAACAAAGAATGCAGCATGTATGCCAAAGTCCAAACTGTGTTATGCGTTTTTTTTTTTTTAAATACACCAGCTTGTGCTTTAGGTTACTAATCCTATGCACTGTTCTAATCTGCTGACCTTTGTATAGTTTGGTTATATGGATGTGCTTGGATACTAGGGATGCACCGATACTGGTATTGGTGCTGATACTAGGCATTTTAGTGAGTATCGGTACTCGCTAAAATGCTCCGATACCGGAAGTGAAGTTGCGTGGGAGCGGACCGCCTCCTCCTCCCCTCTGGACAGCGCCATCCCCGCTGCTTCCTCCTGTCATCACCTGGTGCAGGCCCGCCGGGCTTCCTGTCCTAACAGCCCACCAGCCTGTCTCCGCACTGCACACCTCCCTCCTCCAGCTCTGACTCCCGGCCACACAAAGCACTGGATCCGGCCTCTCCCTGACGCTGAGGCTCTCCCTGAAGCTGAGGCAAAGAACAGGTATGTGAATACACTGTACATCCTATCCTGTTGTACTGAGCAGCAGGGCTCTCTCCCTCCTCCTTGCAGTCCCTAACTGTCTCCTGTACTATGCCTGCAGTCCCTAACTGTCTCCTGTACCATGCCTGCAGCCCCTGACGGTCTCCTGTACCATGCCTGCAGTCCCTAACTGTCTCTTGTACCATGCCTGCAGCCCCTGACGGTTTCCTGTACCATGCCTGCAGTTCCGATAGGTATCGGTAATTGGTATTGGCGAGTACCCGAGGTAAAGTATCGTTACTCGTACTCTGTGTTAAAAAAGTGGCATCGGTGCATCCCTATTGGATATCCATATTTGCGAATTACGTACATTTTTCTCATTTATCTGCCATATGACCACATCACCTTAATATGCCTCCTCCACTGATCTCCTATACTGCCCATTAATTTGCAATATGCCCTCTTTCATCTCCCCAGTGATCTGTGCTCCTCACCACCACCTTTTGTTCTGTAATTTTCCCAAAATAAATCGGGGATATTGTTCTCAATGAACCTGATCAACCATCTGTAATATCTACCCCTTCTCTTTCTGTAGATATAAATTGGGCCACCGAAGGCTTGTAATACTCAAAGGCCAGCTAAAAAATCTATGTATCTTTGAATCTGTAATTTCTTGTGAATAATGTTTATATCGCTAATGGTCAGTTATGGACCTTATTACCCTTTTGTCACAGTAGTCTTTAGTGGTGCATTTTCCATCTTCACATGTTCCATAATGACTGTTTGCCACCATATTGACTTCTCCACACTAGAACACACCTACAGAATATTTCACAAATCTTTTTGCATTTACACTTTAACTTGTTAGTAAAGCAACATGCAGCAGGATTATAATTTCATGCTGAACAGATTATTGCTGCATCAGGAGGATTTTAGATTATTTTATTTTTGTTGCTTATACAACATATGGGACTATTGTGATATCATTATCCATCAATAAATGTATCCATAGATTTGTAAAAACATATAAAAAATTTCAGTATTTGTAAAAACCGTATTACTCCATGATTTAAAAAGAATGTGCCCGTGTGTGCACCATAAATCATCCCACAGTTAAAAGCCAGTGATGGCGAACCTTGGCACCCCAGATGTTTTGGAACTATATTTCCCATGATACTCATGCACTCTGCAGTGTAGTTGTGCTTCATGGGAAATGTAGTTCCAAACCATCTGGTTCGCCATCATTGGTATAAGCTATTCCGATCAGACAACCGCATCACATTGAGTATGTTCAAATCTTCATATATTAGTCAGTCTTTGTTGTCAGGGTTGTAATTTTCTAACTTGTTCTGAGACGCTGGTTCACTTCCCTTGGTATAAAGTCCTTGGCCCACAAAAAAAACTAAAAAAAACGAAAAGCATAGTCCAATGTAGCTATGCAAAACAAGAGGTTACAACAACTCAAGGCCCAGAGCCAAGGTTGGGGGAGCCTCCAAATGCACACAACAGGACAACTGGCCTCTACATCACAATGTGGGCCAACTGTCCTAATTGCATCTCAAATATGTAAGGGTCACCATAACCAGCAACTTCCAAGGGATCTTCCATGTATGTCCTGCCTGCATAACATCTCTGGGAAGTTGCTAGTCATTTCACAGGGGACACCATCTTAGTTTATTATTGGAGGCACAGATTACTTGCCATACAGGAGTGAAGATTTACACAGAATAGACCCTAATGCCCCATACACACGATCGTTTTTCATGCCGTTAAAAATGCCATTTTTAAAAATGGCCATTAAAAATGATCGTGTGTATGCTCCAGAGCATTTTTAACGACGTGAAAAACGGCCAATAAAAATTTCGAACATGCTCTCTTTTTTCACGTCGTTTTTCATGTCGTTTTTTTTAACGACGTGAAAAACGATAGTGTGTATGCTTTAACGACGTGAAAAAAAACGCGCATGTTCAGAATCAAGTATGAGACGGGAGCGCTCGTTCTGGTAAAACTAGCGTTCGTAATGGAGATAGCACATTCGTCACGCAGTAACGGACTGAAAAGCACGAGGCTGAAAAGCGCGAATCATTGCTCAACAAACTTTACTAACATGAAGGGTGGCGCCATTCGAGCGGAACTTCCCCTTTATAGTGCCGTCGTACGTGGTATACGTCACTGCTCTTTGCTTGATCGTTTTTTAAAATGATCGTGTGTACGCAAGACAGGCTTGAGAGGAAACATGAAAAAAAACAACGTGAAAAACGGCATGAAAAAAAATGGCAAGAAAAACGATCGTGTGTATGGGGCATTAGAGAAATATACTAGTTGGATCAAAACCATATAACTGCCGTTCAGATGCTGGATTATAGTGGCTCATACATATTGAGGACACATTCTGTAAACTTCCGTTAGGACAGCATTTGACCCACATCATCAGATTGAGGCCAGTTGTCCTGGTGTGTAACATTGGTGGCTCCCTCACCCTAGGCTCTGTGTTGACCTCTCGCATTGCATAGCTACATCAGAGGATCCTTTTTATACTTTATTTGTGGGCCAAGCGCTTTTTAACAAACAAGTCTTTTCTGTATTCTACTGAAGAAGTGAACCAGTGTCACAAACCACATTGAGGAATTACAGCGCTGACAGCAAAGACTGAGCGATTATTATATATAAATTGTAACATATTCAATGTTGATGGGGCTGTTTGATGGAAATAGCTTTTACTGAAGTGTCATTTATAGTTCAAGGGCCCGCTGTTTTTAAATCGTGGCGTAAAACGTTTTTTTTTTACAAATGTTGATGGATTATGGTATCACATTAGCCCTGTATATTGTATTAAAGAAAAAATAAATAAAAATATTAATCTTTCTGGAGTATAGTTACGTGAGGGATGATGGTACCTGATGCATTCACTGTTCGGGTGTTCAGACAGCTGTGGATGCCCAGGATCACAAGTGGTGGACTGTACTAAATTGACAACACAGTAGATTCTTTATTACCTGCTCATCTCTAGTTGTCAGTTTTTTAATTCCCAACACCATAGCATAAAACTGTACAGGACTAGGACAATGGAATTCATTTTATATTAAATATTTATATAGGGCCAACAAAGTCCACAGCGGTGTAGGTTAGAGGTCTGTACACAATGTAAACTACAATGTCATTTTTAATGTAACGTTGCTTGATGGCTGTTTTTGATGGGAAGGGGACCAGTTGATTTGACAGCTTATGTTCCACTCCCTCCCTTTTACAAATTGTTATGCCTTCCTTCCAGTATGACCTTTGTGGGTTTCTTTTTTTGAATTACTGTACAGTTATCATTAGATTATATGGAAGGGAGGTATTATTGGACCACAACTAGGTGGTTGTCGTCAATACTGGGTGATTATATGTACTGTATGTAGATATGTTTGTGCCAATGTATTTTTAACGATTTTGCAATAATAACTTTTATACATTGGTTATGTATAGCATGGATCTTTACTTGCACATAGTGTTATAAAATGAGTGTATGAAGTACCAATAAATTCTCTTTTTTTTTAAAATGTTCTCTGGTTAAAGGTTCTAATTCAGGGATGCAGGTACAGAGCTTTAGCTCTTAGATCTATGTTCTCCATATCCTAGTATTATTTCTACATAGTTTTCAGCCAATTTGAACTTGCAGGTTTGAATCCCACTCTATATTTTCTTTTTAAGGTTGTGTCCTAAATTTGATTTTTTTTAAAGAAACCGTTTTGTGTTTAATTTAAAACCCACCACTCTCCCACTCAATTTTGCAAAGCTCCAAAAGATTGTTTGAAAAGAGCTAAGAAGTGAGTATTACAGATTTGGAATGGCAGTTAACCAATCCGTTTTTGTAAGATGAAAGCACATTTTAAACTGACAGATAACACCAGAAGAAAAGTTTTTGTTCTGCAACATTCAAACCTTTTTTGCAGCCAGTCTTATGAGTTCTTTCTGCATCTCAGCAGGAAGTGATCCCTGACATTTTGATCTCTTCTTTCCAAAAAGGAAGTAGTTTATTACATTTAGATGTGATCTTGTTCCCAGGTCACCAGTGTTATCCTCTACAAAAATACTGTATATTATAAGACAAAGCCAGTAATGATATTAACTACAGTACTTTAATACTGGGCACATTTACCCCCTTCCTGCCCAGGCCAATTTTTAGCATTCAGCGCTGTCGCAATTAGAATGACAATTGCGCGGTCATGCAGCACTGTACCCGTAAGACATTTTTATAATTTTTTTTTCACACAAATAGAGCTTTCTTTTGGTGGTATTTAATCACCACTCTGTTTGGCCTTTTTTTGTTTATTTAGCAAAAAAAAAAAAACATTTTGAAAAAAAACACGCGTTTTCCTTCACTTCTGTTATAAAAGTGGGTACCACGGAGTCCATGTCCACCGGCACCCACTTACTATTTTTTACACAGGCAGAACGGCAGTCTGTCTATGTTAACAAGGCATATTGCCGTTCTGTCAGCGGGGAAGACATTGATCCTGTGTTCCTGACAAGTAGGAACACGGATCTCTGCCTTTCCCTAGTACAAGCACCTCCCACAGTTTAGTAAAGCACAGGCTAGGTACACAGTTAACCCTTTGATCACTCTGATGTTAACCCCTTCCCAGCCAGTGTCATTAGTAGAGTGACAGTGCATATTTTCTAGCACTGATCACTGTATTGGGGTCACTGGTCCCCAAAAAGTGTCACAAGTGTCATTGTCCAACTGTCTGTCGCAATACAACAGTCCTGCTATAAGTCGCAGGCATTACTAGCAAACAAATAAATAAAAATTCCATAAAAATATCAATTAGTTTGTAGACGCTATAACGTTTGCGCAAACCAATCAATATACGCTTATTGTGATTTTTTTTTATACTAAAAATATGTAGCAGAATACATATTGGCCTAAATTAATGAAAAAATTAATTTTTTACATTTTTTATTGGATATGTTTTATAGCAAAAAGTAAAACATCTTTTTTTTTTTTTTAAATTGTCGGTCTGTTTTTGTTTTATAGTGCAAAAATAAAAACCGCAAAGGTGATCAAATACCACCAAAAGAAAGCTCTATTTGTAGGAAAAAAAGGACATCAATTTTATTTGGGTACAGCTGTGCATGATTGTCAGTTAAAAGTAACGCAGTGCCGTATTGCAAAAAATGTCCTGGTCATGAAGGAGGGTAAACCTTCACAAACAATGGTATGTATGGTGGGTATAGAAAAGAATCGCCCCCCTTTAAAATAATCACATTTTTTTGCTTTGCCACCTGAAATGAAGACACACACAATGTTTGTTTTATCCAGCTGTATTTATTAGTGCAACGTATAACATCCAAGTAAAAGATATAACACCAACATTTCAGAAAAATTTAATTAAATTAAAAACAGAATCACTGAGTTGAAAAAAGGATCAGTATGTTTGACTACCTGTTGCTTTAACCGCTTGCCAACCAGCCGCTGTCATTATACTGCGGCAGGTTGGCACAATCCTGTGAGCCATCGTAGCTGTACGTCGGCTCCTTTAAGCGGTATAGCAGGGGTGCCGATTCTCATGGCCAGCAGTCGCGGGCAAGGGACGCAGAATGGGGACGTTGTGTGTGTGTGTGTGTGTGTGTAAAGACACACATCCCAGTTCTTTGAGGAAAGAGGGATCATTCCCTCTGAGCTAGGAATCACGATCTGTCATCTCCTATAGTCAGTCCCCTCCCCCCCACAGTTAGAACACATGCATAGGGAACAAAGTTAACCCCTTGCCTGCCAGTGACATTTACACAGTAATCAGTGCATTTTTATAGCGTTGATCGCTGTATAATTGTCAATGGTCCCAAAAATGTGTCAAAAGTGTCTGATCTGTCCGCCATAATGTCGCAGTCCCAATAAAAATCGCAGATCACCGCCATTACTAGTAAAAAAAAAATATATAATAAAAATTTCATAAATCTATTCTCTATTTTGTATTTTTTTCTCCTTCAACCACTGTGTGGTAATTTTTGCTGTGTGCTTTGTGTCATTGTCATGTTGAAAGGGAAATCTTCCCATTGATAACTTTCTGGCAGAGGGCAGCAGATTTTCTTCAAGAATTTGATGGTATTTTGCCCCATCCATTTTTCTTCTATCCTGACAAGTGACCAGTTCCTGCTGCAGAGAAACACCCCCATAACAGGATATTACCACCTCCATGCTTTACTGTAGGGATGGTGTTATTTGGATGGTGAGCTGTATTGGATTTCTGCCAGACATATGGTTTGGTGTTGAGGCCAAATAATTAAATTTTAATCTCATCTGACCACCTTAAACGCACCTTGAAGACACTGAGGCCACATGGAAAATAGGTGTTATGGTCAGATAGGACTAAAATTGAAGTAGGTATGTGATCCTGCATAGGTGAGCCGCTTTGCTGCCTTATATGTACATTATACGGTTGGTCAGGTGGTTTAGAGGCAAGTTTTTTTAAAGTTGTAATTTTGTAAAATGAAGAGAATTTTTTTTCTCCATAATGTCACCAGTGCAGTACAGCGTCGTCATATAACTGGTATGGCGGTGACCAGGGTCACTGACTGGTGACTGTATGTAAAAAATAATATTTTTTTCAATTTTTTTTTTTTTTTTTTACATACTGTGACCAGAGCAATGCAGTGTTATAATAGTAACAATGCGCCACTCGGAGGAGTTGATCAGGATTTTTTTTTTCACATGACTTTCACCGCTATAAGCAAATATTTTTACTGAATAAGAGTGTGGATTGGCCACAGCTAATCACATGGTACAAATGGGCTGTGATTGGCCCACTCTGTACCATGTATTCACTGTGACCAATCACAGCTAGCAACACAATTGTATGTAGCACACAGACCCCCTTTTACCTGCCTTGTTCTTCGGCTCTTCACAGGAAGAAGGGGCACACCATGCCACAAGCCCGTACCCTCCTGTATAAAGAGGTTGAGCGGTGTTGTTGGTGGGTCGTTTCACAGTTGAACCAGAGAATGATTTTTCTCACCTCTGTGGATAACAGATTTAAGTACTTGCTTCCCCCAGTGAATAGAATGTCCACACTTGCTAGAACTCCAACAGAGTGTTTATTTTCTTCTTTCAGCAAATAACAATCTCTTGATAGAAACAAAGGTTGGAGCAAGAAAGGATAGCACAAGATGTGGGGAAAGGTCCAGGCACAATCTCAGTCCCTTCACTGTTCAGCTTCTCGAACAGACTCAGCCTCAAATTGATAGTCTACTTAGAACAAGACTAGCAGCCAAAATGACACTCACGCTTTACTCAGTCTCTGCCACAGACCTGATGAACTTGGTCTCTGCCACAGACCTGATGAACTTGGTTTTGGCCTAGGGAGGAGACATCCCAACGGAGAGTTACTGGGACCCTTTCCTTCACCGTGACTACCGCATCAGTCCCTCGGAACGGTTCCTCACCCAGCCTCCTCTACTCAGATACGGGTCCCCTCGCAAGGCGGCACCCTAAGACTCCTCGATCCCCGACGGGCCCAGGCCTTTGCTGCAATTCCCGAGTCCTCGCATCCAGGACGGACAGGAACAGCAGGGTAGTACCTCACCCTGGGACTAAAGGTGCCCAGGATGGAACCGGAACAGAAAAGCACCCGCGCCTGAGCCTAGGGCGCCCAGGACGGACTGGAACCAGGGGTAGGACCCCACCGACTAACCCCGAACAGGCAGCGTCTGCCCCTTTTATCTCCTCTCCCGGCGTGGACAGCAGGTTAACCCCGCGCCACCGTAAGTTTGCCGAGAGGGGACACAAAAAGCACAGCCCTGTACCAGTGGTTCAACCCCAGCCTACCATGGCAGCGCCACCTGTAGGCCACAGGGAACTGCACACCAATACTCTTCCTGTGGATAAAATGGTTGTAAGCCCTGACAAATCAAGGTGTTTGGGCATACTACCTCCCAAACACTCCCCTTAAATTGAGGACCCCGCTACATGTATACAATGAAAGGAAGCCATTTATTGTATACAATTGTCATGTAATCGGCTGTGATTGGCCACAGTGGTCACATGGTACCGGAAAGCAGGCCGATACACTGATCAGTCAACCACTGTGTCCAGTGAACACAGCATGTGACAGACTGCGCCGGAGCACAACTTGTTCTCGCAAAGACGTCCTGACAGAACAATAGGGTTCCTGCCTGATTGTCTCTTTACAATGGCACGGGCGGGAAGCAGTTAAAAGAGAAGTATGGTGTTTTGTTTTTTTTTAGACTCATACTTGCCTAAGTGGATGCAGCATCAGAACGATGCTGCATCTGTCCCCCGCTGCCTCTTCATTGAGAACCGAGCCACCGCACACTGACGATGGCTGCTCGGTTCTCACTTCTCCTGGAGCAGAGAGCTGCTGACTGTCAGTCAGAATCTCTCCTGCTCTGTTCCTCCGTGTTAACTGAAGCGCTGAGCTGTGGAGGGGTGGGGAGTGTCCGTCTCAGCGGATCCAGACTTCTGAAGTCAGGATGACGTGCTGCCTCGACTGATTGCAGTGACGTCAGCAGAGAGTGGACTTAAGACCGCTCTCCACCGAAAACGGGTCACAGGAGGGCAAAACGAATTGCACTCATGTGACCCATAGAAGCCCAGCCTAAAATCTCAGGCTGGACTTCACCTTTAAAGAGGATGTAAAGGGTGTAAAAAAACACAAACTCATACACACCATCGGTCTGATGCTGCACTTGTCCCACGATGGCTCTGAGCCCGAGAGCTGAGCGATCACATGACTGCTGATTGCAATTGCTGATTGCTCAGTTCTCGGTCTGCTCAGAGGGAGAGCAGTAGATATCCGTCAGCGGCATCCTGCTTTGATCCTCCAGTGCTCACTGTAGCGCCGGGTTGGGAAAGGGGCAGGCACAGCTGGCTCTGGCTCACAGTCATGGCTGGCTCTCAGGTGGAGCCAGCTATCAATCAGGCAGCTGGGTATATCTCGACAATATGGTCAGGATCCTTCCAGAGCCTGGAGCAGCTCTGTGATGTCAGCTGATAGTGGGCAATAGCCAGCTATAAGTTGACTCTGGGTCACAGGAGAGCAAAAGTAAGTGCACTCCTGTGACCCAGAAGAGAAGTATGACCAAAAAAGCCTTGATCGACCTTCTCTTTTAACAACTATTTAGGTAAAGTGGCTGAAAGGCTAAGTTTACATTAGTGACCGCCCTTGCTTTCACTCTGAAAAGCAATCTGTGGCTTGCTTTTCAGAGGCGTTTGACAGGTGGTGAAGAGATATTATGATGCTTCCTCACTGCCCGTTTTAACCCTGTAAATGCTGCACACATTTACAGGGGTGATAATTTTTTGCACAGAATGTGGACAACCTCTTTTAGTTGCCTGACGCTGAAGAGGGGGCAGTAAAATTGTAGCTTCAGTCCTAAGTGTAAATGGGCCCTTAAAGTTAGTTACCTTAACCTCCCTGTCGGTATTCCAGAGTGTGGCTCTGGGTTACATTTCAGTACCATTAGCGGTAACCCCGAGCCACACTCGGGATTGCATTGCAGAAAACCCGGGTACAGCGTACTTGCGTTGTCACCAGGATTCTGTGATGTCCCCCCGCTGTTCCGAATTCCGTTCCTGGCGCGTGTCGCGAGGCACGGGGGTGAAGCCCGGCGGCAAATTCTAAAAATATAACACATACAGGTACACTGTAATCTTACAGATTACTGTATCAAATCATTTCACATCCCTTTTGTCCTTAGTGCTTTGTCCAGTGCCCTGCATGCACTTTTATATTATATGTACTGTTCTTTCTGCCTGGAAACTTGAGATTGTCCATGGCAACCAAAAAGTGTCCCTTTACATCAAAAGTGGTTAGACCAGCTAGAAAACAGCGATAGTAAATTTCAACACTTGCAGAATTGAGCGATAGTGATTTGTGGGGAAATTCATTTTAATATTATTAGGGGGTTCCCCCCCTTTTTAGGGTTGTGTTAAGTACTATACTTTCTCCCCCCCCCCCTATTTTTCTTCCTTTATTTCTATGGCACAGCATAGCTACATAAAGAATTGTCTTGCTCTTTATTATGTGAATTTGATTTATTCTGTTTCCTGGGATGTTTTCATTAGTTCACTTGGTAATCTCATTTGTTACAAATTTAATGCCTAATGTGCTTTGTACACTGCTTGTACTTCAGATATTTTGAATAAACTTTTATTTCTTGTTAAAAAAAAAAAGCTACACATACAAGGAGTTTTTTAGAAGTATCAATACTTCCTCCTGACCCCACCGATTGTGGAAGTGAATTCCAAATCCTTACTGCCCTGACAGTGAAAACCCTTACCTAGTTTAACTGCTTGCCTACCCCCGGCCGTCATATGACGGTGCAGCTCTCGTTCTGGGTGGGCGTCATATGACGTACTCGCCTTCCCGGCCCACTGCGATTGCCCGTGAACAAAGGACAGTGGATCTGTGTGTGTAAACACACAGATCCACGTCCTGTCAGAGGAGAGGAGACCGATGGTATGTTCCATGTACAGAGGAACACCGATCGGTCTCTTTTTTTCTCCAAAAATATGTAGAAGAATATATATCGGCCTAAACTGAGGAAAATTTTAAAAATAAATAAAATGGGATATTTATTATAGCAAAAAGTAAAAAATATTGTGTTTTTTTTCAAACTTGTAACTTCTTTTGTCTATAGTGCAAAAAATAAAAACCGCAGAGGTGATCAAATACCACCAAAAGAAAGCTCTGTTTGTGGGGGAATTTTTTATTTATTTGGGTACAGTGTTGCATGACCACGCAATTGTCATTTAATGTGTGACAACGCTGAATGTTGAAAAATAGCTTGGGCAGGAAGGGGGTGAAGGTGCCCTGTATTGAGGTGGTTAAGGTTGAACCACTTCTCCCTCAGTTTCATTGAGTGGCCCTGTGTATCACGCCGTGTCTGGGATTCGATCCTGGGACCTGAGGTTGTTTGGACGGTTTCCTATTGCCTGAGCTACCAGGGAACTTCCTTTTAAGGTAGAATCCTTGTTATGTTCTGCTCCTTGAGTTTGGATGCTGGCTCCACCCTATGATAAATCATCACTTCCCCTTTCTGTCTTCGCCCTAGTATAGGTCCTGTTTCCTGGTTGTTGGTGTTTAACATATTATATTTCTGCTGCTGACTTCTGCTTGTTCCCGACTACGCTTCTTGGACTATTTCTATGGACTTCGCTGATCACTGTTGCCGACTTTGCCTGTTCCTGACCTTGCCTCTTGGACTACTCTGATCGGGGTTCGCTGACTTCACTCTCTACCAACTGTGAGTTGTTTGTTTGGTGTTCCTTGATTTTGCCCGTTTGCACTTCCCATTGTGGTCCCGTATTTCTGGCTGCAGGATCTCAACCGTCCTTTCTCCTGATACTGGGATAACAAGACTACTGGTCAGGAAACTGGAGGGACAGTTAGTCTCCTGGCAGACCTAACATTATACATTATACTAGGGCCAGATGGACCTCAATGAGTTGTTGCAGGCAGTCTCTCTTCAGGGACAACTGTTGGGAGAGCTGGCTAATCGTGTGCAGTCATTAGGGGTGAAATTAGATGCTATCACGTTATCCTCTTTGTCTATGGCACATGGTTCTACTCCTGCTACATCTAGTAACCAAGAGGCCGGGGCTAGGGAAACTGTTGTGTCTAACCCCCAGGGTTCTCCCGCTCCCAAGATATCTCTCCCTGAGAAGTATGATGGTAACCCTTTGGATTGCAGGGGGTTTCTCAACCACTGCTCAAGCCAAGGTGACATTTATTTTTTCCTTACTAAAGGGCAGAGCTTTGTCTTGGGTGTCACCTATTCTTGAGAAAGATTCTCCCATACTTGCCGACTACCCCACGTTCATGAAAGCCTTCGAGAAAATATTTGACTTTCCCGGCAGAGTATCTGCAGCCGCGTCCTGTATTCTCGATTTACATCAGGGTAAACACACGGTAGCATCTTTTGCCATTGAATCCCGCACGCATGCGGCAGAGACTACCTGGTATAATTGCACCCTTAAGGCTGCGGAATTAACTTGCCATGAGGCCCAGTGGCCCTGGAGGATTTTATCAATTTGTGTATACTGGTGGACACTCGCTTCTCTGAACACCTTTTGTCCTTTCTGTCGGGTCTGAGGAGGAAAACCATGGATGTAGGGGCTGTGTGTTTGTCTGACAATGAACGTACCAAATGCAGGACCCTAGGCCTATATCTATATTGTGGAAAGCTGGGTCATCTCCTGCGTACTTGTCTGGTTCGGCTGGAAACCTTTCGAGCTTAATGGGTGATCGAGGAGCCCCATTAGGCCATGCTGTTTTTAATCCTCCTCAAGGGAGACCAGTAGTCCCAATATCCCTATCCTGGAATGATAAGTGCTGTTCCACAGGTGCTTTTATAGATTCCGGTGCTGGTGGGGTATTTCTCGATGCAACGCTGGTTAAGAGTCTTCAGATCCCGACTGTTCCTAAAGACCCACTGCTCTGTGTAACTACTCTTGGTGATGGACTTATCACTCATGAATCCAAGCCTCTTTCCGTCCTGGTGGGGGCTCTGCATTTTGAAATCTTATCATTTGACAACATTCCGTCTCCTAAGTACCCAGTATTTCTCGGGTTTCCTTGGTTATGTAAACAAAACTCCTCTGGTCAAGTTTCTGCCTGGAGCACATCCTGCCATGTCAACTGTCCCCAAAAGGTAGTACGTGAGGGTGTGTCCATTCATATTGTGACTACTGAACCTGAAGCCTATGCCGATTTTTCTGATGTGTTTTCTGAAAAGGAAGCCAAGGTCCTCCCTCCCCACCGCCCTTACGACTGCGCTATTGATTTGCTACCTGTGGCTCCCCTACCTAAGGTGAGAACCTATCCTTTCAGCCTTAAGGAGACTAAGGCGATAGGAAAGTACATCGAAGACAGTCTAAGGAAGGGTTTCATTCGCCCTTCCACCTCTCCCGTGGGGGCAGGGTTCTTTTTTGTGGAGAAAAAAAAGATGGAGGACTTGGGCCCTGCATTGACTTCAGGGCTCTCAATCGTATCAATGTAAAAAATTGCTATCCTCTCCCTTTAATTACTGAGCTTTTTGACCATGTTCAAGGATCAAAGATTTTTTTACCAAACTGGACCTTTGTTCTGCCTATAATCTCTTTAGAATCAAAGCAGGAGACAAATGGAAGACCGCTTTCAATACTCGTAGGGGGCATTATGAGTGTCGCGTGATGCCATTTGGCCTTTGCCATGCTCCCCGCTGTATTCCAGGAGTTCGTAAACGACATTTTCAAAGACCTTCTTAACACTTTTGTTGTCGTATACTTGGATGATATACTCTTTCACTCTAAGGATATACAGAATCATTGTTGCCATGTACGCACTTGTTCTACAGCGTTTAAGGGATCATAGGTTGTATGCCAAACTTTCCAAGTGCTCCTTTGAACTACCGGAAATACCCTTCCTGGGTTACATAATTTTGTCCGAAGGATTCCAGATGGATTCCAAGAAGCTCGATGCCATCTTACTATGGCCTAGACCTACCACTTCAAAAGAAATTCAGCGTTTCATTGGGTTCTGTAATTATTAATCGGAAATTTCTCAAGATTCTGCTCCCATCATAAGAATGGGACCAACTGCTCTTTGTGGCCTCCGGAAGCTCTTGAGGGGGTTCAATCATCTAAAGTCTGCCTTCTGCTCCGCTTCTGTACTCCGACCTTGCCTCTTGGACTACTCCTTTGGATTACTCCGATCGGGGTTCGCTGACTTCACTCTTTACCAACTGTGAGTTGTTTGTTTGGTGTTCCTTGAGTTAGTCTGTTTGCACGTCTCATATTTCTGGCTGCAGGATCTCAACCGCCCTTCCACCTGATACTGGGATAACAAGACTACTGGTCAGGAAACTGGAGGGACGGTTGGAGTCTCCTGGCAGACCTGACACTGTGTCTTCTTACACTCCGAGACTGAATAGTTTATTCCCTATGCCAGAATCACCATGGATGTATTTGTATATCGCTATTATATCTCCTCTTAATCGTCTTCTTCAGAGAGAATACATTTAGTGCTTGTAGTCGTTACTCATAACTGAGGTCCTCCAGCCCCCAGATTAACTTTGTTGCCCTTTTCTGGACTCTCTCCAGTTTCCGCACCTCCCTCCTGAGGATTGGTGACCAGAACTGGACGGCATACTCTAGATGTGGCCAAACCATAGAATTATAAAGTGGCAGGATTATCGTTTTAACTCTGGAGTAAATTCTCTTTTTTAATGCATGCTAATATTCTGCTATCTTTGCTTGCTGCAGCTTGGCATTGCATGCCATTGCTGAGTCTGTCATCTACTAGGACCCCCAGATCTTTTTCCATCCTGGAAGTGTATTACCATGTTTGAAGCCAAATTGTGATAACACCTATTTTAGATTTGTTACATATATCTCTATTCACATAGCATAAATAAAAAAATACTGTGTGTCCTTTTGTTTGGCGCCTTGATTCTATATCTCTTCAGATATAAAGTGCCTATATGATCAAAACTATGGACGTTTGATGGTATCCATAATAAAAGACCTGCAAAAGTGGAGAAGTCATACTCTGACATGGTTTGGCAGGGTAAACGCGCTTAAAATTAGTGTAATTCCCAGGCTTATTTACTTTTACATACCGATTGCTTCCATTGGTGGATTTGGTTCGAATACTGGGGGAAGTACCAATGGCTGTATGGAAATACCGTCAACTGACAGATTTGTTCAATAAGTGGAAGCTTCAGATGAGGCCAGTGAACCCACTTACTACTTTTGAGGAATGGTGTGTTAACTTATCAGAGCCGGGTCATACGTTTCTAATGTATAGGCTGGTTCTGAGCGCCCAAAATATGACAACTCCCTATTTCATTTGAGAATGGGAAAGAGAACTGGGCTATAATTTTACATCAGAGCAAATTAAAAGGCTGATGGGAACGACACACTATACTTCAATAAGTTCCCATATACAGGAGATGTCTTACAAGTTCCTGACAAGATGGTATCATACACCGGCTCGATTGGCTCAGATATATCCATCGGCGGATGTAACCAAAGGGTTCATTTCTGCATTTATGGTAGCATTGCCCAAAGATTAAAGTTTTCTGGGAGGAGATAGCCCCTTGGATTAAGAAAATGACACTTAGACCTATAGAATTCTCTCCATTACATTTTATTTTTCATGGGATGCCATCATCTGCTAGGTGAAGCATTACTCCCCATTTGCTAAATGCAGCCAAAATATTAATACCTAGATTTTGGAAACAGTCTGGATGTCCCACTATAATGGATTGGAAAAGGGAGGTAGAAAAAATAATGGAAGCAGAGAGATACGGTTAAAGACCAACAGAATAAATTTAAAGATACATGGGCAGGATGGCTGTATTACTCCTCAGAAATAGGGGTAGATTAAACCCCTTTGGGGGCAATGCTGTGTTATGGATCGGATAGTCTGTGGGATGCATCTGGTGAGGGGAAATTGGGAGGAGGTGGGTGTTTTTTTTTTTTTCCCCCTCCTATGGGAGGCACAGTGGAGAGATGATAGATGTCATTAAAGGAAGAGGATAAGTTATAATAGAAAATTAGGCACGGGATGGGCAACACGTAATGGAATCACATAAAGAAGGGTAGATTGAAATGAAAGGTATAAAAATGAAACAGTAGAGTGAGATTATATTGAATTAAAACACTAAACAATAGGACACAAAAATAGGAATTCGAAATTATACACTTTTTATTTTTTTATTAATAATATATTTTTTTGTATTGTTGGTTGTTTGATAAACGCAATAAGGCACTGCAAAGCCCCCTTCTTAATAATACTTTGAATAATGTTTTGCACAAATTGAGTTTTGGTTATGGGTAGGCGAGTGGGTTGGCTTTTTCCTTTTTTTTTTCTTTTTCCTGAAGAGGACATGATCAAGGACCCGGTGTGTTTTCTCGGGGTGGGGGGTTAGTGTGGTGTATGTTAACCACTTTACGACCGCCGCACGACGATATATGTCGACAGAATGGCACTGCTGGGCATAAGGGCGTACTGGTACGTCCCCTTTAAGATCGCAGCCGTGGGTCGAGCGCGCTCGCGACACGGTCAGAAGCTCCGTGACCGCGGGACCCGATCGCTGCTGGTGTTCCGCGATTGGGTCACAGAGCTGACGAACGGGGAGAGGTAAGTGTAAATAAATCTTTCCCCGTTCTTCCTAGTGACACTGTCATTGATCGTTTGTTCCCTGTCATCGGGAACAGCGATCAGTGACGTGTCACGCCAAGCCACTCCCGCTAACAGTTACAATCACTCCCTAGGTCACACTTAACCCCTTCAGCACCCCCTACAGGTTAACTAATTCACTGCCAGTGTAATTTTTACAGTAATTAGTGCATTTTTATAGCACTGATCGCTGTAAAAAGGACAATGGTGTCAAAAGTGTCCGATGTGTCCACCATAATGTCGCAGTCACGATAAAAAATGCTGATCGCCGCCATTACTAGTAAAAAAGAATTATTAATAAAAATGCCATAAAACTATCCCCTATTTTGTAGACGCTATAACCTTTGCGGAAACTAATCAATAAACGCTTATTGCAATTTTTTATTTTTTTTTACCAAAAATATGTAGAAGAATACGTATCGGCCTAAACTGAGGAAAAAAAAACGTTTTTTTATATGTTTTTTGGGGATATTTATTATAGCAAAAAATATTGCTTTTTTTTTTTTTTTAATTGTCGCTCTATTTTTGTTTATAGCGCAAAAAATAAAAAAACGCAGAGGTGATCAAATACCACCAAAAGAAAGCTCTATTTGTGGGAAAAAAAGGACGTCAATTTTGTTTGGGAGCCACGACCGCGCAATTGTCAGTTAAAGCGACGCAGTGCTGAATCGCAAAAAGCGGCCTGGTCTTTAAACCAGCGAAATGGTGCGGGGCTGAAGTGGTTAATGAAAGGATTTATATAGATATTTTGTGCAATGTGTAATTCTATGTTGTGTGTTGTAATTTGTCTTAACCACTTGCTTACTGGGCACTTAAACCCCCCTCCTGCCCAGACCAATTTTCAGTGCTGATGCACTTTGAATGACGATTGCGCGGTCATACAACACTGTACCCAAATGAAATTTTTATCATTTTTTTCCCACAAATAGAGCTTTCTTTTGGTGGTACTTGATCACCTCTGCGTTTTTTTTTTTTTTATTGTTTTTTTTTAAAAAGACCGAATTAAAAAAAAAAAATTATATTTTTTTATATTTTGTTATAAAATTTTGCAAACAGATAATTTTTCTCCTTCATTGATGTACGCTGATGAGGCTGCACTGATGGGCTGCATTTATGGGCACCGATAAGGTGGCATTGATAGATGGCACTGATCGTCACTGATAGGCAGCACTGGTGGGCATTGACAGGTGGCACTTGTGGGCACAGATGAGGCAGAATTACCTCTTCCTCTTCGGGACCGATGTCCCTTGCACTTAAGCCGGTGTCAGCGTGAGGAGAAAAAAAAAACGATTACTGAGTCTTTGTTTACATCACGCGATCAGCTGTCATTGGCTGACAGCTGATCACATGGTAAGGGGCCGGGTTCGGCCCCTTACTCGGATCTGTGATCACCCGAGTCTCAGTGACTCGGGTGATCACATCGCGTGCAGGGGAGGACATCTATTGACGGCCCCCCGAATTTTCAGGTTCGCACTGTAGCCGTCATTTGGCTATAGCGCGGACCCCTAGTGGTTAATAAAGAAAAAGTGATTATGGAAAAAAAAACAAACCTGTGTGTGCCCCAGAGAGCCTTGGAGTGGTCATGCTTTGGATTTGGGTCCATGTCTCCCTGAAACACACAGACTCTGGGAACCTAGGACCTGGATATATTTGGGGCCTTTGTCCCTCTGTCTTATTGGCATCTGCTGGAATATCTTAACACCAGCTTATTTCTATATTACTACTATAAGCTCATACTTATAAGATATCCACATCCGATGACTAATATGGAAGGGGTAAATATTAAGAGGTATGAGCTTATAGTAATAATGAAGAAATAAGCTGATGTTAACATATTCCAGCAAATGCAAATAAGACAGAGGGACCTTCTATCCCCTATCTTCTTAGAACGGTGTATCAGAGATTGTGAAGGAATTGCTATTAATCTGAAATCATTGGCCTTGTGAGGGTACTCACGCCACCTATTACCAGTATAGACCCTGTTACCCGTCTCTTGTTTATGCACCCCCATGTCTGCCCTCCTTGATGTGGTGGTCCCCCTGAAGCTCCTGTCCAGCTATTTTTTCTGCCTCAATGATGTATAATATGTATGAGACCTTTACTTATCTAGCTCCAGAAGAAGTGTTTAAGAGCGAAACCAGTTGAGCAAGTCTTCTGAACTTTTGAAAAGCCGAATTGACATTTCTTGTGAACCAGCTTTATTAATCCCTGATCTACTATTGTAGGATTTTACCCGATCAGGTTATTATATGTACCATTCCATTGGGGTACTGATAAAAAAAACTGGTTTCTTTTTGGCCTATCGGCGAAGTTCATTGATTCAAATTGGACTCTGGGCTGTTGATTGGTCATTGAGACACGCTTTTTAGTCACCGGTAAGTCTAACTAAGCCTTTCTCAAAATTGCCTTTCAGGACAACCTTAGAGAGGATAACGAGTAACTTACCCTAGGGTGGGACTACTGCCTGCAGTACCTTCCTGCCGAAGGCTTGATCTGCGGCGGATAGTAAGTCCAACCTATAATGTCTGAGAAATGTTGAGTAGTTGGACCAAGTGGCAGCCTTCCAAATCTGAACAGGCGTAGCACAGGCCCTTTCGGACCAGGAAACTGCCGTTGACCTCGTCGAGTGAGCAGCAATACCGGAGGGAGGTATTTCTCCTTTAGCTTGATAGGCTTCTGTAATTGCTTGTCTAAGCCATCTGCCTAACGTACTTTTAGAAGCTTTCTCCCCTTTGCGGGGGCCTGAAAATATTACAAAAAGAGCGTTCGTTTTCCTGAACTCTTTGGTGACTGAAAGAAACTGAAGCAGGCATCTTCTCACATCCAGTGTATGGAAAGCTTCCTCTCCTGCGTTGGTAGGAACTGAGGAAAAAGTAGGTAGAATTATTTCTTGTGACCGATGGAAAGTTGAGGACACTTTCGGTAGGAAGGCTGGATCCGTTTGAAGGATCACCCGGTCTGAAAAGACTCTAAGAAAAGGTTCTGTAACTGCCAGAGCCTGGAGCTCACTGATCTTGCCGATATAATGGCAACTAAATTTTTTTTTTCAGAACTACATTTTTTAAGGATGTATCTTGTAAGGGTTCAAACGGAGCTCCCGTGAGACCCTGTAAAACAATAGATAAGTCCCAACTAGGAAAAACTTTGAGGACTACAGGCCTGTTTCGAGTAAGTGCCCTAAAAAATCTAGAAATTAAAGCTTCTCTGGACAGAGATTTTTCAAAATAAACTGAAAGAGCCGCCACCTATGTTTTCAGGATGCTGGCTGTCTGAATTTCTCCATGAAGGAATGGAGAAAGGACTAATACTGAAACAACACTCTTGACTTTAAGGCTTTTGGAAGTACACCAAGAGTTGAACTTCTTCCACACTTTTAGGTAAATGGCCCTAGTTACCTCCTTTGTACTAGAGAGTAGGGTCTTTACTACTTTATCTGAAAGTCCTTTGGCTTTTAGGAGGTCTTCCTCAGAAGCCAAGCAGTCGGGTGTAGTCGGTCTGCTTCCGGATGGTTCACAGGGCCCTGTGTTAGTAGGTCCTTCCTGAATGGTAGTTTCCATGGAGGATTTGCGGCCAAGTTTAGAAGTGTCGCGAACCAAGGCCTTTTTGGCCAATAGGGAGTGATCAGGATTAAGTTGGTGTTTTATTCCCTGAATTTTCGTAGGACTAAAGGGATTAGTGGAAAGGTGTAGCACAGCTGGTAATGCCATGGGTGTGCTAGAGCGTCTATGCCTACTGCCTGGTCCCCTCTGTGGAGAGAGAAGAACTCCCGAACCTTTGAATTTTGCTGACTGGCAAACAGGTCTACTCGAGGTTGCCCCCACTCCTTGGAGATCATCGTGAAAATCTCCTGGTTTAAACTCCTCTGCCTCCACCACACTTCTTCTGCTTAGAAGATCCGCTAGCAGATTCTAAGACCCCTTTAGGTGGACTGCTGATAGGGAGGTCACATTTAGCTCCGCCCAGGACAATAGCTGACTGGCTAGTTCCATGAGACCTCAGCTCCTGGTTCCCCCTTGTTTGAGCACGTAAGCTACCGCTGTCGTGTTGTCTGACAGGATCCGTACGTGATGTCCCTTCACTGCTTGTTGAAAAGCAAGGAGACCCAGGAACATGGCTTTTAGTTCCCTCCAGTTTGATTTTCTGGCTTCCGCTTTGGACCAAGTTCCTTGTGTGGTTTGACCGTCCAGATGGGCTCCCCAACCCCAGGAACTCGCGTCTGTTGTTAGACGTTTGTCCAGAGGAAAGATCCATGAGAGACCCTTTTGTCAGATTGGTTGAGTCCCTCCACCATCAGAGTGCTCGTTTTACATTTGATGTTAGTTTGAAGCGCTTTTCCAGCGACTCCTGGTGTGACCAAGCCTGTAAGATGTTCATCTGGAGGGGTCTGGAATGCAATCTCGCCCGCTGTACAGCTGGGATCGAGGCCCAACACTGCCATGGCTGACCGGATTGAGATCAAGAGATTTGTCTGAATCTGACTCACTGCAGAATATAATTTTTCCATCTTTTCCTGAGGAAGAAACACTTTTTGAAGTACTGAATTTATGGTGTAACCCAGAAACCTCATCTCCTGAGTTGGATCTAGATTTGACTTTTCTAGATTTAGCAGCCAACCTAGACTCTTGAGATGAGTCTGTGACATTTGAAGGTTTGTCACAACCTGATATCTGGAATCCGCAAAAAAAAATAGGTCGTCCAAATATGGAATGACCGAGATCCCCCTCAGTTTCAAAGGTTCCAGGGCTTCCGCCATGATCTTTGTAAATATTCTGGGGGAGGACGATAGACCGAACGGCAGAGCCCGGAATTGAAGATGCCAGACTAAGGTCCCTAGATTGATCGCCAGGCGAAGGAACCGTTGTGAAGCCAGGGCTATCGGTACATGTAGGTAGGCGTCCCTTAGGTCCAGGGATGCCATGAAGCAGTCTAGAGTTAACAACTTTGTTATGGAATGGATTGTGTCCATGCGAAAGTGTTTTTACCGTATTGATCTGTTTAAGATCTTTAGATTCAGAATCAGTCGGTACTTGCCTGAAGGTTTTTTCACCAGGAATATATGAGCATAAAACCCCCGGCCCTCCTGTTGTTTCGGAACTTGAACTATTACTTCCTGTTGGATCAGATCCTGTAGAAGGCTCATCATAGCGGAAGATTTTTGTTGATCCCGTGGGAGGGCTGTAACATAAAATCTGCTCGGAGGGCATTCCGAAAATTCCAGATTGTACCCTTGTGCAATGATGTTTTTTTTACAAAGGGACTTCTGGATATTTGGCTCCACTGAGGAAGAAAGGCAGACCCACTGGGGTAAGATTGTCACTTGTTTTTAGGGGGCCGGTCTGGGGGGGGGGGGATCTGAAAATAACTCTGCCCCTTCCCTTACCCTTTTGGGGAACCCAACGTTTTTTGTTGTCTTCTCTATTTTTGCTGAACAGCATGAAAATTATTTTCAAAAGTCTGTTTCTTTTTGGAAGGGAAAGCCTTCTTTTTGTCAGCTGTTCTGTCCAAGACAGTTTCTAGTTCTGGTCCAAAAAGAAAATCCCCCGAAAAAGGTAGGCCGCAAAGCTTGATCTTGGAGGCTGTGTCACCTGACCAAGTTTTTAGCCAGACTGCATGCCTAGCTGAATTCACCAGTGCTGAGAATCTTGCTGCCATCTTAATTGACTCAGCCGATGCATCAGCCATGTACTTGACTGCTTTTAGTATCAGAGGGAAGGACTCTAAAAGATCTTTTCTTGGAGTACCTGCCTCTACAGAGTTCATCAGCTTCTCCACCCAACATTCTAAGTTCCTTGCCACCACTGTGGAGGCCATAGCAGGTTTGAGACTGGCTGATGTGGAATCCCATGCTTTTTTCAGAAGGGAGTCTGCCCTGTTGTCCATTGCATCCTTCAATACTCCCATGTCCTCAAAAGCGATGTCTGTATGTTGGGAAACTTGCGAGAAGGCAGCATCTACTCGTGGTTTCTTGTTTCAAACCTCTGAGTCTTTATTTTCAAAGGGAAAACGCCTTCTAAGGGTCTTGGAAAGGACCCTTCTCAGGATCCTTCCATTCTTTCTTAACCGTGTCCGATATTACTCTATGGACTGGGAACACTAGGTTTAGAATCGTCCAGACCCTGGTACATTTTATCGTGGACCGATAATTGTACTTTTTCCTCCTGAATATTCAGAGTGGTGTAAATTGCTCTTAGCAGATCGTCTACTTCATCTAGGGATGTAGGAAAAGGGAAAATTCCCCCAAGGGTTTTTTTAGCGGCAAATAGGATCAAGAAATAACAACGCATTCTGTTATATTAGGATCAAAAATTGGTCATTTTTATTAAACAAGGAAATCAGAATAAAATGAAAATTAATACACTCTGGTTACAAACAGTTTAAGTAGATATCATCAAGGTTTAAAACACAATACAGTATCACAGTAAGTAAAAGGTATCCATGTGAGTACCCCGACGCATTTCGACTAATTAGCAGTCTTCTTCAGGGGATTTGTACTCTGGTGGAATATATCAGAACAAATGTATATTAAAATTCTGACACTCTAACAAATTACTAACATCTGTAATAAGGGAGGTGGGGTGTATTTACCGCTCAAGGGATAAAATTCGAAGCATAGTAGATAACCAGAGAGTGAATTGTATGATGACTCGGAAATCCTCGTGTAACGTCCTCCAGTCTTGCCAAGATGGGACCAATTTCATAGGGGCTTACAGGGGGTCACACATATGGAGCTTCAAAGGGGGGGAGGGGGTGGACGACACCTGTGACATAATTCAGTAAGTAATTTAGTAATGATGGAATAATTTATCAATGTACATAGACAACACTTAAAGGGCATAGCCTAGCAAATACAGATTGTCCCTACCTACATGCTGAGTAAATTTTAGTCTTGGCCATAACACAAGTTAGGGAAAGAAATAATAATAAATAATACAGTATTATATATAGTAAATGTATAGTCTGGTAATATATCCCAACCGTAGGGTATAATAAATGTGATGGGTTAATGAGAGTGGGGTCGAGAGAATAGTGAATTCAAAATGTGAAAAGAGAGGAAATGTTGATGAAAGTGAGTGTGATAACTAGTGTGATGAATGAAAAGGTGGATGTGTGGAGATGTATGTGTGAGAGAATGCAGTCAAGTGAAAAAAAATTAATAAATAATGAAAAAATGGAACAAAAACCATGAAGTGAGATAACTGGGTGTGGGTGAAAAATGTGGTGAATGGGAACAAAGATAATTAGATAAAAATTATTGTATGTGTGGGAGTGATGCAACAGTGTGATGTAAATGACTATCAATATATGTGTCCCAAAGCATAAAGTTGTAAAATTGGAAATTTAGATAGGGGTATTAAAGGGATCATTAAATACTTGAGATCAATAATAACAAAAGTAAGTAAGCATGAGGCAGAAATCCCTAATGGGGCAATTAGTTTAGCGTGCTGAATATAGTACTTACATATGCTCCAACCCATGGGGTGTGTGTGGAAGGAGACCCGGACTCTCATCTCTCTTTTTTTACTTCATCTAGGGATAATTTGTATCTGGAGGCTCTGCTATCGTCTTCCTCCTCATCTGAATCCCTGAGAGAGGGAAGAGTACTTTCCCCTTCATCCCCAGAGTCCACACTCTCTGCTGGTCTAGAGGTGGAGGCTCTTGGGCTGGAATGGTGGATGGTGGATGCTGGGGTTCAGCCTGGACTCCTAGACTTTGTACCAGTAAAGTTTTAACTGAACTGAGCGAGCTTGTAAGCTCCCTTACTGAGGAAAACAGGTCCTTGTACTGTTGGGACATTTCCCCTTCAACCAAGTCCTTAATGCATGATCTACACATTGCTGTTTGCCATGAATCCCTCAGAGGGTTCTTGCAAGAGGGACACTTCTTCTGGCTTGGTGGGTTTAAATGTTTCATTTTCCCTACAGTTTTTTCCTGAAATGAGACAAACATTAAACTCACCTAGTGTCCTAAACCTAAATCAACCTTGGTGCATTTTAGGCCGCCACCAGACAGGAAAAGGAGAGTGTCCCCAGCAGTGTAACAAAAAGCAACCACCCAATCCAAGCCGTAAAGGTCAGAAAGAAGTAACTTCTGACCGAACAGCAGCAGGCTTCCTTCAGGGAGGAAAACAACAAGAATCACAGAAATATAAGCTCATTGGGATAAGAATAAAAGGCACCACTGTACCCCTCTTACCTGAGCCTGACCGGTGCTTGCGACGCCTGCTTCTGCCATTTCTGACTGTCTCTCCTCCATCCTGGCAGAGATTGCAGCTGGGCTTCGAAAAACGTTTTTTTTTTAAATGTTCCCGCGTCATCAACGTGGGCCGGAAACGGAAGCGCCGGTCGAAAGACCCGCCCCTGGCCTCTGCGCTCCAGGCGCTTGGAGCCACGAGCGCAACGCCCCCACAGGAAGCCGCATCGCCGGACAGGACGTCATCCGCCGGCCGGGACCTGGAACCGACATGCGATACACGCCGCTGACTGACAGCGGCACCCGCCCGGCCACCAAAGCCATACCAGCGGATTCCGGGCACAGAGACGCTTCCTGTGGGTCCATCGCTCCCGTGAGCAGGCGAGACTGGGGACTCCGGAACACCCCCCTGGTGGGGGGGGGGGGGGCTGGGATGGTGACTGCACACCAGGCAGACAAAACTGAAAAGGTAAGTCTTTTCCCCTCCAATCTTGTTCCCGCATGCTGCTTCCACCATGGTGGAGGAAACACAATAACTGAGGCCGTGGTGGAAGAGGAGGGATTTAAAGGCTGCATGTGCTTCCTGTTAAAGAGGTGGAGCTGCGCTCTCTCCAAGGTTGTCCTGAAAGGCGATTTGAGAAAAAAAAACCGCAATAAGTGTATATTGATTGGTTTGTGCAAAAGTTATAGCGTCTACAAAATAGTGGATAGATTTATGGCATTTTAATTTTTTTTTTTTTTTTTACTAGTACTGGTGGCGATCTGCGATTTTTAAAGGGACTGCGATATTATGGCGGACACATCAGACACTGTTGACACTATTTTGGGACCATTGTCATTTATACAGTGATCAGAGCTACAAATAGCCACTGATTACTGTATAAATGACACTGGGAGGGAAGGGGTTAAACACTAGGGGGCGATCAAGTGGTTAAGTGTGTGTCCTAGGTATGTGTTCTGCCTAGCAATATGACAGGGATCTACTGCTCCCTGTCATGTTGCAGTTAGAACAGGGAAATGCCTTGTTTACATAGGCATCTCCCAGTTTGCGGGACCCGCGGGCATGGCGGCAAATTACAAGGGACGTACAGGTACACCCATTTGCCTGCCCCTGCCATTCTGCTGAGGTAAATCGGCATGCGGCAGTCGGGAAGGTGTTAATGTGTCTGTCCCTAATATGTTTCATAATGAAAAATGTAAAACTTTTTTTTTTAAATGCCTTCTAAAGTCCATTCTTTTTGATTTTCCAATGGTTTCAATTATCTAACAGGACATGGCATAGTTTACTCTATTGTGCGGTCCACAATGCCACGCTGTGGTGACAGCTTTTCATACATTTATTCTACATGAATCATCTGGCCATGGCCAGAAATGCTAAGGGGGTGTTTTTCAAAGTGATTTCTTAGCAAAATAATGCATGGAGACATATGGATGGGGGATTTTGCTTTGATTATTAACCACTTGCTGCCCACCCTATTACAAAAAGACGGCGGCAAAGTGTTTTCAATATCCTGACCGGAC
Source organism: Rana muscosa (assembly GCA_029206835.1). Taxonomy (NCBI): domain Eukaryota; kingdom Metazoa; phylum Chordata; class Amphibia; order Anura; family Ranidae; genus Rana; species Rana muscosa. Next base: position 156,175,145 of record CM055123.1, on the reverse strand, counting down.
GTCATATGACCTGATCAGGATATTGAGCCGCTGCCCGGGGGGGGGCGCGCATCGCGGCAATAGTTGCTGCAGGGTGTCAGTCTGACACCCTGCAACACCGATCTAGGTAAAGAGTCTCTGACGGAGACTCTTTACCACGTGATCAGCCGTGTCCAATCACGACTGATCCCAATGTAAACATGAAGAGCCGGTGTTCGTCTTTTCCTCACTCGCGTCTGTCAGCCGCGAGTAGAGAAGAGCCGATCGGCTGCTCCTCTGACAGGGGGGGTCTGTGCTGATCGATTATCAGCGCAGCCCCCCCAAGGATGCCCACACTGGACCAGCAGGGACGCCACTAGGACTACCAGGTATGCCACCCTAGACCACCAGGGATGCCAAAAAGTGCCCACAATGGATGCCAATCAGTGCCCACAATGGGCATCACTGATTGGCATGCATTATTGTTTGGCACTGATTGGCATCCATCAGTACATCAGTGCCACCTATCAGTGCCGCCCATCAGTGCCGCATATTAGTTCCCATCATCAGTGCCACCTTATCAGTGCCTGTCAGTGCAGCCTCATCAGTGCCCATCAGTGAAGGAGAAAACTTACTTATTTACAAAGTTTTGTAAATGAAACAAAAAAAAAATGTTTTTTCCAAATTTTTGGTCTTTTTTTATTTGTTTAGCAGAAAATTAAAAATCGCAGAGGTGATCAACTACCACCAAAAGAAAGCTCTGTTTGTGGAAAAAAAAATATAAAAATTTTGTTTGGGTACAGTGTAGCATGACCGCGCAATTGTCATTCAAAGTGTGAAAGCGCTGAAAGCTGAAAATTGGTCTGGGCAGGAAGGTGTATAAATGCCCTGTATTGAAGTGGTTAAAATGGTGCTCAGATGCAGTGTAGTTCCGCTTTAAGGCGTATCTGCCAATCCTTTATATACAGCATACACAAGATATTTGCAGATTTGGACTTAAAAAAAATTGGCAAAAGTAATCTAATGCTTATAAGCTGCTTTAGGCCCTAGCAGGCAGACAAAGCTATTTTCTACAGCTGATAAGACCCTTTAGGACAGTGGTTCTCAGCTCCTGTCCTCAGGACCCACTAACAGGCCAGGTTTGCAAGATCACTGAAATACATCACAGGTGATATTATTTGCTGCTCAGTGATCGCAGTATTCTAGTCTGCATCTAACCAACGTAATAATTAGAATCTGGCCTGTTAGTGGGTCCTGAGGACAGGAGTTGAGAACCACCGATTTAGGAAAACAGAATTTATTTAAAAAATCTGAACATTATGGCTTTTATTGAACAGTCTGCTAGAACAGTCCTGGGAATATGGGACATTTCCATGAGGAAATCTTTACCTTCTTCCCAAGCTCTATTACATTATTAGCCTATGGCAATCTAATACCTTTGTGTGGTTTCTGGCTGTATAACCCCTTTGCACCAGTAAAAAATGACTAGTGTAAAAAAAAAAAAAAGTAATGATTATAAAAATATTTCATACAATAAGTGCATTTGAGAAATGTCAAGCTTTATAATTTTCTTAGTATTAATGAGTAAATTCAAATGTTCAGGTTGGATCTTTACCAATTATTTGGCAAAATAAAAACGTAAAACATAAATGCAAAAACTATATATTTTACTTCTGCAGCATTGCAAGCACATAGATAATAAACCAGATTCCCAATTCCATGACAAACAAGAAAAGGTGTATTCGGTCCTGTTAAGGTTACTAGCTGTTCTTTCAATACAAGTATCAGTTTTAGATCCACTCTAACCAATAAATATAATTAGACAGAGCACAACTGCATAACGCTTACTCATAAAAATTGGTATCTCTGGTCACAATATGGCCATGTCAATTTTTTAAACAAGAGGCCAAAGTTTCTACAATTCGTACAGCGGATTCTGTACATCCATCAAAGTTTGAGTGCGTAAATCCATCGCCACCACATAGCAGGAAGGGCTCGCTGTGCAGAGTTATCTGACCTGGACAATCCGGAAAGGCCTCTGTAACCTGAAACATAAATCATGCCGATTAGTCAGCTGAGGAATTCTACTAAATCCACCAACATGTGTGATGTGGAATTAAAAGGAACAACATTGTCCAAATAGAATATAAAATACAATCAATAGCATAAGTCACTCTTCCACATCTCCATATCAATAAACATTTCTACATGTATATGATATATTTATTATATAGATTAAGGGCCAATTCAAACTTGCTTATATTCATGCAGCAAAATTCATGAATTGTGATGAATATGAATGCATTACAAGGAGAAAACCCATTGCATCTTATGTGGCTGGTTTACAAAAATGCTCAGCAGTTTAGAGTGTTCTGAAAGAAAATGTATATGAGCCGATACAGCCGAACCACATGTGCTGCAAGGGATATGGAGTAGTGTGAATCCAGTTCTAAACATTTATCTATATCTACAAATATATGTATGTCATAAATATTTGAGGCTACTTTTTGTAAAATGACAATTATTCTTAAAGCTGCCCTACAAGGATAAAACAAAATAAATTCCTCTGTCCGCAGTGGCATGGGGGTCAGAGGAAAGGAAGGAACCACAGCATGCAGGGGGGGGGGGGGACAGGCTTCCCCCAAAACTCTTGGATACTGAATGTAAAGTCTTAGCCAGAGGCTAGCAGGAAGAAGACATAGGGTGTCGAAGAGTGGAGTCAAAGATCTTCCAGTGCAAGAACCTTCCTTTTTAGGAATTATTTTATCCCGACAGGGTCATCACGCTAACCAACAGTAAGACAATTAACATCTATACAGTTATAAAAAAGATCACACTTTTTTTTTTTTGTTTCTAGCTGGATTTTAAAGCTAGTCCTTTTTTCAGGTTTATCAAATCATTTAACTCATTCGTTTAATATATATCCAACTAAAAAGATTATGCTTTAATTGAAATGTGTTTACAGGACTTGTAAGTGGAGGCACATGCTGAATGTATGTAACACTGTATGTTTTTTTTTTTTTTCCAGGTTTTGCCAGTTCACTTATATGACAGTCTCTTTGTTTTTTAATGTGGGAATCCGCAATGCACAGAGAAGTAAAGCAATAAAGAAAAAAAAACTTTTAAGAAGGATCATTAGCTTTAATTAAAAGTTATGTTCACAATGAGAGTGGAACACTGACCAGGCTTGGTTTGGGATAGATTGGGAAAGGTTAGAGAAACCTTTGACTTCTACCAGATCCTAGGTTCCCAGAATCTGTGTGTTTTGGGGAGAGATGGACCCAAATCCAAAACAAGAGCACTCCAAGGGTCCCTCATGCACACACAGTACTTTTATTTTATTTTTAAGTTGTGCTATGTGAATTATAATTTTAAAAAGCTGAATTTCCACAGATAAAGTTATTACTGAATATACATTGAAGCACTTTAGACAAATATCAGTTTCCTTTCCTTTAAGGAAATACAGCAATAATGTAAACTTCAGAGTGAGCCTCCTGGAGCCAATTTTGTATATTCAAGCCTGATTTTTGAACTATGCAGTAAGATAAATAACTGGATGAGCCAGTGATGTAAATGGCAGTGATTGTTTGTGTGTTTGTATAAATAGAGCTTGTCTATGCACATGAGAGATAAGACTACAGATCTGTATCAGACACTGTATTTAAAACACTCTTCTTATAAATAGGAGGGATAGTGCTTGGAATTTTTTTTAAGCCTCAGTCAACTCATGTCTCCACGTTAATGCATTATAAACTAGTTCCTAAAATAGCACAGGGACTTTTAGCGTTAAAAGAAACCCAGTTAAAGCGAAATTGAAAATCCTACAAGTTATTCCGGGCATAGTACAAGTCTAGCCAAAATATTTTTGGGGGAAATTTTAGATGGAAAGAAGAAGGCCTAGAACCTCTGTGGGGTTTTTACTTTAATATGTTTCCCCACCTCCTGTCTATGAAGCATAAATTTGATAGCTTTTCACTATTGGCAGATTTCCCATCTACTTCTGCTTTGAAGACAACCATGACATTCCGGATTTTCCCTTTTTGTCATAGTGATCATTGGCACTGAGACAGAGTCATGGTAGATACCCCCACTGGAGAGGCAGAAAGCAATAAAAACCTGACAGTTTCCTCACTCTTGTAAAAAGGAAAGCTTTGCCTGGAGCTATATCAAAAAGGTATATAACATTTTCTTTAATATTTTTTATTTTATTATTTTGATTAAAAAAACAAAACACATATATATAAAGTACTGCGGTACAGTCATTGACTATATCATGAGTAAAGCATATCCATCTCATTGTAAACAGTATATAAATGAGGATCCATAACACAGACATAAAGGCATCTGTCAGCAAAGTACTATAAAGAAAGTGAAGGCAAAAATCAACATAATGTAGTGATATTCTGATATCAAACATTCCGTCCACAGCATATCCACCTCACTAAAAGGAAGAGATGGATAAAATACAGCGGGGGCTCACAGTGCTCCATTTACCATAGCTTGAGGCACTTTAACACCACATTTGAATCAGATTGCACAAAAAGTATAATAATCCAAGAGACTTCACCCAATGAAGCACTAAAAAGAACAGAGAGATGGAAAAACAAAGTAGAGGAAAAAGTAAGAAAAGCCAGGGGAAAAGGAGAAGAAAAGAGAAGTGGATCCCCCAGATCCAGACGCCCAACCCCTAGAACCCTAGAGGTCACCCAGAAGATTAGAGCCATCTGGCATTCCAGTACCCTTACAAATCTGGTTGTTTATCTCGTAGGATGCTTGTTAAGTTTTCGTGAAGCATGATCCAGGAGAATTTGTGTTTGACTAGCGCAATGTTAATGATCGGGGACTTCCACACTTGCGCTATGGTTATTTTGGCAGCCAAAAAAAATGAAAGGCTAGAGTTCTGAGGTGTCTGGGGATCTCGTCCGAAAGGTATATGACATTTTCAAGAAAAAGTGAACCCTTACACACTTAAGCCCCGGACCATTTTGTTACTAAAGGACCAGGCCCCTTTTTGCGATTTGGCACTGCGTTGGTTTAACTGACAATTGTGCGGTCGTGCGACATGGTTACCAAACAAAATTGACGTCCTTTTTCCCCCACAAATAGAGCTTTCTTTTGGTGGTATTTGATCACCTCTGCGGTTTTTATTTTTTGCGCTATAAACAAAAATAGAGCAACAATTTTGAAAAAATGCAATATTGTTTACTTTTTGCTATAATAAATATCCCCGAAATATATATTAAAAAAACTATTTTTTTTCCTCAGTTTAGGCCGATACGTATTCTTCTACATATTTTTGGTTAAAAAAAACGCAATAAGCGTTTGATTGGTTTGCGCAAAAGTTATAGCGTCTACAAAATAGGGGATAGTTTTATGGCATTTTTATTAATATTACCTTATGGCGGACACATCGGACACTTTTGACACCATTTTGGGATCATTGTTATTTTTTACAGCGATCAGTGCTATAAAAATGCACTGATTACTGTGAAAATGACACTGGCAGTGAAGGGGTTAACTTGTAGGGGGTGCTGAAGTGGTTAAGTGTGACCTAATGAGTGATTCTTACTGTGTGGGGGCGTGGCTTGGCGTGTGACGTCACTGATCGTCGTTCCCTAGACCCGTGGCTGGGCATCTTAAATGGGAAGTATATATACACGTGCTTATGCCCAGCCGTGCCATTCTGCCAACATATATCATCGTTAGGCGGTCCTTAAGCGGTTAATATTGTCCCATCTGTGAAAAATGTTCACGTGTCAATATATCCCCTGTACACAACAGTGGGTTATATTTGTAAAAATGACTAAAGGCCACATTTTTAAAAGGCTAGTGTGGCCTTGCCCTGCTTTTAAAAAAAAAAAAAAAAGCATATTTATAATGCAGACGTCCTTTACAAATGTATTAAGAACTTCCATTGCTTTGAGATTTCAAAGCAAGCAAAGACCAATTTGACAACATCTTAGGAAAGGAAAAACATGTCAGTTATATGATCAGCCTCTCTTCCAATCACAAAGTTTTCCCTGTAGCTTTATACAGAATATACTCTTTGGAGCCAACTAGCTGTCCATGGTTACATCTGGTTCTGAAAGAAATAACCACACTCAGCAATCTGCCCATTGGATAATAACAGGGAATCAATAAGAAACAAATGGATCTCACCAGAAAAAAAACCTGTACCCAATGGTGACCAATAATCTGCTCCATCAAAACTTCCCTTAAAAGTATCTGGAGGAAGAACTGCACCTCCAGGAAAAAACATGCAAGCACCTGCACTAACTGATAAAGTGATAGGATTTTGCCTTTTCTAATCTGCAAGAGAACCTTTACATTCTTTTGATGTGTGAGAGCACCAAATTTTCTCTAGCAGAGACCCAAAACATTAGAATAAAAGCAAAGCTTCTAGTAGTGCTGACACCAATCATTCTCAAGCCACTGCAAAGACCATAGATGCCTGCAGCTACAGGCATTATCCTGGTATCAAAATTTCTGGTCAGCAATGCTCTTGTGAAACTAATCCTAGCAGCTAAATACCTGTAGTTACTGGAGCCCTTTTACATGCCGCAGAAGTGGGTCCCACTACCTTCCAGTGCCTATCCCAGCTCTCTCGTCCCACCGGGAGCCCAGGACTGAACCCAGCAGTTCCGCCAGCTTACCATAGAGATGACCAAAACTGGAAGTTCACCATTTGCCTGGGTGCCAAATGGTTAAAGTGGAATTTTAGTGATGAAAACATCTAAATATATTTTAGGCGGTTTTTCAGTGTCCAGGACAGGACATCTCCCCAATGGGAAAAAAATGCACACTTTTAGTCTCAAGTTGCTCGTAGATGCACAGTGCTAAAATGATCCAATGAATGGCACCATCAGGCTAGCAAACACCTGTAATCTCTACACCACAAAGATAGGGGGGTAGCCTTAAAGTGTTACTAAACCCCCCAATAGTAAAATCAGTGTGTATATGCACACTCACTGTGGAACCTAAGGGGTTAATCTACTGCATTGTGTGAAAAGGCTGTTTGATCCCATCTTCTCTAATCCTCCCTTCTTCCACTGTCTCCAATCCATCTCCTGGAAGTACAGAGCCTTGGAGGCACTCTGCACATGCTCAGTTCTTTTTTTTTGTTAATTCGTTTTTATTGAGATAAAAAGGGTTTTACACAATACAAAGAGAGGGTACAAAGGGCAAGTAAACAGATGTGTAGTTATAACATCACAGAGTCAAGGACCCAGACAGATATGTATCGGAGACACAGTCTGTAGGATATCAATTACAAAGTAAATTCTCGGTGTACATGGGAAATCATAACCAAAGCTTACTTGTAGGGAAGAGGGGAGGAGAGAAAGAATGAGGAAGGGAAGCAAGAGAGGGGAGGAAAGAAGAGAGATGGGGTGGGAAGGGGAAACGGGTGTCATCCTGCGATTTAAGAACTGAGAGGAGGAAGGATGAAGGACAAGAGGTTTTACAGAAACAAAACAGATATGAACCATTTAACTGTCAACTTTATCATTATTGAACCACGTCTTCCAAATTATCCAATTGTTATCAAACTTTTGTCTATTACCTCTGCTACCAGCCAGTAGGGATTCATAGACATAGTGGGTCTGCGTGATTGTAAGAACTTCTGATGCATTCTGTGCCCTGTCTGCTTTCCACTGTTTAGTGATCAAGGATCTGGCTGCTAGCAAAATATGTGTTACAACTGTTCTAAATTCAGGTGGATACAGGTCAATACCAATATGTAACACAGCTAGGCTAGGTTTGGGGCGAGTCAGGATTCCAGTAATCTCTGAAAGATAGCGGAATATGGAATTCCAGAAGCTAGTTAAGTGTTTGCACGACCAGAACATGTGCATCAGGTTGCCAACCATTCCACAGTTCCTCCAGCACAACGGGGAACCCAATGGGCTGAATTTGGAAACCCTGTAGGGGGTAAGATACCACCGAAGAGCTATCTTTTGAGACAGCTCCCAGTGGTTTACACAGCTAGAGGCTCTATATATGGCTTTTGATGCTTGTGTCCATTGTATGTCCGAAACTTTGATGCCCAGGTCCGATTCCCATTTTTGGAAGGGTTGAGATTTAACAAAATGCATTTTGTCTTGGAAGGTATTATAGAAGAGGGCAATACCCCTGGGAGGGGAGGGGTGTGTGTTGTAGAATTCCCAAATTTCTTTAGGAAGAGCTATCTGATGTGACTCACGGGAACCAAGGAAGTGGGCTATTTGAGTATATTTATACTGGTCGGCAGGTGTAAGGTTAAATTTATCCCTTAAAGCATTAAATGAAAGGAGGGTATCCTGTCGAAACAGGTCAGCTATAATAGTTATCCCTTTGGACTCCCAGTCAGTGAGAGAGATGGTAGGGATGATATGGGAGAGGATTGTTATGGGAATAGGAACGTTCACTAGTTTGGAGGGTGGGAAAGGAAGTTTTCGGAGGGCTCTCCAAGCCTCCAAGGAGGCCTGTATGGGAAGAGGTAATCCCCGCATGGAAAGGGGATTCCATACATCAACTAGTAATAGGTTTCGGAGATTTTTAATTGGGCTTAAGGTTTGTTCAATGTCATACCATATTGGTTTAGCTGCTGGGTGAAACCAACCCTTGAGTTGCGCTAAGATGGCTGCTCGGAAGTAGTCCTGAATATCTACTAAACCCATGCCTCCAGCCGTTCTATGTTTAACCAATAGTGTTTTGGAGCATCTAGGTCTTTTAGTGCCCCAGACAAAGCTAGAGAGCAAGGAGTTCAAATTTTTGAGGTATGGTCTGTACAGAGGAATGGGAAGCGTCCTAAAAATATAAAGGATTTGCGGGACTATCAACATTTTAAATGCAGCTAGTCTACCTGACCAGGTCATTTCAATATTGGATAGTCTTTTGAATTCTTTAGAGATTTTGTCAATTAGTGGGACATAATTGGCCTCTGCTAATTGACGTGGGTCTGTTGTTAGTTTAATTCCCAGGTAAGTGATATCGGAGTTACTCCAGGAGTAAGGGAAGGTTTCCTGGAGCTGATTTTTCAAAAGGGGAGGGATTCCAATATCCAGAACAATCGATTTGGTGAAGTTCACCTTGTAAAAAGAGATTTCGCTGAAAGCTGTAAGAGTGTCGTGAGCATGTTGTAAAGAGGTGGAGGGGGAGGTCAAGAATAGGATAATGTCATCAGCAAACAAATTTATATCATGATGTTCACAATTAATGGTGAATCCCTTGATATCAACATTCGATCTGATCCTCTCCGCGAGGGGCTCAATGAGGAGATTGAATATTGAGGGAGAGAGGGGACATCCCTGTCTAGTACCGTTGGAGATTTGGAAGGTGTTGGACAGCAGGTTGGATGTATAGACTTGTGCGCATGGGGAGGAGTAAAGAGCTAGTATGGCATCGAGGATGGGTCCCACAAAGCCAAATCTTTGTAGGGTGTGTCTCATATATCCCCAGTGGATCCTGTCGAACGCCTTCTCTGCATCCAAGGAGAGGAGGAGAGAAGGCGTCCGACACGTCCTGGCGCACTGGAGAAGTCCGATGACTCTCCTAGTGGCGTCTGAGGCCTGTCTACCCTGGGTGAAGCCTGATTGGTCTGGGGCGATGAGGGATGGAAGAACGGGCAGCAATCTATGTGCTAGAATTTTTGCATATAATTTAACGTCTGTGTTGAGTAGGGAAATTGGTCTAAAGTTCGCCGGAGTAGTGGGTTCCTTTCCAGGTTTAGGGATAGTGACTACATATGCCTTAAGCATTTCTGACGGGAATGAGGCAGAGGACATTGCATTGGAAAAGACAGAGCATAAAGAGGTGATCAAATTTCCCTGAAACGTTTTATAGTAATCATTTGGAAGACCATCAGGGCCCGGCGATTTTCCCAGCGGGAGTGAGTTGATTCCCAGTCTGATCTCAGTCTCCGTAAAGGGTGCGTTCAAGGCTAAAAGTTGAGGTTTTGTGAGGGATGGTAGGTTGATTTTAGCCAGGAAAGCCTGGATGTTTTCATCAGTAGGTTGGGGAGTGTTGGGGTCATCTTTAAAGGGGTTGCTCCACCGGAAAAAAAAAATTAAAAGCCAGCAGCTACAGCTACAGCAGCTGCTGGCTTTTAATATTTGGACACTTACCTGTCCTGGAGTCCAGCGACGTCCGCAGCAGAGGACGAGCGACCGCTCGTCGCTCTGCTGCTCCCTCCGCCATCCTCGCTGAGGGAACCAGGAAGTGAAGCCCTGCGGCTTCATGCCCGGTTCCCTACGGCGCATGCGCGAGTCGCGCTGCGCTGTTCTGATTGGTGCTCCTGTGTTCTGGGAGCCGAGTGTCTCCCAGAACACCAAGGGAAGTCTGCGGGAAGTGACGTAACTCCCGCAGATTCCCGGAGACAGGACTCCCGGATGTGGGTGAAAATACCTGTCTTAGACAGGTATCTTCACCCCCCTCCCCCCTGAAAGGTGTCAATTGTGACACCGGAGGGGGGGAGGGTTCCAAATAGCAAAAGTTGCTATTTAGGGTGGAGCTCCACTTTAAGATTATACAGAGAGGAGTAGTATTCAGCAAATAAGTTGGCTATCTCTTTAGGGTTAATTATCTTATGTTTATTCTGTGGGTGGAGGAGATATTGGATTTTAGACTTAGTTCTAGCCGTTTTAAGTCTCTGGGCCAGGATTTTCCCTGCTCTGTTACCAGAGGAGTAATGGGTTAGTTTCAGGTTTCGAATGTGTTTATCATATTGTTCAATGAGGAGGAGCCTGAGATCAGAGCGGAGTTGGGAGATCTGTTGGCCTATGTGAGTATCCGACATGGATTTGTTTTGGAACTCCAATGTCTTAATATCATTAAGGAGGCGGTCAAGTTTTTGTGTCCTCTGCCTCTTCTCTCTAGCACATATCTGGAGGATTATACCACGTATATAAGCCTTATGGGCACACCACAATGTGGCAGGATCCTCTACTGAACCTGTGTTTTCAGCAAAAAATTTAGTTAAGCAATCAGTCACTTTAGTAGCATGAGAAGGCATCTGAAAGATTCGAGCATTGGCTCTCCATATGTATGCAGGGCTGGGAGTATGCCCCTCCACCACCGTGATTGAGACAGGAGCGTGGTCTGACCATGTGATATCATGTATGGTGGAGGAGGACACCGCCTGCAGTAAAATTTTATCCACAAGGATCAAGTCAATTCTGGAGTAGGAATTATGTCTAGCAGAGTGGAAGGAGTAGTCTCGTTCATTAGCATGCTGACATCTCCACACATCATAGACGTCCTCTGAGTTAAGCAGAGTCTGAATTTGAGGAGGAGGACGTTTTGCTGTGGAGGAGGAGTCTATCCTGTAGTCCACAGTTATATTGTGATCTCCGCAAATTATCAAGGAGCCTCTTTTCAGATTGTTAATTTTGTCATATAGTTTCTTCAGAAAACGGCATTGATGCGAGTTTGGAGCATATAGAGTGGCAATGGTGAAAGGTTTGTTATTGAGCTCTGCTATTAAAATGAGAAATCTACCCTGCGGGTCCACATGCGTGGCAATAGGGTTGAAGGCAACAGACTCCTTGATAGCAATCAAAACTCCTTTTTGCTTAGATGGGGCTGAGGCCACAAGAATGTGCGGAAAGTTCTTGTGTACAAAAGTAGGGGATTTATTTGCTTGAAAATGCGTCTCTTGGATGCAGAGAACATCAGCCTGGAGCTTGAGAGCTTCTCTCCAGGCCGAGGCTCTCTTAGCAGGGTGGTTGAGACCATTTACATTCATAGAAACTACCTTAAGTGCCATGTGTCCATAGAAAGTGATGATTCAGGTGATACCTCATCCATGATGAACGAGAGGGTATGCAGTAGGTAGTCAGTCGCTGGACATTTCCTCTTCGGAAGTGTTGGTATGAATCAGGTGCAGGATGGAGCAACGATGGGACGACAAAAAAGAAATAAAAAAACGACAGGAAAGAAAAAATCATAGTCAGTGAGGTAAAAATGTGCTCAAACAGGAGCTTGGGGGCAGCAGTATTGCCCATAAAACATAGGAGGGGAAACAGTTAGGTAATGAACCGAACAGTCCAGGGCAGTTCGGGAACCTTGGTTGCCAATTCACGATTCGGATCACCATCTCAAGAGTGTTGTTTTTTGGTGCTTTTTCTACTGGGCACTGTTTGCCATTCATATTGGTTGTTAAGTTTTACCGGTGGAGAGGGATTTGCAGGTGAATGGTCAGGGATGATGTCTAGTGATCGCAGCAAAGCAAGTCCCTCATCTAACTCCATGATTACAGTGGTTTTGTCACCATGAGTGACCGTAAGCTTGACTGGATATCCCCAGCGGTAGGGGACATTATGGTTGCGGAGAGCTTTAGTCACAGGAAGCAAGGATTTGCGCTTTTGCATTGTGAACTGAGACAGATCCGCATAAAGTTGAATATGGGCGAACTGTTCAGGGGGTTGCTGTGTCTTGCGAAATGCGGTCATGAGCTGCTCTTTCACTTGGTAAAAATTTATGCGCATTAGTACATCTCGTGGTATGTTCCCAGGTAGGTGGGATGGCTTAGGCAATCTGTGAATGCGATCTATCTGTAGCTCAGAGGTAGGGACCGTCGGGAGGTACTGTTTCAGTAAATCACGGGCATATTGCTGGAGCTGTGTGGGGAGCACAGTCTCTGGTATCCCTCTGATTTTGATGTTATTTCTCCTTGATCTGTCCTCAAGGTCAGCGACCTTTGCCCTGAGCCAAGACAGCTCTTCAGGGTGATCAGAGTGGGCATCTATAAGGGAGTTGTGGGAGGCCGCAAACTCCCCCATTTTATTTTCAACATGTGCCACTCTGTCCCCCAAGTCATTCACTTCAGCTTTAAAGTTTCTCATGCAATGCATCAAATCAGCATGCATGGAGCTGCGGAGGGAGACAAGCATGTCTTTGAGGGTAGTGTCAGAGACTGCTGCGCCCGTAGTGGGGAATGCTGTGAAAGGATCCACGAGCTCCCTCGTGTCCTCCAATCCAACATGGTCTGTGCTCACCTTGGCAAAGTCGTCTTCCAGGCAGGGCTTTGACGTCGCTGGACTGCGGGACAGTGGTGTAGATGTCTCCGGAGAGCTCTGTGTAAGTGTGGGCTGCAGGGCTGGGCTGGACGCAGCAGAGTGTGAGCCGCGGGATGAGGAAGGAGACGCGTCCTCCGTGCCGGCGCCATTTTGGGCCTTGTTCCGGCCTGTCGGCAGATAGAATTCCTCCAATTTCCTCGGCTTGGCCGCTTCTTTTCTTTTGCGGGTCATCCCTGGGATAACGTGGGAGTAGTAAGGCTCGTTTGGCGTGCTGTCTGCTGGATGATTACCCGGCAGTTGTTATCGGTTCCCTTGCCTGGAGCGGAGCTGTGCGATCACGCGTCCATACAGTTGCGCGGTAGCCACGCCCCCCTGCACATGCTCAGTTTGATGTATATTGCTAAAGAGTTTTTTTTTTGCTTAGGAGGGTGCATATGATCAGCACAGGGCCAAACCGTACTGTCCAGACAGAGGGTCAGGGGTCCTGCAGCCTCATAGAACAGTCAGAGAATAAGGATTCCTCCTACAAGCTTTAACCAGTGCTTGGCCACACACTGATAGAAGTCACAAGACTGCTATATACTGCTGATGAGAAAAGGTATTTAGCAGTTTTTATTTATGGAAACAATTGCATTTTTATGTTCTGTGCACTGTGGGAGACCAGATATAATGAATGCAGGGTCCTGGGTTTCATAACACTTTAAAATATGACTAAAGGCAAAAAATGTTTTTGTTTTTTAGGCTTCGATAGTGGATTAGAACACTTGTCTGTTTTTATTGTTGTCTGTGCCCCCGTTAAGGAGATTCACCCTCTCTATTTGTCGGTTTATCATTATAAGTAAAAAACATTTCCAAATTTTGGGTTGTCCCCAGAAATGTAAGAGGGGAAATCTTCCAATGGGGACACTAGTTCTGGAAACCTTGGGGTCCTCAAGAATTTCTCCTAATTTGCAGGGATTTCCTCTCACTTCCTGTTTGGCTATGGGACAGGAAGTGAATAAAAATCTCTGCAATGGGACACAGATGGTGAAAAAAAAAAAAGCGACAGAGGTTATAGCCCTTCCACTCTATCCATGATGGAAAAAAAAGGGATTTTTATAACAGCTTACCTGTAAAATCCTTTTCTTGGAGTACATCACGGGACACAGAGCGACTTAGTCATTACTAATGGGTTATATAGTTTACCTTCAGGTGCTGGCACTGGCAACTTCCAAACCGGAAGTACCCTCCCCTATATAAGCCCCTCCCATCCGGGAGCACCTCAGTTTTGTAGCAAAGCAATAAGTGTCCCAAAAAGAGGGGTGGGAGCTCTGTGTCCCGTGATGTACTCCAAGAAAAGGATTTTACAGGTAAGCTGTTATAAAAATCCCTTTTTCTTTTTCGTACATCACGGGACACAGAGCGACTTAGTCATTACTAATGGGACGTCCCAAAGCAATGCCAAATGAGGGGAGGGATACATAAGCTGGGCGCCATCAGGCATGAGGATCTTTTGCGGCCTGCAACACACTGCGCCCAAAGGCGACATCCTCCTGACTTCTAACGTCTACCTGGTAGAATCTAGTAAACGTGTGTACCGAAGACCATGTTGCGGCCTTACATACTTGAGCCAGGGAGGCCTGGTGATGCACTGCCCATGAAGTTCCAACTGCTCTTGTGGAGTGCGCCCTAACTTTGAACGGAGGCGGTCTCTTTCTCAAGCCATAGGCTTGTATTATGACCTGTCGAATCCACTTGGCTAAAGTAGATTTTGATGCTGCCTGACCCTTTCTAGGGCCTTCCGGCAGAATAAACAAAGTATCCGTTCTGCGAATCTGAGCAGTGGCTTTTAGATAAGCTTTAACTGCTCTTACTACATCCAAAGAATGTAATAACTTTTCCTCTACCGAGCTAGGTTTGGGGAAAAAAGAAGGAAGAACCACATCTTGGTTCAAATGAAACCTCGATACCACCTTGGGAAGAAAGGCTGGATGAGGACGTAATACTACTCTGTCCTTATGGACAACCAGATATGGCTCCTTACAGGACAAGGCGGCTAATTCCGATACTCTTTTAGCCGAACAAATGGCTACTAAGAAAATCAATTTCCTGGTGAGAAGAACCAAGGAAATGTGTTGCAATGGTTCAAACGGTTGTTTCTGTAGAACCGACAGAACCAGGTTTAAGTCCCATGGACATATGGGAATACTAACCGGAGGGCTAATACGCATCACTCCTTGTATGAAAGCTTTGACTAGTGAATGCGAAGCCAAGGGCCTTTGAAAAAATATTGACAAGGCCGAAATCTGACCCTTGATAGTACTCAAGGCCAGCTTCCTATCTACAGCCCACTGTAGGAAGTCCAAAATCCTACCTATCACGTACTTACGTGGATGCCATTTCTTGGCCTCACACCACGTAATGTACACCTTCCAGATCCTATAATAGATCTGCCTGGATACCGGCTTCCTGGCATTGATCATGGTAGATACCACAGAATTAGAGAGCCCTCTCTTTTTCAGAATGTGGGCTTCAATAGCCAGGCCGTCAAACCTAGGGCTGGTAAGGAAGGGTGGTATATCGGTCCTTGCGACAGCAGGTCCGGACGATGTGGGAGGGTCCAAGGACTCCTCACTGACATTTTTACAATCTCCGCGTACCATGCCCTTTGGGGCCACGCTGGAGCCACCAGAATCACTGGTTTCTTTTCTACCCTGATTCTGCGGAGTAATCGCGGTAACAATTGTGGCGGTGGGAATGCATATATCAGCTTGAACTGATCCCAAGGGAACACTAGGGCATCCGAGCCGCAAGCTAGGGGATCCCTTGTGCGAGACACAAATCTGTCCACCTTTGCATTGAATCTGGATGCTAGCAGATCTACATCCGGTGTTCCCCACCGCTGGCATATTGCCTGGAAAACCTCGGGGTGAAGAGACCATTCCCCCGGGCATAATTGTTGGCGACTTAAAAAGTCCGCTCTCCAATTTTCCACTCCTGGGATGAAAACCGCGGATATGGCTGGGACATATCTTTCTGCCCACTCCAGGATGCAATTTGCTTCCCTCTGGGCTGCACGACTCCTGGTGCCACCCTGGTGATTGATATATGCCACTACTGTGGCATTGTCTGATTGAATTCTGACAGGGGACCCTTGGAGTTTGGATGTCCATGCTACTAGGGCATACCGGGCTGCTCGTATCTCTAAGAGATTGATGGGCAGGGCCTTTTCTGCTTCTGACCACTTGCCCTGGAGAGACCATTGCTCCAGTACTGCCCCCCAGCCTATGAGGCTGGCATCTGTAGTGACCACCTTCCAAGAAACCGGACTGAAGGGTTTCCCTTTTTCCAGATTCTGGGGCACCAACCACCAATGGAGGCTCTTGCGAACGGAAGGGGACAGGGACATTGGTAAGTCTAAAGCCTGAACTTTTTTGTTCCAGGCTGACAGTATGGCCCTTTGCAAATTCCTTGAATGGAATTGACCGTAGGGTACCGCTTCGAATGAAGCCACCATTTTTCCCAGCAGCCTCATGCACAGGCGTATGGATGGTTTCTTTTTGTACCCACTAAGTGGGTCAAATCTTTTAAAGACGACACCTTCTCTGGAGGTAAGAAAATCTTTCTCTGATTTGAATCCAGCCTTAGCCCTAAGTATTCCAGACTTTTGACTGGTCTTAGAGCTGACTTGTCCCGGTTGATAATCAAACCGTGATATTCCAGATACTTGATTGTCTTGTGAATAGCTACTTCCAGCTTTTCCACTGAGTGGTCTATTAGTAGCAGGTCGTCTAGATATGCCATTATCGTTACACCTTGTGTTCTTAGATTGGCCAATAGTGGGGCCAGAACCTTTGTGAACACTCGTGGTGCTGTGGCCAGACCGAAAGGTAAGGCTCTGAACTGAAAATGGCGCCCTTCTACTGCAAAGCGTAGAAATTTCTGGTGGGCCGGAAAGATGGGAATATGCAGATAAGCATCCCTTATGTCGATCGAGGCTAACCATTCCTGCCCTTGTAGGGCGGTGGCCACCGATCGGATCGACTCCATCCGAAAAGTCCTGATATTTAGGAACTTGTTTAGCCCTTTTAGATTTAATATGGGCCTCACGTCCCCATTTGGTTTGGGGACTGTGAAAAGGTTCGAGTAAAACCCGAATCCGCTTTCTTCCAGGGGAACCTTCATGATTACACCTTGGAGCAATAGTTGTTCTAGTGCCAGAAGGAGGGATCCTCTCTTCTGGGGATCTTTTGGCACGTTTGACCTCATAAATTGGGCAGGAGGAGTGCCTTTTAACTCCAGCTTGTATCCCAGACTTACTGCGGAGAGCACTCATCTGTCTCTGATGGTGTCCCGCCAGGTCTCTGTGAACAACTGAAGCCTTCCCCCCACCCGATTGAGTGGGGGCAACGCTTCATGACTTGGGGGGAGGTTTTGTACCTCTCTTGACCCAGGGTTTCTTGTTACCCTGTGATTGTCCCTGATTTCTGCCCCCTGAATTTGACCGCGGAAGCCGTCGGAACTGCTTCACAGCCGATGTGCCCGGGACTGGAGAAGTAGGCCTCTTAAAAGAAGGACTTCTACTCTTGTTCTTAACCGGTAAGAGTGAACTTTTACCGGCAGAAATTTTCTGGATATATTTGTCCAGATCTTCTCCAAATAAGCGTTCTCCATGAAATGGGAAGCTAACCAGCAGTTTCTTACAGGGGGCTTCAGCAGACCAGTTTTTGAGCCACAGAAGCCTACACATATGTACTACAGACAGCGTAAAGCGAGAGGCCTGTTGGATTGTATCCTTTATGGCGTCCACCGCAAAACACAAGGCTCTAGGCAGGTCAGCTAGGGCAAGAGCCTGCTGATCTGGTAAGTCCCTTAAGACTTGTTTCAACTGATCTTTCACTGCTTGGCAGACTCCAATCACTGCTACCGCAGGTTGTGTCACCATGCTTGCTGTTGAGAAAGCAGATTTTAGTAAAGACTCCAATTTTTTATCTATTGGGTCTTTGAACATTGGAACATTATCTACTGGACATGTCAGTGATTTGTTCACAGAAGAGATGGCTGCGTCCACTGTAGGGACCCTCCATTTTTTTATGAACTTATCCTCCATGGGATAGATCACCGGAAATCTCTTGGGGGGAGCAAATATTTTATCAGGATGCTCCCAATCCTGGTAAATAAGCCCTTCTAATAAAGGGTGGATTGGGAAGGAACAGACAGCCTGGGGAGCTTTTAGCGACCCCAGCGAGGAAACCGTAGTGGTTGGTGGTTCCGCCAGAGGCATTTTAAATGCTGATCGGACCATGTTAGTCAGAGACTGAACCCATAATCTTTCAGCCTGAGATGCTGAGAAAGGTTCTTCCACTGTTGATTCCTCCATAACTGAATCAACCT
Source organism: Rana muscosa (assembly GCA_029206835.1). Taxonomy (NCBI): domain Eukaryota; kingdom Metazoa; phylum Chordata; class Amphibia; order Anura; family Ranidae; genus Rana; species Rana muscosa. The sequence continues at coordinate 156,156,819 of CM055123.1, read as the reverse complement.
CATCCTGATCCCCTTCAGGTAGGTCGATCTCTGTGTGGGGCTGTTCCTCCACTAACAGGCACTCTGAAGGAGGAGACGGAGATCGGACGCGCTTTCCCTGTGACAGGGAAGCAGCGATCAATGCTGTTAATCTCTCTTCCAATCCTCCCAGAGTTGAGGATAAAACCTCCTCTGTTATATATACAGGAGCAGGTGGACTGGGGACAGCCGCAGCACCAGGCACTCCTGCGGGGTTTCTACGGCTACTGACCTCTGAATTCTCAGGGGAGATTGGTGCAGTACAAGCATGCCCAATATCCTCAGAGCCCGATGGAGACCCCTTTGGCTTCCTGGAAGACTTATTTCCGGAGCGTCTGGACGACATATCCTTTAAGCACAAAGCTGAGGTATTCCCGTCGTCATACACCAATTTTGCTGGTAATAGTCTAACACAGTTGCTGCTATATACCAGCTGGTGTCCACTAAAGTGCCTTTCTATGGGGATGCCTGCATCAACCGCCTCTGTGTGCCACTGTTTGTTGCTAGCTCTGTTTGCATCCAGCTGACACTTGTACTGTGTCTTTATACAAGCTGGGACGCCTGCACATGCGCAGAAGCGCCGTGGCGCGCATCGAGCGTCATCCACCCGCCCCGCCCCTTTTTTTCATAGGAGGCGCGTGCACGCGCGCGCGCCATGCGCCATTGGCGCCCTTTTCGAAAATCAAACAGGGACTAGGAGCCAGGGCCCTTTTTGCCGGAGGGCCTGTGCGGTGGATGAGCGCAGCAACAGGGCAGAGGAAGTGGATTCCCACAGAGAAACTTACCAACTGCCTGGATCTTTTGACTTGAGAAAACCAAAGATCCACATGACAAGAAAAATGGACCACAGCGGCCTCTAGTGGTTTAACACAGGTACCGCGGTCCTCTTTTTTTTTTTTTTCTTGACTACTATTAAAATTTTACATTTTCAGTAGTTACAGGCATACACAGATATTAGCGAGAATACCGTTAGGTAACAGACAGAAAGACAAATTAGGCTTGGGGGTCCCCCAATAGAACCAAGTTCCTGGGGGCCCCCACTTACCTGTTCCCCGCCGCAGGACTCTGTTTGGTCCACAGAAGCCCAAACTTCACCTATCACGGCAGGCATTGTAATTAAACCTTCAGGGACCGGGTTCCCAAGGATTCCACTCCCCTGGACCTGTATAGCACCCTGCACAGACAACATCTTGGTCGTGGGTATGACCAGAGCTCTGGATCCCAGGGTCCAGCCCTCCTAAGAGAGGCATTACAGGCAAAACCTTGCTCTTCTGCTGCAAGGCCCAGGTACCGACCGTTTAGCTATGAAGCTTTTTTGGTGGGATCCGGAACAGCTTACTAAGGCCCAAAAGAACCTGTACGCAAGCCCAGTGAAAACACATGTTACTCTTTGGCCAACACCTTAGACACTGGCAAAAAACTGAGGTGCTCCCGGATGTAAGGGGCTTATATAGGGGAGGGTACTTCCGGTTTGGAAGTTGCCAGTGCCAGCACCTGAAGGTAAACTATATAACCCATTAGTAATGACTAAGTCGCTCTGTGTCTCGTGATGTACGAAAAAGAAAAAAAGTTTTGCCTATAGTTCTACTTTAACTAAGCATACACAGTAGCACACTTCTTCACATCACCTGGTCGCACTGTAGTAACTCCCAGGCTCGGACTATGGTGCACATAATGTGAAAGTCATGTTACCTTTTCTTGATAGGGCATTTATTGATGCTTGGTTGTAGAGATTAAATATGTTGGATAATCTTAAGCACATCCGATACTTGAAAATAATTATGGTCCTCTAGTTAATCCCTACATAATCAAATAATCATCCAATTGTTGAAAGCAATGCTCACATCATATGACTTGCTATTAATAGGCATTGCTGAGTTTCTGTTTCATGTTTCGATAAGCTATACTATTGTGTTTAACAGTTACCTAGCTGTGGTTTGTAAGAGGATTGTGATGTATTCTATATAACTGTTAAAGCTGAACTCCAGGTATGATGTTTATTGCATACTTACATTGGCCCAGCTTGGCACTGCCACCATTCATATTATATTCTCCTTCTCAATAGTTATTTATAGAAAGCCTTGTCATTTTTTTTAATTTTTTTTTATTAATGCAAGGCATTCTCTGATTGAACCAGATGGAGACCGTGAGATCACCGCCCATGCTCTCCACCCTGTCTACTCAGAGAATGTCTTGTATGATTTACAATCGCTATCTTGTCCAATCAACTGTATTGAATACAAGGCAATCTGTGAATAGCAGAAGGTGTTGCGCTAATCTCCTCTATAGTCAGCGTGCAGAAAGGAAGCCGCTCGGCACAGGACTCTGAAATTTGCCATTATCACGTATTGTCAGTAGAAGACCGAACTACTACATTGATTGTCAGCTCCCACAATGGCCCCTCAGGTATGAGATATGCAGACGTTTCTTGTAGTTGGCCACCAGGTTTGCACACCCCTCAGGAGTGATTTTGTCCCACTCCTCTTTGCAGATCCTCTCCAAGTCATTATAGTTTTGATGCTAACTTTTAGTAACTCGAACCTTCAGCTCCCTCCACATATTTTCTATGGGATTAAGGTCTGGAGACTGGCTATGCCACTCCAGGACCTTAATCTGCTTCTTCTTGAGCCACTCCTTTGTTGCCTTGGCCGTGTGTTTTGGGTCATTGTCATGCTGGAATACCCGTCCACGACCCATTTTCAATGCCCTGGCTGAGGAAAGGAGGTTGTCACCCAAGATTTGATGGTAGATGACCCTGTCCATTATTGTGGTGAAGTTGTCCAGTCCCCTTAGCAGAAAAACACCCCCAAAGCATATTGTTACCCCCAAAGCATATTGTTTCCACCTCCATGTTTGACGGTGGGGATGGTGTTCTTGGGGTCATAGGCAGCATTCCTCCTCTTTCAAACACAGCAAGTTGAGTTGATTCCAAAGAGCTCAATTGTGGTCTCATCTGACAACAACACTTTCACCCAGTTCTCCCCTGAATCATTCAGATGTTCATTAGCAAACTTTAGACGGGCCTGTACATGTGCTTTTTTGAGAGGGACCTCGCGGGCGCTGCAGGATTTCAGTCCTTAACGGCTTAGCGTGTTACCAATTGTTTTCTTGGCGACTATGGACCCAGCTGCCTTGAGATCATTGACAAGATTCTCTCGTGAAGTTCTGGGCTGATTCCTCACCGTTCATGATCATTGAAACTCTACAAGGTAAGATCCTGCATGGAGCCCCAGACCGAGGGAGATTGACAGTTATTTTGTGTTTCTTCCATTTGCGAATAATCGCACCAACTGTTGTTACCCTCTCACTAAACTGCTTAGCAGTGGCCTTGTAGCCCATTCCAGCCTTGTGTAGGGCTACAATCTCGTCCCTTACATTCTTGGACAACTCTTTGGTCTTGGCCATGGTGAAGAGATTGGAATCTGATTGATTGCTTCTGTGGACAGGCGTCTTTTATACAGGTAACAAGGTGAGATTAAGAGCAATCCCTTTAAGCCCTGGTTCACACTGGTGCGTTTTGACATGCAATTTGGCATGTCAAATCGCATGTCAAAACAGCGATATTTGCCGCAAATTGCCGGCAATGGTACCGTCCTAATCGGTGCGACGCCGCATCTGCAGCGGCACACCGATTTCAAAAGGTAGTTTCTGTACTACTTTTTGCGATTTCAGGCCGCGATTTACATTGACATCTGTGCAGAGAAACCTGCACAGATGTCTTTGTAATCGCGGCTGAAATCGGGACTGCCAGCGGGAGTGAAATCATGCGAGTTCAGCTGAACTCGCACGGCTTCACTCCCGCAGCCCAGTGTGAATCTGGGCTAAGAGAGTGCTCCTAATCCAGCTCGTTACCTGTATAGAAGACACATGGAAGCCAGAAATCTTGCTGATTGATAGGGGATCTAATACTAATTTCACTCAGTAAAATGTAAATCAATTTATAACTTTTTTTAAATGAGTTTTTCAGGATTTTTTTGTTGTTCTTCTGTCTCTCACTGTTAAAATAAACCTACCAATAAAATTATAGACTGATCATTATTTTGTCAGTGGGCAAATGTACAAAATCAGCAGGGGATCAAATACTTTTTTCCCCATCACCGTACTTACATTAGTCCAAGCCAGTATTCAATAAAGATCATAGCTGGAGTTCAGCTTTAAGTGAAATATTTATTTTCCATTTCCTTTTGCTAAAATAAAGCAAACGAGCCCCCCAAAAATCTCCAGTACTAAAGGCTTTGTATGCACAGATGCTTGATACAGACAATGTCTGAGACTGTGAAAAAGTCACCACTATAGGTGAATGAATCATTTCATAAATTGTTACAGACTGGGCAGACACAATACACTCATCCTGGAACCATAAAAATAACTCTGGTAGAGATGAGTGAACCAATTCGCAATATGTTGTGACACATGGGTAGCCTGAAAAGTCTGAGAATAACTATGAATTGCAATTCAGCATTTTCTTTGAGTATGTAGAGGATGACGTGCCTGACCACCGGCAAATCTCTAAATTTATAAATTGCAAACTGCACATACATATCCCTCCATGGAGCTAATTCCATTTCCATACATTGCTCAGGGGCGCAGATGTATCCAGAATCAAATCTTTGTTCACCCTTAATAAATGCACAAGGTACATAACATGTGGCAACATGTATTGTGTTGATGTGTTTGCATAACTGCAGACAGGACAATACATTCATGCGTTACAGGATTACATGGTAGAAAAGGTGAAAGCAATTCTCGTGATATATTATACATTTTGTACAAATTTTAGTTCTAATGGCTCAGTGTGAAGTCCTCTGGTGTCACATTACTAGAATAGACACTCAATACTAGGTTTCCATATTATTTGTAGACGTGAAAGTCTTAGACACAAGAGGAGTTGTTTTTTTTTCTTTAGGTAATTTACAACACAATATACAAGGAGAAAGATACAGCTAGCCCTGAAAAGGTGGATGAAGTCAGCCACCCCCACACAACATGCTGTGTACAGGGGACAGTTAATGTTAATATTTACTGCTTTTCATGTAATCTCTGGTGGCTAACTGAAGTTGCTATGTCAGCATCAAAATAATGGATTTCATACAGTGAGCTCTTTATTTTTTTTCCATCTGAAATGAATAAAAAAACATTTGGCATTGAACAGAAATGAGTGGGCTGTTATTGGAGAGGAATGACTTCTTTAAATATTTATTGCAACTTTGTGTATGTCTTTTGGTGATGAGTGAGCTGCTGATTTTTTTTACTTGACTTTAAGCGATGTCCCTGTAAGAAAAAAGCAAATACTTACTTCTCCTGAATGCCGCTCCACTGAAGAGAAACTGCTGGCTGAAGCATCTTCAGAAATCAAAACTTTGGGAAAGTATCGATCTCCCTGCCTCCCCCCCCCCCCATTGCGCTTAGTGGTTTCTCCACCCGACCCCCATGCCTCTATTTTATATAGTGATGTGGAGGTTGGCAGGAGAAACTACAGAGTGCAGCAGGGGAGAGAAGATCGACACTACTGAAGTTTTGGTTTATAAGTAAAGTTCACCTGGTAATTTTTCTTTAATAGAGTGGTGTTCAGCAGCATAACAGGCAGGAGAGGTACAGTATTTACTTTACAGCAGGGCTCGACAAATTTGCTTGGAATCTAGGAGCCAGCTAAAAAAGTTAGGAGCCAGGAACGTGCCCCGTCCCGCCGAGCTTGCGCACAGAAGCGCCCGCATATGAAAACGGTGTTCAAACCACACATGTGATGTTTCACCGCGATTGGTAGAGCGAGAGAAATAATTCTGGCCCTAGACCTCCTCTGTAACTCAAAACATGCAACCTGTAGAATTTTTTAAACGTCGCCTATGGAGATTTTAAAGGGTAAAAGTTTGTCAGTCATTCCACGAGCGGATGCAATTTTGAAGCGTGACATGTTGGATATCAATTTACTCTGCGTAACAATATCTTTCACAATATAAAAACAAATTGGGGTAACTTTACTGTTGTCTTATTTTTTTTAATTAAAAAGTGTATTTTTTCCCAAAAAAGTGCGCTTGTAAGACCGCTGCGCAAATACGGTGTGACAAAGTATTGCAATGACTGCTATTTTATTCTCTAGGGTGTTAGAATAAAAAATATATATAATGTTTGGGGGTTCTAATTAGAGGGAAGGAGATGGCAGTGAAAACAGACAGGGGAAGCTCCATTAGCATTGCTGGTTGTCTTGTCATACCAACGGCCACAACAAGATCGCGTCAGATCACAGAAGGAAGCATAAGCATGCAGAAGCCCGCAAAGCCGCGACCTCAATTACCAGCCGGCGCGGGGGGGCGCACAGAGACACAGGATACCCCAGATGTGCTGCGCCAGGTCGTTAATTCTAGTCGCAATGGTGACCTGGGGCCCGGGGTTTGTCGAACCCTGCTTTACAGGGACACCTTTTCTTGCCACTTTGTTTTGTAACAGTCACTTTAATGCAAACCTGTGCTTTGCTTATGTGACATTGCTGGCGCTTTGTGATTAACAGTTACTGCCCATCCTTAGCCAAAATGTTTTCTTTTTTCTTTCCTTTCGGCTAGAGCAGGCAAGATATCGAACCTCTTGAAAACTCTATCCAAAACTGGAAAAAAATTCTGGCTGGTGCACGGCTTTAAAATTCACTGCTTTAACATGCCATCAATTTTTATGTCAAACAAGGGTACCGAGGCCCCTTTAATATATGAAATTTGGATACACCTACTTGTGAGTATCTCCATTTCTGACACTTGATGCTCTTTGGTTTAGGAAGATTTGGTAGCATTGTATCAAGATGTTTCAAGATCACGTGTTGCACATCATCTTTTTCTTGTTCTAAGTGCTCTACTCCAAATGGTACACTAGTGTGGACTACAAGTGATGGTCCAATATCTGAAGACTCTGTTAAAGTAAAAAAAAAAGATAGGAAATGGACAAAATTTTAAATAATGTGGCTGAAAAGGGTGTAAGCAACATCATACAGTTAAAGGCATGCAAAAAAAAAAAAAAGGTAATGTTTTCAAAAATCCATATTTTTTTTTTATGTGACTACCCTTTGGCTTCAAACCAGCATCAGTTCTTACACTTTTACACTGTGTACACTTGCACAGAGTCAGGTATTTTGTAGGATTAGAGACAGGTGTATAATTAACCAGTTATACCAAGCAGGTGCTAATGATTGTCCATTTCATATGTAGGTTGAGGCTGGGTTCACACTGGTACGACACGACAGTCATACATACAACTTTCATCCTACTTTGCTCTGCGACATCAGTCCTACATTGATCCTACATTGGTCCGACATCCATCCGACTTTCATGAACAGGATACTACTTTGATCCGACTTTGTGCTAGTCTGACTTGTCCTTTGACCAATCAAAACAATCCCAGGGTGAGATTAATTCCTTTTACTGCTGCTGTAATCACCATGTCAGATTTCAAAAGTCGGATGGTTAGGACTAGGATCCTACTTTGATCCGACTTCAATGATATTCAATGGGCTGAAGTAGGATCAAAGTCGGACCAAAGTAGTACAGGGAGCATTTTCAAAGTCGGACCGACTTGTGTCGGACCAGTTAAGACGGCTCTCATAGGGAAACATTGATTTTCACACGTCATGCGACATGAGCTCCCAATGTCGGAGCGTTTGTCGGACCAGTGTGAACACAGCCTGAAACATTCAGTCATTAACTGAAACAGAAACAGCTGTGTAGTAGGCTTATGACTGGAAGAGGAACAGCCAAACTGTGCTACTAAGGTGAGGTTGTGAAAGACCATTTTATTTCACAGGCCTACTCCATGGCAAGACTAAGGCCCCTTTCACACTTATACGACTTGTCCCATGATTTGTGATGGCAAAGTAGCATGATAAGTCGTTTCCCATGATTTCCAATGACAACTATTCATATTAGTATGACTTCAAGTCGTTCCGACTTCAAAGTAGTCCCTGCACTACTTTGGTCCGATTTTGATGCCACTTACACAGGCATTCCCTGAAATTGCGGTGAAGTCGCAGTAGTGTGAAAGGGGCCTATGGCTGCTTTCACACTGGGGTGGCGGGTCCGTTAGCGGGTTGCTTTTTAACCCCTGCTAGCGGGCGAAGAAAGGTTAAAAGCTCCCGTGTTGTGGCGCTTTGAAAAGCGCTGATCATTCATTTCAATAGACCATGTATACAGCGCTCCTACACCTCCTCAAAGATGCTGCTTGCAGGATTCTTTTTCCTGTCCTGCAAGCGCACCGCCCCAGTGTGAAAGCACTCAGACTTTCACACTGGGGAGGCACGAGGGGCAGTTTTCAGGCACTATTTTTAGCACTAAAACACCTGAAAACTGCCTCAGTGTGAAAGGAGTCTAAGAATAGCAACAAGATGCAAGGCAATTATTCTGCATCAGCAAGGTCTCTCCCTGGCAAAGAGTTCAAAGCAGACTGGGGTTTCAAGATGTGCTGTTCAAGCTCTTTTGAAGAAGCAGCACAAAAAAAATGGGCAACGTTCAGGACCATAGATGCAGTGGTCGGCCAAGGAAACAAAGTGATATTAACTACTTGTCGACTGCCCACTGCGGTTGATCCCTGCTTGCGATTGTGTTGGCGCGCCCCTCAGGTGGGGGGAGCGTGGACTCGATGTCCGCCAGCCACCCGCGATCGCTCCTCACAGAGGCAGAACGAGGATCTGCCAATGTAAACGAGGCGGATCCCCATTCTGACAGTGGAGAGATCTGCTGTTCCTAGTGATACGGAACAGCGATTTCTCTCTACTCCCTCTTAGTCCACTCCCCCCACAGTAAAAAAGCATCTCCCTAGGGAACACTTAACCCCTTGATCGCCCCCTAGTGTTTTCCCTGCCAGTGTATTTATACAGTGATCAATGCATTTTTATAGCACTGATCACTGTAGGGTCAGATTTGTCTGCCGCAATGTCGCAGTCCCACTAAAAATCGCAGATCGCCACCATTACCAGTAAAAACAATACATCTTTTTTTGGGGGGATATTTATTATAGCAAAAAGTGCCGCTCTCTTTTTGTCTATAGCGCACAAAATAAAAACTGCAGTGGTGATCAAATACCACCAAAAGAAAGCTCTATTTGTGGGGAAAAAAAGGACATAAATTTTGTTTGGGTACAACATCGCACGACCGTGCAATTGTCAGTTAAATTGTCACCCGCTACTGTCTCAGCCAATGAGGAGGGAGAGTCCCGGACAGCTCTCATGCAACATCCCTGGATCGAGATGGGGCTCAGGTAAGTATTAGGGGGGCTGCTGCACACAGACTTTTTTTATCTAATGCATGAATGCATTATGATATAAAACTAGGGCTGCGGAAATTAACGATTAATTCCTCGATTAATCGTAAATTTTTTGGATCGATCAAAATACTTTTGATCGCCCGCCGCTAGAGGTTCGCGGCCGGCGGAGATAATGTCTTCGCTGGCCGTCATTTTCCTGAAGACCAGACCAGAACGAGAAGGGAGCCTGCCGAAATAGAAAGAGGGCTGCGCCGCCGCCGCCCACCCCCGGTCTGTCTGTCATCTGTGACCTGTTGTGGAAAGGGGTGGCAGGTGGGCGGTGCCGCAGCTCAATTTCTATATTGTAGCCGGCCAGCTCTGCCTCTAACAATGACCGGCTTCCTTTTTATTAATAGTGGCTTGCACAATACTGATGAAATCTCTCCTAGCAGAAACATATCGGCCGAAAATGGCCCTTTCGGCAATTTGCCGAAAGAGAAATCTCGACGAAGATGGGATGGGGCCGGGGCAGGGCCCCACCCCTGGTGTCAGCCAGTACGGGGTGTCGTTCTGAGTGTCCCTGTCCAGCCCCAGCCCCAGTCCAGTCCAGTCCAGTCCTCTCCTCGACAAGGCGGCTGAAACTGAAGTGCTCTATGGAGGAAAGCCCCGCCCCTGGTGCCGCCCAGTACGGGGGGGGGGTGTTGTTCTGGAGTATCCTGCCCAGCCCCAGTTCAGTCCTCTCCTCTCCTACCTACCTCCCTCCCTCCCTCCTCGATGAAGGCGGCTGAAACTGAAAGTGCTCTAAGGAGGAAAGCTGTCAGCACACACACTGCGTTAAGGAGCAGCTTGTCAGTATGATCAGCAGAGGAGCATTGTCAGTGTGCAGCGCCACAGGGGTTAAGAGTGCAGGACTCACTGTTTCTAACAACATGTCAAACAAGTCTTGCACTCTTAACCCCCGCGGCGCTGCACACTGATAATGCTCCTCTGCTGATCATACTGACAAGCTGCTCCTTAACGCGGTGTGTGTGCTGACAGCTTTCCTTCATAGATAGGCAAAGCCAAGAACACTGCTCTTGCTAAAACTGCCCTGTCCCCCTTACTGACATACTAAGGCAGGCTGTTGGGCACTGGTAGGCTGCATTTATAGGAACCTGGTGAGGCTGCATTGATCTCCTGTACCACGTCTGCAGTCTGACCATCTCCTGCACCACGTCTGCAGTCTCTGACCATCTCCTGTAATGTGTCCCCAGTCTCTGACCATCTCCTGTATAAAAATATTTTTTTTAAATAGTCACTTTCGGTATTATATTTTTTATTTTCGGTATCGGTTTAGGCACCAAAAAACCCAATCGGTGCATCCCTACTTACTTCCCTTTGACATTGCAAGATGTTCAGCAGTGCCATCAGCACAGAACTGGCAGAAACCAGTAGGATCCAGGTCCACCCATCTACTGTCTGGAGACGTCTGGCCAGAAGTTGTCTTCATGGAAGAATTGCGGAAAAAAAAACATGCCTCTGATGTGGAAACAAGGCTAAGCGACTGTAGCAGGTGGCAGTTTGTTTGCTGAAGGGCTGGAGAGTGGTACAATAATGAGTGTCTGCAGCCAACAGTGAAGCATGGTGGCGAATCCTTGCAAATTCGGGGCTGCATTTATCTAGAGTTTGAGATTTGGCCAGGATCAATGGTGTCCTCAATGCTGAGAAATGCAGGCAGATACTTATCCATCATATCATACCATACCATCAGGGATGCCTGTAAGTGGCCCTAAATGTATTCTGTAGCAGGGCAATAACCCCAAACATACAGATAATGTCATGAAGAACTATCTTCAGTGTAAAGAAGAACATGGAGTCCTGAAATTGATGGTTTTGCCCCCACAAAGCCCAGATCTAAACATTGAGTCTGTCTGGGATTACATGAAGAGACAAAAAGATTTGAGGCAGCCTTCATCCACAGAAGATCTGTGGTTAGTTCTCCAAGATGTTTGCAAAAACCTACCTGCTATGTTCCTTCAAAAACGGTTTGCACATGTACCTAGAAGAATTAATGCTGTTTTGGAAGCAAAGGGTGGTCACACCAAATACTGATTTGGTTTGGATTTATATTTTGCTCATTTACTTTCCATTATGTTAATTGATAAAATAAAAAATATTAAGAGCCGGTTCACACTGGGGCAACAGCGCGACTTTACAAGGCAACTTCGAGTTGCCTCCAGGACAGGTGACTTTGCCAGTGGCCAATCAAACAATAATCAGCTCTGTGGGAGGGGTTTGTCTGAGAAAACTATTTTCTCTTCCTGTAAAGTTGCTTCAGTCAAGACACTGATCCGACTTTGGAGGCAACTTCCATTGAAATCAATGGGTACAAGTCGCCTTGAAGTAGTACAGGAACCTTTTCTGAAGTCGGAGCGACTTCAGTAGTGTACATTAAGACGGCTCTCATTCACATGTAATTTGTCATGTCGCGCGACTTGGGGCGACACAAGTCGGATCCCAAGTCGCGGTAGTGTGAACCGGCTTTAACGCTTCTATTTCTGAAAGCAGTCCTAAAATATTGCCAAACACCTAGTTTCCATTTGATAATAAATAGAAAACATTATTTAATGAGTTAGCAAAATTGATTTTCTTTTATCATTCACATTAAATACTTTTAAAATACAGACCAGCATGAAAAATGTGAACGCTACATAAAATGAATTTCTTATAAATATTAGAGCAATAATTCTAAAAACAAACATAAAAAGTCTAATCATTGGAAAGACGCTAGGATTGATTTAATGAAAGTAAAGCATATGGCGTCATCGCGGCGTGGCCAATTTAGAGGGCCTGCAGCATGCAAACCCAGATGAAAGACCGGGTAAGGAAGCCCTGTCAATGGTGACAGCGCGCCGCTGGAGGGCTTTGTTCGAGATAAGTATTTTGTAATGTGCTAGTATGCAATGCATTCTAGCACATTCTGTCATGGTCTTTTTTTTCTAAAAAGGTGCAGTTTCCGCTTTAAGCAAACTGAAAATTCATGATCTGCTCATTTAGTAAATCAACCTCATTGTAGTTAGCATTTAACAAAATCTAAATTTTTTTTGGTTACTAACAAATTTGGTAATTTTATTATTTTACATTTTTTATGCTTTTTTCTTTTCGTGTACAATTGGTTTTTGATTTGCACTATATGAACAAGCATAGCAACAGTTAAACTTTCGATGGCCTTAAAGAAAGGTGTTTTAATACTGCAGAAGTTGGAAGGCTCAGAGAGTGATATTAACACAGCATGAAAAATAGCCAACAAGAAAGAGCATGTTAGTGAACGTTGGCGGCTGCTGCTTGTAGATCTGTACTGGGATTGTATATTTGTTACATAAGACTAATAAATTGTCGGGGTAGAATTTCACTTCTGGATCCATTTGAAATGAGCCAGGAGTGACCTCAGAAAATGTTATGGTCTTTTGTAGTGGCTTAAAGAAAATGGTCTAGCTAGTTACATGTTTTTCTTGAAGTATACAGCCACGTGATAATGTAAGTACACCCCCAATGGAAATTGTTGACAATTTCTATTTAGGTAGGCCATACACTGTGCAAATGGTTGCAGGAAAGAAGTTTGCACAATTCTCCCATCAACACAGACAGTGCTGTCAGGGGAATCCCTCCTGCAGAGCAATTGGCTTCCCCTACTGGGAGCAGACAATAGCTCTGCAGGAGAAGACAGGGATTATCGCTAGTGGCTATAGCCACTAGCGATAATCGCAAGAGAATCCAGAGGCTGGTTTGTACCCAATTTGATCGACCGATCAACTTGGTACGTTCAGCCTGCCCATTAACGGTCTAAATCTCGGTCGGTTCCTGCTGAACCTGCCAAAATTCGAACCAGCCTTACTTGAACAGGCAAACAATAGCTATTTATTCAAAAAGTGCCTACAAGATATAGATGATTATACCTAAACAAATCGCACATAAAACAAATCAATTCTCATAATCTGAATTACAAAAACAGATTTGTCATGTGAAAAATGTATGTACACCCCCACAATTACCACCACTTCAAATCCATGAAATTAGAATCAGCTGTTCTAGATTAGGTGCCAAAAACAGACCCTCCTGAGGGAGTATGCATAGAACCTGTCTTGTTTATATCTCAGACATCTGGGGTCTGGTGTTCTCTCTTCTGCTTGGTGTCATTCTAAAATCAAAAGCGCATTTAACCACTGGTCACCCAGCCCAATTCTGACATTTGTCACATGCATGTAGAAATCAGCCATTTTTTCCTAGAAAATTACTTAGAACCCCCCAAACATTGTATTTTTTTTAAGCAGAGACCATGTAGAATAAAATGGTGGGTGTTGTAATTTTTTTATGTCACATACTTTCACAGCAGTTTTTAAAATGCAGTTTACAAAAAAAATAAAAAATACACTTAGGGGAAGTTCACACCATAGAAACGCGTTCCAGGTGCTTTTTTGCATGCGCGCTTTTGATGCAGTACAGGGCTTTTTTTCACCCCTATTTTTTCTTAACCTTACATATTGACAATTGAGTTCCAGTGCGCTTTTGGTGCATTTAGGTGCGTTCTGGTGCGTTTTTCAGCATTCCAGTCCAGTGCAGGTAAAATGCAGCATGTTCTACTTTTTTTTCTGGAACTGGAACGCACTGGAACTGAAAGCACCGGTGTGAACTATGCCATTGAAAATCATATAACCTACTTTCCATGTGTTTTTGATGCAGAAAAAAAACGCACTGGACTTCATGTGGTGTGAACTGGCCCTTAATGAATTTTAGTGAACACAAACACAACACAATATCCACTTCTTTGGTAAAACAGTATAGATTATTACACCGCGTAAATACATACCAAACATAATTTGCTTTAAAATTGCGCACGCCCGAACCGTGACGAACTATGGTACTTAAAAATTTCCATAGCCTTAATCTTAAAAGCCTTTACAGGTTACTAGGTTAGAGTGATACTGGAAGTCTGGCTCTAGAATTATTACTCTCACGCTGACCTTTGCAGGATACCTCATGTGTGGTGTGATCGCCGCTAACATGTGCAGGACCTACGTGTGCGCTCGCCTTTGCGCGTTAACATGGGGGTCGAGGTGCTTTCCCATTTTTATTTAAATCTATTTTTGTACACGGCTGGAAAACAGGCCTTTGCTGCATTTAGAAGGTGGACCAACACTGAATTTTTGTATTTATGTTTTGAGAGCTCTGAGTAAAGGAGCAAGTAGCTGGCCAAGTCAGAACCCAAGTACAAATCATTTTCATATCTCTGGCTTATTGCTCTGATTATTTGCGTACCTTTGTTATACCTATGATTAGAAGTGTTTGTATCTACCCGTTTCCTTATATCATGACCTGTATTCCGAAATGCTTAAAAAAACATTTATTGAAAGTGGGAAAAAAAAACTAGGCTGTCTACAGTTTTGTTATAATCTCTTCTCTTTCACTTGGATGGGATAACTATACAGTTCATGTTACAAGACCAAAAGGAGCTCAGTATAGACTTCTACAGTGTTATTACTGGACCACCATCAGTAGCTGTAGCTGAAGCAGTTGGACACAAAGCACGTTGAGTTAACGACTATTTGTTAAAGATGTGGAGGTAGGATTGGATAAGAAAGGGGAATATTGTGAAGTGCACATGTTTTAGAATATAATCCAATAGTGGAATTTCGGAATTGTAATGCTTGGGTTACATTTTTATATGAATGCATTAATTATTGGTGTCTTATTTCAGGTCTTTTTGGCAATTACATTTTATGACAAACTGATTTCAGACCACACTGAATTGTGGAGCCAAGATCCACACAAATGTTAATGGTGTGATGGGTTCGTAAGAGTTCTATATGGTAAGCTTTAACTGTTCATTTTGCAGAAGTGTGTATTGCCTTTTTAAAATGAAAAGTGCTATGACTTATTAGCAGAGGAATAAATTATATAATGCTATATATAACCAAAGAGTAATTAAAGGTTCTAGAACTGCTAGAGTGACTAATGCAAGGCTTTCTCTCAACCTAGTTATTAAAGGCAAACATTTGTTGCTGTTATTTTAGAAATGAAGGCATTTTTCTATAAATGTTTGTAAAACCTTCATCTCCTACACTATTCTCCCTGCAGTGCCTATTACATGGATATTTAAGCTGGGCAGAGCACCTGCTTCACATCTGTGCCGACAGTGTGGAGCAATATCATTGTGCAAGTTTTCCAAAGCAGATGAGTGATTACCATTGTTGGTATTTTATGTCTTCATTAGTATTACTGCTGCCTTATACCAGTATGTATTAAAAGAAGTTCTGAAATATATACCTCTTAAGAATGTATTGCTATGGGCTTCCTCTAGGGCTGGTCACATGGTTTCAGCTGTAAAGTAGGTTCAGTGATAATGCAGGGCCACCGCGGCCTATCCTATGCCAGTTTGACTGACACCATATGGCCCCTTTCACACTGGCGATCCGCCCAACGGACTCTGCTTTGCTCAGCGGGGGATAGATCCATTGATCCCCGCTGAGCAGGTGGATGACAGGTCTGTCTCTGCACACTGTGCTGAGACAGACGTGTCAGAGCCCCACTCTCCTCTATGGGGAGATGTGATGAAAACGGACCACCAGACGGATGGAAAATAGGGTTTCCATCCGTCTGGATTTTGCAGACAGGATCGGATAGCAGCGGATGTCAGCGGACATGTCACCGCTGAAATCTGCTGCTCCATGGAGGTGAATGGAGCGTCCGATCAGGTCCGCCTGAAAAACTGACAGGCAGACCTGATCGGAAAGCCCGTGTGGAGGGGGCCTATAACTAATAGACACATGCACCAGCATCCGAAAGAAAGCCAAGAGGCTAAGAGCATAATTGTATTCTCTTTAAAGCAGGACTAAACCCTCCTTTTATTTTCAGCCAATGGAAGCTGCCATCCTATGCCCCATACACACTAGGAGAAAATCGGGAGAACGATCAGCCAGTTTTCCTTGTGTTTTCACAGCAAGTCGGAGCGAAGGATAGAAATAATGTATGAAAATGTTCATATGACACAGGCTTTTTTGGGTTATTTGTTGTTTCTGATCATGCACAGTCTTTTGTAGCTGATATTTCTCCTATGAAAATCGTACGGAAACCGTACACATTAAACGAAAATTGTTCATACGGAAATTTTAGTTCAGAAGGTCAGAATGTGAATTTGAAAGTTGTGTACACACTATCAGAATATCGTATGATCGTTCCTCGGAAGAAAATATTTGCTCGATTTTCTTATAGTGTGTACGGGGCTTTAGCCTCTGTTTGAGCTAAGCAAATGGGACAGCTATATTTCTGGCATGTGCCGGAATGTAACGGGCTAGATCACACCACATGCGTTCCAGTGCAGGACGACCGTAAAAGACAATTTTGAAGAAAAAAAAAAAAACAATATCTTTTGCATCCTGCTCTAAAACATATCCAAAAAAAATATCGAATTCAGTTTAGGCCAATATTTATTCTGCTACATATTTTTGGTAAACAAAATCGCAATAAGCATATATTGATTGGTTTTCACAAAAGTTATAGCATCTACAAAATAGGGGAGGGTTTTATGGCATTTTTATTAATATATTTTTTTTTTTTTACTAGTAATGGCGGTGATCAGCGATTTTTATCGTGACTGCGACATTATGGCGGACACATCGCACGGTCACTATACGAATAACACTGGCTGGAAGGGGGTTAAAATCAGGGGCAATCTAAGGGTTAACTGTGTGCCTAAAATGTGTTTTCTAACTGTTGGTGGTGGTGGGGGGGTTGCTTTTACTTTTACTAGTGGAAGGCATGAATCAGTGTTTCTGCTTTACAGAAACACATGATCCATGCCTTCTGTACTGACAGAATGGCAAGCTTCCTTGTTTATATAGGCAGACTGCCAATCTACCTGTGTACAAAACGATCAGCAGGTGCCGGCGGATATAGGGTCCGCGGGACCCACTGTGTAGAATCACGGCAGGTGTGAAATGCAGGCGACGCACACTAGCGCCCAATACCCAGAAGTGCAGGTTTACATACATAGAGTATATATATATATATATATATATATATATATATATATATATATATATATATATATAATTATATATAATGTGATCCTGCGCAGCATGGCTGCCCTGTAATAATAAATGTGCTATGGGGCGTTCAGCAAGTGGGTAAAAAAGGACAAATAAAGAGGGTGAATCTCCTTAACGGGGGCACAGACAGCAATAAAAACTGACAGGCGTTCTAATCCCTCTCTACTCTATCCAAAACTTAAAAAAAAAAAAAAAAAAAAAAAAAACAGCTTTGCTTTTAGTTATACTTTAAAATAATTTAGAATTCAGTTTAGATGATTGAACACAAGTATGAGTGATTAAGAACCTTGGATGTTACATAGTTGGTGAGGTTGAAAAAAGTCCAACCTATGTGTGTGATTTTATGTCAGTATTACATTGTATATCCCTGTATGTTGTGGTCGTTCAGGTGCTCATCTAATCGTTTTTTAAACTATCAACTTCCCCCCGCTGAGACCACCGCCCGTGGCAGGGAATTCCACATCCTTGCCGCTCTTATGCCGCGTACACACGCTCGGAATTTCCGACAACAAATGTTCGATGGGAGCTTTTGGTCGGAAATTCCGACCGTGTGTAGGCCCCCATCGGACATTTTCTGTTCGGAATCAAGCAGAAGAGCCGCACTGGCTATTGAACGTAATTTTTCTCGGCTCGTCGTATGCGTTGTAAGTCACCGCGTTCGGAATTTCCGACAACATTTGTGTGACCGTGTGTATGCAAGACAAGTTTGAGCCAACATCCGTCGGAAATAAATCCACGGTTTTGTTGTCGAAATGTCTGATCGTCTGTACGCGGCATTACAGTAAAGAACCCTCTACACAGTTTAAGGATAAACCTCTTTTTTTCTTCTAATTTTAATGAGTGGTCATGTATCTTCTTAAACTCCCTTCCGTAAGTTTTATCCCTATTGTGGGGTCACCAGTATGGTATTTGTAAATAGAAATCATATCCCCTCTCAAGCGTCTCTTCTCCAGAGAGAATAAGTTCAGTGTTTACAACCTTTCTTCATAACTAATATACTCCAGACACTTTATTAGCTTTTTACTCGCTCCATTTCCAGTACATCCTTCCTGAGGACTGGTGCCCAGAACTGGACAGCATACTCCAGGTGAGGCCGGACCAAAGTCTTGTAGAGTGGGAAAAGTATCGCTTTATCCCTGGAGGTAATCCCCTTTTTAATGCATGCCAATATTCTGTTTGCTTTGTTAGCAGCAGCTTGGCATTGCATGCCATTGCTGAGCCCATCTACTAGGACCCCCAGGTCCTTTTCCATCCTAGATTCCCCCAGACTATGATAAGGTTCAGGAAGCAGCATTAGCAGAAAATGGTGAAAGATATACAGTACAACAGTGTGGATAGGTGCAACATGAAACCTTGCATAAATGTGGTAAAGGCTGAGATAGCAGTACATACGGTAAATGACTAAAGCCTGAGAAGTACTGTCAAAGATAAATAAAGCCAAGGCTAATGAGACTTTAGCCTGTCAAATCTAAAGCCATTTTGTGTTGGACACAGCTCTTGACATGTACTGTACAACCAGATCTCTGAGATGAGAGATGATGAAATATCACCTTACACTGACCTTTCACAGCTATCAACTAGTACAAATGATTTGTCTCCAATTGATTTTTTTCAGGGGGAGAGATTCCCTTTTTGTTTGCAAGTATGGAGTCTCCTCTAAACAAGAGGTCTGTTTTCCTTTCTTGGTCAATCGCTAATGGAAATGCTTTTACACTTAAAACACAAAAATGTTCTCACACATTGAAAGATTTGCCATTATTCGATCTAAAATGTAGATTGTAAGTTTATATGACCAAGGTACTCTTTACCTCGTGTCACATATCTGTACTTGTGATTATCTGAAGTCGGCAATTCATGCTCTTTAACCACTTCAGCCCCGGAAGGATTTACCCCCTTTCCTGACCAGAGCACTTTTTGCGATACGGCACTGCGTCGCTTTAACTGACAATTGCGCGGTCGTGCGATGTTGCACTCAAACAAAATTGACGTCCTTATTTCCCCACAAACAGAGCTTTCTTTTGGTGGAATTTGATCACCTCTGCAGTTTTAATTTTTTGCGCTATAAACAAAAAAATTGCAATATATAAAAAAAAAAAAAACGTTTTTTTTCCTCAGTTTAGGCCGATATGTATTCTTCTACATATTTTTGGTAAAAAGAAAAAAAAATAAGCGTATATTGATTGATTTGTGCAAAAGTTGTAGCGTCTACAAAATAGGGGATAGATTTATGGCATTTTTATTATGTATTTTTTTTTTATTAGTAATGGCGGCGATCTGCGATTTTTTATCGTGACTGCGGCGGACACTTTTGACACTATTTTGGGACCATTGTCATCTCTACAGCGATCAGTGCTATAAATGCACTGATTACTGTGTAAATGACACTGGCAGGGAAGGGGGTTAAACACTAGGGGGCGATCAAGGGGTTAAGTGTGTCCTAGGGAGTGATTCTAACTGTAGGGGGGGAGGTCTCACAACAACATGACAGAGATCACTGCTCCCGATGACAGGGAGCAGTAGATCCCTGTCATGTTGCCAGGCAGAACAGGGAAATGCCTTGTTTACATAGGAATCTCCCCTTTCTGCCTCTCCGTGCCACGATCGCGGGACACCGGCGGACATCGAATCCGCGGGCACGGTCATGCAGTACGCGACGCACGCCCACTGGCACATAATATAAAGGGGCCGTTCCGGTACGCCCATTTGCCCACTGCTGCCATTCTGTCAAAGTATATCGGCGTGCAGCGGTCGGCAAGGGGTTAAAGCAGAACTAAACCCTCCTAATCTTTACAGGTACGGAAGCTGCCATCTTAGCTGCTGTTTGATCTGTAGTTGCCATGATGCTGCACACGTGATCAGCTATGACGCCAACTATTTGATGGCTTAACACTTTTCTTGAGAGCCAACATAAGCAGACTTAGTAACTGTGAAAGTTATCGTTCAAGGCATGTGTTGAATGGATCGGTTTTGGAAAACCATTAGGCTGGGTTCACACATGTCCAGTGCGAATTGTATGTCTGTTTTCACTGCGAATAAAAAAAATAAAGCATTTGCTCAGCGGTTCAGGTGTGTTTTTTGATGCAGTTCTGATGCAAATTTGCATGGCTCAGGACTGGATTTTTGCCACAGGTGTTATTTCAGTGCTGGCTAATACATAGTAGATAAAGAGTGCCAACTCCTGTAGTAAAAGAGAAATCCATGCTCAAATCCTGAACACATGTGTAATACAAAGGCGTTACCATAGAACTCAATGGGCCTGGAATTCGCACCTGATCAGCACTGCAGTGCTCAGAAAAGGCACAGGACTCTTAGGACTTTTAAATTCGCAATGTGAATGCGCCACATATATGTAAACAGCTTCAATCAATGTTATTTCACATATCATGCGGTTCAAAACACATCCAATTTGCATATATGTGAACCGAGCCTAAATTAGGTGGGCTTTAGTTATCCTCTAAGTTACTATAGAAATGTCAATATCAACAATTTAAAAATTATCCCAACAAAACCATATACCGTATTTATCGGCGTATAACACGCACCCTTACTTTAAAAGGAAAGTTTAAGGAAAAAAAACTTTCCACAGTCCCCTGCGTATAACACGCAGGCACAGTTTACCCTCTATTTTTAGGGTAAAAAAAGTGAGTGTTATATGCCAATAAATACAGTAGTTACTATCCTGAGTTGTGTAGTTTAATTCAGATATTACCAGCTTTGTCTACCTTAGCAAAAGAAAATTTGCAAAGAACCCAGAACATGAGCTAAATGCTAACTTGGATTCAGTCATCTGGATGTTTTGGCCATGCCTGGAGCATTTGGCCACATCTGAATGTTATTGGATAATGATGAAATTCAAGGAGGAAATAAAATAATTGTAGCCATAACTCCAACAGAATAACACAGCTGTGAAAAGGGGCTCTCCTCTCTCTTAGTTCATCAGCAAGTGTGTTCCAATTTCCATTCAGAATCTGAACTTGTTGTTTTCATGGAAGATTTACATAAAAAGTACTCCTAATATCCATGGCTGAAGCAGAAAATTGCTTTCAGAAAAACAGCACGAAGTTCTAGCGGCTGCCTTCGGTCAGGATGCAGACAGGAAAGTTACTAAATTTGGTTGTTCCATTAATTTGGTAGTTTCCTTATTTCTATAGGATTTTGTTTCATTTATTATGCAAGGAAATCTCATCAAAGAGCTATTTATCTCAGTGCCCTGCCACCCATTACATGAAAAACATACAGGAGCGCCAGCAATGAAATTCATTTTGCATTATATATTAATAAGTACTTGTAGAAAGGCCAAGAGTTCCCAAGTTCTTAACTGAGACTACCAATAAAAATTCAACTAAATCTAAGTCTTGCATTTAACTTTCTTCCACCTGTGTTAGATCATGACAACTAGAAATGCTTGCTATGGACAAGGTCTGTCTCTCTCTTTTTTTTAATTCTACAAAGTCTTACAAATATATATATAATATGTACTGTATATATTTGTAAGACTTTGTAGAATGGGAAATTAAAGGGACAACCGTCTAGGCCTTCCTTTCTTCGTGGGGTCACGGCATTCGGCATACCTAAAGGTTTGTTTATATAGCAGTTAGCTCTGGAATAGGTAGTTTAAGTTATAGGGAAGGTTTAATGAAGACAGGGGGATTGTGGAAGTCAGATAAAGGTGAAGCTGGGGAAGGTTAGCAGCCAGAGCTAGGCTTAATCAGTTAAGCCAGGTGTGCCTAGGGGTTTCTGGAAGGAAGGAAGGTGAACGGATTGGTTAGGAAGGTCAGCTGACAGTTTGGGTTTCTTCTAGAAGACAGTTCTGGCCTATTTAAAAAGGCCAGGTTCTGAATGGATCAATGCCATTTTCTCAAAGAAGATGATCAGCAGGCGAAGCTCCGCCCGTTTTTCCAGCGACTATGGAGGCTCTACTACATCAACTCCTGGAGAGAGCGGAGGCAGCAGGAGGGGAGGAGTGGCTGAGACGATGCCTTACATTACCTGCTAGTCTGAGCAGCGGATCCGGTGTCTCGTCAGCGGAACCGAGCGGTGCAAGCAGCTATCCGCAGCCATGTCAGCTGGAGTTGGATGCAGCGGCTACCGTAGAGGTGCTTCTGGAGGTCGCGCAGGAGAACGCCGTCATAGAAGACGCATCTGGGGGCCGTCGGACGAGCAAGAGGAAGCGCCCAGGGAAGTGGACTCCGTGCCCAGCTCCGCCCACAGCTGTGTACGGTGGCCCGGATGAGAGTTTTTTGTCTTTCAGGGGTCGGCGCGCATGCGCAGCACCAGCAGCGGAGGTCAGAGGACTGAATTTCAAGGGGTTGGCGGCAGCCGGCGGCGCCCCCCCCCTCACGGTTGGAACTGCCCAAAGGACGCAAAAGCTCCGGTCACAGCAGGGGGATAAGACGCGGGTCCACAGCACCTTCCCTCCAGGAGGAACAGAAAGCCGACAGCATCCCTGTGCGGTGTACTTCGCCCTTGTCAGCACCTGACGCCAGCGGAGCGCTGGAACAGGATGGTGAGTGTAAAAATACATCACAACTGTCTAATATCGATATTAGAGCAATTACTCTCCATTGTTAAAACTCAATCTGGGGCTGAGCAGGGCGGTGGGGATGCTGTAGCGGGGGTCTGGTCAGCAGTATCACCGGCCCCTCAGCATACACCTCAACCCGCTCCTCATCTGCCAAAAGACTAAGGTTTACAGTACATTTCGTGCACCTGAGAGGTCTGATAAGGAGTGCATGCCATGTTTTTTGTCACCCTTAGGCTTCCATTTACCTCTGGATGTTAAGGACAAAATATGGAAACATGAGTATGTTGATTTAAACACAATTCTCCCCGCTTCTAGGGAATCTAAATATGAGAGGAAGGATGATAGGTCTAAAGATGAGCGTCGCAGACCTCTCATTAAATCATTTTACAGTTGGTTACAGGCCTTTTCAATATATTCTAGTGTACTATTTGAAAAATCACCTGACCTCAGCCCCTTTTTGTTTCAACACATTGATATTATCCTTGAAGCTTACAGGAGTTTTAGTGGCCTGTCATGGTTAAATTATGACGAGGCTTTCAGACAAAAGCTGGCAGTACAGCCTGCACTGCAGTGCGGTTCCAAGGACGTCAGCCTTTGGCTGAATTTATTTTTGCCTCAGAGGCAGCCTGTTGGGCGCCCCACAGCACTGGCCGGGCCTACTCAGGCCGCCCCTCCCTCTACTTACAAAAAGGGGTTGTGTTTTGCGTTCAATGATTCGCAGTGTAAATGGAGGGCTTTGTGCAAGTACAAGCATGAGTGCGCCTTTTGCTCTGGGAATCACCCGATCGCGAAGTGCTTTCGGAAGCTCCAAGCACACCCTAGGGAGGGCATTTCAAAGGGCAGTCACCCCAGTGATGCTCCCAAACATGCTGCCATGGTTACGCAGCTATCCAAACCAGCAGATGGCCTCCATGCTAACTAATGGCTTCTCGGTGGGTTTCCAACTCCCTAGTTTTCAAGGTGCTGGTTGTTCAATAGTTGAGAACTTACAACCAGTACGGGAGGCACCCCAGTTGGTTCGGGCCAAATTATTTAAAGAAATTCAGGCGGGTAGGATGGAGGGCCCATTTACACAACCCCCATTTTCAGATTTCAGGATTTCCCCTTTGGGTTTGGTTCCCAAGACGGAACCGAATGAATATAGGCTCATACACCATCTCTCATTCCCTGTGGGCAGCTCCCTCAATGACCAAATTGACACAGATATTGTGTCTGTTTCATACATGTCATTTGATGCAGCAGTGGATAAACTTTGCTTTTTGGGTAAAAATTGTTTAATGGCAAAAGCAGACATCAAGTCGGCTTTTCGTCTCCTTCCGTTAGATCCGCTTTGCTTTAACTCTTCAGGTATTTGTTTTGAGAATCAGTTTTATTTTGATAAGGCTTTACACCTATGGGTTGCTGACTATCTTGTTTTTATTTTGAAGCTTTTTCATCCTTCCTGGAATGGGTGGTGAGTATGGTATCTGGCTCTCAGTATCCTATGCATTATCTAGATGATTTTTTGTTTTTGGGTCCTGAAGGCTCTGGCGACTGCTTGCGGTTATTGTCCTCCTTTCAGCTGATTTGTACAGAATTTGGGATTCCACTGGCTGAAGAGAAGACAATCTTACCTACAACCTGTATTGACTTTTTGGGTATTACATTGGATTCAGTCGCTATGGAGTTCAGGTTGCCTGAGGAGAAAATCTATCACTTATCCCAGACAATGCATTCTTTCTTAAGAAAATCGAAAGTCACATTGAAAGAGATGCAATCCCTTCTTGGGCAGTTGGCATTTGCTACTAGAGTTTTGCCGATGGGCAGGGTTTTCTCTAGGCGGCTGTACTCATAGCAGGTATTAAAAACCCTCATATTAGAGTGTCAGCAAGTATCAAGCAAGATTTGCTGATTTGGTTAACATTTTTAGAGCATTTCAATAGGAAGGCCGTGTGGCAGGAGGAGTTTATACTCGATAGTGAGCTTAATCTCGCTACGGACGCAGCAGGTTGGGTTGGGTTTGGCGCTGTCTGGGGGAACCGTTGGTGTGCGGCTGCCTGGCCTCCCAGGTGGGTCGTTAACGGTTGCTGTAAAAATATAGTTCTACTAGTAGTGGCTTTGGAGGTTTGGGGCCACTTCTTTGCTAACAGGAGGCTGTTAGTGAGCACTGATAACAAGGGAGTGGCTTTTGCAGTCATATGCCTTTCTTCTAAATCTCCAGCTGTGGTGTCATATTTGCAACATCTGGTTTTTCCAAAACGTCTTTCAGGACAGCACCCGAGAGATCATGGCTCCTCCTCCTACAGGAAACACCTCATCAATTAATTCTTTAATTGGAGGCCTCCACGTTGCTTCCCTCAGTTTTTTGTGTTTCCTCCAGCCGGAGGAACACCTCTGGTGAGAGCCACGATCTCTCAGGGCTTTCCTGGGAGACAAGGTTCTCAAATCAGTTTTTTTTTTTTCTAGGAGAGTGATCCTCCCACTTACCTCCTAGCATGGACGGTCCCGTGGGCTCCCTCTCCCTCTTCCGTGCTCGGGGAGAGCCTGTACAGCCCGGGAGGGCTGCCTCCTTTTTTCTTCAGAGCGGTGGTTGCTGTACTCTCACCGACCGCTGGCGAAAGCGGCGTGGAGCTCTGCGGCGGCCGCCATTGTTCTGGTGGCCGAGGAGAGCCTCGGCCACGTCCTGTATGGGAAGAGGCAGCACTTCCGGGTCGGCGCGCGCGTCATTTCCGGCCGCAAAGCGCAGAGGGAGAGGGCAGGGTCACCTGGTGCCTTAAAGTTCCGGTTCCAGGTCAGCGCGGCGGCGTTTTTGAATCTGGAACCGGCGTTTTCTCTTCACCACGCATCCGCAGACAGCTATGGATAGCGATGCAGCGGATAAGGGGGCAAGCCAAGGCACCAGCAAGGCTAAGGTAAGGGACTGTGTCCTATTTTACACTGGGCCGCTTTCTCCTGTAGAGGGGGGGGGTATTCATCCTTCTCCCCCCTCCATCTCCCCCACCCCCCATCTCCCTGGTGGTGCAGTGGCTGGTGATTTAGCATGTCTGCATAATATCTAGGGGTCTTTTTGTAAAAGTTGTTGGTGGTGGTGCATGGCTTGCGGGGCACAAGGAAGTGAAAGTGTTTTTTCCTATGTGCACCTGGGTGTATTGATTTGTACTGTGTAACAGTTTTTTCTTAGCGTGGTCCCTGGTTTTTTTCTTTTCTGTTTGTGCAGGCCAAAAGTTCTGCTCAACCAGTGAAGAGAAGGTGCCCTGTCTGCAAGGAAAAGTTAAGCGAGGCTTGGACCAAGTCGATTTGTGCAGATTGCACTGCAAATGTAGTCAGGGAAGAGTCTCCATCCTTTTGTGGCGATCTAGTATCTACAATTAAGGATGAACTCCGTGCCACCTTTCAAGCTTTTAGGTCAAACCTAAGAGAAGAACCAGGCCCTTCAATGGAACCTAGGGCTCCGCAGCCTTCTTCAGAACCCCAAGACGGCTCTCAAATATTATTGGGAGGTCCGATAGACGCTTCCCAAGAATCTGCTTCCCTTGCTCCAGATGGAACAGACTCTGAGGAGGAAGAAAATGAAGCAGAGAGCGCTTCTAAGTACAAAATGTCGCTTGAAGAAGTCGCAGGACTTTTAAAAGTAATCCATGCGACTTTGGGGATTGAAGAGGAAAAGAAGGAGCTCTCCCTACATGACCGCATGTATGCAGGTTTGGGTGATCCAAAAAGCCGTGTTTTTCCAATCCATTCAATAATCTCGGACATGATTAAAAAAGAGTGGTTGGAACCTGAGAAAAAGACATTTCTTTCTCGTACATCACGGGACACAGAGCGACATAGTCATTACTAATGGGTTATATAGATACCGTCAGGTGCTGGCACTGGCAACTTCCAAAACCGGAAGTACCCTCCCCTATATAAGCCCCTCCCATCCGGGAGCACCTCAGTTTTTTGCCAGTGTCTAAGGTGTTGGCCAAGAAGAAACATGTGTTTTTCACTGAGCTTGCGTACAGGTTCTTTTGGGCCTCAGTAAGCTATTCCGGATCCGACCAAAAAAGCTTCATAGCTAAACGGTCGGTACCCGGGCCTTGCAGAGAAGAGCAAGGTTTTGCCTGTAATGCTTCTCTTAGGAGAGCTGGACCCTGGGATCCAGAGCTCTGGTCATACCCACGACCAAGATGTTTTCTGTGCAGGGTGCTATACAGGTCCAGGGGAGTGGAATCCTTGGGAACCCGGTCCCTGAAGGTTTGATTACAATGCCTGCCGTGATAGGTGAAGTTTGGGCTTTTGTGGACCAAACAAAGTCCTGCGGCGGGGAACAGGTAAGTGGGGGCCCCCAGGAACTTGGTTCTATTGGGGGACCCCCAAGCCTAATTTGTCTTTCTGTCTGTTACCTAACGGTATTCCCGCTAATATTCTGTGTATGCCTGTTACTACTGAGAAAATGTAAAAATTTTAATAGTAGGCAAGAAAAAAATAAAATAAATGTAAGACCGCGGTACCTGTGTTAGACACTAGAGGCCGCTATGGTTCTTTTTCTTGTAATGTGGATTTTTTTCTTCCAGAATCAAATCCAGGCAGGTGGTATGTTCTCTCCTGGGAAGCTGTCTCCTCTGCCCTGTTGCTGCGCTCATCCATCCCCGGGCCCTGCGGCAAAGGGACCCTGGCTCCCATCTAGCTCCTTGTTGTTTTCAAAAAAGGCGCCGAAGGCGCACGTGCCCGCGCGCGTGCGCGTGCACGCGCCTCTATTCATAGAGGCGATCTGGAAAAAGGGGCGGAGCGGGTGGATGACGCTCAGGTGTGCGCCGCGGCGCTACTGCGCATGTGCGGGCGTCCAGCGTGTTTTAAAGCACATTATAGCTGGCTGTTGAAGTGCATAGACAGAGCTAGCAACAATATAAAGGCACATAGAGGCGGTTGATGCAGGCATCCCCTAGAAAGGCACTTTAGTAGACACCAACTGTAATATAGCAGCAATTGTGCTAGACTATTCTCAGTAAAAGTGGTGTATTACGGCTGGAATACCTCAGCTTTAGGCTTAGGAATATGCCGTCCAGAAGCTCCGGAACTGAATCTTCCAGGAAGCGAAGGGGGTCTCATCGGGCTCTGAGGATCTTGGGCATACTTCTGCTGCACCAGTCTCCCCTGAAGTTCAGAGGTAAGTGACCGTAGAGACCCCGCAGGGGTACTTGGTACTGTGGCTGTCCTCAGTTCACCTGCTCCTGTGTATGTAACAGAGGAGGTTTTTTCCTCAGCTTTGGGAGGATTAGAGAGAGATAGGGAAAGCACGCCCGATCTCCATCTCCTCCTTCAAAGTGCCTGTTAGCAGAGCAACAGTCCCATACAGGGATCGACCTGCCTGAAGGGGATCAGGATAAGGTTGATTCTGTTATAGAGGAGTCAACAGTGGGGGAACCTTTTTCTCAGCATCTCAAGCTGAAAGATTATGGGTTCAGTCTCTGACTAACATGGTCCGATCAGCATTTAAAAATGCACCTTGCGGAACCATCAACCACTACTGTATCCTCGTTGGGGTCGCTAGAAGCCCCCAGACTGTCTGTTCTTTTCCACTTCACCCTTTACTGAAAGGGCTTATTTACCAGGATTGGGAACGTCCTGAGAAAATATTTATTCCCCCAAGAGATTTCCGGTGGTCTATCCCATGGAGGATAAGTTCATCAAAAAAAAAAAAAAATGGAAGGTCCCTACAGTGGACGCAGCCATCTCTTGTATGTATAAATCACTGACATGTCCAGTGGATAATGTCCAAATGTTCAAGAACCCAATAGATAAAAGATTGGAGTCCTTATGAAAGTCTGCTTCTTTCTACAGCAAGCTTGGTGACACAACCAGCAGTAGCAGCTATTGGGGTCTGCTAAGCAGTGAAGGATCAGTTGAAACAGGTCTTGAGGGACTTGACAGATCAGCAGGCTTTGCCCTAGCTGATCTACCTAGAGCCTTAGGCTTTGCGGTTGACGCCATAAAGGATTCAGTCCATCAGGCCTCCCGCCTTACGCTGTCTATAGTACATATGCGTAGGCTTCTATGGCTCAAAAACTGGTCTGCTGAAGCTCCCTGTAAAGAATGGCTGGTTAGCGTCCCATTTCATGGTGAACGCTTATTCAGGGAAAACCTGGACAAATATATCCAGAAAATTTCCAGCGGTAAAAATACGCTCTTGCCGGTTAAAAACAGAGTTAGAGGTCCCTCTTTAAGAGGCCTGCTTCTCCAGTCCCTGGGGCATCGGCTGTGTAACAGTTCCGACGGCCTCCTCGGTCAATTCCCGGGGGTAAAAAAACAGGGACAATAGCAGGGTAATGAGAAACCCTGGGTCAGGGGAGGTACAAAACCTCCCCCAAAGTTAAATTCATTGAAGGGTTGCCCCCACTCAGTCGGGTGGGGGGAGGACTCCAGTTGTTCGCAAGAGACCTGGCGGGACACGATCAAGACAGATAGGTGCTCTCCGCAGTATGTTTGGGATACAGTTTGGAGTTAAAAGACTCTCCTCCTTCCCATTTTTGAGGTCAAACGTGCCAAGGGATCCCCGGAAGAGAGAGTCCCTCCTGTTGGCACTAGAACAACTATTGCTCCAAGGAGTAATTATGGAGGTTCCCCTGGAAGAATGAGGGTTCGGGTTTTACTCAAACCTCTTTACAGTCCCGAAGCAAACGCGGACGGGAGGCCCATATTAATTCTAAAAAGGGCTATACAAATTCCTGTATATCAGGACTTTCCGATGGAGTCGATCCGATCGGTGGCCACTGCCCTACAAGGGGGAGGATTGGTTAGCCGCGATCGACATCAAAGATGCTTATTTGCACATTCCCATCTTTTCAGTCCACCAAAAATTTCTACGCTTTGCAGTAGAAGGGCGCCATTTTCAGTTCAGAGCCTTACCCTTCGGTTTGGCCACAGCACCACGAGTGTTTACAAAAATTCTGGCCCTTTATTGGCCAATCTAAGAACACAAGGTGTAATGATAATGGCATATCTAGATGACTTGTTGCTGATAGACCACTCAGTGAAAAAACTAGACGTGGTCGTTCACAAGACAATCAAGTATCTGGAATCTCACGGTTGGATTATCAACCGAGACAAGTCAGCCCTAAAAACCAGTCAAAAGTCTGGAATACTTGGGGCTAAGGTTGGATTCAGGCCAGAGAAAAATATTCTTGCCTCGAGGAAAGGTGTTGTCTTTGAAAGATTTGATCCACTTAGTGGGTACAAAAAAGACAGCCGTCCATATGCCTGTGCATGAGGCTGCTGGGAAAAATGGTGGCATCATTCGAAGCAGTACCCTACGGTCAATTCCATTCAAGGAATTTGCAAGGGGCCATACTGTCGGCCTGGAACAAAAAAGTTCAGGCCCTAGACTTACAATGTCCTTGTCCCCTTCCGTTCGCAAGAGCCTCCGTTGGTGGTTGGTTCCCCAGAATCTGGAAAAAAGGAAATCCTTCAGTCCGATTTCTTGGAAGGTGGTCACTACAGATGCCAGCCTTATAGGCTGGGGAGCAGTACTGGAGCAATAGTCTCTCCAGGGCAGATGGTCGGATGCAGAAAAGGCCCTGCCCATCAATCTCTTAGAGATACGAGCAGCCCGGTATGCCCTAGTAGCATGGACATCCAAACTCCAAGGGTCCCCTGTCAGAATTCAATCAGACAATGCCACAGCAGTGGCATATATCAATCATCAGGGGGGCACCAGGAGTCGTGCAGCCCAGAGGGAAGTAAATTACATCCTGAAATGGGCAGAAAGATATTTCCCAGCCATATCTGCGGTATTCATTCCAGGAGTGGAGAATTGGAAGGCGGACTTTCTAAGTCGCCAGCAATTATGCCCAGAGGAAGGGTCCCTTCACCCCGAGGTTTTCTGGACAATATGTCAGCGGTGGGGAACATCGGATGTAGATCTTCTAGCATCCAGATTCCACGCAAGGGTGGACAGGTTTGTCTCTCGGACAAGGGATCCCCTAGCTTGCGGCTCGGATGCCCTAGTGTTCCCTTGGGATCAGTTCAAGCTGATATATGCATTCACACCGCCACAATGGTTACCTCGATTACTCCGCAGAATCAGGGTAGAAAAGAAACCAGTGATTCTGGTGGCTCCAGCGTGGCCCCGAAGAGCGTGGTACGTGGAGATTGTAAAATGTCAGTGGGGAGTCCTTGGACTCTCCCACATCGTCCGGACCTGCTTTCGCAAGGACCGATATACCACCCTTCCTTACCAGCCCTAGGTTTGACGGCCTGGCTATTGAAGCCCACATTCTAAAAAAGAGAGGGCTCTCTAATTCTGTGGTATCTACCATGATCAATGCCAGGAAGCCGGTATCCAGGCAGATCTACTATAGAATCTGGAAGGCGTACATCGCCTGGTGTGAGGCCAAGAAATGGCATCCACGTAAATACGTAATAGGTAGGATTCTGGACTTCCTACAATGGGCTGTAGATAGGAAGCTTGCCTTGAGTACTATCAAGGGTCAGATTTCGGCCTTGTCAATATTTTTTCAAAGGCCCTTGGCTTCGCATTCACTAGTCAAAGCCTTTATACAAGGAGTGATGCGTATTAGTCCTCCGGTTAATATTCCCATATGTCCATGGGATCTAAACTTGGTTCTGTCGGTTCTACAGAAACAACCATTTGAACCATTACAGCATATTTCTTTGGTTCTTCTCACCAGGAAATAGATTTTTCTAGTAGCCGTTTGTTCGGCTAAAAGAGTGTCGGAATTAGCAGCTATGTCCTGTAAGGAGCCATATCTGGTTATCCATAAGGATAGAGTAGTGTTACGCCCTCATCCAGCCTTTCTTCCTAAGGTGGTATCGAGGTTTTCATTTGAACCAAGATGTGGTTCTTCCTTCTTTTTTCCCCAAACCTACTTCGGTAGAGGAAAAGTTATTGCATTCTTTGGATGTAGTAAGAGCAGTTAAAGCTTATCTAAAAGCCACTGCTCAGATTCGCAGAACGGATACTTTGTTTATTCTGCCGGAAGGCCCCAGAAAGGGTCAGGCAGCGTCAAAATCTACTTTAGCCAAGTGGATTCGACAGGTCATAATACAAGCCTATGGCTTGAGAAGGAGACCGCCTCCGTTCAAAGTTAGAGCGCACTCCACGAGAGCAGTTGGAACTTCATGGGCAGTGCATCACCAGGCCTCCCTGGCTCAAATCTGTAAGGCCGCAACATGGTCTTCAGTACACACGTTTACTAGGTTCTACCAGGTGGACGTTAGAAGTCAGGAGGATGTCGCCTTTGGGCGCAGTGTGTTGCAGGCCGCAAAAGATCCTCATGTCTGATAGCGCTCAGCTTATATATGGTGTATCCCCCGCCTCATTTGGCATTGCTTTAGGACATCCCATTAGTAATGACTATGTCGCTCTGTGTCCCGTGATGTACGAGAAAGAAAATAGGATTTTTATAACAGCTTACCTGTAAAATCCTTTTCTTAGGAGTACATCACGGGACACAGAGCTCCCGCCCCTCTTTGGGGACACTTATTGCTTTGCTACAAAACTGAGGTGCTCCCGGATGGGAGGGGCTTATATAGGGGAGGGTACTTCCGGTTTTGGAAGTTGCCAGTGCCAGCACCTGACGGTATCTATATAACCCATTAGTAATGACTATGTCGCTCTGTGTCCCGTGATGTACTCCTAAGAAAAGGATTTTACAGGTAAGCTGTTATAAAAATCCTATTTTTTTTCCCGGTCTCATAAGAGAAGATTTCCATTTGAGGACAACCCGGATTCCATCTGGAACAAGGTTCCAAAACTGGACTCTGCTTTTTCACAGGTCTCAAAATCAACTGACCTTGCCTTTGAGGACATGGGCATGTTAAAGGAGCCCATGGACAAAAGAATGGATTTGCTTCTTAAAAGGGCTTGGCAGTCTGTGATGAACAATCTAAAACCAGCAATGGCAACAACCTGTGTCGCTAGGAATTTAGAACACTGGATTAACCAGATGAAGGCCCATGTTACGGCGGATTCTCCAAAACAGGAGATTCTGGACTCTTTTACAACGCTTTCTGCAGCAGTATCATATATTGCGGATGCTTCAGCAGAATCCATTCGTATGTCAGCCAGGTCAGCGGCTTTGACCAATTCTGCTAGGAGAGCATTGTGGCTTAAAACTTGGCCAGGAGATGCTGCATCTAAAAATAGACTGTGTAGCATTCCCTTTGCAGGGGATTTGCTATTTGGTTCTGAGCTGGAGTCCATTCTTGACCGTACGGCTGACAAAAAGAAGGCGTTTCCGGTCAAAAAACAACAGGTACAGACCCGTAAGCGTTTTTTTTCGTCCCCAAAAAGGACAACAGGAAGGAAAAACGCAAACCAAAAGGAAGCAGTGGTCTTACCAGAAACCAAAAGGTAGGAGTGGAGTGCTCTTCCATCCTCCTGCGACCCCCGGAAAGCCGCAGTGACAATCCACCCCAAGTAGGGGGAAGACTCCAGGAGTTAATTCCCCAGTGGAGAGACATCACTACAAATCAGTATATTGTAAACATGCTCTCCCAAGGATATGTGGTGGAATTCACGGAAGAACCCCCAAAGAGATTCCTAGTGACAAACGTCCCGAGGGATCCGGTCAAGGCACTCGCCATGAAGTCCCTAATTCAGGAACTGATATCCCAGAGAGTCATTGTTCCGGTTCCAACAAGGGAGTTCTTCCAGGGGTTCTATTCTCACGTTTTCCTTGTACAGAAACCTTCAGGAAAGTACCGCCTCATCCTAAATCTAAAAATGCTGAATTTGTCAGTAGAATACAAAAGATTTCGGATGGATTCCATTTTCTCAGTAAGAAGCCTCCTGAGTCAAGGATGCTTCATGGCGTCAATAGATTTGCAGGACGCATACCTCCACATTCCTATTGCTGCCAGATCTCAGAGATATCTGAGGTTAGCACTGAGAGAAGGGAAGAAGGTGGTACACCTGCAATTCAGAGCTCTTCCATTCGGCCTGTCATCTTCTCCAAGGGTGTTCACGAAGGTAATGGCCGAAGCTCTAGCACCCTTGCGTCTAGAGGGAATTTCAGTGATTCCTTATCTAGACGACCTGCTACTGTTTGCCCAAACAAGAGATGGACTTCAGAGAAACTTGGACAGAGCACGTGCTCACCTAGAATCCATCGGATGGATACTAAACCTCCAAAAGTCCAATCTGATTCCCTCTCAGGAGGTGTTATTCCTGGGTTTCCGTATCAACTCTGTGGAGCAAAAGATTTTTCTCCCAGAAGAAAAACGGGAAAAGCTGTTAAAGGTTGTGTCACTCTTACAAACCAGTCAGCTTCTGTCCATCAGGAGGGTCATGTCAGCATTAGGAACCCTGACCTCTTCCATACCGGCAGTACAATGGGCAAAGCTCCATTTCAGGCCACTGCAAAAGTTTCTGTTAAAAATCTGGGATCGCCAGTAGAATTCACTAGATTCACTGGTGAAGATCCCCACCAAAGTAAAGAGGAGTCTCTGGTGGTGGAAGAACCAGGCAAGACTCTCAGCAGGCCTGTTATGGTCCTTTCCAACCCAGGTAAGGCTAACAACCGATGCCAGCTCCTGGGGTTGGGGGGCTCACATGAGCGGTCGTTGGGCTCAGGGATCTTGGTCCACAAGGGAAGCAATGAGATCTTCAAACTGGAGGGAACTAAAGGCGATAGAAATGGCCTTATTGTTCTTTGCAGAAGAAGTCCAAGGGCGACATACACAAATTCTGTCGGACAACGCCACGGCGGTGGCTTACATAAACCGACAAGGGGGCACCAGAAGCAGAATACTTCAAGGCCTAGCAGAGAGCATTCTAAATTGGGCAGAGCTCCATACTCAATCCTTGTCCGCGGTCCATCTAAAAGGGACCCTAAACAGGATAGCGGATTTCCTCAGCAGGAACCAGGTGTACGAAGCGGAGTGGCAATTGAATCCAGATGTCTTCAATCTAATAGTGAAGAAATGGGGACAGCCAAGAGTGGATCTCTTTGCGACTCAGGAAAATACACAAATATCTCTCTTTTTTTCCCTGAACAGGAACGAGTCATCTCTGGGGGTAGATGCTCTGGTGCACAGTTGGAATTTTCACCTCAGCTACGCCTTCCCTCCTTTTCAGCTGATTCCGCAGGTCATAACAAAAATCCGGAAAGAGGATACGACAGTAATCCTCATCACTCCCTTCTGGCCCAAGAGGCCCTGGTTTTCGGCTCTTCTACAGATGCAGATCAAACCATACTGGCATCTTCCCGTGAGACAAGACCTTCTGTTACAAGGTCCGCTGTTTCACCAAGAAGTAGAAAAGCTAAAACTCACAGCCTGGCTTCTGAGGAGCAGCTCTTAAGGAGAAAAGGATTCTCGGATAGGTTGGTGGCTACCCTCCTATCTAGCAGAAAGAATGTTACCAGAGCAATATATCACAAAGTCTGGAAAGTCTAACTCTTGGTGCACTACATCCGGCAGACCATTAAAGCAGATTTCTTCTATCTTGGAATTTCTGCAAGAAGGAGCAGACAAGGGCCTAGCGATCAGTACCCTAAAAGTTCAGGTTGCCGCACTGGGGGTATATTTTGAGAAATCTATTTCATCAGAACCCCTAGTAAACAGATTCTTTAAAGCCCTCACTCGGGCTAGACCGATAGTGATCAAAAACTGTCCGTCATGGGACTTATCAGTCGTTCTACAGGCCCTGACCAGGGAACCTTTCGAACCTCTCAATTTAACCTCCCTGAAGCTAATTACTTTAAAAACAATTTTTCTAGTAGCTATTACAACAGCTCGAAGGATCAGTGAGCTGCAAGCTTTATCTATCAGGGAACCATTTTTTTCTATTTTTTCAGACAGAATTGTGCTGAAGACGGATCCTAACTTTTTACCAAAGGTTGCCTCAGTTCAAAATAGAACCCAGGAGATAATACTTCCTACGTTTTGTTCTAATCCGTCGGGTAAGAAGGAAGAAGAATTCCATACCCTGGATGTTAAAAGAGCAGTCTTAAGTTACCTGGAAGCTACTAAAGACTTTAGGCGTTCAGACGCACTATTCATTTTATTTTCCGGAAATAAAAAAGGAAGACAAGCTTCTAGAGGAACCATTGCCAGATGGTTGAGAATGGCTATCTCAGACGCCTATTCCCTTACAGGCCAGGAGAGTCCAGTAAGTATCAGGGCTCATTCTACTAGAGCTTCGGC
Source organism: Rana muscosa (assembly GCA_029206835.1). NCBI lineage: Eukaryota > Metazoa > Chordata > Amphibia > Anura > Ranidae > Rana > Rana muscosa. The sequence goes on along the minus strand of CM055123.1, from coordinate 156,120,849 downwards.
GGTGAGTTGGGCAGAAAAAGCTGGTGCCACCCCCAAACAAATCTGTAAGGCAGCTACATGGACAAGTCTGACGACCTTTGCCCGTCATTATAGATTAGATCTCATGACGGCTGGGGACCAGGCTTTCGGAAGGAAAGTCTTACAGGCTGTTGTCCCACCCTAGATGGGGTAAGTCTCAATTATCCTCTCGGGTGCTGTCCTGAAAGACGTTTTGGAAAAATGCAAGTTAGACTTACCGGTAACTTGTTTTCCAATAGGCTTTCAGGACAGCAGGATCCCGCCCTTTTTTTATGCTGTGGCTGTAATACTATGTAATAACTGTCGCTTATGTGTTGCAGCTGGGGCTGGAGGTTCTCTACAAACAACTGAGGGAAGCAACGTGGAGGCCTCCAATTAAAGAATTAATTGATGAGGTGTTTCCTGTAGGAGGAGGAGCCATGATCTCTCGGGTGCTGTCCTGAAAGCCTATTGGAAAACAAGTTACCGGTAAGTCTAACTTGCATTTTTCTCTGCTTAAAATGGAATATTTGGTTAAAAGCTAGGTACATCCCTGGTAAGAGTAATATAATAGCCGATGCTCTCTCTCGCCTACAGATGGACCAGTTTTACAAGTTGCTGCCTGGGGCGGAGCCAAAGGGGTTTCCTTTCCCTTCCCAATTGTGGGATCTAATCTGATTTTGCAAAACATCCAAAATTCAGTTGCCCCATCTACTTGGAAAAGTTACACTGCTTCGTGGCTTTTATGGTCAACCTTTTTGGTTTCTCTTCAGTTAACTTTGGCTGATCACTCTGAGCAGCTGGTTCTTCTTTTTCTCCAATCATTGCTTGTGAAACAATACTCTTGGTCTTCCATTAATAAAACTTTATCAGGGGTTTCTTTTTTCTTTCGCCTCTGTAACCTTCCCCCTTGTCACAGTTTCTTCTCTGTGAGGCAGGTTTTAAAAGGTTATAAGAAAGGGAATTTGAAACGGGATGTTAGGTCCCCCATTACTCCAACTCTTTTGTGTCAAATTTGTCAGGTAGCTAAGCTGGTATGCTCCTCTGTCTACGAGGCTACCCTGTTTACCTCCATATTTACGTTGGTGTTTTTTGGGGCATTTCGAATTTCGGAACTTCTTCCGGCCAATCGGGCTAGCAGCGGGGGGTTTTTATTGTCCAATGTTATGGTTCTAAAAGACGGTATACGCCTTTTTTTTGAAGGTAAGCAAAACTGACCCTATGGGGATTGGAACTTGGGTAAGATTGGGTAGTTGTCGGGACAATCACATTTGCCCGGTAAGGGCCCTCAGATCTTACCTTAACATCCGCCCCGCTGTATCTAATTTATTATTTATTCATGGTGACGGGTTTCCTTTGACTATATATCAGTTTTCGGCAGTTCTGAAGAACTACCTTAGGCAGCTTCATTTAAGTCATCTCCAAATCACGACTCATTCATTCCGGATCGGAGCGGCAACAGAAGCCGCTAGGATTGGTTTGGAAGAGAGTTCCATTAAAAGGTTAGGTAGATGGAAGTCGGATGCATACAAATTATATATTCGTCCTTTGTAATGATTGTTTTGTTTTCAGGTTCTCACCGTACTGTGTGGATTGTGGGGCACTCCTTTGTTTTTTGGGCGCAGAAGAGAGCGCAACATAGGAGCTACTCCGGAAATTTAGGTTTGGACCCAGCAGCCTTTTGGGTACATTGGTATGGACGCAGGGGCATGTTATGGGAGGATTTGATTTTTGAATTGGGTAGATTATTTGCTATCTATGCTGTTCCAGATATTTTGATTTTACACATTGGTGGGAAAGACATTGGGAAAATAAAAACTTTTGATTTACTTTCTAATATGAAGGACACATTAAAAATTTTGAAATTGACCGCGCCAGGCACGGTTCTTGTTTTCTCGGAGATAATACCGCGCTTAAGGTGGTCAGAATCTCCAGTTTTCAAACCGCTTGACAAGGTTCGCAAGCGTTTGAATAAAGCCATAGAAAAATTCCTTACTTCAGGTTTGGGTATGTCTTTCCGACATTTTGAGCTTGAAGGCGGAATACAGGGTTTGTATAGATCCGACGGTATTCACTTATCCGATATAGGTCTGGACATATTTAATGCTAATTTGCAAACATGCATAGAGGCGGCCGTGGTCTGGGGATAGGTTGACAGGAGGGTCGCTAGGCAGCCCCCTCCTGTCGGTTGGGAGATTTGAGGTAAAGTTTAAAGTGCAATTTGAGGTATCAGCTCGTGTCTAAGTGGCTGGGCTGAGTATTGGTTATGGATTTAATATTTTGGTTGAGTATGCGTTGATGATATAAAGAATTATTATCTTGATAATTTTATAAACCAGTGAATCAGGCCGTGGCCATTATTTTCCACAAAAAATAAATAAATATATATATATAGATTTATGTATGTAATAAGGATACTTTTTTGATATTTATAAATAAACAAGGTTTATCATATTCATGTAGTGGTGTTCATTCCTCTATGCATGTTTGTTGGATGTATGCGTGATGCCTGTGATCCCATTAAAAAAAGAATGTAAAACCCTTTAGGCCATGGCTTCTCCTTGTTCCCAGAGCCCTACTCTATAGAAGCTATTGTTGCCATTCACTGCACGGATGATGACCAATAAGTGTGAAAGAGCTGTATGCAGTTAGGAATAAATAGCTCCATAACATTAGGCTGTACTGGTACTATAAACACCAGTGGTTCTGAATATATACTTGACCAAGAGACAGAAAGCAATAATTTGTATGATGTCCAATTCCTTAATTAAGCAATAGAATTAGAAAAGAAAAAAAAAAAAAAAAAAAATGTTGGTTTCTGCATTGAGTACTCCTGTCTTTTTTGTGCAGACACAATTGAAAATACAAATGAATGGGCTACAAAACCGATGGTACAGTCCTTTTTATGGCATGGCACTATAAACAGTGAAGCCAATTCTCTGCTGAGCATGCGTGAACCATGTGTTCCAATGTGCTGTACGGACTGGAATCAGGCATGGCAGATCACAACTGAGTTTATGGGCCCTTGGAGGTCTACTATACTATACTGTACATTACAAACTGATTTATAGAATAGGACTTTTAACCAATTCAATGCTGGGCACTTTCACCCCCTTCCTTCCCAGGCCGATTTTCAGCTTTCAGCGCTCTCGTACTTACAATGACAATTGAGCGGTCATACAACACTATACCCAAATTTTTATCATTTTGTTCACACTAATAGAGCTTTCTTTTGGTGGTATTTATTCAGGACTCCGGTTTTTTATTTTTTGCGATACAAGTGAAAAAAAAAAAAAGAGCGAAAATTTTGAAAAAACGCAATATATTTTCTACTTTCTATTTTAACCACTTCCAGCCCAAGGACGTCATATGATGTCCTGGACTTTCAGTGGGGATATCTGAATGATGCCTGCAGCTACAGGCATCATTTAGATATCCATCTGTTCAGCCAGCGATTCTGTGCACCATAAGAATGATTATAGCGGCAGTTGGACCGCTTGATCGTTCTTATAGGTGACTGAAGGGGACATGTCTCCCCCCCCCCCCATCCGGTGCTTCTCCGGGCTCTCCCGTGCCATCGGGGATCCAGAGAAATGATCTGCCGGCACTGGATGGGAGGCATAGAGATGACTGGCGACCAGTCATCTCTATGATCGGCGGCGGCCCGGGCATGATGTTATGACGTCACGCCCAGGTAACCGGAAGTAAACAAAGCCGCAATCGCGGCTGTCGGCATGAGATGGGTGAATTTTTTTTCATGATCTCATGCTTTCCAGCCTGGAGGAGAGATGCGGGGTCTTATTGACCCCGCATCTCTCCATAAAGAGTACCTGTCACAAACCATTCCTATTACAAGGGATGTTTACATTCCTTGTAATAGGAATAAAAGTGATCAAATTTATTTATTTTTTTTAAAAGTGAAAAAATAAAAAAATTAAGTAAAATTAAAAATATATATATATTATTATATATATTTATATTAACGCCCCTGTCCCCAGTAGCTCATGCTCAGAAGCGAACACACACGCAAGTCCCGCCCACATATGTAAACACTGTTCAAACCACACGTGAGGTATCGCCGCGTGCGTTAGAGCGCCAGCAACAATTCTAGCACTAGACCTCTGTAACTCTAAACTGGTAACCTGTAAAAAAAAATTAAGCAACGCCTTTGGAGATTTTTAAGTACTGAAGTTTGGCGCCATTCTAGGAGCGTGTACAATTTTAAAGCGTGACATGTTAGGTATCCATTTACTCGGCGTAACATAATCTTTCACATTATACAAAAAAATTGGGCTAACTTTACCGTTTTGTTATTTTTTAATTCATGAAACCGCTTTTTTTCGCAAAAAAAGGCGTTTGAAAAATTATTGCACAAATACCGTGCAAGATAAAAAAAAGTTGCAATGACTGCCATTTTATTCCCTAGGGTGCCTGCTAAAAACCATATATATAGTGTTTGGGGGTTCGGAGTCATTTTCTAGCAAAAAAATATGATTTTTGCATGTAGGAGAGGAGTGCCAAAATAGGCCCGGTATGGGAGTGGTTAAAAGAAATCGAATAAAATCTAATTTTGTCATAAATTTAAGCCAAAATGTATTCTGCTACATGTCTTTGGTAAATAAAATCCCGTTAAGTGTATAGTAATTGGTTTGTGTAATCACGGACAGACGTACGCAGATGATCATGTACAGATGTGTACAGATGATCACGGACATATGTATGCAGATAATCACTGGGACATAGGATTTTACTGTGACATATGTGGGGGACAGGTGTTTTTACTATGTGGGGACATGTGTGTAGTGACACTATTTTGGTGACGTGTGCGTTTACACCGTGTGGGGACACTAGGCTGGTGATCAGTGTGCAAAAAGCTGTAAAAAAACAGCTCTCCTCACCGACAACTTCCGTCTGAGGAGAGGAGAGCCGATCGCCTAGCAACCGGCTCTCTATTTACATCACATGATGGCTGTGATTGGACACAGCCGTCATGTGATCAGGAGGGCCAATCAGAGCCCTCCTGACGATCGTAGATGCGCCGTGTCCGGGGACACGAGTGCATAAGGATCGCGTCGCTGCGCTGGCACGCGCGCGATCCCCCTCCTTTTGAGAGACGTTCCTGAACGTCCACTCAGAAGGAGGAAGCACCCACCCAGCCGTATATGTGCAGTGGCCAGGTGGGAGGTGTTTAAAATAGCATTTATGAATACATACAGAGGGGAAAATAATTATCTGACACCCTGCAGATTTTTTAAGTTTGCCCACTTACAAAGAAATGGTCTATAATTGTTATCATAAGGGCATTTTAAGACAGAATATCAACCGAAAAAAACACAATACAAATGTTTTAAATTAAATTGCAGTTTAGTGAGTAAAATAAGTATCTGATCCCCAAGCAAAGCATGACTTGGTACTTGTTTGAGAAACACTTGTTGGCAAGCACAGATGTAAGACGTTTCTTGTAGTTTATCAGGTTTGCACACATCTCAGGAGGGATTTTGGTCCACTCTTCTTTACAGATCTTCTCTAAATCCTTAAGGTTTCTTGGCTGTCGCTTGGCAACTTGAAGTTTTAGCTCCCTCCATAAATTTTCTATAGGATTAAGGCCTGGAGACTGGCTAGGCCATGACCTTATCTTTGTTGCCTTGGCGGTATGTTTTGAGTCATTGTCATGCTGGAGTGTTCTGGCTAAGGGAAGAAGGTTCTCATCCAAGATTTTACAATACATGGCAATGTGGCAAAGTCGGCCTGTACCTTTAGCAGAGAAACAGCCCTAAAGCATAATGTTTCCACCTCTGTGCTTGACTGTAGGGATGGTATTCTTAGGGTCATAGTCAGCATTTTGCTTCCTCCAAACATGGCGAGTTGAGTTAATGCCAAAGAGCTCAATTTAGGTCTCATTTGACCAGAGCACTTTCTCACAATCCTTCTCTAGAATCATTTAGATGTTCATTGGCAAAATTCAGACAGGCCTGTACATGTGCCTTCTTGAGGAGCGGGACCTTGCGGGTGCGGCAGGATTTCAATCCATGGTGGCGTATTTTGTTACCAATGGTTTGCTTGGTGACTGTGGTCCCAACTGCTTTGAGATCATTCACAAGCTTCTCCTGTGTAGTTCTGGGCTGATCACTAACTTTTCTCATGATCATCCTTGCCTCATGAGGTGAAATCTTGCATGGAGCCCCAGACCAGGGGTGATTGATGGTTTAGTATTTCTTCCATTTTCGAATAATTGCGCCAACAGTTGTCAAGCTTCTTGCTGATGGGTCTTGTAGCCCATTCCAGCCTTATGCAGGTCTTGTCCCCGACGTCCTTTGACAGCTTTTTGGTCTTGCCCATGATGGTGAGGTTTGAATTGAAGAAAGATTCCGTGGACAGGTGTCTTTTATACACATAACGAGTTGTCGTTAGGAGCACCTTCTAAAACTGACAGAACTAGCTCACCCTCCCGAAGCTACAAGGTGGGGCGGGTCTACCGGACTATGGGCCTACTATAAAGCCACGCATATGGCACGCATACTAGAATGGTTCCCCCGTCCCTCCCTAAAGGCTTCAGTAATGATAGAGCAGGACTTAGCTCCTGTGGACCTCCGGGCTCTTCTCTGGGGATATCGCAATGACCTGGCCCCCCTACACGCTTCCTTACCACTCACACTTGCCTCTCTCAGACTCTGGTACCACAGAGGTCTATATTCCACTTTGTCCTCCGACCCCTCCCCATTGTCCTCTCTGTTTGACAACCCTGCTTTCCCCCAGGGCATGGGAGTGACCACTTTGGGAGATCCTTCAAACGCTCCGACTGGCCCCAAGCGCATTCCTTTGTACATCCACAGCATGGGACACCATCTGTGCCAGCGGGACCCCGCGACTGGCTCACCACTCTCCATGTTCTCCAAACACTTACACTCTTCCTCCCAGGTATACCGTCCCTATACTGAATTTGAAAGACTATGCTCCCTCTCTGAAACTCCCAGACACCTTCTCTCCACCATATATAGTCTCCTACAAGCTCTTACACACGATGATTTGCCACCTTATACCAGGATGTGGTCTGCAGACTTGGGAGAGGACATATCCAGACCTGGGTCTGGGTCGGTGTAGTCCCAGAAGCGGAGTCTTCTGGTTTTTTTATGTCCTCGGAGAGGCAGCTCATTCCATCTTTCTGAAATTCGACCATCACTCCTCCTCTATCCCGCTGGGTCTGGATTATGAACGATACTATGAGAATGGAGGAGATGCTGGCTCTTGACAATAATACCCTTGACAAATATAAAATACTGTGGTCCATCTGGCTCCGTCCCTCCTGAACCGGTTGTAAGACCCTTGACTGGAACGCCCTGCAGCGTTGTCGGACGTTGGGTGGGATGTATACTCCCTGGTTCCCCCATCCCCGTCTACTATGCTTTTCTTTCCATGAAGGTCTCCTCAGCAGTTCTTGTGCTTTCCTCCGACTCTCTTTTTCTCTTTCCCCATTTCCTCTTCACACCTGGCTTTTTCTTTCACAGCTCACGCCCATTCTTGGGCAGCACCTCTCCTCTAGATCAGAAAAAGAAAAAAAAAAAAAGAACAGATTCTTCTCCTTTTCATTATATACATATGGAATTTTTTCTTAACGAACAACATGACCCCTTGGCCAAAATTGCTCTAGAGACTGAGCGACGGTCGCTAACTTTAGTACTATATTGTGTCATAAGGGGAGTCTAGCTATGGGCGATAGCCACCGGGCTGACTCACTATATTGGGTTATCTGTGACTGTCTATAGAATGTAACTCCTTATGTTGTTCAATGTGTTATCTGTTAAAATGACAAAAACTTTTTCAACCCTAAAACTGACAGAGCTAATCTTTGTACCACACAAGCACATACTGTAGCCAGTCTGTGAGGGCCAGAATTATTGCTGGTAAGATAAGGGGATCAAATACTTATTTTACTCACTGAACTGTAACTCATATTATAACATCTGTATCATGTGTTTTTTTCTGTATTTTTGGTTGATATTCTGTCTCTATCATTCAAAATACAAGTATGAAACGAATTATAGACCCTTCATTTTTTTGTAAGTGGGCAAACAAAATCTAAAGGGGATCAATTATTTTCCCCACTGTAAACCTCTGAAAGATTACCATAACAGAAAATAATAGGGTTATAAAGCAAATAATGCTCTAAAACACACAATCTTATGGCAATTGTCACTTTGTTGTCTTCTCTAGTTAATACTGGTATTCTATATAAAAACGCAAAAATGCAATAACTTAGCACAGCAAACATGCTCAAATGTTTCCACCCATACAGGTGTAGGCTGCATGCAAAGATGTCAATATCCCTAGCAGCTTTTTTACATGTGTTTTGTAGTTTTTTGTAGTTTTTTGTTTTGGGATAAGTGGTTCTCAAAAAATCATTCAGAGCAGGACATTCTTAAAAGTGAGTATAATTTACACCAATGTGCAAGCACTTTATCCAATGTAGTTCTGTACAAGCACTCCCCCTCCTGACTTGCCCTTTAAAGCACACATCATCTCAATAAATATAATTAGGGTCAGGGCAATACAAATTAAACAGCTTTTGTGTCCCTGATTTATATCTCAATAAAGCTCTGGAGAACATTTAAAAAAAAAAGTTTCCGAAATGGAGTAGTTTTCCCATCCTAAATATGATTAATGCACAATCAGTTTTGCAACTTCTCTCTTTATTCTGGCAATATTCCGATAGCTATCTTCTGTTTAATGTCCTCTGTACCTTCTTTGCAGTGATGGTTTCTCTTTAACAGCTGAAAGGTTACCTCATCCTGTCCATAGCATATTTCCACACCATAGAAAACTCAACCGAGAATTTGAAACACCCAGTGCAATTAATTTGCCACTTAATCAAGCATTTTGCAAAGATGCAACCTCTAGGCACCATGAGGTAGTGAGATATTTATACACCTATTTAAAGAATGAAGTCAGCGTTATTTGTGCACACCTTGGTTGGAAGGTCCCTAGAGCTCAACTCAAGATCCTGAGACTCTGCACGTTCAAACAGCTTTGATGTCTTTATTTCAACCTTTATATACACTGATCAGCCATAGCATTATGACACGACAGGTAAAGTGGAAAGCACTGATTATCTCATCACAATGACATCTGAAAGTGGGTGGAATATATTAGGCAACAAGTAAACTTGTCCCTGAAGCTGAGAGCAGAAAAAATGGGCAAGCGTAAGGGTTTGAGGGTTAAATTGTAATAGCTGAATGACTGGGTCACAGCAAGTCCAAAACTGCAGCTCTTGTGGTAAGTTACCAGGCTGGAGTGGTCAGACCAAAAAGTGGTCCAAGAAAGGAAGAGAGGCAAACTGGCAACAGGGTTATGGGTAGCCAAAGCGCACTAATGCACGAGGGCAGCAAAGGTTGGCCTGTGTAGTCTAATCCAATAGAAAAAACTCCCTCCTCGCTCTGTCAGTCCCGAAGTATGTGTGAGAGCCAAACTCCTCCCAGCCCTCTCATGCCTATGTAATTCTATTCCTTGCAGCTGCTCCAGTGCTTGTAAAGTAAAGAAACATGTATTAATTACTTTGATCCCCTGTTTTAGGTCCCCGTTCAGTACAGTGTGTTTTCCTAAAATTTTAATGCTAAATAAATTCTTTGCAGAGCCTTGCTGTGCAGGCATGTGACCTTATTTTGCTAGCTTGCATTCATCAGAGCGAAATCTCAGCCCCTCCCACTGTACTCACTGACTTAGGAAGAGAAGCAGAGGGAGGTCATATGAAAGGAGAGCAGAGCTGAGCATACCTTCGGCCGAGGTGTTACCCCACATGCATGGGTGCAGATAGACCCAGCCCACAAGTGCATTGCAGTTTGTTGTGTATGGGGCTGCATAGATGCAGACAGGTCAGGGTGCTCATGCTGACCCAAGTCCATACCCAAAAGTGCCTACAGTGGCCAGGTGAGCATTAGAACTGGACTACGGAGCAATGAAAGAAGGTGGTCTGGTCTGATGAGTCACAGTTTCATGCGGATGTCCAGATGTGTTTGCGCTGCTTAGCTGGGGAAGAGATAGCCCCAGGATGCAGGATGGAAAAGGGCAAGCCGATGAAGGCAGTGATCTGCTACTAAAGGTTTGGTGCCAGATACCAAAGCATGCCTTTTAGAGGTCAGTGGAGTCCATGCCTCTATGGGTCAGGGCTGTTTTGGCAGCAAAAGGGGAACCTACTCAATATTAGCTGGGTGGTCATAAAGTTATGGTTGATTGGTGTGTGTATATAAAATATACACTATATTACCAAAAGTATGGGGACGCCTGCCTTTACACGCGCATTAACTTTAATGGCATCCCAGTCTTAGTCTGCAGGGTTCAATATTGAGTTGGCCCCCCTTTGCAGCTACAACTCTTCTGGGAAGACTGTCCACAAGGTTTAGGAGTGTGTCTATGGGAATGTTTGACCATTCTTGTGAGGTCAGGCACTGATGTGGACGACAAGGCCTGGCTTGCAGTCTCCGCTCTAATTCATCCCAAAGGTGTTCTATCGGGTTGAGGCTAGTGTGCATGCTAGTCAAGTAACTCCACTCCAAACTCACTCATCCATGTCTTTATGGACCTTGCTTTGTGCACTGGTCCAAATCATTTGCTGGAGGGGGGATTATGGTAATGCGGTTGTTTTTCAGGGGTTGGGCTTGGCCCCTTAGTTCCAGGGAAGGGAACTCTTAAGCCATTAGCATACCAAGACAGTTTGGACAAATTCATGCTCCGAACTTTGTGGGAACAGTTTGGGGATGGCCCCTTCCTGTTCCAACATGACTGTGCACCAGTGCACAAAGCAAGGTCCATAAAGACATGGATGCACAAGTTTGGGGTGGAGGAACTTGACTGGGCTACACTCCTAAACCTTGTGGACAGCCTTCCCAGAAGAGTTGAAGCTGTTATAGCTACAAAGGGTGGGCCAACTCAATATTGAACCCTCCGGATTAAGACTGGGATGCCATTAAAGTTCATGTGCGTGTAAAGACAGGCGTCCCAACAATTTTGGTAATATAGTGTACATCAGGTTGTGGGAAAAAGCCACTAAGCCACTAAGCAGCATGAAAATCACAATTGAAAGGATTTGTTTTTTTCTATGTTGCCATCAAAATGGATAGAAAAGTTACTCACCCTGTTTTGTTTTTATTTGCCATTGACTTGTGTCCACCATGGCAGTGCCCAGCTTCCCATGTCTGTTTTTGGCAACAGCTTGGCTACTAGTCAAAACAAAGCCACAGTCATGGCTAGTATTGACTAACTAGCCCCCCTTCCTCCCCTCCAATGCAATTCATAGCAAAGCGCAAGTTCTCTGAATTTCTCAAATTATTCACTAAACCTCATAGGAATCAAACCTAGGTAGGGTTTTACTTCCTCTTTTGCTACCTGCAAATTAAAAGCATAATGGGCTAGTATGCATCGCATATTTTGAATGCAAATACAAAGAAAAGTACATCTAACATTTGATTGATTACTGAGACCATGTCATTACTTGTCCTTTTCTACATTATTTATAAATCCGCTAGTAAAATAACCATGGCATTCTGTCTTTCATTTAGGTCAAACATTACAGGAACAGTACACCTGAGGCTTCATAAACCAAATATTTAACATACCCTGCCCAGGAAGCTGTTGAGGAATATTATCAGGAGGTATTATAGATTCCTTATTGTTGCTGGCCTAGTGTGACATTGTATTCATTCCCGGAGGCCTGTAACTAAATACATATTCTCTTTAGAGCTGCAGCCCTCAATTACGCAGCATATCTCATGATCCACACCCTCCATTGTCCCTGTATTTAAGAGGAATAATGGAAGCACTGACCTACATTGCGTTTCTTATTATCAATGGAGATGAAGCGTATGCAGGGATTATCGGTGATGTACTTGGCTGCCCAGGGGACGTCAATCTGTGTGCCAGCTTCATAAAAGAGTCCCAGGGCATAACGGGAGGAGTAGCTCACAGTTTTCAGTTGCCGCCGCTGGTTTTCATTAATTACTGAAAGAAGATTTAAAAAAAAATAAAAAAAAAATATTGTCAACATTCAACACTCAAGCCGTCACTGGCCTACATTTCCTATGAGTCTCAGCCAGTTCAAAGTTAAAAAATAATAAAGGCAAATAAAACACCCTTTCATCCAGTTCTGGCTTTATTCAACTGTATTCATTGTATTTTTAAATACTGCCAGAATAATTACCTGAAGTCTCGATTTATAATCGCGTTCATCTCTCAAGCCAGTTTTTTTCTCTTTTATTGAAAAAAACAAAACATAGAATCCATTTAATACACAGTGTTTCAGCAAACTGGTTACATTTGAAGCCCTAACTGAATGACATTTAGTTTGCTAAAGCACTGTGTATGAATTGCCATTTCTCCATTAAAGTACCGTATATACTCGAGTATAAGCCGGAGTTTTTCAGCACATTTTTTGGTGCTGAAAATGCCCCCCTCGGCTTATACTCGAGTCTGTGTCCATCTTCAACTTTGTGTGCCTGATCCCGGCCAGCCGTAGGTCCCCTGGACCCCAAACTTGGCACCCATGTAGCTCCACTCTTCATCTACAAGTGTGCAAAGGTTGTTGTCTAGGGGACCTACAGCCGGGGAGCACTGATTTTTCAAATCCAGGCACCCCTTCCATAGACTCCCATGTTAAAAGTCAGTCTAGTCACATAGCGCCGGAGATCAGGTAGTGAGGCATGGGCACAGTGAGGCATGGGCACAGTGAGGCATGCAGATGGACACAGTGAGGCATGCAGATGGACACCCTAGGCAGCTTATACTCGATTCAATAAGTTTTCCCAGTTTTTGTGGTAAAATTAGGTGCCTCGGCTTATCCACTTCAACCAATAGAAAAAGTGCTTAAAGATGGACCTTAAAGTGTTACTAAACCCACGTCATAAATGCTGTATAACATGCTGGTCATACTCACTCAGGAACTATGAGTTTTGTTTTCTGTATTCTGCAAAAAAAATTAACAAAAAAAAAAAAAAAAAAACCTGGTTGATCCTACAGCTCTCTATCTCCACTTTCTGTTCATGTCCCAAATTCAGCTAGTGATTTTGCAACTGTGGTGGCAACTCTGCACATGCTCCGTTTTCAGTGAGTTTATATGCAGAGAATTTTCTCCCTATCACATCTCAGCAACCTATGTGATTAAAGAGTCAAACATGTAGATATTTACACAGTGGTAAATTACACTCCCTCCCTCCTCCTCTATGCCCACTAACCAGCTAAACACAATGGGGGCAGGATATTACATGTAGATTAATGGTGGCTTCACCACCCTCTTATTCTAAGATGCAAGCTGGAGGGGCATGACAAAACCTGCGACAGTCAGAAGTCTGCCCCCACCAGACAGGCTGGGAAAGAGCTGGGTCATGTGAAAACTGTATATCCATTAGGAAAAAATATACTTTTTTTGTTTTTGTTTATTACAATGCCATCATCCACAGAAAGAGAAGGGATAATGTCAATTAAACAGTGTGTGTTTAATATCACTTTAATGGCAGGATTACCTGGTATTAGGTTAATAAAAGATGAAGCTAACAAATAATAATAAATATAACTTTTAAAATTACATGAACATTTTAATCTTTTTATGAGGTTCTGGAGATTGGGTTTACATTTGGGAAACCTCTGAAAAGCTAAGTAGCTGCGGTCAGGCATTCAGTAGAAGATCCTGCCATCTCCCGAACGCTTATTTCTGCGTTTTTTTTTTTTCCCGAACAATAACGTGCATGGGTGAGTTTGCTGCATTAACAGGCAGCACCGCCCATCAAACAGAATTACATTTTCTTTTAGGTAGGTGGTCAGGGGGTGATAAAACCATGGTTCAACCACCTGTTTTTACCATTTCATGGCCACCTGTGGGAAAGAGGCCCTAAATTGGTTGTAGAACCTGAAAAATTTACACACTGTAAAAGTATGTCCACACCAGCCACCATTGAATTACAACCTGATCAGTGTATTGCTCATGCGCTAATCTTGGCACATCACACAGTTCGCTTTTTTTCTTTTAAAAAAACTTTGAGATGTTACACAGTTCTCTCATGAAGTTCAATTGCCAGATTTTGGTGATTGAGCAGTATTAATTGCTCGCTCTGATTTGCCAGCTTTAAACCTCAAAACAAATGTGCTAAATACACAAATGCATGTGTGTGAATGTTCATGGCTGTTTTCTTAGGCAAAATTGTGAATGAGCCCATTTCCTTGGCTGAGAAACAACCCCACACATGAATGGTCTCAGGATGCTTTACTGTTGGCATGACACAGGACTGATGGTAGCGCTCACCTTTTCTTCTCCAGGCACAGTTTTTCCTGAGGCCCCAAACAATTGTAAAGGGTATTCTTTAGAGAAAATGACTTCACCCCAGTCCTCAGCAGCCCAATCCTTGTACCTTTTGTAGAATATCAGTCTGTCTCTGATGTCTTTCCTGGAGAGAAGTGGCTTCTTTGCTGCCCTTCTTGACACCAGGCCATCCTCCAAAAGTTATCTCCTCACTGTGTGTGTGCAGATGTACTCACACCTGCCTGCTGCCATTCCTGAACAAGCTCTGCACTGGTGGTGGCCCGATCCTGCAGCTGAATCAACTGGAGACGGTCCTGGCGCTTGCTGGTCTTGGGTGCCCTGAAGCCTTTTTCACAAATGCAGTGAAAATGTTTTTATGGGATTAAGAGGGACTTTGTAATTAATTGCAATTCATCTGATCACTCTTCATAACATTCTGGCATATATGCCAATTGCCATCATAAAAACTGACGCAGCAGACTGTGAAAATTAATATTTGTGTCATTCTCAAAACTTTTGGCTGCGGCTGTAGCCACTGTTTCGCTGACTATTTTCCAGCAAACTCCTTCACCAAAAGTAAATTGTTCAAATAGAACAGGGGTGGCAGGGCCACCCACTGAGTGAATCTTACTGGACAAAATTTACACAGTACAGTATATGGCCATCTGAAGTGGACGCAAGAGATCGGCACTACAGGAAGTGTTGGTTTCCCACTGGATTTCGCAGGCCAAGTGAGTGAGAGTGGTGTCTGGCAGCACAGCCGCAAGCTAGGGAAGTATTGACAGTCTTCTTTTTACAGGTAAATCTTCAATTTTTCAATAGATACAGGGCCACTAAAATTTCACCAGCAACCTTCATGGGTTGAAATATAATACATTTGATGGATACTGTAGTGTAGTACAGCTGATTGTTCCACATGGCTGGCACTCTCTGCAATTTTGTGGTGCAGTGGATTATAGAAAGTTAAAATGCATCTCAAGTCAAAACTTTTTTTTTTTTTTTTTGGACAGACTGTAAGGGTTAAAATCCCTGTCAGGTTATTTTTGCCATCTGGAGAAATTTCCTCTCAATTCCTGCTGTATCAGGATATTAAGGGATCACTAAAATGGGAAAAAATGGTTGTTAGATGTCACTGGAGTTCCCACTTGAAGATTTTTGCTCTATACTTATCCTGGTGAAAAATCTAAAGTTTGGATTTTCTCTCACTTCCAGTCCTGGTGACAGTGGTCACCAGGACAGATAGCATGAGTCTTCTCAGCAGGAACATATAAGGCAGCAAGGGCTTATTCACATATCAAAGTGAGCTGCGACATGCACATTGAGTTATGCAGCCCATTCAAAATAGACAAAAACTATTAACACAACAATCAAGGGAGATTTTTTAGCAGATACAATGGTGTAAGAGGGACTATATTGAAATCAGATTAGGTACACCTCAAATAATGCTGATAAGCAATGATATACCATCTCTATGCTGACGACACACAAATCAATCTCTCTACTCCTCACCTCACTCCTTCAGTCTTCTCCCGTCTTATTAACTGACATATCAGCATGGATAACCAGGAAGAAATTGAAAGTGATCTGAAAAGAGTGTTGAATATAGAAAGATCTACATTATTTGAGGACAGACCTCCTAGAGAGGGGAACGATTCTTTTAGATGGTCCTTCCTTACTACTTTCTCCACTCAGCATAGGCAAATTAAAGCCATTTTTGACAAACACTGGGGGATATTGCGTAATGATAGGATATTGGGTGCCTTAATTCCTGAGAGACCTAAAGTTATCTATAAAGGAGTACCTTCTCCCCAAAACAAAATTGCACCTAATATTATAAATCCACCTATCAAACCCAGTTTTTTTTCCATAATTGGACTGGTTATTATCCCTGCAAAAAATGTGTTGTTTGTCAACATAACACATGTGGAAGAAAGCCTACTAAGGAGTTCAGATCCTCAGTTACTAACAGGGTTTACCCTATTAAACAGTTCTGCACATGTGCCACAACTCATGTCGTATATTTGCTGACGTGTCCATGCGGCAAACAATATGTGGGCAGAACTATAAGAACCTTCACTGCCAGGGTATCTTAACACATTAGTAAGATCAAACTCGGCAGTATAAAACACACAGTCCCTAGGCATTATCGACAACACCATGCTCGAAATCCCAGCGGCACTCAATTTTTGGTCATAGATCGCTTTGTGGCTCCATGGAGAGGAGGAGCTACCACTAGGGGAGTATACAGATTGGAAACATTCTGGATATATGAGCTCCAAACCCACCATCCACAAGGAATGAATGTAGAGTGGGACATTAATTCTTTTATTAACATGCCTTGATACAATCTAAATATGACTTCTCCTAAATTTTCGAATCTGTACTCATTTTATATTTTTACATTTTAATTTTAATTTTTATTGTCATTTAAAATATTCTTAAAATTGAATTTTATATAATAATATGCATGTGCATTCTCATGAATTTGTTTATAAGACACAAATAACCATCTGAGTGTGAATTATGTATACATAGACTGTTATTTAATTTATACCGTTTATGATGCACTTGTGTGGCTTCTTTTTTGCATTGTGATTACACACAATGCAAAAAGATTGGTACATTACCTTTATTTATAATTTCCTTATAAGCACAACCCTTATCCTAAACAAAATTATTTTGTTTGTATGATGTACATACCTCCCCTGGCCGCTATGTGTTATCAATGGTTACTAGGTCTGCATAATTGCAGATAACCTGGTTAGCCTCTATGCGGGACAAAGGGGGAGGTAATGTTTCCATATAAAGTTTCCACATTAGATACACAGGCGCCGCCCCTTTGTTTTTGGAGGAGCGGCTGTGTAGGAAATTGGATCCACGCCTCGTTTTTAGAGCGAGGCGTGGACGGTGTTGTTATGCTTAACCGTCAACGTCGTACCAAGTATAAGGATATGACGTTGCGGCATTAGGTTTTGGAGGCGTGGCTGTGCAGGATGTCAGATCCACGCCTCGTTTTCAGAGCGAGGCGTGGACGGCGGTGTTATGCTTAGCTGGTAGCGTCATATGACGCATACGGATATGACGTCGCGGCACGAGATCCAAGCCTCGTTTTCATAGCGAGGCTTGGATGCCGCTTCCTATAGTGATGGGACGCTACTGCGGAAATGACGCAGCGTCACGCAGATAGAGGTTCTGTCATTTATACGGTGGTGTCACCTTATGTGACACGCCGTTCTAGTTAAAGACCAACTAATGGAATAATAAAAAATCTATTAAAACCTACATGATATGTACCCAATCCAACCACACATGTGTTACCATATTTTTATTTATTTTAACCAATTCCTCTAATATAAAGAACCGGAAGTGATGTAATGGTGGTCCACTTCTGGGGTCATAGAGGTCATTTTATCTATTTAGTGCGATGCGTGGAGGACATAGGCCATACCCCAGATGATGACTGATTAGTCGAAACTAGTCGGGTGGACCTGTCTACACGTATCGCTCCTGTACCTGAATCTATGCCTTTTATACCATCTTAAATGTGAGTGTTTTATTGTTACTCCTTTTTTGCTATTAAAACCTTTCCAAACGGTATCACGCTATGAGTTTTTTTACTTTCATGCGCACAAAATACGGATACCGAGCCTTTTGTATACGCTTATGAACACGTGATCAACATATATTAGATGTCCTATGAGATTGAAGTGGAATAAGAAACCCCTCAGACTCCAGATCATCTACATTGGGTTTGTAAACCCCCAAGCTTTTCTCGACCCGAGTGGCATATGCTTCCCCAGGTCTGAGATTTCCGGTAAGCCTCCTTCAACTCACTCTTGGTGGCGGTTTTCACAGCACTCCATATTCGGATTTCAAGTTTATATCACTAATGAACATTACTATTCGGGATTGATTTTCACTTCACCTTTAAAACAGATGAATGTTTACTTTTCCTTGGACTTTATTTTATTTTATTCATTCCTTGAATATTGAGTTTTTATAGTTAATATTTATTGCTTTAATGATTATCACTATCACAGTAATCCTGTTTTATATGTATAACCACACGATTCATTTGTATTTTTGGTTTTTGTTTTCACACTGGTTTTTGGTTTGGTAACACATTCAATCACGTTATTTATCTAAGTGCGATTTATTATTGCATTTAGACTAACAAAAATTAGCGCCACACTTATATCCACATTTTCTATGGATGTCACACCACTCCTTCAAACTCAATCTTTCTAAAACTGAGCTCATAATATTTCCTCCAGGCCATGCCCTCCCTGACTTCGCCATCAAGCTCAATATTACAACCATCAGTCCCTCCCCTCATGCCAAGGTTTAATCCTAGACTCTGAACTGTCCTTTCAGCCCCAAATCCAATCACTGTCCAAATCGTGCAGACTTTACCTCCGAAACATCTCCAAAACAAGCCCCTTTCTAACCGTTGACACCACTAAGCAACTTATTCACTTTCTTGTTATCACTCGCCTTGACTATGTAACTTCCTCCTAATTGGCCTACCTCTCCACAAGCTATCCCCCTTTCAGTCTATCATAAATACTGCTGCCAGACTCATCCACCTTACCAACCGTTCAGTGTCCGCCACTCCTCTCTGCCAATCCCTCCACTGGTTTCCCATCGGCCAACAAATAAAATTCAAAACGCTAACAATTACATACAAAGCCATTTACAATTCTCCCCCGAGCTACATCACCAATCTTATCTCTGAATATCACCCAAACCGTCCTCTCTGCTCCCCCCAAAACTTTCTGCTCTCTAGCTCCCTTGTCTTCTCCTCCCATGTTCGTCTCCAGGACTTCTCAAGAGCCTCTCCCAACCTCTGTAACTCACTACCCCGATCTGTCTGGTTATCTCCTACTCTGTCCACTTTTAGGCAATCCCTGAAAACTCACCTCTTCAGGGTGGCCTATCCTGCCTCCAGCTAACAACCAAATCTTCTACTCCCCTCATCAGTTCACCCCTCACAGTCACTACCTTTTGTTTCACCAGCCGATCCCTCTAAGATTGTAAGCTCGGAGGAGCAGGACCCTTCTAACCCTCTTGTCCTGAATTGTACTGTTTGTGCAGCGCTTTACAATATAAAGGGAGACAATACACCAACTGTTGGCGCTATATAAATCCTGTATAATAATATAAAATGACAAAGATATATGCATGTATACAGTCATAGCCAAAAATATTGGCAACCCTGCATTTCTGTCAGATAATGCACAACTTCACCCAGAAAATTGTTGCAATTACAAATATTTAGGCATTCTCATGTTCATTTCTTTTGTGTTTATTGGTATGACACAAAAAAGTGGAGAAACGAAAAGCCAAATCTGACACATTCCACGCAAAACTCCAAAAAATGGACTGGACAAAATCATTGGCACATTCTCAAAATTGTAAGAAATTATTGCATTCCAAGTTTGGGATGCACCTGTAATTTTTAATTAAACGCGCCTACATCAATTAACAGGTGCTGACAATATAGAAAATCACACCAGCAATCAGGTAAAATGGTGATAATTTGACTCAACCTTTCTGTTGTGTGTCTCGATGTGCCACACGAAGCATGAAGAAGAGAAAGAGCAGCAAAGAAATGTCTGAGGATTTGAGAAACAAAAATTGTGGAAAAGCATGGACAATATCAAGGTTATGGTCAAGTCCATCTAAAGACATCTTAATGTTCCTGTGGTCACTGTGCGCAACATTGTCAAGAAGTTTACAGCACATGACACTGTAGCTAATCTATCTGGACATGGACGGAAGAGAAAAATGTATCAAAAGGTTGTAACAAAGGATTGTTCGAATGGCGGATAAAAAACCTTGATCAACTTGAAGACAAATAAGGCTGCGCCAGATAAGGTGGATACTGACACATCCTGCAAACGCGTTACATATTGGCTAAATCTTTCCGGAAGTGACCTCATCCCTGTGGCTTTCAGCGTGCGTTCCAGGAACAGGAAGTGTCAGTATCCACTGGCGTAGCCTTCCTCCAGACACCGCATCTATCAAGCCAACGGATCCCACTCGCTTCTCGGACGTCCGGCATTACATGCCTGTCATGACTGTACCTCTGTGAGTACCTTGTTTACAATTAAAGATCTTTTGATTTACTGCACTTAGAGTGGCGCCTCTGTTTTATCCCCAGCTATGCCAGAAGACATCTTCTTATTCTTCAACTGGGCTGCCTTCTAAAGCTATTTTAAAAAACTGTATTGACTTGTTTTAAGTCATTGCTTTTATTATATTATTTTATCATTGCAACATTCCACTATTTGTTTTATTTTTCACCTGGAGCAATCAGGTTGGAGGCACACACTGAGTTTGGCACAAGCGCTCACTCTATCTTTGTATGTATATCTGTGAATTATGCAACACACTTTAAAGGGTTAGCAAAGGTTCGTTTATTTTTTTTAATTTTTTTAAAATAACAAACATGTCATACTTACCTCCACTGTGCAGTTTGTTTTGCACAGAGTGGCCCCGATCCTTGTCTTCTGGGGTCCCTTGGCGGCTGTCTCGGCTCCTCCCCGCAAGAGCTAACCCCCTTCTAGGAAGCGCTCTCCCAAGGGGGTTAGCTTGCGGGCACGCTCCCGTGTGATACAGTGGCGGCCATAGCCGCCAAGTGTATCACTCGGGCCCCCCCCCCCCTGCGCGCAGCTTCATTGATTTGATTGACAGCAGCGGGAGCCAATGGCTGCGCTGCTATCAATCATCCAATGAAGAGCCGAGAACAGCTGAGATGACCGGGCCGAAAAGCCAGCGCATTCACGACGCGGGACTTTCGAGGGCTCAGGTAAGTAAACGGGGAGGCTGGGGGGCTTGTAAGCATCGGATTTTTTTTCACCGTAATGCATAGGATGCATTACGGTGAAAAAACAGGAAGCTTTACAACCCCTTTAATGCAGGTGTATTGCAGCACAGATGACTATGTGTTGGGATGCATTACATGTCCACAGCAGGTTACAGTAACTCTACTCTAAACAAACAAAATAAAATTGGCTTTAGATATACTTTAAATTATATAAGCCTTCAGTATATTGACATTTCAGCTCCTTTAAAGAGATGAAATCCCTCTTTTTCCGACTTGAAAACATAAAACCAATGCATCAGCAAAGCTCAAACTCTTGTACATATGTTCTTGAAACACTGATTAGAAACCATTAAATGTATTAGTAAGAAGCTATGAAACAGGGAGCGGTCTGCTTTGGATGTAATTCTTTGTACCCTCTGAATAGTGGATACATTTCCCATTTCCCACACACAAACTGCAATCAATCATTTGGAAGGATTATGAAAAACACATGCAACTGAGTAAAAAGTAAAAAAATAAAAATGTCAGTGCAGCCAGCACAATTTGGCTACGGCTACAACTATTGTTTGCCTGTATTAAAATTTTGGTGGGTTTTTGTTTTTAAACAGAAGCCTCCTGGGCGCCATCCAAAAACTTTCTGCAATACAGTAGATGATTTTTGGAGTAGGAAGGTTAGGAACATAAATCCCCTAAACCAAACATGACATACGCTTTTTTGAAATTTGAAGCCTTATTCGACGCGGTAGTGCGGTGTGTATCAATACAAAGCAGAATTCACCATTCACCGTTCTTCATTAGAACACGGAGATTGTGTGGGTTTCTGCATGGTTTCATTCTTCTTTCCACTGAACAGTAAATGCCGCATACACACGGTCGGAATTCCCGAGGAAAAAAGTCTGTGTGCCCCATCAGACTTTTTCCGTCGGAAATTCCGACGGAGTTAGTAAGAGAACACGGAAAAAATTTTAACTTAATTTTTCTTGGCTCGTCGTAGTGTTGTACGTCACCGCGTTCTTAATGGTCGGAATTTGGTGTGACAGTGTGTATGTATGCGAGACAGCTTGAACGGGAAAAACGGTCGTGTGTACGCGGCATAAGATCTACAACACTTTACGTGTTATAAGGACAACACATTGATATTGCCGTAAGATTATTTTCCTCATTTCCTAACCAGCACCAAAAAAAATTACAGCGAAGGTCAAAGTTTCTGTGGATGTCACAGGCATGTTTTGTACAATGCTTACATTGAACTGTTCTAAGATAAGGAATGAGCTTCAGCTTTAGGTGGAGCATGAGCTTGTTCACAGTTTGTTGAACTGTTCCAAACCCATGGACTTTGTGACCAAACATCAGCTGGGGATATGACATTTTGCAGCAGTCGCACTACTATTTGTTCTATGAAGTCACCCGGAATCCCTGGCCAGTTTGTTTATCTACAGCAGCCAACTAGGGACCTGTAATTTTGTGGATGGAATGCGATCGGGGGACATTAAAAATAAACAAAGGACTTAGTCACTTATGTGGGTGCTTTTTTTACTTTAAACTTTTTTGGGGAATGAATAGTAAGGGGTACTGATGTACCCTGTACTCATTCCCCTGAGGGGCGGATATCTGGGGGGACACTTATTATAAAGGGGGCTTCCAGATTACGATAATTCCCCCCCCCCACCACACAACCTTCAGGGACCAGATGTGGGGAAGTCTTCTTGGCCACTCAGGATGAATGCCTGGATAAGGGGCTGATTTGAGATTTAGAGGAACCCCATGCCATTTCCCTCTCAAAAAAACTTGCGGGGGGGTTGTGCTGCCCCCCCCACCTGCAAGATACCCTACCAATGTTGAAGGTATGTGGGCTGCCTCCTTTTACTGGCCACTCAGGTTGCGGACCATGGGAAAGGGTCTTATATGTACCTTAAAGGAGGTGCCACAACTTTTCTTTAAAGGGACAGTACACAAGGAAAAAAAATGGCTTAATTGCCCTCCTAAAATTCAAATCAGACCCTTATCCAGGGATGTGGCCTGGGTGGTCAGCAAAGGGAGGGAGGCTACTGGCAGGAGGAATGATTTGAGTGCTAATGTCACATCTAGTTAGCATTCAAAGCATCTAAGCATAGTACCAGTCGCACGATGCACTTGAAAATTGTCATTGCCAGTGAAAGGAATGCATGAATGGGCAGGACAGACAGGAGTCTCCGGGCAGTCAATCAACTTTAGAAGTAACAAAGAGGCATATAAGACCGAGTCTGGGACCTGCCACTGCACCGAGCAACAACGTATTCACATTCCTGCTCACATAACTGAATTGCAGAGGGGCATTTACAAGATTGGTAGCTTTAGGGAAGGAGAGGATGGGGCTATAGGTCCTAGAAACAGGAAATCAGGGGGAGTGGGCCCAGGACAGCAGAGGATACAATAAAAATGATTTAATGGCTGCTGCAGTAAAGGAAAAAGGAGCACAGACTAATACAAAGTAAGAGATCACTTTTACAAATTTACCTGTCCTGGTGGCAATTCTATCTCTGTCAGGAAGGAGGCGTGAGCTACAATAGGAACATTGACAGCAAAAGTAGCATTCCTTCCTACTAATAAAGTCTTTTATTGTCATTGTGTCCCTGACGTAGAGATTTCACCACTGGATATTTTTGGCACAATGTTTTCATAGGAAATGTAGTAAGGGCAGTTCTCCAGAATATGACCACAGATTGCAAATCACAGACCTTCATTTCTTTCAGCTACCCTCTTTTGTGAAATCAAGCTGCTCATCACAATGATTTTCAGAGTACAACTTGCAGCAGAGGGTTAGGTCTCACATAGTTGTACATCGGTATGTGTAAATGGTCTGCATTCCCCCTGCCACCTAAATGCACTGTATATAAAAAAAAGAGTAAGCAAGGTTTGTATAAAAGCTGAACTCCAGGCAAACCACTAAATTTATATAGTTAAGTTGTCTTATCTGGAAAAGCCAGGTGAACGATAACACTTTCTCAGCTACAGTTTAGGAATGGTGTCATCTCCCCAACCCCTGCCTACTGACTGGACAGTAAATGAACAGGAGGAGATATATGAGGTCATTCCTGAGCCCTCTCCTATCATTGTAGTCCTTGTCAGAAATGTTTGCATGCATCACATTTTTTAGGCTGCCCCTCTTTTCAGACTGAGTACAGCTGTGGAGGGGGATTGCAAGAACCTGATAAGAAGTTACATTTAGGCAACTAGTTGAAAAAAAAATACATGTAATAATTTATGAATAAATACAGAGCTACATTAATTTGTGTCTTATATATCTGCCTGCAGTTTAGCTTTAAGACACTACTTTAGCCAAATTCTACATATATTTTTTTGTTTATACCATGGAAGCTATTCATGTATGTATCTTGGTCGCATTGGACTGCAAGACTTTCCCCTTTTGATATCAACTTAATTCTATGATCAATATAATGTGCCTGTCAAATTTTGTAGGAACAGTTTTGCTGGTTCTGTGCTTTCTAATTCAGGTCACTCCGTTAAGACGCCTATGGGCAGGTTTGGCAGCTGTGCTTTTAGCCAGGAAGAAACAAAACGTTCTACTTACCAGGGATTGGTTGCTATCATTTGGCAAGAAGATGGCAAATAATCTGGCACTCCTGTCTTTCCACACAGCTCTTCTCAGCAATTTTCTTAAAGCTTGAAGACCTGGCAAATATCCCACCCTCACTCTGGAGAATGCCACTCATGTGAGTGGACAGGTGATTGTGGTAATCATCTTTGGTATTGGGGCTTGGGCCTAAATGGTTGTGCCTTAGTTGATGATTTTTTATGTCCTGTATGAGCTTTGGCTTCTTATATTAAGGATTTGATCCTAAATCCCAAACTCCAGTATGGTGTGTGTGGTTTTATAAAGCAGTTTTAATAAAGTTATTCAAATGTTTACATTGTTATGGTACACACACACACACACACACACACACACACAGTGCACGGTTAAACTGAAGTTCGCCCGAGTTTATTTGTTCCCTCTCCGCCATTGGTCTGCACTCACATGGAACTATAAACCCTGGCAAAAAGTATGGAATCACCACTCTTGGAAAATGTTCATTTAATTGTTTAATTGTGTAGAAAAAAACTAATCACAGACATGACTAAAAACTATTTTCATTTACCATTCCAACCTTCTGGCTTTAAGAAACAGTTAAAAAAAGAAAAGAAAACTGTAGTCAGTTGCAATTGTTTTTGCAGATCAAGCAGAGAAAAAAAAAATGTGAAGAAAAAAAGATCCCTGGCCTTACCTCCTCAAGGCAGGACACACCTTACCACAATGCCCAGGTTCCTTCTTGAATAAGAGGGTGAGCGGTGTTCAGAAATTGTTGGGTCTCGCAGCGAGTTACCTTCCCTCGGCTGGTTCTTACCCCTAGAGTGTAGGGAAGAGTCTATTGTAGGTGCACCAATAAGGCCAATGTCCAGACAAGGTTAAACCTTAATGAAGGAAGGTTTATTTTCTTTATGCTGACAACTGGATAGGAAAGTTGGAGTTGAAGAATAAAGAAACAGGCAGGCAGGTTCAGGGACTTGGTATCACCACTCAATCCCGAGTGGACTCTGCTCACCCGGATAGTCCGCTCTCACGGTACTAGCAGCCGGAGTGATACACGAACTTTACTTCACTTAAGTTTTCCTTGGAGATACGATCGGGAGATCCTCTGCCACAGAATCTGAGCCCCGAACCTCTCAGCGCTTGTAATTAAAGAACAGGTGCAAGTTGCTGCACATTACAAGGCCTCAGATGATTAGTGGAATCCCTCCAGAAGTTTACCGGGCCTCTCTTTCACAGTGAAACTCTCACCGGTCCCTCAGAAAGGTCCTCCCCCAGTCTCCTCTTCTTAGAGCGGGTCCCCTCTCAGGGGCACCCTGGGATTCCTCCTCTTAGAGCTGAGCCCCAGCTAAAGGTGCTGGGCCCAATGGCGAAGTTGCAGCCCCAGGCTAAAGGTGCCTGGGACCGATGCATATGCGCACCCCTGGCCTGGAGGGCCAGGTCACGCGACCCGAACTCCGGAGCCCCAGAACTCTGGAACAACCACGCTCCAGGCGGCGTCTGCCCCTTATGTATCCTCTCCCGGCATGCACAGCAGGTTGACCATGCCCACTGTACTACTGCCGAGAGAGGACACCCTAAGGCACAGCACTGTTACCAGTGGTTCAACCCTGACCTGTCATGGCAATGCCACCTACAGGCCACAGGGAACTGCACACCAGTACAACACCTGAAACCACAAATAACCAAACCTATCAATAAAAGCGGTCTGAGCCTGGCTACTAGCTCAGACCAACCCCTAAATTTAGGCACACAGCACCCCTCAAAGTAGAGGGGCGCTATAAATGTAATCACTAAATTCTGAGGATGATATGATTGGTGATATGGGGTTGTATGTCAGGTAAAGGTATGGGGGAGATGACAGTCATTAAACCTTCAATATATGCACAAGTTTATATTGAGATTTTGGACACTTTTCTTATTCCATCAATTGAAAAGATGTTTGGGGATGATAAAAAAAAATCAGAATGTACCGTATATACTCGAGTATAAGCCGAGTTTTTCAGCACATCTTTGTGCTGAAAAAGCCCTCCTCGGCTTATACTCTAGTCTCTTCGATCTGCATACCTGGTCTGCCCGTGTCATGCAGTCAGACGTCGGTCGTCCAGTGTAACAAAGCCCGCCTCCTCCTCATCCTCGTCCGTGATAGGCGGAACACTGAACACTGACTCACTGCTGGGAAACAGAGTGTTCCATCTATCACAGACATGGAGGAGGCGGGGCTTTGTTACACTGGACTGCCGCCGACAGACTGCATGACACAGAGATCAGGTATGCAGATCGGCACAGTGAGGCATGCAATGGGCACAGTGAGGCTTGCAATGGGCACAGTGAGGCTGCAGATGGGCACAGTGAGGCTGCAGATGGGCATTGTTGACCCTCTTTTCCACTTACAGTAGGTGCTGCATTTCCTACCCTAGGCTTATACTCGAGTTAATACGTTTTATGTGGTAAAATTAGGTGCCTCGGCTTATATTCGGGTCGGCTTATACTCGAGTATATACGGTAATCTGCTGCAGATGTTTGTTTTAGAACCGCAAAGTACGTGGTGATTCCATAATATTTTCCTCAGAATTTAGTGATTCTATATATTTTTTCTTCCCTCTGCTTGGTCTGCAAAAACAGTTGCAACTGACTACAGTTTTCTTTCTTTATTTTTGTAAGTGTTTCTTATAGCCAGAAGGTTGGAATGTTAAATTAAAAAATTTAAATATTTTTAAGGCATGTCTGATTAGTTTTTTTAGTTTTTTACACAACAATTGAATGAACATTTTCAATAATTTTTGCCAGGGGTTGTATATCCAAGTTTTCCCGAGCACACATACACACAGTAGGACTTTTTGCCAACAAACTTCAAAATGAGCACGTTTTCCAAAAAATCCAACCGTGTGTATGCTCCATCGGACAAACGTTTTCGGTTTTCATCGGACAAAAGTTCGCTCTGCAAACGGACAAACTTTTCGGCAACAAAAGTCAGATGGTGCAAAGTCCGACCGTGTGTACAGAAATCCATCAGACTTTTGTCCTTAGTACAAATACGCATGCCCAAAACCAATGTTAAAATCAACCAACAATAGCAGAAGTTGACCAAAGGGTGGCGGTAGAGAGCAGAAAAACCACGTGATGCTGGAAAAGATTTGGGAAAGTTTGCAGAAAAGTCCTGCCGTGTGTATGCTATGGGTGTGCCCAGCCAACTCCCTTCGGACAAAAATCCACGGAAAAGTTTGTTTGAAGTCCGACCGTGTGTACGAGGCCTTACACTATCACCACCTCTAACCAGACTACAGAGATCCCTTCTGCTGTGCGCAGTGTTCTATAGATAGTGTGAGTGCAAACTGTGCCAGAGCACAGAGCGAAGGCCAACCATACTGGACCACAAGTAACTGTGCCTGGGACCACCTCTTCCAAATAGTCCTGGACAAGTTTCGGAGCACTCACACCACACAAATGATCCGGACCAAAGGGGTAAACCGTGCCTGGGCTCCGTTAAAACTGCTAGTGTGAGTGCATCCTAAGTTTATTATTTGATGTTTATTCTGTATTCTATTTGGGGGTATGTAAAAAAATATTCTTTGCACCAGTTAAAAAAAAACTGCAAGTAACAAAGTAACAGAAAATCATACTGAATTAAAATGTGAATGTGCTAAGCTACCACAGAAAAATTACAATATATGCAAAGTTGTTTACTACACAACTAAATAAAATGTAATTCAATAATAAAAGTACTTGTATAAGTCTGCGATACAGTCCATGTATATTCTGTGAAATCCAGTAAACATTTTAAGCAAGTGCAGAAGAAATGTGAAAGTTGAAACCTCCACCAAGCAAACCCCCTTAAAACAAATATCCATGTCTAGGCGATATAAGAGTGGTCTTCAGCTGGTTTATTTGACTCTGGATCTCGTTTGTAGTGACCACAGGGAGGACCTGGGCCTCCAGCACTTGATCTGCACTAATCCACCTTCCCACCTCCTGAGTTGCTGATGATCGCCAGAGTCCAAGGGAACATAACAGGACCTTGTTTGGGGAATATTCCAGCCGATGGTATATAGATCTGATTGACTGGCGTTATTTTACCCTTGTTGTGAGGATCAATGTGTTTAGGTGAGAGCATGCCCAAAGGGGTTTTGCTTGAAGATTTTAACTTTCATATTTCTTCTGCACCTATTTGGGGGTATGCTTGCAGTCCCATGAATAGACAAACGAACCAGTTTATTGTCAACGTCTCAAATGTCTTTTTTCTATTTACAGAAAATCCTTTTTCTATAGGGGTTTTCGTAAATTAGTGCTAGACTCATGCTGCAGTATACTGTACAATACCGGTAATTCTGACATCATGAATTAGAGCCAACACTGGTAGAATTCATATTTATTTATCCCAATACACTTGTTACAATGGGCACTGAAGAGAACACGACAAACGCAAGCTGGGGGTTCTCACTACTGTTTATAAGGCCTAGGAAAAAATAAGTAGCGAGTCTGGCAGAAGTTTCTAAATATACAAAACATAAATGTGTGGTGCAATTAGTGTGAAATGTATTTTTAATGCAGACATTCCTCAATGCTATGCTGCAGGTTTTCATTAAATGTTGTCACTCAGTTCATTATTTTAGAACACTTTTCAGGTTGCATTTCCTGTGGCTCAGAATAACACCTCATTCAATGAAATAGGTGTGGGGACCACAGACTATTTTCAGAGGTTACAAAGATATAAAAAATAGTTACTTGCTTTCATATGGGCCAACCGCTATAGAGAATGCCAGAATCTAAAGGTGGGGATTAAGTTCTTAGTAAACCTGATTGGTTTTTTTGGTTTTTAAAGTCAATGGCCTATGAAATAGGTTGCTTATTCTAGGAAGAAGACCGTAACATGTATTTTTCTGCCAAAATCCTAGGGGTTTTTGAATGTCAGAATTTATATATTAAAGGATAATTGGATTTAAAACATTTAATGGGCTGCCAGTATAAATATATGTACCCATTCCAAGCAAAAAAGACTCTTCCTGCACCTTGATTTATACAGGGCCAGTGCAGTGTTTACATCCTCAGGCATGCTACCAGGGATTAGGCAATGTACTACACAGGAAGACATGATCAACAGCCAGCACAATTTTTAGACTGGTGCTCCCAACAGCACTAGAATGGTCAGAAAATGTACTCCAAAAGTATGGTGAGCCCAGACTCTGCACCAGTCTGGCTAGTAGCAACTAATGGCTAACCTGCCAATAGATCCAGTCCTTTTCTTACTCTAGAGTACCCTGCCCACCCCTTGTGATACCATTGGGATTTCTGCAGGATATAAGCACTTTGTCATATCCAAATAGTAAGCAGACTTAAAGTGATTGTAATTTATCTTAACCACTTGCTTACTGGGCACATAAACCCCCTTCCTGCCCAGGCGAAATGTCAGCTTTCGGCACTGCGTCGCTTTGAATGACAATTGCGCGGTCGTGCGACGTGGCTCGCAAACAAAATTGACGTCCTTTTTTTCCCACAAATAGAGCTTTCTTTTGGTGGTATTTGATCACCTCTGCGGTTTTAATTTTTTGCGCTATAAAGCAAAAAAGAGCGACAGTTTTAAAAAAAACACACAATATTTTTGGATTTTTGCTATAATAAATATCCCAATTAAAAAAAAAAAAAAAGATTTTTTTCCTCAGTTTAGGCCGATACGTATTCTTCTACATATTTTTGGTTAAAAAAAATCCCAATAAGCGTATAGTGATTGGTTTGCGCAAAAGTTATAGCGTCTACAAAATAGGGGAAAGAAATCTGACTTTTTTTTTTTTTACTAGTAATGGCGGCGATCTGCGATTTTTGTCAGGACTGCGATATTGCGTCGGACACATCGGACACTTTTTGGGACCATTCACATTTATACAGCGATTAGTGCTATAAAACTGCACTGATTACTGTATAAATGTGACTGGCAGGGAAGGGGTTAACACTAGGGGGCGAGGAAGGGGTTAATATGTTCCCTAATGTGTGATTGCTACTGTGGGGGGAGGGGACTGACTGGAGGAGGAGACCGATCTGTGTCCCTATGTACAAGGGACACAGCATCGGTCTCCTCTCTCCCTGACAGGACATGGATCTGTGTGTTTACACACACAGATCCATGTCCTTGTCTGTGTACCGGCCGATCACGGGTACCTGGCGGACATCGCGGCCGCCAGGCACGCGCATCGGTATCTCAGTGATGCACCGGGCGCGCCCCCCAGTGGCCGGAGGACCGGAGGCCGTATAATGACGGCCTCCCGGCATTATAGAACCACTTTGCAGCCGTCATTAGTCGTATGACGGGCGCGAAGTGGTTAATGCATTAAAACACCTGTGTGCCACTTCCCCCCTTAGCCCCCCTAATACTTACCTGAGCCCCATCTCGGTCCAGCGATGTTGCACGAGAGACTCGGCTGCCCTGGAGTGCCATTGGCTCCCGCTGCTGTCAAAGTCAGTGAGCCAATGAGGAGAGAGAGGGGGTGTGGCCGAGCCACGGCTCTGTCTGAATGGACACAGAGCCGCGGCTCGGGAACGAGCCTGCTTGGGTGCCCACAGAGCAAGTGATTTGCTCTGAAGGCACCAGGAGCACTGGCAGGGGACCCGAGAAGAGGAGGATCAGGTCTCTTTTGTGCAAAACCACTGCACAGAGCAGGTAACAATGACAAGTTTTTTTTTTTTTTTAAACTTGCCTTTAATATTACTTTAATTATATAGACACAGAAGCATTTATTATCCAGGTTTTAGCCCCAAGTTAGATTGAAAGATTCTCATGTCCACATACTGTAGCTAGAGAGAGAAAACACACTGGTTAGATGTCAGTCTATCACTTATAGGCATATTTACTTCCTAAAAACATGATTACTTTCAGATGGTGTCATAACAGCTCTCTTGGAGATTCGGTCTGCCTTGTAGGGCATAATGGGTTAAATGGCTGAAGTCCCTAGACTGAAAGTTTTATTTATTTTAATTTATTTTCCTTTAAAACAAAGCTGGCTAGCTGCCTGATGTGTGGTTATTTCAGGCAACAGAACGTCTCGCAGTTGTTCTGCTTGCGTAGGTGGTATCAAAGGTTATGAGAAAAGTCCCTGCTTGGTAGCAAGTCTTGCTTAACTGAATGTATCCAATATGTGCTGCTGATCTGATAGGCATAATGCATTCCTTACTCCTCTGTTCCCTGCACTGCTGTCCTGCGTTATTAGTCTTTCGTTTTAACCCAAACTTCTCAGTAAATGAATTATCAGAACTTACCATGCATCACCACAAATCATTATAATCTTTCTCATGCCCAACATTAAACAGGAGATCACTTATTTACTTCTAAAAACAGAGAAAAATAAAAGAGCCTAAGTGTTTGCAAACGTTCATGCTAGTCAGGCAAATTGAGCAAGTCAGCACTAAAAGATCATAATACGACCATACTGTGCATTAAATATTAACCACTTGCTTACTGGGCACTTAAACCCCCTTCCTGCCCAGGCCAATTTCCAGCTTTCAGCGCTGTCACGTTTTGAATGAAAATTGCGCGGTCGTGCGATGTGGCTCCCAAACAAAATTGACGTCCATTTTTTCCCACAAATAGAGCTTTCTTTTGGTGGTATTTGATCACCTCTGCGGTTTTTAATTTTTGCGCTATAAACAAAAAAAGAGCGCCGATTTTGAAAAAAAAAAAACACAATATTTTTTACTTTTTGTTATAATAAATATCCCATTTTTTTTCCTCAGTTTAGATCGATACGTATTCTTCTACATATTTTTGGTCAAAAAAATCGCAATAAGCGTTTATTGATTGGTTTGCGCAAAAGTTATAGCGTCTACAAAATAGGGCACAGTTTTATAGCATTTTTATTATTATATTTTTTTCACTAGTAATGGCGGCAATCAGCGATTTTTATTGTGACTGCGACATTATGGCGGACACATCGGACACCATTTTGGGACCATTGTCATTTTTACAGCGATCAGTGCTATAAAAATGCACTGGTAACTGTAAAAATGACACTGGCAGGGAAGGGGTTAACACTAGGGGGCGAGGAAGGGGTTAAATGTGTAACCTGGGAGTGATTACTACTGTGGGGGGGAGGGGACTGACTGGGGGAGGTGACCGATCTGTGTCCCTTTGTACAAGGGACACAGCATCGGTCTCCTCTCCCTGACAGGACGTGGATCTCTGTGTTTACACACAGAGATCCACATCCTTGTCTGTGTACCGGCTGATCGCGGGTGCCTGGCGGACATGGCGGCCACCAGGCACGCGCTTTGGCATGTCAGTGAAGCGCCGGGCGCGCGCCCCCCAGTGGCCGGAGGAGCCAAGGACATCTATTGACGGCCTCCCGGATTTCAAGAGCCACCTTTAGGCCGTCATTCGTCTATGGCCCGGCTCTCAACAGGTTAAACATGTATAAATAGTAAATGTAAAAAGCAGTTACCAAATAAAACCAGCACATTATTAAACATACAATGGGCAAACTGGGCTGAGCTCTGTCTCTTTAGGGCCACTGTATCAGGATCTGCATTACTGGGACAGACCTGCAGGTCAAAGTCCTACCCCAGCTCCTGTCAAATGAGTGATTTATTATACTGTGGACTAGAGCAGCACGATTCTGGGCAAAATGAGAATCACAATTTTTTTGCTTAGAATAAAGATCACGATTCTCACGGCATGAAATCTTTCACATTATACAAAAAAATTGGGCCAACTTTACTGGTTAGTTTTTTTTTTTTTATTCATTAAAGTAATTTTTTGCCCAAATACAATGTGACATAAAATATTGCAACAACCACCATTTTATTCTCTAGGGTCTCTACTAATATATATATATATATATATATATATATATATATATATATATATATATATATAATGTTTGGGGGTTCCAAGTAATTTTCTAGCAAAAAAAAAAGATTTTAACTTGAAACCAACAAATGTCAGAAAAAGGTTTAGTGTTTAAGTGGTTAAACTTTCCTCATTTACACACCAAAGTCTATTCCTTTGATCTAAAGGACAAATTGTTACAATGTTTAGACTTGGTTCCACTGCTAAAGAATGTTGTGATACTTGGCAGAGTGCCCGTTTTTTTCTTTCTTTCTTATGATGGCTGTGGCTTCAGCAGAGCAGAGAGAATTCTCTGCATATAAAGAATTGGGAAATACTTTGTCACGATCGCAACGGGGAAAAAAAATCCCGATAACGATTCTGAACGATAAATCGTGCAGCTCTACTGTGGACAGTAACATTATGGTCCCATAACATTTTACAACATGACAGTTAATGAAGGAAAAATTTAACACTGACACTTTAGAACTTATAAAATGAAAAAAGATGAGAACCTGTAAATTAACCGCCCTATAGCAGTTTTACTGCTACAGGGCAGCAGCTCTGCCCCAGATTACACACACACACACACACGTGTATGTATTTGTGTATATACAGTGGGTACGGAAAGTATTCAGACCCCCTTAAATTTTTCACTCTGTTATATTGCAGCAATTTGCTAAAATAATTTAAGTTAATTTTTTCCCCTCATTAATGTACACAGCACCCCATATTGACAGAAAAACACAGAATTGTTGACATTTTTGCAGATTTATTAAAAAAGAAAAACTGAAATATTACACGGCCCTTAGTATTCAGACCCTTTTCTGTGACACTTATATATTTAACTAAGGGGTTCTGAATACTTTCCGTACCCACTGTGTGTGTGTGTGTGTGTGTGTGTGTGTGTGTGTGTGTATGTGTGTATGTGTATGTGTGTGTATATGTATATATATATATATATATATATATATATATATATATATACACACACACACACACACACACACATACATATATATCATATATATACATATATATATATATATATATATACACACATACATATATATATATATATATATATATATATATTTATGGTTGAAGCCCTATATCCGATACAGATATTTATAAGATAGATAGACTTAACATAAGACTTACAACATGAAATGGACCTGAAGTGTGCCCTGATCTGATGGACGGTATGCCAAAATAAGGGGGCAAAAACATTCAGGTAGGGATGTAGTTTTATTGGTTTTAGCTTTGTTCATTGAGCAAGTTTGGTGAATGCTTGTGCCATTTCCACCTGAGGATTGGAGGATGTGCTGGACGAAGCAGGCAGACTTCCACCTGTCAAGTCTCTTAATAGTCGTGATCTGGGACCCCACACCGGGATGTGGCCGAGGCCGCTCCAATATGATAAGAGCGACTGGAGCACTGACTGGGGTTGAGGTGTGGTAGCGTGGAAGAGTGAGTGTGAAGGTGACAGGACCCAAATTGACCTAACCGCCCCACCGTTGATCCAGAGGAAGGTGAAAACCCCAGCCGAGCCTAGGCCAATTGCTACAGCAGGGGAGAAAATTCCTTCCTGATCCCCCGAGAGGCGACCGGGTGAACCCTGGATCAACTTCCTATGGTTGGTTGTGCCCCGATGAATTCTCATGTGTTTGATGAACTGGCAGGCACTAAAGGGTTTGATCGGGAAAGGTAGTAGGGGACAAGAGTTTGACTGTTCAGGTAGGAGTGACAGAAGGCGATCGAGTAAGGTTACTGCACACCAGAGATTGTTTGTTTTTAGAGTTAAATGTCTAACCCGGTGCCTGATCGCTGGGTTTTGGATAGTGCCAGGTGGAGGATGAAACGATCTTGGTAGCGAGCCAAGTGAGGTCTACGTAGAACTTGGCCGGCGGGGTAGCTGCGGGTGAACTCGCTAGGCCGCAAGAACCCGTGGTAGGCCGAGTCGAAGGCTGCTTGAATGACCAGGCTGGGGAGAAGGCCAAATGGGGAACTAGCGAGGGTAGTGGACATTAACTGGTGCTGAGGGCATAGTTGTACGGGCCTGCGTAGGAAGGACATGACTTGGACTTGCCTTTACTAATAATATCGACCGTGGCCTGGTTGTCGGTGGTGAAGGCCACGGTTTGTCCTGTCCAGATATTACCCCCAGAGCTGAGCGGCTGCCACGATCTGGTATTGTTCGAACAGGGAGGAAGTCCAGGTAAACCCTGGGATTAGGAGTGTCTCTGGAAGCCATGGTCCTGCAAACCAATAGTGGCCAAAAATTGCAGCGAAGCCTGTGGAGGCTGCGGCATCTGTCACTACCAGCGTGATGGGGGCGATATTGATGGTATACTTTGATACTGTTTCACGTAGTAAGGAACTCCTCCCATAATGACAGGTCCACTACTGCCGCGGTGTCTAAGTTAAGGATCTGAAGTTAAGGATCTGATCGGGGTCCTGTGTCTGGGAGAGGAAGACCAGGAGGCGTGATACAAAAAGATCGACCCTCGGGAATGATCCTTGCTGCAAATTGAGCATTCCCGGGAGAGACTGAAGCTGCTCCTTAGTACACCCCCGTGTACGGGTGAAGTCTTGGAGAACTGACCTGACGCGGGTCGGCTTTAGGGACGACAAACGTAGTGAAAGCTAGTTTGAGTGTTTAGCACGACAGAGAATAGGTGAGCAGCCAAGTTGCTACTGGAGATGAGTGACCGATTCGAGTCGGAATGCTTGCAGCGACTGCAATTAAGCCGCTTTATTGGAAAAATGAAAACAAAGTTAGCGGAAATTTTGAGTATGTAGGAACAACCGTGCGCAAAATTGTATATGCAGATGGAGTGAGATGTAAAGGTTTATGCTTGATAACGGACGTAAGGCCAGGAATCTGAATTGTAAGTACCACTTTATTGGTATCACTGATGCGAATAGTTCGAATCGGGCTGAGGTGTGAGCACCGGTGGGGTTTGGTTTGTAAAGGATCTTAAACGTTGAGCCGGTGCTGCGACTGGACTCGGATCGGTCGGTGAAGTTTGTATTGCCGAGGATCCGAATCGTTGCGCCGATGATGCGACTAGATTTGGAACGGCTGTAGATGTAAGGTGATGAGGGAGCTCATGTTCCGGATCCGCGTCATTGCACTGATGATATGACTAGACTCAGATCGGCTGATGGTGTTAGTGGTTGAAGGGGTTTGTGATTGCTGAGGATCCGAATCATAGGGCCGACGTTGCGACTAGATTCAGATCGGCTGTTGGTAAGTGCTTGGTACACATCCTTTTTTTTTTTTTTTTTAATGTTTTTATATATATATATATATATATATAGTTTTTTTTTTTTTTATAGGTTTTTTTTTTTATCTATATAGTTTTTTTTTTTTTTATAGGTTTTTTTTTTTTAGGGAAAATTACGTCCAACCTGGTGCAGGGTGGACCTACTTGACTGACCTGGAGGAGAAATGACAGGTGGTGAGGGTTTGACTAGCTGATTTGAACACGACTGCATCTGTTGTTTCATACACGCTGTTACACTCGGCACTGGTTTAGTGCCTTTTACATGCAAGTGCATTTCTTTTTATTAAATATCCTTTTATATGCGGAGAACACTATGGTCTGCCTGTCTTTTATATATATATTTATATACACACCTCATTGGAGTCATTTGTGATCCGGTCCATCTGCTGTTGTCATCCAACTATCCCGGAGCTGCAATACATGCCTGAGACGTATATACCCATATGGGAAGATATGTGTGACTCTCTATAACCAAAGGGTCCACTTTGGGAGGTGAGCGGCCATTCTTATTACTGGTGGAGGTCTCTCACTGTGTTCACATCATCTGCATGTTTCCGATTCTATAAATCACTCTAGAAGATCACTGGGATTGTCTTTTGATCTATGGACTTGTTCAGTGCTGCACTGCCTTTTTATATAAGTGAGCGGATCGGATGGTGGAGCGTGTCGGAGAAATTAGTGACAAAAATGTCCCATGACAGAGGCATGAATCGGTGCGCCGCAGGTGCGACTGACAACGACCGGGCTCTGAAGCATGTACTGAATTGAGGCCAACTACAACTGAGGCACGCTTAAGACGAGCCTGCACACGAGAATGCAAGTGGGTTCGAATCAGATGCGCGACAGTGAAACGAGTGACAGAAATTTCCCATGACAGACACGAATCGGTGCTGCGCTGTGTGAGGAACAGCAAGCAAACTCTGGAGCATGTACTGAAATGGGGCCAACAGCGACTGGGGCACGCTTGAGACGAAGCTGCACCTAAGGATGGGCGTAGATTCGAATCAGATGTGTTACAGTGGAACGAGTGACAAAAATGTCCCATGACAGAGGCATGAATCGGTGCGCCGCAGGTGCGACTGACAACGACCGGGCTCTGGAGCATGTACTGAAATGAGGCCAACAACAACTGGGGCACGCTTAAGACAAGTCTGCACACGAAAATGCACGTGGATTCAAATCAGATGCGCGATAGTGAAATGAGTGACAGAAACTTCCCATGACAGAGACTTGAATCGGTGCGGCGCTGTGTGAGGAACAGCAAGCGAACTCTGGAGCATGTACTGAAATGGGGCCAACAACGACTGGGGCACGCTTGAGACGAAGCTGCACCTAAGGATGGGCGTGGATTAAAATCAGATGTGTTACAGTGCAATGAGTGACAAAAATGTCCCATGACAGAGGCATGAATCGGTGCGCCGCAGATGCGACTGACAACGACCAGGCTCTGGGGCATGTTCTGAGATGAGGCCAGCAATTGGGGCACGCTTGGCGAACCTGCACACGAAAATGCGCGTGGATTCAAATCAGATGCGTGGCTGTGACATGAGTGACAGAAATTTTCCATGACGGGCATGAATCGTGCTGCGCTGTGCGACTATCAGCAAGCAAACTCTGGAACATGTACTGAAATGAGGCCAGCAACTGGGACATGTATGGGACGAACCTGCACATAAGAATGCGCGTGGATTCAACTCAGATGCGTGATGGTGACGTGAATGACAGAATTCTCCCATGATCTAGGCACGAGACAGTGCACCGCATGTGCGGCTGACAATGAGCGAACTCTGGAGCATGTACTAAAATTAGGCCAGCAACTAGGGCCCGCCGGGATGAATCGGTGCATTGTGGATGCGACTTGGATTCATATCAGAGTGATGCAGAGGAAATCACTATCGATCCAAGACAAATCAGTAGCTATTTGCAGGGTTTTATGAGGAGAGAGAAGGGTGTGCGAGATGAGACAAGTGAAATTACTATCAGTGGAATGAGATGACAAACTAGCGGGGACGAACCAGTGAGTCGCTGATGCGACTAGATTCGACCGGAGGGTAATGCAAAGTAAAATAACTGTAATGATAGACAGTGCATTCTAAGTGACATAAGCCTACTACTTGGCGTGAAACAACAAGAAAGAGGGGGAAAAAAAAAAAGCACAAAACTAAACTGATAAACAGCTCTGCGTTTGTGTTCACGAATTGCACGACAAGACTGTGGTCTTGCACGAGGCTGAAATAAGGCCGCATATGGAGACTTGACTAATGACTCGCAAGTTCCACAGCGGGGTTTTGATGACATGGTTTACCTGGCAAACAGTGCGTTAAGCAAAGAAATTGCACGAATCCTACCTGTGACAGTTTGAAAACTTGATGTACGAAAAGCATGGTGGGTGTCCAAGACATCCAAAAAGTGTGGTGTTGCGCCATGCATGACGCACAAAAAATTACTTTGGTTTGGTAAACGAGTGAGAGGGGAAAAACGTGTACAAACGATACGCAAGTTCCGCTGCAGGAACTTAAACACACGGCATGAGGGCAAACAACAAATGGCAACGATGGAAAGTATGCAACGTATGTGACCCGAATCAGTTCGTAAATATACTAAAGGAATCCGATACGAATCGATAGTGAGGAGTATAGAATTAATGTAATGCAAATTGGTTGTATAGTGTATGCCGCCCTTTACTCTAAAACTGAACACCAATCAATCACCCCTCCCCCCAGGCTAACCAGTGCAGAGAGGCAGCAGGTGGGACTAATTAGAGTCTCCCTTTTTTTTCCCCCCAAATGGAAGAGACGGCAACCTTATGGACAGTGAATCTTTACGTCCAGTGAAACCTACGGCGAGTGATATCGGACAATGACCGAAAGCGACTCGGAGGTTTCGTACATAAATGAATCGTATGTATGGGACAGACAATAACTCAGAAGCAGACTTTTAAAGAAAGGAATGCAGGACAGGAAGCATTACTAATTGCAAGACTGTACCTGACGCGAAAGATTCGAAAAGTACCTGCGATAGTGAGCGGGAACCGCCGACGAAGACCACAAACGAAGACACCGAAATGCCCTGCGATCGAAACGCCAGAACTCACAAACATGAGGTGAGCTGGTAAGAGTCGGCCCAGTGAGATCTATTATCACTCACAGGAAACCAACGAAGACTGCAGGTGAGTGGGCTGGTTAAATAGCCCCCCGGGCTCCTCCCATAAATTCAGGCCAGCATACTGGCCTTCTAACATATATATATATATAACATATACATACATACACACGCACGCACACACACACGTGATCGTGCACTTCCGCCTATAGGGGGGGGGGGGCACACGAGCCACTTCTGCCGATTGTCGGGCAGAGACTCAGAACTGAGCTTTGCCTATGTAAACAAGGCAGATCCTGGTTCTGACAGGGGGTGGGGGGTGGATTCTGTGTCCGCAAAGGGACTAAAATACATCTCTTCCCCTAGTAAAAGCAGCACATACAGTACACAAAAACACTGGCTAGGCAAACAGTTAACCCTTTGATCGCCCTAGATGTTTAACCCCTTCCCAGCCAGTTTCATTAGTACAGTGACAGTGCATATTTTTAGCACTGATCATTGTATTAGTGTCACTAGTTCTCACAAAGGGTCAGTTAGTGTGCAATTGTCCACCACAATATCGCAGTCCCACTAAAAAAAATTGCAGTTC
Organism: Rana muscosa; assembly: GCA_029206835.1. Lineage (NCBI taxonomy): Eukaryota > Metazoa > Chordata > Amphibia > Anura > Ranidae > Rana > Rana muscosa. The sequence continues at coordinate 156,080,384 of CM055123.1, read as the reverse complement.
ACCACCATTACTAGTATAAAAAAATATATTACTCCATAAATATATACCATAGTTTGTAGACGCTATAACATTCACGTAAACCAATCAAAATATGCTTATTGGAATTTATTCTTCCAAAATATGTAGCAGAATTTGTTTTTAAATGTTTTTACATTCATTTTTTATTGGATATGTTTTATAGCAGAAATACATTATTATTATTTTGTTTTTTAAATTGATCTTTTTTTGCTTAAAATGAAAAAAAAAAAATTACATAAATTTTATTTGGGTACAGCATTGCATGACTGCGCAATTGTCAGTTAAAAAAAAAATATGCAGTGCTGTAATAGCAAAAAGTAGCTTGGTCACGAAATGAAGTCATGAAATCTTCCGGAGGTCAAGTGGTTAAAAAAAGGTAGGTTTGTTTGTTTTTTTTGCTTCCGCAGTGGTGTGCAAAAACAAGAAACTGTATGTGTACAAAAAAAGTGCATGTGCAAGCAAACACAAAAAAAGTGCACATAATGGTGTGCTTTTTGTCCACCCCCTGAAGGGGGTAGGACCTTTCTCTGAACCCCCCTGGGGCGCAAGGCTCCTGACCGGGTTTTTTTGAACATGGTCCAACAGTTGGCCTGGTTTCTTAGTTGTGTGAGCTTATAGGGAATGTTGGACAAGAGCCCTGAAACTCTTTTGACCATGTGAGAATTTTTTCTCCATTGTGGAGAGTGATATACATAACTAATCCTGTATGGAAAAGATACGACCATGAAGGAAATAAAGGTCACTGCGTGTTAATAATATAATTGTTGTGACAAATGTTTGTTCAGTAGAAATCAATTAATAGCGGTATATTTTAGCTTGTAAATTAGCCATTCACCTTTGATCCCCACTGCGCCAATAACTGTTCCATTCTGTATTAGTCATGCTTATTACTGTATACAGCAGAAGATGGCTTGCTGTCATATATGGCAGTGGCAGCAACTTGTTCCAATATTATCATACTCTATCGTACTCATTTACACTAGCTGAAGAGAGCTAGCTGGCCTCTTTTATTATTGTCATTATTTCTGGTAGCTTGGCTGGAAATTGCGGTAAGATTGGCATAACAATTTATCTGTCAATGCAGACAAGCTTCCACTGGTGGAATAGTGCAGGATCTGCTCATTGTGTACTTTGTTAGTTAGATGAACACTCCTTGAACAACTAGTCCGCTACTCTTGCTCATTAGCAGGAGGTAGCTCTGACATAGGCACTAGTTACTTTGACTCAATAACATCTATGCTACCACCTGTCAAACATAAGCAACAGACACACTCCCACTGCCATTACCAGAGTTCTGGGGACTGACTTGTATATTGAGCTTTTGTCAGTAAAGAGTGGAAAACTCCTTTAACGCGACCCAGTGCGAGGCCACATCCTGGGGTAATCAACTTCAACCACAGATGGGTAGATTTCACTGACAATGCAAAACCTGTATGATCTTAAAACAATCATGGAATTCCATGCACTGTCATCAATGCATGCTCGATTTAGAGCACTGTTACGGGAGCACTTCCTTTTCTTACGGAAATTGAAGAGTGAAGATTGAAAATGTAAGGTAATGCATTCCAAATGTTTTCCAGTAATCTGTATTTCAGATATAAATCCCACACTAAATATTAAACCTTCAATTCAAACTGAAATTTGTACTAATCCAATCCTCCCCCTTTCACAAGCATAAGAATCTGATGCCTTTTTTAAAATGAATATTCAACACCAACTCCTACCTCCGTTCTCGCCTAGTCAAGAATGCTGTGTGCCAACGCCTCCTGATATATCTATGTAAGATAACCCAGGAGAGATTGCCATCTTTACAGTGGCAAGAGGAGGGCAGATGTGATGGCATGTCATTAGGGAGTTGGCTGTAAGAACTGGGAGAAGATAATCGGCATCCACTGAGGTCAAAGGAAAGATGGTAACATGGGTTACATCATGATAGTGCTGGATTCTCTGGGAGTTGGAGTAAGCAAACTTGTGACAACCTAGCATGACAGATAAATGGGGGTAAAAATAAAAAAATGAGCTGGGGCATAAAGTACAAGAAATAACAAACATGTTATATTTCATTGCACAGAGCAGCCCTGATCCTCATCTTCTCGGGTCCCCCTGTCAGAACACAACAACTCAGTGGGGAAGATCGCTGTACTAACATACAGCGTCCATTTTTTTCCTATTCAACCCAGAGGGTGTACCAGGCTGAAGAGTCTCTTCCTTACCATCTCCAACACCACACAATTTTCACTAGCATGCATAAACAGTCAGTCACTTTGTTAGACTGCCCTTTTTGTCCCTTGACGAAGCAGTGAAGATGCAAAATGGCATACAAGTACCGCTACACACTGTATTCAACTCCAGTGTGAAGTGAATGAAAGACAGACTTTAGATCAAATCCCTGCCCATCGATCATGCCTCTCTGATATGTTTCAACCACATTGGACTTAATCATAGAAAGACAGAGCAATTGTATAGCATATACAGATTCCTGATCATAGTATACAGGGACTGATACTTTACACTGGCAAGATGCAACTGACTCATTATGAAATAAACAAATGTACAATCAAAATAAATAAAAGGAGTTGAGCTATAACCTTGGGTTATTTTTGGTAACTTTTACAAAAGGGTATCTGAACGTCCAAAAAGACAGACAACAGGCTCAAGTAGGGCAAGCAGGGGGAAGAGGAATAGGTAAAGTGGAGTTAGGGGTGTTGAGAAGGAGGACGACGACGACGACCGGGAAGAGAGAAGGGGGAGCAGAGCCACACATCCAGACTAAGGTAAGACAAGAGGAACAGTCAAGTTTGCTTTAAAAAGGTAAGTCAACCATAGGGGCATACTGTACATCCCTCCTCATATTTCACAGGAAGCCTGGAGATGTCCCCCCGCTGAGAGCTTCCACTTACAAATTCATCACTTTCTCCAATCCCTACAGAAAGAGAGCTCTGATGTGGCAGTCCGTACTGTGTTCAAAAACAGATGCATGCAGGATGCTGCTCTGCGGGGGGAGCATCGCTCTATTATATAAACAGGGTAATCTGTCATTATTGGTGAAAACCAATCAGGTGGCATGGGAGAGGGATCTGTCCATAACCCCTGGGGCGGAAGACTGGCGTAAATGGAGCACGATGATACTTGGTGCCAGAGCGCTTGTTAAAATAGGATTTTTATAACAGCTTACCTGTAAAATCCTTTTCTTGGAGTACATCACGGGACACAGAGCGACATAGTCATTACTATGTGGGTTATATAGATTACCTTCAGGTGCTGGCACTGGCAACTTCCAAAACCGGAAGTACCCTCCCCTATATAAGCCCCTCCCATCCGGGAGTACCTCAGTTTTGTAGCAAAGCAATAAGTGCCCCCAAAAGAGGGGTGGGAGCTCCGTGTCCCGTGATGTACTCCAAGAAAAGGATTTTACAGGTAAGCTGTTATAAAAATCCTATTTTCTTTCTCGTACATCACGGGACACAGAGCGACATAGTCATTACTATGTGGGACGTCCCAAAGCAATGCCAAATGAGGGGGGGGGATACACCATACATAAGCTGGGCGCTATCAGACATGAGGATCTTTTGCGGCCTGCAACACACTGCGCCCAAAGGCGACATCCTCCTGACTTCTAACGTCCACCTGGTAGAACCTAGTAAACGTGTGTACTGAAGACCATGTTGCGGCCTTACAGATTTGAGCCAGGGAGGCCTGGTGATGCACTGCCCATGAAGTTCCAACTGCTCTCGTGGAGTGCGCCCTAACTTTGAACGGAGGCGGTCTCCTTCTCAAGCCATAGGCTTGCATTATGACCTGTCGAATCCACTTGGCTAAAGTAGATTTTGACGCTGCCTGACCCTTTCTGGGGCCTTCTGGCAGAATAAACAAAGTATCCGTTCTACGAATCTGAGCAGTGGATTTTAGATAAGCTTTAACTGCTCTTACTACATCCAAAGAATGTAATAACTTTTCCTCTACCGAACTAGGTTTGGGGAAAAAGGAAGGAAGAACCACATCTTGGTTCAAATGAAACCTCGATACCACCTTAGGAAGAAAGGCTGGATGAGGACGTAACACTACTCTGTCCTTATGAATAACCAGATATGGCTCCTTACAGGACATAGCGGCCAATTCCGACACTCTTTTAGCCGAACAAATGGCTACTAAAAAAAATCAATTTCCTGGTGAGAAGAACCAAGGAAATGTGCTGTAATGGTTCAAATGGTTGTTTCTGTAGAACCGATAGAACCAGGTTTAGGTCCCATGGACATATGGGAATTTTAACCGGAGGGCTAATACGCATTACTCCTTGTATAAAAGTTTTGACTAGTGAATGCGAAGCCAAGGGCCTTTGAAAAAATATTGACAAGGCCCGAAATCTGACCCTTGATAGTACTCAAGGCAAACTTCCTATCTACAGCCCACTGTAGGAAGTCCAGAATCCTACCTATTATGTATTTACGTGGATGCCATTTCTTGGCCTCACACCACGCGATGTACGCCTTCCAGATTCTATAGTAAATCTTCCTGGATACCGGCTTCCTGATCATGGTAGATACCACAGGATTAGAGAGACCTCTCTTTTTTAGAATGTGGGCTTCAATAGCCAGGCCGTCAAACCTAAGGCTAGTAAGGAAGGGTGGTATATCGGTCCTTGCGAAAGCAGATCCGGACGATGTGGAAGGGTCCAAGGACTCCCCACAGACATTTTTACAATCTCCGCGTACCATGCTCTTCGGGGCCACGCTGGAGCCACCAGAATCACTGGTTTCTTTTCTACCCTGATTCTGCGGAGTAATCGAGGCAACAATTGTGGCGGTGGAAATGCATATATCAGCTTGAACTGATCCCAAGGGAACACTAGAGCATCCGCGCCGCAAGCTAGGGGATCCCTTGTCCGAGAGACAAATCTGTCCACCTTTGCGTTGAATCTGGATGCTAGCAGATCTACATCCGGTGCTCCCCACCGCTGACATATTGCCCAGAAAACCTCGGGGTGAAGGGACCATTCCTCATGGCATAATTGTTGGTGACTTAGAAAGTCCGCCTTCCAATTCTCCACCCCTGGAATGAATACCGCGGATATGGCTGGGACATATCTTTCTGCCCATTTCAGAATGTAATTTACTTCCCTCTGGGCTGCACGACTCCTGGTGCCCCCCTGATGTTGATATATGCCACTGCCGTGGCATTGTCTGATTGAATTCTGACAGGGGACCCTTGGAGTTTGGATGTCCATGCTACTAGGGCATACCTGGCTGCTCGTATCTCTAATAGATTGATGGGCAGGGCCTTCTCTGCATCCGACCATCTGCCCTGGAGAGACCATTGCTCCAGTACTGCCCCCCAGCCTATAAGGCTGGCATCTGTAGTGACCACCTTCCAAGAAATCGGACTGAAGGATTTCCCTTTTTCCAGATTCTGGGGAACCAACCACCAACGGAGGCTCTTGCGAACGGAAGGGGACAAGGACATTGGTAAGTCTAGGGCCTGAACTTTTTTGTTCCAGGCTGACAGTATGGCCCTTTGCAAATTCCTTGAATGGAATTGACCGTAGGGTACTGCTTCGAATGATGCCACCATTTTTCCCAGCAGCCTCATGCACAGGCGTATGCTGTCTTTTTGTACCCACCAGGTGGATCAAATCTCTCAAAGACGACACCTTTTCTTGAGGCAAGAAAATTTTTCTCTGGTCTGAATCCAGCCTTAGCCCCAAGTATTCCAGACTTTTGACTGGTTTTAGGGCTGACTTGTCTCGGTTGATAATCCAACCGTGAGACTCCAGATACTTGATTGTCTCGTGAACAACCACTTCTAGTTTTTCCACTGAGTGGTCCGTCAGCAACAAGTCGTCTAGATATGCCATTATCGTTACACCTCGTGTTCTTAGATTGGCCAATAGTGGGGCCAGAATTTTTGTAAACACTCGTGGTGCTGTGGCCAGACCGAAGGGTAAGGCTCTGAACTGAAAATGGCGCCCTTCTACTGCAAAGCGTAGAAATTTTTGGTGGACTGGAAAGATGGGAATGTGCAAATAAGCATCTTTGATGTCGATTGAGGCTAACCATTCCTCCCCTTGTAGGGCAGTGGCCACCGATCGGATCGACTCCATCCGAAAAGTCCTGATATGTAGGAATTTGTTTAGCCCTTTTAGATTTAATATGGGCCACACATCCCCGTTTGGCTTCGGGACTGTAAAGAGGTTTGAGTAAAACCCGAACCCGCATTCTTCCAGGGGAACCTCCATAATTACTCCTTGGAGCAATAGTTGTTCTAGTGCCGACAGGAGGGATCCTCTCTTCCGGGGATCTCTTGGCACGTTTGACCACATAAAATGGGAAGGAGGAGTGTCTTAACTCCAGCTTGTATCCCAGACTTACTGCGGAGAGCACCCATCTGTCTCTGATCGTGTCCCGCCAGGTCTCTGCGAACAACTGAAGTCTTCCCCCCACCCGATTGAGTGGGGGCGACCTTTCATAAATTTGACTTGGGGGGAGGTTTTGTACCTCTCCTGACCCAGGGTTTTTTGTTACCCTGTGATTGTCCCTGATTTTTCCCCCCGGGATTTGACCGCGGAGGCCGTCGGAACTGCTTCACAGCAGATGTCCCAGGGACTGGAGAGGCAGGCCTCTTAAAAGAGGGACCTCTAAATCTCTTTTTAACCGGCAAGAGTATACTTTTACCGCTGGAAATTTTCTGGATATATTTGTCCAGGTCTTCCCCGAATAAGCGTTCACAATGAAATGGGAAGCTAACCAGCAATTTTTTACAGGGAGCTTCAGCAGACCAGTTCTTGAGCCATAGAAGCCTACGCATATGTACTACAGACAGCCTAAGGCGGGAGGCCTGATGGATTGAATCCTTGATGGCGTCAACCGCAAAGCATAAGGCTCTAGGCAGATCAGCTAGGGCAAGGGCCTGCTGATCCGGCAAGTCCCTTAAGACCTGTTTTAACTGATCCTTCACCGCTTGGCAGACCCCAATAGCTGCTACTGCTGGTTGTGTCACCAAGCTTGCTGTAGAAAAAGCAGATTTTAATAAGGACTCCAATTTTTTATCTATCGGGTCCTTGAACATTTGAACATTATCTACTGGACATGTCAGTGATTTGTTCACACAAGAGATGGCTGCGTCCACTGTAGGCACCCTCCATTTTCGGATGAACTTATCCTCCATGGGATAGACCACCGCAAATCTCTTAGGTGGAGTAAATATTTTATCAGGATGTTCCCAATCCTGGTAAATGAGTCCTTCCAGTAAAGGATGGATTGGAAAGGAACAAACAGTCTGGGGAGCTTTTAGCGACCCCAACGAGGAGACAGAAGTGGTTGATGGCTCCGCAAGGGGCATTTTAAATGCTGATCGGACCATATCAGTCAGGGACTGAACCCATAATCTTTCAGCATGTGATGCTGAAAATGGCTCTTCCACTGTTGATTCCTCTAGAACAGAATCAACCTCATCCTGATCCCCTTCAGGTAGGTCAATCCCTGCATGGGACTGTTGTTCCGCTAACAGGTACTCTGAGGGAGGAGACGGAGATCGGGCGCGCTTTCCCTCTGACAGGGAAGCAGCTATCAATGTTGTCAATCTTTCTTCCAGTCCTCCCAGAGCTGAGGAAAAAACCTCCTCTGTTACATACACAGGAGCAGGTGAACTGAGGACAGCCACAGTACCAGGTACTCCTGAGGGTTCTCTACGGGCACCAACCTCTGATTTTTCAGGGGAGACTGGTGCAGCAAAAGCATGCCCAAGATCCTCAGAGCCCGACGGAGACCCCCTTTGCTTCCTGGGAGTCTTAGTCCCGGAGACTTTGGACGGCATATTCCTAAGCCCAAAGCTGAGGTATTCCAGCCGTAATACACCACTTACTGAAAATAGTCTAGCACAATTGCTGCTATATAAACAGTTGGTGTCTACTAATGTGCCTTTCTATGGGGATGCCTGCATCAACCGCCTGCTGTATGCCTTTTTTAAATGTTACCAGCTCTGTCTCTGCACTCCATAGCCAGCTCACAACACATAATTGTGCCTTTTAACATTCTGGGACGCCCGCACATGCGCAGAAGCGCTGCGGCGCGCACAGAGCGTCATCCGCCAAGCTCCGCCCCCTTTCCAGCTCACCTCTATATATAGAGGCGCGTGCGCGGGCACGTGCGCCTTCGGCGCTTCTTTTGAAAAAAAATAGGGAGAGGAGCCAGGGTCCCTGTTTGCAGCAGTGCCCGGGGATGGACGAGCATTACAACATGACAGAGGAAGCAGTTTCCCACAAGAGAACTCACCATCTGCCTGGACTTGACCTCAGAAGGAAATAGTCCACATAACAAAAAAACGACGTTCCACAGCGGCCTCTAGTGGATTAACACAGGTACCGCGGTTTGTCCATTTTTTTTAATTTTTTTTTTTTCTTGACCACCATTAAAATTATTACATTTTCTAGTAGTTATAGGCATGCACAGATATTTAGCGGGAATACCGTTAGGTAACAGGCAGAAAGACATATTAGGCTTGGGGGTCCCCCCAATAGAACCAAGTTCCTGAGGGGCCCCCACTTACCTTTTCCCCGCCGCAGGACTCTGTTTGGTCCACAGAAGCCCAAACTTCACCTCTCACGGCAGGCATTGTACTTAAACCTTCAGGGACCGGGTTCCCAAGGATTCCACTCCCCTGGACCTGTATAGCACCCTGCACAGAAAACATCTTGGTCGTGGGTATGACCAGAGCTCTGGATCCCAGGGTCCAGCCCTCCTAAGAGAGGCATTACAGGCAAAACCTTGCTCTTCTCTGCAAGGCCCGGGTACCGACCGTTTAGCTATGAAGCTTTTTTGGTCGGATCTGGAATAGCTTGTTGAGGCCCAAAAGAACCTGTACACAAGCCCAGATGAAAAAACATGTTAACCTTTGGCCAACACCTTAGACACTGGCAAAAAACTGAGGTACTCCCGGATGGGAGGGGCTTATATAGGGGAGGGTACTTCCGGTTTTGGAAGTTGCCAGTGCCAGCACCTGAAGGTAATCTATATAACCCACATAGTAATGACTATGTCGCTCTGTGTCCCATGATGTACGAGAAAGAAAAATGTATCCAGGCACCTCAGCCAGGTGTTTCAGGGGTTGTGGTCAAATTGGAACACCATTACATATGTGGTGGGTGTGCCCTAAGGTCCGCCGCTTTTGGATAAGGGTACACTCGCTTATTTTCTCGGTCACGATGGTCAATATCCCTAAAGAAGCGAGTAGAGCCTTAATAAATAAGCCTGTTGAAAATATCCCTCGACATACCCAGACCCTGATTTATTTCATGTTCCTGGCAGCTAAAATCACTATAGCCACAGCATGGAAAAGCCCTGTCATAGATATGACCCTGATGAAACAAACTCACGTGGATCATGCTGAACGAAAAGGTAGTGAGCATCTTACAAAGTTTGGTCTCCTTGGCTAAACTATTTGCAGGTCCCAGGAGCCTGATGCCCATAATGGCTGGAAGATCCCTGACGGAGTCACTTCTTCCCTTTTTCTTTCTTTACTATTTCTATTGTTCCTCTGATCCTAACCGATCTAGGAATCATGTCCTATCTGCTTTTCCCCCTCCTTTCCTCTTTTCCTACTCAAACAAATGTAATGCTATAATTGAGGGTTTGGAGCCCCCACCAGGGGAGACAGGGGGAAGATATTTGGAGAAAAACGGTCACTGGACTAGAACCCTCTATATCGTTTTTGATGGGCCTACTCACCAAGTTTCAGCAAGGTCTCAATCTCAGGATCTTCCTACCCTCATTCATCTTCATATTGATATATAGGGCAATAATCCTGACAGCCACCTCTCAGGAATGTCTCTGTAATGCACTGTAAATAACCAAAAAAGATTACTTTTCTTGTCTACTTCTGTTAATCCCACATGTTCCACTGAGGCCTTACTAAAGACCTAACCGGTCTACCAAGCTCTTCCCCTGATGATTCCATACACTCCTCCCCTCATTTGTTTTGTACCAGTTCCTGTTGTATGATTCATAGCATGCGAGAATTGTTTTCTGCTCTGCACAGTGTTCAATTAACCACTTGCCGCCCGCCCTATAGCGGATTGACGGCGGCAAAGTGGTTTCAAAATCCTGACTGGACGTCATATGACGTCCTCAGGATTTTGAGCCGCTGCGCGCCCCCGGGGGCGCGCATCGCGGTGATCGTTGCTGCGGGATGTCAGTCTGACACCCCGCAACACCGATCTAGGTAAAGAGTCTCAGACGGAGACCCTTTACCACGTGATCAGCCGTGTCCAATCACGGCTGATCACGATGTAAACAGGAAAAGCCGGTCATCGGCTTTTCCTCACTCGCGTCTGTCAGATGCGAGTAGAGGAGAGCCGATCGGCTGCTCCTCTGACAGGGGGGGGTTTGTGCTGATCCATTATCAGCACAGCCCCCCCGAGGATGCCCACTGGACCACCAGGGATGCCACTGGACCACCAGGGAAGCCCACCTATAGGTATTAGGTATTGCACACTAGACCACCAGGGATGCTAATTATATACTAAATGGATGCCAATCAGTGCCACCATGGATGCCAATCAGTGCCCACAATGGGCACCACTGATTGGCAGGCATTGTTTGGCACCGATTGGCATCCATTAGTACAGTACAGTGCCACCTATCAGTGCCCATCCATGCCACCTATCAGTGCCCATCCGTGCCCATCAGTGCCCACCCGTGCCGCCTATCTGTGCCCACCTGTGCCGCCTATCTGTGCCCACCCGTGCCGCCTATCGTTGCCCATCCATGCCACCTCATCGGTGCCCATCCGTGCCGCCTTATCCGTGCCTGTCAGTGCAGCCCCATCAGTGCCCATCAGTGAAGGAGAAAACTAACTTATTTACAAAGTTTTGTAACTGAAACAAAAAAAACTTTTTTTTTTCAAAACTTTCGGTCTTTTTATTTTTTAGCAGAAAATAAAAATCGCAGCGGTGATCAAATACCACCAAAAGAAAGCTCTATTTGTGGGAACAAAATGATAAAAATTTAGTTTGGGTACAGTGTAGCATGACCGCGCAATTGTCAAAGTGCAACAGCGCAGAAAGCTGAAAATTGGTCTGGGCAGGAAGGTGTATAAGTGCCCTGTATGGAAGTGGTTAATCTGCATTTGCTTAAAAATACCAATAAAAATTATTAAAACAGAAAAGGTAAGTCAATCCTATTTTGTCAGATATCTTGTAGTCAATGTATACTTCACATGCCAGCCTTCTCCAGTCCTATTTGCATGTACTGTATTGTTGGACTCTGGTATTTAAGATGACTGTTATTATCCTGTTGACTGTAGTGTTTTTTGGTACACCAGCTGCTTGATATTTACCGGTACTCTTAATTCTCATCTTTTGTGCATCTTTAAAAAAAAAAAAAAAAAAAAAAAAGTAGGATACAGCAGCACAATGCAAAAAGAGAGGAGGTTCAGAAAATCTTGTAATTGGCCAAGCTAGTGTAAAGCAGCCGGATGGACTAAGTGGATTTGAAACACTATTCACTATTTTTAAGGGAGGCAGTCAGATCCCCAATTTACATAACCTCTTTATGCACTGTCTCCAGCCACAGGGATACGAGGTTATTTATATGTATTTCTACATTATCGGCATAGGTAAATAGAACATCAGGCATACTCCCTCCAGATCTTCTCTCCTAGTGACAATATAATCCAACATTATCTGAGACATTCTCTCACAACTGATGTACCAATTTGTTAACTGAATTGTGGACTTGTTATATCCAAGTTATGACATCTTGCATATGGAAATTTCAACAAAGTGATAAACATAATACTAAATTGCAAACATGTGGAGTAACATCAAGGAACAGTTAACAATTCTATGCTATTCATGACAATTATACCCTCATATCTATAGACCTCTTAATGACAATTCTATGAAAAGTCTTCTTTAGCCATTTCTTAAAAATCATCTAGGGCACATACTGTACATATACAGATTTTAATCTACAAACATAGAACAGTTATGTTTCAACTGAAATTCATACAAAAAAAAGGATTACGTAAGAACAGAACAGATACACTATTCATGCTACAACTTTTAAAACTGCAAATAGCAATTTGCATATATAAATATTGTAGACGTTAAATCACCATGTACAAGTAACTGCTACAAATGCAGAATTGCACAGGTCATAATTCCTGGAGTCTCTTGATCATTCCAAAGGACTTGGTCATGTCTGGGCCATGAAAGATCATTACGCATTAGCCAAAACACCCGGTGGTCCCATGTACATTGCTTATTCCTGAAAAACACTTCTTAATATAACACGTTGTTACTTTAATCAAACAGTTCCTTGTCTTGTACTCTGGTAAGTAATTTTCATGGCTTGGCTATCTACTCCTGTGCACATTTATTCATAGTCTAGCACCTCAGATAATTTTATTTCAGCCTTAATAAAATGCAAGTATTAACATATGTTTATGTAATGTTGCTAAATGGGTTGGTGGTATTTAGTGACTTTCCAACACAGTTTTAGTTTAGAAAAAATTGACTTTTAGATCAGGGCCATATAAAACTATATGCTTATACAGCTACTTTTTAATTTTAATTTTAGGAAACCTTGGTAAAAAGGTATATTTTATATCTAGTTTGCTTCAGATGATTTATAGGCCGTACTGTACCCTTTCCCGATCAGGGGACCTTACTTTGGAGAAATTCTTTCTTCCCAAAAAAATAAAAAAGTGAAATACTGTATATATGGTTGGAAATTACTGCTTTGTAAAGTGACCACTTTATCACTGATTTCCACATGGTGATCACTACAAAGGCCCCAGTCTTCACTGGTACTGCAATGGTATTGATTGCATGGTCACAGTATTGGCAGTGAACTGGTTTAGGCATTGGCAATCCAGCATAGTACATTTCAAATGTGAATCACCATGTGTACGCCTGTGCCATACACCCTATCCAAACCCAACTTTAAGCTTAAACCTAAAAATAAAACTTTATTGCTTTTAGGTTTTGAGTAGAGAAAAAAAAAAAAAGAGAGTTAAAGTGATACTAAAGTCTTGTTTTTTTTTTTTTTTTAAATAACAAACATGTTATACTTGCCTGCTCTGTGCATCTTTGCACAGAGCAGCCCAGATCCCCCTCTTCGGTGATCCTGGCCCCTCCCTGTCTCCTGTAAAAGCTGAGGATCCCAAATCTCTGAGAAGACTCTCCTACACAGTGCACCCTTTAACCTTATAAATTAACCCCTATCCTTTAAACCTTAACCTACTCTGTAACCTAAACCTTAACCTTCTCCCCAAATATCTGTATTTACCATGAAAACCTAAAAGGTCTTGCTTATAGGAGTACTGACTACGAAAACCTAAAAGTCGTGCACATAGGTGTACCAAAAACTAAAGTTCCACGGTGCTGGTGGCATTGACAAACATGTTAGAATATACGTAACTACTAGCCGTGCAAAGACAAAGCTGAGCTCCCCATACACTGGAAAAAGGCTTAATTGGCAAAATAAAAACAATCAAATATCCATTACTATAAACATAATGAGAAAATCAAAATTTTGTGTTTGATCAGGTATTGCACTAAAGAGGATAATATACTCATGGTCACTATTTTCTTTGTAAGGCCTCATGCACACTGGACGTTTTTTTGGCTGTAGACGTTTTTTCTAGTCATTAAACTCTCCATCATGTTATCCTATGTGTCCATGCACACATAGGCTGTTATCAGCAGTTTTGGGCAGTGGCGTTTTTGAGCAGTAAAAAACAAAAAACTAGTGGGTTCTGAGAGACGTTTTCCAGCTGTAAAAATGCTCTAATGCTGATAAACGCTGATAAACGTCGATAACCGCTCAAAAATTTTGCTCATCACCGTTTAACGTTTTTTGATCCATTTAAAAAAACTAAAAAATTTAAAAAAAAAGAAAAAACGCCAACGCGGAAAAACGCTATTGCAAAAACATTGAAAAAAGTTGAAAAACACTGCAAAGCTACTGGAGTTTTTAGAACGTTATTTTAACGTCCAGTGTGCATGAGACCTACTGTAATTCTTCTTCAGATCACAGCGAAATGCGGCCACAACACAGAAAATATCCTTGTAGTGCAATAGTAGTCTGCTAAATTAACCAGACCTCTGGAGCATTTTATGTATCCCTTGCTGTGTTAGGAACTGTTAAACATTTCCAGATAGCCGATTTAATGGAGGTAGATGGCAACGACAAGATGACATTGCCAAGCATAATTACTTAGCGCTTTGCAGGCCATTTTTTTTGTAGTCTTAGACTATATAAACAGTTTTATTGGCCATATTATGTTAATGTACCTGAAGCAATATTTCTGATATATGGCTGTTATTCTGATACGTTTATGGACAACTGTGATGTTTAGACTGAAAGTCTGTGTCCTCGGGAATAGAGCTTACAAAATAATATCCTTAAAATAAAGAAAAGAAGCGTCACTGTTAACAACCAAATTCCACAAATCATTCTTATACAGCAGGTCAGAAAGAAAAATTAACTGCAGCCAGGTGAGCACAGGATAGGTGTTGTGTACCGTACATAAATGTGAAAAAGGTTAACCTATTATGCCAGCCTTACCCTAAATAGTGCCACTTAATAAAAAAAATGTTATGTCAAAATCCCACCAGCAGCTGAAAACAGATACCTACAGTTAGCTGCAGATGTTTGATAATTATACCTGCCCAAGGGACCTGGAAGCCTTTCAAAATTTGAGGCACTATTATGCAAATGTTGAATTCGGTACAAAAAGTCAAGGTCCTACCAACTTACTTCTGAACTGGCCCCTTGAGTGATGGATGACCTCACCGATCAGGAGTCTGATGCAGTAGACGAAAGGGCTTTAGCATAAACCTAATTTTCTATGCCGAATTGGAATCTTCATATAATGTTTGCTTTTCTAGGGGTCCTGGAGCACTCAAGCTTCTAATGACAGTGGTAGATGATTGCTTCCAAATTCTGATGGCACAATTACCACTTGATCTCCAGAAGATTACCCCCCCCCCCCCCCATTACCAGGCCGTTTGTAATACAGCACTGCGTTAATTTAATTAACAAATGCGTGGTCATGCAATGCTGTACCCAAATAAAATTTGTATAATTTTCTTCCCTCAAATAGAGATTTATTTTGTTATTTGATTACCACTGCTTTTTTGTATTTTTTTGCACTATAAAACAAAAAAAGACTGACAGACAAAAAAATTAAAAAATTCCAATAAAAAATTGGAAAGATCACATTTCCTTCATAAATTTAGGCCAATGTGTAGTATTCTACATATTTTTGGTAAACAAAATCCCAATAAGCGTATATCGATCGTTTTGCACAAGTTATAGCACCTACAAACTATGGTATATGGTACTTACTGGAATTTTTATTTGTTTTATTTTTTTATGCTAGTAATGGCGGTAATCAGCAGCTTAAAGCAATGCATATTGCAGCATATTTATATTGCGGCGGACACAAACTGACACTTGACACTTTGTGGGAACCAGTAACACGAATACAGTGATCAGTGCTAAAAATATGAACTGTCACTGTACCAAAGACAATAAAGTTAACAGACATGCCAGGATTACTTTAAAACTGAATTAGGTGGAGATATTAAAAAGTGAATGCAGATACGTGGTTATTAAAAAATTAAAGCGATCGTAAAGTTTTTTTTTTTTCGCTATTAAAATAACAAAACACATTATACTTGCCTGCTCTGTGCAGTGATTTTGCACAGAGCAGCCCCAATCCTCCTCTTCTCGGGTCCCAGGCTGGCTATCCTAGCTCCTCCCTCCTGTCGAGTGCCCCCACAGCAAGCGGCTTGCTATGGGGGCACCTGAGCTGTAGCTCCATATATCCATTGAGGCACAAAGCGGAGGTTCGGAATGCATTAAGATAAAAAAAAACTTTTGACTTTACAACCACTTTAAATATATTTTAAATACAACTAATAAAACAACCTAAATGTGTAATCTCCTGTACAGCAGCTCTTAGATTGGGGAACGAAAGGAGCAGCACTGAGCCAATCAAGGGCCCTGTGTGTACACAATTTGATAAGGAACATACTCTTAGGAGAGAGCAGAGATCTGTCTGTTGCTACTCCTTAGCTATCCAGTCACAGGGGAATGGGCAAGGAGGTGAGCTAGTTGTGTTGGTCAACTGTAACAGAGAAAGGTCAAATCACTACCAGTCTGGCGAAGATATCAGATCTGTAAATCTTCAGCTCTGAGAAAGAGGGGCACCCCTCGAAACGCGTCAGTCTTCTGGACTCTTCATCCTACAAGTGGCATTTGTCAGTAGACCACGCTGGGTGGAGTATGTGGTGGACAGTATTTTGCTTGATAAATGAATTTATTCGTGAGTATAAATTTTATATTTTTTAACAATAAATTGTTGCAAAGGTAATGCGCGCTAGGCTGGTGCGCCCTCTGTTCCTTTTCTGTATAGAGTTCTACTTGGGTTTCCCTGACCTGTTGTGAGTGGCAGCACAACCAATATGGAGGCTGAACCAGTGGAGACAAAAGGATCACATCACGCCGCACACTATTTTCTCAAATGCATGAGACTGGCAAATAAAACAACTTCTATACATGTATTTCAACTGTGTATTTAGTGGTTTGCCTGGAGTTAAAAGAGCAGAGCTAAGTTTCAGTGGGATCCTCAATCCAATTAATAGCTTTTTAATGAGTATTTACATTTTTATATAACTAAGTGCAAGGAAGGAATGGGAGAGTGTAACCACCCAAATACAACACATAAAATACAAAAAAATTACACATCAAAAAGCACAATACTATAATACATAGAAGAAGATATTAAGTATAAACTGTGTAAGACTAGATGTCCAGGCATTTAAGATGGCCCTGCTAAAGCCTGCATTTGTTGAAAACAGTCTTGAAAAAAAATAGAAGAAAACTAAAGAAACTAGAAGAATATTTTAAGTATAATCTATACACTTCTGTTAGTGCTCTAATATTTAGCATGTACAGAAATGTTCAATTTAATATTTCTTGCTCTGGAGCTCTAATTGAACTCATGTTCCTCTGATATATTTAAATTAGTAATTATTTTAATCAGCTTCACTGCATACTTTTAATTTTGTTCAGTCAGCACTGAACCAGGGAGAGTTTTGGGTGTTGAATGTAAAGCTGGTTACAGATAGAAGCCTTTGAAGATTGTAATCAATGCAATTTTCTGAAGTAAGCCCATGTAATTTTGTCAATGAATTACGGCTTTATTTTCAGCTATCTGCTGTTCGCTGAAAATAATGAGCATTGAGCAAATCGAATGGAAACTCTGAGGATATTTTTTGGCCAATGCATCAAATGTAAAATAAATCTATGAGAAAATATGGGGTTCTCTATGGCCAAGTGCTCCAGAAAGCCAAAAAATGGAGACAGCACAGCTTGTCAAAAAGGAGAACAGGCCTATGGGACTTGGTTTGATGCCCCAAAAAAGTTGAAATGACATAAAATGATACATATTTTTATTCCATAGTAAAGTTAAAAAATAGATTATGAACAATACATACAGTATATCTTATAATTGAAAAGACATATCAGTGTTGGTTTATATTTCCACACAGAGACAACAGTTTTTTTTTTATTTATTATTATTTATTTTTTACTTTTCTCTTATTTGTTTTTCTTTTGTTGGTTTCTTGTTACAGCCGCTCGCGGTGGCCATGTCTTGCACCTCCGACCGTTTTCAGCAAGCGGTGGGTGGCATCGGTGTCATGTTACCAGTTTCCCCTCGGGAAGATGGTTGAGTATGCGCCGCTCCGGCCGATGTGATGTCATCAGCGTTGTGATGTCCGGCGGATGCAAAGTTGCCATTCTGTCCACCATTTCGGTAATGGTGTCCTCGCCACCACTTTGTACAAGGCAGAGGGTGGTTGCAGAGGGGGCTGGCATTACTGGCTGGGAGCTACAAAAGGGGATCTCATTTTGGGACAGGCCTCCCCCCCCCACATGTACTACAGGTAATGGGAAGGTTTCTCTCTTCCCTTGCCCGCTTACTTTTTCTGCCTTTGGATGCTTATTGCTTTTTTCAAATAATTGGGGTTAATCGTTAACCTTATGTCTCTTGCTGCTGTTTCTTCTCTGCACTCTTGCACCATTTTTCTTTTGTTTTTCTTATTTTCTTTTTTAAGTTTCCATATTGGAACCACTCTGATTTGTAATTGGTTCCTTTCAGCCAGATCACTTCATTTACACCTTCATTTTATAGGTTCATATAGGCACATGTATGTTTTTTTTTGCCTGTCTTGCCGAGTCTCCCTGCGTGCACTTCTTACCTTCAGCTCCAGGACAGAACATGTCCTTTGGTGCCTTCAATAACACCTGCCCATTTGTGAATTCTTGGTTTTTGTTACCTTTTAGATTTTACTGTTGGTAATATATATATATATTCCATCAGGGAGTGGGCGTTGCAATTTAATACCCACCTTTTGTTTACTATGTGGGGATGCTAATCTTTTTTCCTCTCTTTTTTTACCCCTATGACATGGTCTCTCTACAGATTTGCTTGGATTTGGATTCCATGGTTTCCTGAAGAAGTGAACACTGCTTCATGAAATGTGTCGAGATGTAGTCTAGCATTTATGACACAGCCTTCTTAATTCAGAACCATTGGGTTATATCGCCTCTATTAGGAGTAGGACTAGGCAGAATAAAAAGAAAAAAACAACACCTGGCTACGCTCATGGGCCTTCCTCAGCCAGTATATATATATATATATATATATATATATATATATAACCCCCTCCCTGCTCTAGGTATTCAGTTTAGTAGCAAGCAGTAATAGAAGTATCAAAAAAACTCCATAGAGGGGTGAGTGCTTTCTGTCAATGAACTCAAGAGAAATGGATTTTACAGTAAGTAAAAAATCCTATTTTCTCATTCGTTCATTGACAGACACAGCCTTCTTAATTTAAAACCATTGGGACGTCCCAAAGCAGTGCAAAACATGAGGGGTGGGACAACGAGAAATCCCAAGGCTAACACAAGAGCCAACCAGCCAACAAGAGCTTCACCCAGGACAAGCTGGAACCCAACCTGAACGCTACCCCTTCAAGAGGGAATAGACCCTCTAAACAGCAGCATGCAAAACTTGCGGCAAAAAGAGGCATCTGCAGATGCCAAACCATCATTCACAGAACTTGTGAGAAAAGTACACCGACGACCAGTGGCCTTTTTGCAACTTGCGCAACGGACGCCTGATGACAGAAGGCCCAAGAAGCACTAAGCACCCAAGAAGAATGCGCCATAACAGGGAAAGGAGGAACCCGATCCCTGATAGAATAGCCCAGAGGCATCATCTGTTCGATCCATCCAGAAAAAAGGTTGCAGAAGAAGCAGACAGACCCTTTCTTGGCACAGTGAACCTGCCCTTCAGACAGACTCAGTGGCTGGCAAATACACTTGAATCTCCCAAAAACACATTCAGGGCAGATGAGGCAAATTCCTTGGGATGTGCTGACCAGGGACACAAGAAAGGCAACACAATGCCCTTATTAAAATGGAAACCCAAGGACGGAACTATGGAAAAAAAAGCAAAGCGAAGCACCTCCTTAACCTGGGGAAGGTGAACGACAAGAGAACGTCCCCATTTTCAACACCCTGTGAGCAGAGGTGATAGCCACCAAGAGGCCACCTTCCAGACAGAGTAAGCAGTGGGCTCTCACGAATATTTAGAGAGAGAAATAGAGACTTTTGGAGAACCAAAATCACCAAGCTCAGATCCCACGGCGGTAAGAAGAAACCGCACCGTTGGAACCAGACGTCTAACCCCTTGAATAGACAGTACGCACCAGGGAGTGCGAGACCAGGGGACACTGAAGAGAAAACCACCCAGGCTGACACCTGGCCTTCGAGGCCCTTTTCTGCTCATCCCCCCCGTAAATGAAGGACTGAATCTGAGCCACCTACAAAGAATTGGCATGAATGCCCGGTGACTCACACCAGAATATATGCGCTTTCCACATTCGGAGGTAAAAACCTCCTAGAAGGTAGGCTCCCTAGCCAGCAAAAGAAGGGGAGAGGTCCAGTGCTCACTATCTATATACACTCACACTATGCCTGAAAAATAACAGACGCACAGTGTGACGTTTAGATGGCGGACTCACCAAGTCAGGTGCGGTCTCTGTGGCCTATAGATAGATATATAAAGAAAAACCCACCAGGGAGAAACCTAGAGAGTTGGACTCCCCCTGGATAAAGAAGCCACAGGTGGACCACGCCGCTTATGAAAACAGATAACTTTTAATGGTACAAAAATTTTTTAATTAAATAATAATAGAAAAATCAATACACAAATTACTGATGCTCAAAAAACCCCACACCAGCACCCACAGACAATTAAAATTAATATGATGACGTCATCAATATTAAAACCACAAACTACTTAAATGCGGACGCATGCATGCATTACAGCAGGGTAATCAACTGGAAAATTGGTCCAGGTAATGGCCCTGTGTATAATAGGGCCAGTCAATAGGGCTAGACCAGTTCCAAAGGAACATGAAAAATGCAGATATAGCTGTGCAATGAAAAGCTGAAACTGGGATAAAAAAGTGACACCGTGCAAAAAATACGGTTCTAATTGAGTATTTTGGTATGAAATAGCAATGATGAATGAAAATTGGATAGGTCACATTATATCAATCTATTCACTGGTTGAAGCAAGCAAAAAGCAGAAAAAGCAAAAATAGAAAACGCAGGTCAATGCAGGGCAGCAAATTGGCAGCAGACAGCAAAAAACCACTGAGTGTGGATAAGACAGGCAGTTGTGATCATCAAGTGGCTAGATGAAACAGCAGCATGAACAGCGGCCTGAATAAAGTGACATTGCTTGGACCGAAGGTCCCCTCACCCAGCCTGGGAGCAGCAGACACTCGTCCTGTGTTGCAGGGTTTGTCTTCTCTGTATCAATAGGAGGCATTCACAGCAGATAATACGGCCGTAATTGGCATGTTCACCCCGTGCGGGGGTCAAAGGTGCTGATTCTCCTAGATAAGAGGAATATTAGTGCCTTGTATAATTCTTCCAGGCGTCAGTCATCCAGGATCGGGCAGAGAGCTAAAAGTCCCGCTCCCACAATCACTCAAGCCGCATATAGAGAGCCTGCTACACAGCGTGATGCTTCAACTCAGCTCAGCTCAGTCCAGTCTCAGTGCAGAGCACATGCGTCCATACAGCGTAGCTGTGTGCAACGGAGGAACGTTACTACAACATGTAATCCGACATGTTTCAGCCCATAGGAGGGGCTTTCATCAAGGGAGCAGCAGTGTTGAAACTGCAGCACCCGGCTCATCACAGCCCCAGACCGACGAGACCCATCCGGAGTCAATAAAATGACCGGAATCCCCGCAGTCGTGATCTCGCGCAAAAAGCCACAGCGGAAGCTGGAGAGGAGGTAAGGTATAGAAGTAGGGTCACCAGAAGATTCTGTGATCTTGCCAGAAACCTTGGTACCGTCCTGCTGAGCCAGGACACAAACAGATCTACCTCAGGAGTGCCCCAGCGGAGACAAATCCGATGAAACACGGTCCAGTGAAGGGCCCACCACGTGGTCCAACCCTAGCCAACTGAGGAATCCGTCTGACAGTGTTCCACTCCTGGAAAACGTACGCCAGAAAGGGCCATAACGAGATTCTCCGCCCACCGGAGGATACTGGCAACAGCCAGGGCCACCAACAGCCCATTTGGCCCGCCCTGGTGAAGGACATAAGCCACCGCCGTTGCCTTGTCCGAGTGGATCCGTACCGGGGAGCCCCCGAAGTCGATCCGTCCCTGATCCAGAACTAGTCTGATCGCTTGAAGTTTCAGGATATTATTCGGTAGTCCGGATTCCACCAACGTCCAATGACCCTGAGCAGAGCTCAGTCCCAGGACATCTCCCGGACAGACGGCCATTGGTGGTCACCCTGTTCAATACCACGGGAGAAGGGGGTTTACCCTGGCGAAGAACAAAGCCACCCGACTAGAGAACCTCCTGCCAAAAACCGATTGTCTCGAGACCTTGGGTATTTGTCCCATTATGCCAGGATCTCCCCGAAGGGAGCCTGTATGGAACTGTGCAAATGGAAATTGCTTCAAAAAAGGTAGATGTCATCGGACCCAACAACCACAAGCAGATCCGCAGAGGAGCCCCCTGCCGGACAGTAAAGAAAAAACGCAGCATGCAACTTCTGGAGTTTTGTCCAGAAGGAAAACCTAGGCCAGAACTGAAGCCCGGGTCAGGCTCCGATAATCCAACGTTCTGGCAGGGCCAAAGCAGACCTTTGATGGTATAGACGCCAACTGAAATCAGTCAAGGTCTGTATAGGAACTACGTTGCTCCTCAGGGTAGTCGAGGAAAGAGAAGATCGTCCAGGCAGCCCAGGACCGCAAACCTCCACTGACGTAACCACGCCAGATCCGGAGCCAACACCTCGTGAACACCCGAGGAGTGGTGGCCAGACCCAAAGGGGCAACACCACACACTCATAATGCTCCGCACCCACAGCAAAAACTGAGAAAGTGCTGGAGTCGGGCACATAACAGAATGCGTAAATAACCATTTGTGATGTTGATAGAAATCAGAAAGTCCCCATGATGGAGTGCCACCGCAGTGCGGACAGACTCCATCCTGAACTCCTGTACCTACACAAGGCAGGTCAGGGCCTTGAGGTCCAGAAGTAGATGTACCATGCCCTCCATCCTTTAGACTGTGAACAGGTTTGAATAAAACCCCTGAAACTGTTCTCAGCACGGGAACCGGAACAATCACACTCTGCAGCAATGGGGCTTGCACAGCCCCCGCGGAGACCAGCCAGCAGACTGGCGACAAACGCCCATTCGAGGCAAAACAACTGTTTTGAGGAAAACAGACAAAAACGCGACATGACGGCATTCGGGGTAGCCCCCCAAAACACATGTCTAAGCACCCCTGAGGAAAAAACAGAGCTCAGCAACCAGGGGAACTGCGGTCAAGCGGCATAGCGGACAACTTCAGCGCCCAGATCAACAGGGCCGCCAATGCAGCAAAGGCAGGGGGATTCTGAACCCCCTCCAAGTATGTCAGCTGGACCTATAAAAGACAGAGATTCCTCTATTGGAACCCTGGCTGCCTTGAGCAGCCTAGAGACAGGGGGGTCCACTACTGGTGGACCGTCCCCTTCCAAGGGAGGGACCTCCCAAAAAAGGTACCTTACAGCGAGCGCTTTTGGACACTCCCAGTCTCCCCATGAACAAATTTGTCAAAATAAGAGGAAGAAGGGAACGATTTCGCCGCGCAAGACGGCTCACTGCTGCAGTCATCCTCACACCCTGACAGGATAGGGAGCGTGGGCCACGTCCTTGGCAGCAGAGCTAGACCGGACTGTTCGAGACAGAGGAGGTGAGGGCAGGGGTGCCATATACTAAGCTACCCCAAAACTCACAGGGAGGGGGAGAACCACCAACCGGGACCCCCCCCGCCCGAGGTCCACATAGTGGACACAGACCAAGGCCCCTCACAGGGGGCACGGACTGAGGCCCCCCACGGACCAGGCCCACCCCAGGGGCCACAGACTGGGAGCCCCCGCAGGGACCACATACCGGGAGCCCCCGCAGGGACCACATACCGGGACCCCCCGCAGGGACCACAGACCGGGACCCCCCCGCAGGGACCACAGACCAGGACCCCCCGCAGGGACCACAGACCGGGACCACAGACCGGGACCCCCAACAGGGGCAACATACCGGGACCCCCAACAGGGGCCACATACCCGGGACCCCCAACAGGGGCCACATACCCGGGACCCCCCAACAGGGGCCACATACAAGGGACCCCCAACAGGGGCCACATACCCAGGACCCCTCTCTGGAGGCACCGACCGGGACCCCTCACAGGAGTCGCAGACCACCACCGAGCCACCCCTCTGGTAAGAGGCAGCCACGAGGCCCGCTAGGCCTCCACAAAAGCCGGGGGTTACATTTCTGGCCGAGCCCTGTACAGGCGTAAAGAAGAAATGCGGATCGGAACTGAGCCAGGATGGCGACAAACAGAAATGGGTAAGTATGTAAAAAGTATCAATTTTTATTGGTAGAAAATATAATATTATGTTAAAAACAATCATAACAAAAGAAGCATGATCACAAAAAAATACAGCTGCTTGATTGTTGTACTATACAATATGTTTACAGACAGGTGTCAGAATACAAACTGCAATGGCAACATGAACCCTACATGTTTCGGAAAAATATAACAGGCAATTCAATTCCTATTGTTATATGTATATATCCTTCTTCAGGGATAGGTACAAGCTTGATGGTGTATTTCTATAGAGAAAGGGGTGTGTGTGTGTGTGTGTGTATATATATATATATATATATATATATATATATATATTTATATATTGTGACAGCAGGAAGGTAAAGTCACCTGGTTGCATCCAGGGGGGTAGATATATTTCGCCCAGATTCAGGCTTTACGCCGACTTATACAACTAGGTGGGGAGTTGTATAAGCCCAGCTGAGGCTAGTGGGCTCATGGATGACTCATACCTCTAGGGAGAGTGTGGGGCGTCGTGCAGACAGGGAGTTGATGAGACCAGCTGAAGCTTGTCAGCTCGTTTAAGGCCTCTATAAAAACTCCCAGCTTCATTAGGTGTTTGCTCATGCCTGGAACCAGACCTGTGTGGACTGTCTAGGGAGAGTGAACCCCTGTGCGGTGAGACAAAGCCTGTGTGGCTATTTGCTTGGACATTTAAAACCAGGGACTTAGGGACTAGGACAGCACTAGGCTGATCCCAGTTGTTAGTTAGGAAACCTGTATGTTTACTCAGAGGTCAAGTTGACCAGGATTTATTTTATTTATGTTTCTTTTGCTTTGCTGTGTTTTGTCACTGTAAATAGAAAATAAACCGCACCTTTTTGATTTTGAAAACCACAACCTCCGTTTGCTGGGCCTGTTTTTGTGTGGGGAGCCCATCCCGGGGGTCACACACACCCGCTGCCGAGCTAACCCCCTCACAATATATATATATATATATATATATATATATATATATATATACATATACATATACACACACACACATATACACACACACACACATATACACACACATATACACATACATACATACATACACACACAATGTATGGGTAAAACTATTTTTTTTGCTTGTAAGACCATTAATTACAGAGAGGCGGTCACAGACTGCAGAAAGAGTATACTGTAAGTATCTCATGCTTTTTTGGGGGATTAAGTGGTACACAGAGTTGATGCGGGTAGATGGTATCCATACATCATGAAGTCACAAAGCTGCTCAATAGTCATTGAAGACATGGAGTCGGGTTGATCCCAAAATCCTAAATATTTGACACACTTATGAATAGGGGAGAGGCGGCCTAAACCTCTGGGTGGGAGATAGAGGGCTTAGGTTGGCGGAACAGGCACCCGGTCAGTAGACCGCAAAGCCGCGGCCTAAATTTGCAGACGCTGGGCACGAGTGCGCGGCCCGCGGGAGGACCGGACAGCTCCGAGCCGGTAGGCCACAAAGCCGTGGCCTAAATTTTCGGCAGCCGGCCGCGAGGACCGGCCCGATCCGCCGATAGGCCGCAAAGCCGCGGACTAAATTTGCAGACGCCGGGCACGAGTGCGCGGCCCGCGGGAGGACCGGACAGCTCTGAGCCGGTAGGCCACAAAGCCGTGGCCTAAATTTTCGGCCGCCGGCCACGAGGACCGGCCCGATCCGCCGATAGGCCGCAAAGCCGCGGACTAAATTTGCAGACGCCGGGCACGAGTGTGCGGCCCGCGGGAGGACCGGACAGCTCCGAGCCGGTAGGCCACAAAGTCGTGGCCTAAATTTTCGGCTGCTGGCCATGAGGACCGGCCCGATCCGCCGATAGGCCGCGGACTAAATTTGCAGACGCCGGGCACGAGTGCGCGGCCCGCAGGAGGACCGGACAGCTCCGAGCCGGTAGGCCACAAAGCCGCGGCCTAAATTTTTGGCTGCCAGCCGCGAGGCCCGCACCGCTTCGAGGCTGTAGGCCGCAAAGTCGTGGCCTAAATTTTCTGATGTGCGGCCCGTGGGGGACCGGACCGCTCCGAGCCGGTAGGCCACAAAGCCGTGGCCTAAATTTTCGGCCGCCGGCCACGAGGACCGGCCCGATCCGCCGACGACTAAATTTGCAGACGCCGGGCACGAGTGCGCGGCCCGCGGGAGGACCGGACAGCTCCGAGCCGGTAGGCCACAAAGCCGCGGCCTAAATTTTTGGCTGCCAGCCGCGAGGCCCGCACCGCTTCGAGGCTGTAGGCCGCAAAGTCGTGGCCTAAATTTTCTGATGTGCGGCCCGCGGGGGACCGGACCGCTCCGAGCCGATAGGCCGCAAAACCGCGGCCTAAATTTTTGGCCGCTGGTTGCAGGAGGCCAGACCGCCTCGAGCCTGTAGGCCGCAAAGACTGCGCCCTCAATCTCCCACTGCCAGCCGCGAGAACGCGAGTCGGGGGGAGCGGCCCAATCCGCCGGTAGGCCACAAAGCCTGAATTGCGAGACCTCCTGTCACCCGCCTCCCAGGCCCATCAGATACCCCCCAGTAACAACCACGAGGGTGGAAAAGTACCGTAAGTCTTACAAGCCTCTAGGTCGGAAGCCTGGGCCTCACCCGGGAAGGAGGGGGAAGGGGGGTAGAGGAGAACCCCGAAAGGCCCGACTACCCCAGGGAGTACCCGCGACCCCCACCCCTCCAGGAAAGGAGAGGCGGGGGCCCCCTACTTACCACTCCAGCAAAGTGCGCGGGTAACGCTCCCAGACAGATCCTCCTCGCCACCGAACTGGGGGGGCTGTCGGCCATGGTGACACTGACTCAGACGGCAGTAGCCTGTCATATGTGCCCCTGCAAGGCGGCTAGTCTGCCGGCCGCCTCGGTCCAGGAGGGGCTTGTCGCGGCCGACCTAGTGCGTAGCTGAGGTCTGCACGCGCTCGCTGGCCAGACTTGGGGGGACCCTCTGGATCTAAAGTATCCAGTCCGTCGCCCACCCTGGCAGTTGATTGTAGATCTCTCCGGAAAAAATCCAGGAAAAAAAGAAAACAAACAAAAATTCTCAGGACTAGAGATCCCAGCAGGGAATTCCTTAGTCCTGACTAGGTAGAAAAAAAACAGAATACCTAGAGCAGGGAGGGGGTTATATACTGGCTGAGGGCGGCCCATGGGCGTAGCCAGGTGTTTTTTTCTTTTTGTCCTGCCTAGTTCGACTCCTAATGGAGGCGATATAACCCAATGGTTCCGAATTAAGAAGGCTGTGTGTCAATGAACGAATGAGAAATGTCTTTTCACTTTTAAGATATATGTACTGTTCTGTACATATATCTTAAAAGTGCTGCCTCTGATAATATCCACATTGGATGAAACATGTTAGGCTGGCCGATACAAGCACGCTGAGAACCGCGGAATATATACAATTTTTTATGCCTTGATGTTATCTGCAAATTGTAAGTAGACTACAATAAATGCTTATGCTTTTCACCTTATGGGCTTCACTATGCTGCCTTTTTGTCTTCATGTTGAGTAATACCTCTGGCTGAGATTTGCATAGTGTCTACATCAATCTTCTGAGCCCTGGAAATTGCCCTGATGTTGGTCTTCCCTCTGATTGATCCATCTGGTTTGGCGTCCTGCTTTCGTTTGACCCTCTACACCATTTGATTGCATTGCCTGTTATTTCCCACTTTCTGGTAAGCAGATTGTGAGCACGTTGGTGTGGTGTGCCTTAATTCTTTTTGCGCACTGAAGTTTGGTGGCGGTATACATCATCTTTATTTCTATCCAATGTCGATTGATCTTCAATGATTTGGACTTTTATTTATTATTTCACTGTAGCGCTGCATTTTTGGACTTTATCATTTGTGTTTGCTATCAACAGACTGTGCTAGCTGCTACTAATTCTACATTCACGGATAGCGCAGATATTTTCACTGTTTCACCATATGTACTGTTCACCCTGTCTTTTTTACCTTTGCGATGGAATAAAAATATGTATAACTTTATGTAATGTAATTTCAACTTTTTTGGAGCAACTCAAACCAAGTCCCATGGGCATGTTCTCTTTTTAGATATTGTTTGGTTGGGGAGTTCCACCTACATCTTTGCACTCCAGGCCATCTATATTTTATGCATGTTAACCACTTAAGAACCGAGCCTCTGAGATTTGTTGTTTACAAGTTAAAAAACGTTTTTTTGCTCGAAAATTACTTAAAACCCCCAAAAATTTTACATTTGTTTTCCTAACACCCTAGAGAATAAAATGGCGGTCGTTGCAATACTTTATGTCACACCGTATTTGCGCAGCTGTCTTACAAGCGCACTTTTTTTGGAAAAAATACACTTTTGTTTTAGCTAAAAAATAAGACAACAGTAAGGCAAGCCCAATTTTTTTTTTTTTATATTGTGAAAGATGATGTTACGCTAAGTAAATTGATACCCAACATGTCACGCTTTAAAATTGCGCCCGCTCGTGGAACGGCGACAAACTTTTTTTACCCTTAAAATTCTCCATTGGTGACTTTTTTTTCTTATTTATTTTACCTTTTATTTTTTACACTGTTATTTAAAAAAAAAAAAAAATAATTGTGTCACTTTTATTCCTATTGCAAGGAATGTAAACATCCCTTGTAATAGAAAAAAAGCATGACAGGTCCTCTTAAATATGAGATCTGGGGTCAAAAAGACCTCAAATCTCATATTTACACTATAATGCAATAAAAAAAATTATATTATTATTTTAAAAAAACTGGCCCTTTAAGAGCTATGGGTGAAAATGACGTTTTGACATTGCTTCCATCCTGCTATGGTATGAAGACTGTATGGAGACAGGTGGGGGCCATCTTCCCCTCATTCGTCTCCATACATAGCCATAAGAAGGACCCGATCGCCTCCGCTGCTGCCGGCGGCTCCGGTAAGCGGCGGAGGGCACGGGAGAGTGGCGGGAGCGGGGACCTCTCCCGTTCCCGATAAAAAAAGATCTTGCGGCGAATCCGCTGCAGAGACCACCATTAATCGGAAACCAGACCGCCGGCTGAAGAGGAGGATACCTGGGTTATGGCAGCTAGCTGCTGCCATAACAGAGGTACCCCTCTTCAAACAGCCAACGTATATCCGCGTGCGGCGGTCCGGAAGTGGTTAAAAAAGAATGTTTTTCAATGTATTAAAATTTGCTGATAGCAGACCTAAAGTTTTGACTTAGCAGAAGACTCGGCAGATCTCTGCAGAGAGATCACAGCTTCTACATAAGGAGAACGGGTCCTGTTCTACAATTTGCTGTCTGGGAACAGGCTTTTCTACTTAGGACGCAGGGGGGGGGGGAGTTTGGGACTTTAAATGAGGCGCATATGTGGTGTACCTCCATCCCTGATTCGAAAAAATATAAATGGAAGTTTGGGACTTTGAGTGAGACTGTAGACATGGTGTAGGTAAAAAAAGGTACATGTTTATTCAAAATAAAAACGCATGAACATCTTCAAACAGGAATCACATAGAAGGAAAAACATTCTGGTTGATGCGATTCCCTAGAGTTACACACACAAGTATGGGTATGCACAATATAAGCAACAAGGTACATCAGTGTGTGACCAGGTGCCACACAGTGATCTGTATGGATAATGGAATACATTTTGTGAATTACATATGTACAGATATCACATGGCAACAAGCGCTAAAAACATGAAAAAAATAGCATATAAAACCAGTAAGAGCATAAGTAAATGATTGTGTTGTCAA
This sequence comes from Rana muscosa, assembly GCA_029206835.1. Taxonomy (NCBI): domain Eukaryota; kingdom Metazoa; phylum Chordata; class Amphibia; order Anura; family Ranidae; genus Rana; species Rana muscosa. Next base: position 156,050,649 of record CM055123.1, on the reverse strand, counting down.
CTGAGTTGATGCGTTTTCTGATTGCCCAACGCGTTTCGTGTATAAGTTACACTCTTCAGGGGCTAATGCTCAGGACATCTAAAAAATATAATACAGTGTAAATAACTAAATCTGGTTGCTGGTCAAAGGAAATAGGTGATGGAACACAAAAGCCCATCTTGGGTACTTACATGGAATCTGGTACAATGGGTGTGGTACATATGGAGCCCTGACCAAAGATAAGTCCGTCATGGGAGCCGAGGTGATATATAGCCGCACTTAGGCAGGGTGTACTATCGCAGCCCTCCCAAGAACACCGGAACATGCAGTGTTGATGTTAATAATAAAAATTAAATTGAGGTGGCTGCCAAGGGCAATCTAAAAAAATAACACAAAAAATAAAAATGTCAAAACATGTTCATGCCCGGTGAGGGAAGGACCACAATGGGGAAAAAAAAGGGTGAAATGACCTGATGCTTTTTTAGATTGCCCTTGGCAGCCACCTCTGGTTCAATTTTTAATTATTAACATCAACACTGCATGTTCCGGTGTTCTTGGGAGGGCTGCGATAGTACACTCTGCCTAAGTGCGGCCATATATCACCTCAGCTCCCATGACAGACTTATCTTTGGTCAGGGCTCCATATGTACCACACCCATTGTACCAGATTCCATGTAAGTACCCAAGATGGGCTTTTGTGTTCCATCACCTATTTCCTTTGACCAGCAACCAGATTTAGTTATTTACACTATTATATTTTTTAGATGTACTGAGCATTAGCCCCTGAAGAGTGTAACTTATACACGAAACGCGTTGGGCAATCAGAAAACGCATCAACTCAGTTGACAACACAATCATTTACTTATGCTCTTACTGGTTTTATATGCTAATTTTTTCATGTTTTTAGCGCTTGTTGCCATGTGATATCTGTACATATGTAATTCACAAAATGTATTCCATTATCCATACGGATCACTATGTGGCACCTGGTCACACACTGATGTACCTTGTTGCTTATATTGTGCATACCCATACTTATGTGTGTGTAACTCTAGGGAATCACATCAACCAGAATGTTTTTCCTTCTATGTGATTTCTGTTTGAAGATGTTCATGCGTTTTATTTTGAAAAAACATGTACCCTTTTTTACCAACACCATGTCTACAGTCTCACTCAAAGTCCCAAACTTCCATTTATATTTTTCTACTTAGGACGTGTCTTTTTTTTTTTTTTTTAAAGGAGGACAACTTCTGACACGGATACGTATTTAGCTCATTTCAACTGAAAGTTCAATTGGGCTTCAAAACCCCAGTCAGGTTTTCGTTTTGCGATCTGTGTCCCCTAGGGAGATTTTCCCTCACTCCCTCTAAGTTTGGCAGAGTTATTAGGGCATCAAACAGTGGGGAGTCTACTTCAATTTTTACTCCTCATTGTAGTAAAAACAACATCCAAAGTATTCATCAGAATTGTGTATATAGTAAGGTCAAAGATACGTGATATATACAGTATGTGGTACACTGTAAAAAGGGGATTATAAAAGTTTTAATAGGAATAGAAGAGAAAGTAAGAAGTAACAGGGACACCATCCCAAACAAATCCAAAAATTACAATGCTTTCTAAAATCTGACTCCATAAAATCTTGCAAAAAGGGCATTGTCCTCCATTTTTAAACGGCAGCCAGGGCTGTCATCCCCAGCCACTGCTTATCCCCTTTAGATACCCATCGATTGTGTGCTGGGAATGGACTTGACTCAACTCTACTTTCTGGAATTCCAAATTATAACATCTTTATCAATGTCACAGTCATGGTGGGGGAAGGGTGCGATATTTCCCCCCAATCCCCACCCTCCACCTTGAACCTCTCAATCATTTCTCCTTTTCATAACAAATCTCCATCTCAACTCTTCTGCCACCCTGATTTTCTTGTCTCTTTAGATCATTTTCTATAGTATCTATACCGTCTTTTTTTACCCTGAGCATACTATAGGGACACTAGATACTCTCATATTAGGAGAAGTAAATACACTACCAAAGATTACAGTCATATTAAGACAAGTAGATCCACTACCAACAATTCTCTAGCAGGCAAAATATATGAAAAAAACCATAGCGTACAAATACTAAATATTTGAAGAAATTTTAATTTTGTGTCCCTGTTCTTCCATATGTATATAACCTTTTAAACATGATTCTACAGTGTACACTCCTATGTGACTTTGCAGATGTTGTTGTAATTGCTTCTTCTGTATTATCTTCAAAAAATAAACCAACTACAACTGAACTAAAAAGATAGGATCCAAAAAGCATAAAAAATAAAGATATAAAGCAGCATATAAAAGAATAGACAATATAAAAAAGAAAAAAAAAAAAAAGTGTAAACATTTTCCAGCACGCGTTTTTTTTTTTTTTGTGTTCTATGCCACAGTAAAAGGTGTGGCTTCTATTTTAACAAAGATAACACAAACAAAAAATACTTCAAATGTAAGGCTCCATGTACACAGAAGCTGATAAACTGCAGTTTATTGGCGTTTTTTTTAAAAGCCCATTAACTGCACTCTATGTTAGCCTATGTGTTCATGTACACAACGTTTTTTAGCTTTAATGAGCAGCGGAGTTAATGGGCTTTTTTCTGAACGCAAGAAATTTGCGTTCAAAGTGCCGTTTTTCGGCAGAAAAAAAACGCAAAACGCTCATAAACGCTGGCCGCGAGTGTTTTTTGGTCCATTGAAAAAAAAAAAAAAAAAAAAAACGCTACACTGAAAAACGCTAATAAAAGCTATTAAAAAAACGCTGATAAGAGCTAGTAAAAAAACGCTGATAAAAGCTAGCTTTTTCTGCTGCTTTAAAAACGACCGTTTTTGAGCTTCTGTGCACATGGAGCATAATGGTTATGAACGAAGGGAACAAAGCAGCATGGAGAAGCTATTTCACTCAGCATAGAGAACATATTACGTTTAAAATGTCTAGAGGATGAATGCTTAGTTCTTACGTATTCATTATAAATACATTATTAAATCATATATATTGACGCATATACATAACAGCAGATGAGAGGAAATATCCCTGCAGTCAGGGAAATTCCTTTTTAACTGCTGCCACCAGAACAGGTGCCCCCTATGGAAAGTTGTCCCTCATCTCATCTTTTAGTCAAACCTTACAATTTTGGATTTCCCATGTCTTTCTATCCTGCTGAGAATGGTCACCAGGATAAAACGAGAATTCTTTCTAGTGGACACAATTGGCAATAAAAACTTGACAGGGGCTCTAACCCTTCTATGTACTATTCAAAACAATAAAAAAAAGAAACAATAAAAAAAAAAAAAGTTAGTGTATTACTTACTAAATACACTCTATGCCAGAAAAACAGTACAACTTACAAATGGAAGGGTTTGGGTTTAAACACCACATTCTTTGGGTCCTGAGATGCACAGAAACACAGACATCAGCAGCCTGGGGGGCATACCGTATATACTTGAGTATAAGCCGAGTTTTTCAGCACATTTGTTTGTGCTGAAAATGCCCCCCTCGGCTTATACTCGAGTCACCTTTTTGCGCCAGATCTCCCAGACTTTGGGGACCCGGTACCGGCCGGCCGTAGGTCCTCTGGACACATCTTGGCACACATGTAGCCCCACTCTTCCTCTACAAGTGTGCAAAGTTTGTTGTCCGGGGAAACTAGGGCCGGGGAGCACCAATTTTTCAAACCCGGGCACCCCTTCCATAGACTCCCATGTTAAATGGTAATTTCTCCGGTGATTTTGGGGACCTGGTACTGGCCGGTCGTAGGTCCCCTGGACCCGAATCTTGGAACACACGTAGCCCCATTTCTCCTCTACAAGTGTGCAAAGTTTGATGTCTGGGGGACCTACGGCCGGGGAGCACCGAGTTTTCAAAGCTGGGCACCCCTTCCATAGACTCCCATGTTAAACGTCAGTCTAGTCATGGTCACAGTGAGGCATGGTCACAGTGAGGCATGGGCACAGTGAGGCATGCAGATGGACACCCTAGGCTTATACTCGAGTCAATACGTTTTCCCAGTTTTTTGTGGTAAAATTAGGTGCCTCGGCTTATATTCGGGTCGGCTTATACTCGAGTATATACAGTAATTAAGTGGGGTACACACTATGAAAAAATCCTAAAAAAAAAAAATATATATATCGTACGAGGCATGATTGTTCCATTTTCGTATAGTATATATACACACAACATTCGATTCAGACTTTCCAAATTAAAATTTCCAAAGGGACAAACTGCAAAATTTTTCTCAAACATGAACAGAACTAACGATTTTTGTTTAGTGTGTACGGTTTCTGTACAAGAAAATTCAGATAAGAACGACTGTGCATGATCAGAAACCATAAACCAAAAAAAAAAGCATTTGTCGTGCAAGAATTTGCATAGAATAGTATCATCCTCATTTTCGACTTCCTGTGAAACATCAGGAAAACTGGACGATCATTCATAAGATTTTCTTATACTGTGTACTGGGCTTTAGTTGAACCTTTAGAATAGAATTATTATTATGCTAAAGTGCATAATGCAAAGAGGGCCAGGTACTGCAGTGATTTTGTAGTAAGCAGCAGTCAATAAAGGAGTTGTAAAGTCAGAAGGTTTTTATCTTAATGCATTCTGTGCATTAGGATAAAAAGCCCTCTGCGTGCAGCGGCCCCCTAATACTTACAGGTGCCCCATCTCTGTCCAGCGATCTCCACAAATGTCTCTGTCATCTGAGACTCTCGCTCTTGATTGGCTAAGACACAGCAGCAGCACCATTGGCTCCCGCTGCTGTCAATTTAAGTCAGCTAGCCAATCAGGGGAGAGAGGAGTGGAGCCGGGCCACAGCTTTGTGTCTAAATGGACACGGGGAGCTGTGACTGGACTCAGGTGCCCCCATAGCAAGCCGCTTGCTGTGAGGACACTTGACAAAAGAAAGGGGCCAGGAGAGCCAAAGAGGGACCAGAGAAGAGGAGTATTTGGGCTGCTCTGTGCAAATCCACTGCACAGAGCAGGCAAGTATAACAGGTTTGTTATTTTTATTGAAAAAACCCCCCAAAAAAACGAGACTGTACAATCACTAAGATCAGAATGGATATCAATGATATATATATATATATATATATATATATAAATAATATATTTATAACCACTTACCACTGGGAGGATGTCCTCAGGTTTCAGTGGATTATACCAGAATGATGCCTGCACCTTCAGGCATCATTCCAATATGTATCTTCAGCCAGTGATCCTCTTTCAGGCAGAAGTGATTCAAGTGGCTAATTAGCCGCTCGCTCACTTCTGCGGGTGGAAAAATAGGATTTTTATAACAGCTTACCTGTAAAATCCTTTTCTTGGAGTACATCACGGGACACAGAGCGACATAGTCATTACTAATGGGTTATATAGTTACCGTCAGGTGCTGGCACTGGCAACTTCCAAAACCGGAAGTACCCTCCCCTATATAAGCCCCTCCCATCCGGGAGCACCTCAGTTTTGTAGCAAAGCAATAAGTGTCCCCAAAGAGGGGCGGGAGCTCTGTGTCCCGTGATGTACTCCAAGAAAAGGATTTTACAGGTAAGCTGTTATAAAAATCCTATTTTCTTTCTCGTACATCACGGGACACAGAGCGACATAGTCATTACTAATGGGATGTCCTAAAGCAATGCCAAATGAGGGGGGGGGGGATACACCATATATAAGCTGAGCGCTATCAGACATGAGGATCTTTTGCGGCCTGCAACACACTGCGCCCAAAGGCGACATCCTCCTGACTTCTAACGTCCACCTGGTAGAACCTAGTAAACGTGTGTACTGAAGACCATGTTGCGGCCTTACAGACTTGAGCCAGGGAGGCCTGGTGATGCACTGCCCATGAAGTTCCAACTGCTCTCGTGGAGTGCGCCCTAACTTTGAACGGAGGCGGTCTACTTCTCAAGCTATAGGCTTGTATTATGACCTGTCGAATCCACTTGGCTAAAGTAGATTTTGACGCTGCCTGACCCCTTCTGGGGCCTTCCGGCAGAATAAACAAAGTATCCGTTCTGCGAATCTGAGCAGTGGCTTTTAGATAAGCTTTAACTGCTCTTACTACATCCAAAGAATGCAATAACTTTTCCTCTACCGAAGTAGGCTTGGGGAAAAAAGAAGGAAGAACCACATCTTGGTTCAAATGAAACCTCGATACCACCTTAGGAAGAAAGGCTGGATGAGGACGTAACACTACTCTGTCCTTATGGATAACCAGATATGGCTCCTTACAGGACATAGCTGCTAATTCCGATACTCTTTTAGCCGAACAAATGGCTACTAGAAAAATCAATTTCCTGGTGAGAAGCACTAAGGAAATATGCTGTAATGGTTCAAATGGTTGTTTCTGTAGAACCGACAGAACCAAGTTTAGATCCCATGGACATATGGGAATATTAACCGGAGGACTAATACGCATCACTCCTTGTATAAAGGCTTTGACTAGTGAATGCGAAGCCAAGGGCCTTTGAAAAAATATTGACAAGGCCGAAATCTGACCCTTGATAGTACTCAAGGCAAGCTTCCTATCTACAGCCCATTGTAGGAAGTCCAGAATCCTACCTATTACGTACTTATGTGGATGCCATTTCTTGGCCTCACACCACGCGATGTACGCCTTCCAGATTCTATAGTAGATCTGCCTGGATACCGGCTTCCTGGCATTGATCATGGTAGATACCACAGCATTAGAGAGCCCTCTCTTTTTTAGAATGTGGGCTTCAATAGCCAGGCCGTCAAACCTAGGGCTGGTAAGGAAGGGTGGTATATCGGTCCTTGCGAAAGCCGGACGACGTGGGAGAGTCCAAGGACTCCCCACTGAAATTTTACAATCTCCGCGTACCACGCTCTTCGGGGCCACGCTGGAGCCACCGGAATCACTGGTTTCTTTTCTACCCTGATTCTGCGGAGTAATCGAGGTAACCATTGGCGGTGTGAATGCATATATCAGCTTGAACTGATCCCAAGGGAACACTAGGGCATCCGAGCCGCAAGCTAGGGGATCCCTTGTCCGAGAGACAAACCTGTCCCCCTTTGCGTTGAATCTGGATGCTAGAAGATCTACATCCGATGTTCCCCACCGCTGACATATTGTCCAGAAAACCTCGGGGTGAAGGGACCCTTCCTCTGGGCCTAATTGCTGGCGACTTAGAAAGTCCGCCTTCCAATTCTCCACTCCTGGAATGAATACCGCAGATATGGCTGGGACATATTTTTCTGCCCATTTCAGGATGTAATTTACTTCCCTCTGGGCTGCACGACTCCTGGTGCCCCCCTGATGATTGATATATGCCACTGCTGTGGCATTGTCTGATTGAATTCTGACAGGGGACCCTTGGAGTTTGGATGTCCATGCTACTAGGGCATACCGGGCTGCTCGTATCTCTAAGAGATTGATGGGCAGGGCCTTTTCTGCATCCGACCATCTGCCCTGGAGAGACTATTGCTCCAATACTGCTCCCCAGCCTATAAGGCTGGCATCTGTAGTGACCACCTTCCAAGAAATCGGACTGAAGGATTTCCTTTTTTCCAGATTCTGGGGAACCAACCACCAACGGAGGCTCTTGCGAACGGAAGGGGACAAGGACATTGCAAGTCTAGGGCCTGAACTTTTTTGTTCCAGGCTGACAGTATGGCCCCTTGCAAATTCCTTGAATGGAATTGACCGTAGGGTACTGCTTCGAATGATGCCACCATTTTTCCCAGCAGCCTCATATACAGGCGTATGGACGGCTGTCTTTTTTGTACCCACTAAGTGGATCAAATCTTTCAAAGACAACACCTTTCCTCGAGGCAAGAATATTTTTCTCTGGCCTGAATCCAACCTTAGCCCCAAGTATTCCAGACTTTTGACTGGTTTTTAGGGCAGACTTGTCTCGGTTGATAATCCAACCGTGAGATTCCAGATACTTGATCGTCTTGTGAACGACCACGTCTAGTTTTTTCACTGAGTGGTCTATCAGCAACAAGTCATCCAGATATGCCATTATCATTACACCTTGTGTTCTTAGATTGGCCAATAAAGGGCCAGAATTTTTGTAAACACTCGTGGTGCTGTGGCCAAACCGAAGGGTAAGGCTCTGAACTGAAAATGGCGCCCTTCTACTGCAAAGCGTAGAAATTTTTGGTGGACTGGAAAGATGGGAATGTGCAAATAAGCATCTTTGATGTCGATCGTGGCTAACCAATCCTCCCCTTGTAGGGCAGTGGCCACCGATCGGATCGACTCCATCGGAAAGTCCTGATATACAGGAATTTGTATAGCCCTTTTAGAATTAATATGGGCCTCCCGACCGCGTTTGCTTCGGGACTGTAAAGAGGTTTGAGTAAAACTCGAACCCTCATTCTTCCAGGGGAACCTCCATAATTACTCCTTGGAGCAATAGTTGTTCTAGTGCCAACAGGAGGGACTCTCTCTTCCGGGGATCCCTTGGCACGTTTGACCTCAAAAATGGGAAGGAGGAGAGTCTTTTAACTCCAAACTGTATCCCAAACCTACTGCGGAGAGCACCTATCTGTCTTGATCGTGTCCCGCCAGGTCTCTTGCGAACAACTGGAGTCCTCCCCCCACCCGACTGAGTGGGGGCTTCAATGAATTTCACTTTGGGGGAGGTTTTGTACCTCCCCTGACCCAGGGTTTCTTATTACCCTGCTACTGTCCCTGTTTTTTACCCCCGGGATTTGACCGAGGAGGCCGTCGGAACTGTTACACAGCCGATGCCCCAGGGACTGGAGAAGCAGGCCTCTTAAAGAGGGACCTCTAACTCTGCTTTTAACCGGCAAGAGCGTATTTTTACCGCTGGAAATTTTCTGGATATATTTGTCCAGGTTTTCCCTGAATAAGCGTTCACCATGAAATGGGACGCTAACCAGCCATTCTTTACAGGGAGCTTCAGCAGACCAGTTTCTGAGCCATAGGAGCCTACGCATATGTACTATAGACAGCGTAAGGCGGGAGGCCTGATGGACTGAATCCTCTATGGCATCAACCGCAAAGCCTAAGGCTCTAGGTAGATCAGCTAGGGCAAAGCCTGCTGATCTGTCAAGTCCCTCAAGACCTGTTTCAACTGATCCTTCACTGCTTAGCAGACCCCAATAGCTGCTACTGCTGGTTGTATCACCAAGCAGATTTTCATAAGGACTCCAATCTTTTATCTATTGGGTTCTTGAACATTTAGACATTATCCACTGGACATGTCAGTGATTTATACATACAAGAGATGGCTGCGTCCACTGTAGGGACCTTCCATTTTTTTTTTTTTTTTTTTTTTTGATGAACTTATCCTCCATGGGATAGACCACCGGAAATCTCTTGGGGGAATAAATATTTTCTCAGGACGTTCCCAATCCTGGTAAATGAGCCCTTTCAGTAAAGGGTGAAGTGGAAAAGAACAAACAGTCTGGGGGCTTCTAGCGACCCCAACGAGGATACAGTAGTGGTTGATGGTTCCGCAAGGTGCATTTTTAAATGCTGATCGGACCATGTTAGTCAGAGACTGAACCCATAATCTTTCAGCTTGAGATGCTGAGAAAAGGTTCCCCCACTGTTGATTCCTCTATAACAGAATCAACCTTATCCTGATCCCCTTCAGGCAGGTCGATCCCTGTATGGGACTGTTGCTCTGCTAACAGGCACTCTGAAGGAGGAGACGGAGATCGGGCGTGCTTTCCCTGACAGGGAGGCAGCGATAAATTTTTCTCTCTCTAATCCTCCCAGAGCTGAGGAAAAAACCTCCTCTGTTACATACACAGGAGCAGGTGACTGAGGACAGCCACAGTACCAAGTACCCCTGCGGGGTCTCTACGGTCACTTACCTCTGAACTTCAGGGGAGACTGGTGCAGCAGGAGTATGCCCAAGATCCTCAGAGCCCGATGAGACCCCCTTCGCTTCCTGGAAGATTCAGTTCCGGAGCTACTGGACGGCATATTCCTAAGCCTAAAGCTGAGGTATTCCAGCCGTAATACACCACTTTTACTGAGAATAGTCTAGCACAATTGCTGCTATATCACAGTTGGTGTCTACTAATGTGCCTTTCTAGGGGATGCCTGTATCAACCGCTATGCTGTATGCCTTTAAATGTTGCCAGCTCTGTCTCTGTACTTCATAACCAGCTTATCTGCAATAATGTGGCTTTTTAAAAACCTGCTGGGACGCCCGCACATGCGCAGAAGCGCTGCGGCGCGCACAGAGCGTCATCCCCCAGGCCCCGCCCCTTTTTCCGGCCACCTCTATATATAGAGGCGCGTGCACGCGCACGCGCGCGGCCACGTGCGCCTCGGCGCTAATTTTCAAACATGGAAACCAGGGACAGGAGCCAGGGCCCCCTTTGCCGCAGGCCGGGGGATAGACGAACACTGCAACATGGCAGAGGAAACAGTTTCCTGTAGGAGAACTCACCAGCTGCCTGGACTTTGCTCTCTGAGAAGAAACTAGTCCATATGACAAGAAAAACATTCCACAGCGGCCTCTAGTGGACAAACACAGGTACCGCAATTTAATATACTAAACATATATAAAAAAACATTCTTTTTTTTTTTTTTTTTTTTTCTTGACCACCATTAAAAATTATTACATTTTTTTAGTAGTTACAGGCATGCACAGATATTAGCGGGAATACCGTTAGGTAACAGACAGAAAGACAAATTAGGCTTGGGGGTCCCCCAATAGAACCAAGTTCCTGGGGGCCCCCACTTACCTGTTCCCCGCCGCAGGACTTTGTTTGGTCCACAAAAGCCCAAACTTCACCTATCACGGCAGGCATTGTAATCAAACCTTCAGGGACCGGGTTCCCAAGGATTCCACTCCCCTGGACCTGTATAGCACCCTGCACAGAAAACATCTTGGTCGTGGGTATGACCAGAGCTCTGGATCCCAGGGTCCAGCTCTCCTAAGAGAAGCATTACAGGCAGAACCTTGCTCTTCTCTGCAAGGCCCGGGTACCGACCGTTTAGCTATGAAGCTTTTTTGGTCGGATCCGGAATAGCTTACTGAGGCCCAAAAGAACCTGTACGCAAGCTCAGTGAAAAACACATGTTTCTTCTTGGCCAACACCTTAGACACTGGCAAAAAACTGAGGTGCTCCCGGATGGGAGGGGCTTATATAGGGGAGGGTACTTCCGGTTTTGGAAGTTGCCAGTGCCAGCACCTGACGGTAACTATATAACCCATTAGTAATGACTATGTCGCTCTGTGTCCCGTGATGTACGAGAAAGAAAGGGGGGTCTCACCCCCCTCCCGCGATTGCCTCTCCCAGGCTCTCCGGTCCCATCGCGGAGCCCGGGAGTGATGTGGCTTGTGGCAATGGCTGCGCCCTGAACAGAGAGAAAGAGGAACTGACGTCGTTCCTCTCTCTATGTAACCCCGGAACCAGAAGCAGCAAGTATGTAGTCACTTCCAGTTCCACCTGCTCGTTTACCTGGACACCTGTAAAGGCGTATCGCCTATGGAGAATTTTAACCACTTCATAACAGGGTACTTTCCCCCTTCATGCCCAAGCCAATTTTCAGCTTTCAGCGCCGTCGCATTTTAAATGACAATTGCGTGGTCATGCAACACCATACCCAAACAACATTTTTGTTATTTTACTCCTACAAATAGAGCTTTCTTTTGGTGGTATTTGATCACCACTGTGGTTTTTATTTTTTGCTAAACAAATAAATAAAAAAACGAAAAGTTGAGAAAAAAAATAAAGCTTTTCTTTGTTTCTGTTATAAAATTTTGTAAATAAGTACATTTTTTTCCTTCACTGATGAGCACTGATAAGGTGGCACTAATATGCAGCACTGATGGACACTCATAGGCGACATGGATGGGCACTTAAAAGCACTTATAGGCGGCACTGAAAGGCAGCACTGGCAGGCATTACTGATGGGCACTGATTGGCATCTCTGGTGATCATGGGTGGGCATCCTGGGGGGGGGGGGGGAGAGGGCTGCACTGATAATTAGCGCAGACCCTCCCCCATCAGGAGAGCAGCCAATTGGCTCTCCTCTACTCGCGTCTGTCAGTGCGAGTGGAGGAAAAGACGATAAATGGCTTTTCCTGTTTACACTGATCAGCTGTGATTGGACACAGCTGATCACATGGTAAATAGCCTACGTCAGAGGCTCTTTACCTAGGTCAGACTGAAACACCACAAACGATCGCCACGCTGCGTGCCCCCAGGGGCGTGCGATCGCGGCTTATCCTGCTGAAAGTCATATGACACCCAGTCAGGATAATGAAACCACTTTCCATACCATATAGCAGAATGATGGCTGGGAAGTGGTTAAGCACTGTAGTTTTCCGCCATTTCATGGGCAGACGCAATTTTAAAACATGACATGTTAGGTATTTATTTACTCAGCATAACATCTTTCACATTATACAAAAAATAATAATAATCGGGATAACTTTAGTGCTTTGTTTTAATTTGTGAAAAGTGTTTTTTTTCCCTAAAAATTGCATTTGAAAAAATGCTGTGCAAATACTGTGACATAAAAAAATGCAACACCCACCATTTTATTCTATAGTGCCTCTGCTAAAAAAAATATATAATGTTTGGGGGTTCTAAGTAATTTGATTTTTACATGTAGGAGCGAAGTTTCAGAATTGGCCCGGATAGCAAGTGGTTAAAATCATTTCTCCTACTACAGTCACACAAATTATATGCAGTAGAGAAGGATAAATCCAGATGGATAGATTAAACTTGCTGCCTGTTCAGACCTCTATTAGAAGGGAACCTGCAGTCAGTGATCAAATGTATGAATGGTAGCTATAGAATGACCTGAAGCTGCCACTACTGATTATGGTTCTTGCTCTGGTAGAGGTCTGAATGGGGGGGGGGGGGGGGAGTACTGCCATGCAGGACAACAGCCTAATGCTGTACGATGTATCATTTTGCTGGTAAATAATGAGGTTTGTGCACATCCAGCTCACCTTATCCCAAGTTCTGGGAGCTTCACCTTTTCATTTGGGGTAACCATTCCAAAAATAAACTAACAGAGCCATGGAAAACTCTGAAGCCTGCCATACACCAGTAGAATTTCATTCAAAACCTTTTGTATAGCAAGAAGGATGCAGGATGGAAAATGTTTCTCAAACAATTTTTTTTTATTTTTTTTTTAACAGTGTATGTGGTTTCTGATTGGATGCAGCTGCCGTTTGGCCAACAATTTTACAACCAGGTTCTTTAATGTTTCAAACCAAAAACGTCAGGTGCCAACAAGGCAACAAAGCTAAATTTGCTCAGTGTATGGCCAGCTTTTACACTTATTTTGTCAACTTTCCCCACTCTTTTCAAAACTAGAGATAGTTAAGCCAGCCATAGATGATTCAAAACATCTATGGAGGCCCTGGACTGGAAGTGTAGAGGAGGCCTTGGACTTGAAAAGAGGTGTTGGTTAGGCAAAGGACCCAGATTAAGGGGGCAGGGTGCAGAGGAGGCTCTGAACTTGGGGGGGGGGGGGCTGTAGAGGAGGCCTTGGACTATGAGGGGAGTGCAGAGGAAGCCCTAGACTGGGGATGGGCAAAGGGGGTGCAAAAGAGGCCCTTGACTAGGTGACTCATGTGGCAAAGGTCCCTGGATAGGGGTTCACAACATAAATAGTGACATTTATCAATTGTTGCAAGTAATGTCAAACAGTAGCAGAGAGACAGGTCCTGTGGTAGATTTATTGATTGTTTGGCTGTACTTCTCCTGTGGACCACAACAGTGCAGACAGCGGGCCGTCGGCTGAGGCCACAGAGCCGATTCAGGCATGTGAGCAATTCCTGACCACATGGTTGTGATCTTTCCCCAGTTTCAGTGTGTGTGTGTGTGTGTGTGTGTGTGTGTGTGTGTGTGTGTGGGGGGGGGGGGGGGGGGGAGCTCTGCATTACTCGGTTCTCAGCCTTAGAGACGGCAGGGGGATAGATGCAGCATCCACCTATGCAAGTATGAATTTAAAAAAAAATCACATACCCGACATCTCCTCTTTCCTGCTATCACACGAAAATTAGGCTTCATTCACATGGAGCATTTGCGCCCATGCCCAGTGTGATGGTTGTGTACACCGTAGGGATACTTGGTGTTCCGTGCATCCCTGTGCAGGCAGTCCCGTCAAAGTCAATTGGGACGCAGCAGCTGCATGGACATAGTCGAATGTCAAAACTTGACACGCAGACAGGAAAAGATGCATGTATCCGAACGCACAGTGTCTGCATTCGGATCTGTGCACCAACTTCTATAGGTGAAGCCCTCTGGTGGATGCAGAAAAAAGTGGCTCAGCATACAGGACCTATCTCAGCGCCTGTCTGAATGAGCCATTAGGGGAATTTATCAAAAATTAGAGCAGACAGAATCTGGAGCAGCTGTGAATGGCTACCAATCAGCTCATAGCTTTCATTTTCAAAGCTGAACAAGCTGAAGATAGAAGCCAATTGGTTATCATGTGCAGCTGTTCCAGATTCTGGACTGCACCAGTTTTGATAAATTCCCCTCACTGTGTTTTACATTTCTTACTATTACCACTGCATTCTAAGTACAGCACATGCTTTGTTAAAGTGGTTGTAAAGGCACAAGGTATTTTACCTTCATGCATTCTATGCATCTATTCTGTGTGCAGCAGTCCCCCCGGCCTCACCCAATACAGTGATCTCCATGAGAGCCTTGGCTCTCCAAGGACTCGCACTCCTGATTGGCTTTTGGTAGTAGCGGGAGCCATTTGCTCCCACTGCTGTCAATAACAGCCAGTAAGCCAATTAGGAGACGGAGTGGGCGGGAGTGCGCCTGCTTAGATGCCCCCATAGCAATCTGCTTGCTATGGGGGCACCCAGAAGGAGGGAGGCTCCAGGGGCGCCAGCGAGGGACCCGAGAAGAAGAGGATCAGGGCTGCTCTGTGCAAAACCATTACACAGAGCAGGTATAAGTCTAACATGTCTGTTATTAAAAAAACAAAGACTTTAATATTACTTTAAGGTTAGCGGTGTGTATTAAAGGATATGCAATAGAACAGTTTTATTTTATTAAAATGAATGTACTAAGGTTTGTACTGTCTGTCACATACTTGCTTGTGGCACAGTCATTAAAGCATATGGTCATTTAAGCCCCTCCCATTGTTGATGCAATCTGACCACACCCACAGTTTTGGTGTGGCGCTGCAATATTGCCACATACCATTTTTCTTGGGGGGGGTGCAATAAAATGACCTTTCCTGGGTGCCAGATGTACTAGCTACGCCACTGGACAGATTTTTACATGCTATTATTGCCAGTGGTTATGGCTGCTAGCAATAATCACTGTGTTCTCCTGGCAGGGATGCCTCCCTGTGCCCTCTCCGCTGAGAAAACACAATAGCTTAGTGGTTTTAACTGTACAATGTGAAAGAATGTGTTTTTGTTCTGCAGATATTGAGATGCCAGTAAACTTCCTGGGGAGTGTTCACCGTCACTATGACTATTTACTGTTCATCAGGCATTCCATTTTACGAATGTGAATAAAGCTATCGTTTTTTTATGTGCATATATGATGCATTAGTTAAAGCATTAAAAGAAATACAGCCCCAATATATACATTTGCAGAAATTTTGTCTGTGCTAAAAGATCAAAGGGGAGATGAAAGGAATACAGAGCCAAGCCAAGGGAGGGGGCATCATCCTGTTTCACCTAGCAAAAGCGCAAAGTGCTTTATTGTGTGGTATTGAACACTAGATATGGTATGCCATATTAAAAAGCGGAAAGCGCCATCTGATAAGTACAGCTGTGCATAACTAAATCTCTAATCAGTGGGACCACCCACATCAAAGCACTGAACTGTATTGTACCTCCACGGAAGATGACTTATAGCTTAGAGTTTTTTCATTTCTATCCCTTTGTCTTATTCCTCAGCAGTTAAGTTTTGAGAACTCCCGAGGCTTACAGAAAATAGTCAAAGATGTGACAAGTGAGAGTATTTTATGCATGTAACTATCTGCAGTCCTTCCAGGAAGACGACCATGCGTGCAAAAAATAGGATTTTTATAACAGCTTACCTGTAAAATCCTTTTCTTGGAGTACATCACGGGACACAGAGCGACATAGTCATTACTAATGGGTTATATAGATACCGTCAGGTGCTGGCACTGGCAACTTCCAAAACCGGAAGTACCCTCCCCTATATAAGCCCCTCCCATCCGGGAGCACCTCAGTTTTGTAGCAAAGCAATAAGTGTCCCTAAAGAGGGGTGGGAGCTCTGTGTCCCGTGATGTACTCCAAGAAAAGGATTTTACAGGTAAGCTGTTATAAAAATCCTATTTTCTTTCTCGTACATCACGGGACACAGAGCGACATAGTCATTACTAATGGGATGTCCTAAAGCAATGCCAAATGAGGGGGGGGATACACCATATATAAGCTGAGCGCTATCAGACATGAGGATCTTTTGCGGCCTGCAACACACTGCGCCCAAAGGCGACATCCTCCTGACTTCTAACGTCCACCTGGTAGAACCTAGTAAACGTGTGTACCGAAGACCATGTTGCGGCCTTACAGATTTGAGCCAGGGAGGCCTGGTGATGCACTGCCCATGAAGTTCCAACTGCTCTCGTGGAGTGCGCTCTAACTTTGAACGGAGGCGGTCTCCTTCTCAAGCCATAAGCTTGCATAATGACCTGTCGAATCCACTTGGCTAAAGTAGATTTTGACGCTGCCTGTCCCTTTCTGGGGCCTTCCGGCAGAATAAACAAAGTATCCGTTCTGCGAATCTGAGCAGTGGCTTTTAGATAAGCTTTAACTGCTCTTACTACATCCAAAGAATGCAATAACTTTTCCTCTACCGAAGTAGGTTTGGGGAAAAAAGAAGGAAGAACCACATCTTGGTTCAAATGAAACCTCGATACCACCTTAGGAAGAAAGGCTGGATGAGGACGTAACACTACTCTGTCCTTATGGATAACCAGATATGGCTCTTTACAGGACATAGCTGCTAATTCCGATACTCTTTTAGCCGAACAAATGGCTACTAGAAAAATCAATTTCCTGGTGAGAAGCACCAAGGAAATATGCTGTAATGGTTCAAATGGTTGTTTCTGTAGAACCGACAGAACCAAGTTTAGATCCCATGGACATATGGGAATATTAACCGGAGGACTAATACGCATCACTCCTTGTATAAAGGCTTTGACTAGTGAATGCGAAGCCAAGGGCCTTTGAAAAAATATTGACAAGGCCGAAATCTGACCCTTGATAGTACTCAAGGCAAGCTTCCTATCTACAGCCCACTGTAGGAAGTCCAGAATCCTACCTATTACGTACTTATGTGGATGCCATTTCTTGGCCTCACACCACGCGATGTACGCCTTCCAGATTCTATAGTAGATCTGCCTGGATACCGGCTTCCTGGCATTGATCATGGTAGATACCACCGCATTAGAGAGCCCTCTCTTTTTTAGAATGTGGGCTTCAATAGCCAGGCCGTCAAACCTAGGGCTGGTAAGGAAGGGTGGTATATCGGTCCTTGCGAAAGCCGGACGACGTGGGAGAGTCCAAGGACTCCCCACTGAAATTTTACAATCTCCGCGTACCACGCTCTTCGGGGCCACGCTGGAGCCACCGGAATCACTGGTTTCTTTTCTACCCTGATTCTGCGGAGTAATCGAGGTAACCATTGTGGCGGTGTGAATGCATATATCAGCTTGAACTGATCCCAAGGGAACACTAGGGCATCCGAGCCGCAAGCTAGGGGATCCCTTGTCCGAGAGACAAACCTGTCCCCCTTTGCGTTGAATCTGGATGCTAGAAGATCTACATCCGATGTTCCCCACCGCTGACATATTGTCCAGAAAACCTCGGGGTGAAGGGACCCTTCCTCTGGGCCTAATTGCTGGCGACTTAGAAAGTCCGCCTTCCAATTCTCCACTCCTGGAATGAATACCGCAGATATGGCTGGGACATATTTTTCTGCCCATTTCAGGATGTAATTTACTTCCCTCTGGGCTGCACGACTCCTGGTGCCCCCCTGATGATTGATATATGCCACTGCTGTGGCATTGTCTGATTGCATTCTGACAGGGGACCCTTGGAGTTTGGATGTCCATGCTACTAGGGCATACCGGGCTGCTCGTATCTCTAAGAGATTGATGGGCAGGACCTTTCTGCATCCGACCATCTGCCCTGGAGAGACTATTGCTCCAGTACTGCTCCCCAGCCTATAAGGCTGGCATCTGTAGTGACCACCTTCCAAGAAATCGGACTGAAGGATTTCCTTTTTTCCAGATTCTGGGGAACCAACCACCAACGGAGGCTCTTGCGAACGGAAGGGGACAAGGACATTGTAAGTCTAGGGCCTGAACTTTTTTGTTCCAGGCTGACAGTATGGCCCCTTGCAAATTCCTTGAATGGAATTGACCGTAGGGTACTGCTTCGAATGATGCCACCATTTTTCCCAGCAGCCTCATATACAGGCGTATGGACGGCTGTCTTTTTTGTACCCACTAAGTGGATCAAATCTTTCAAAGACAACACCTTTCCTCGAGGCAAGAATATTTTTCTCTGGCCTGAATCCAACCTTAGCCCCAAGTATTCCAGACTTTTGACTGGTTTTTAGGGCTGACTTGTCTCGGTTGATAATCCAACCGTGAGATTCCAGATACTTGATCGTCTTGTGAACGACCACGTCTAGTTTTTTCACTGAGTGGTCTATCAGCAACAAGTCATCCAGATATGCCATTATCATTACACCTTGTGTTCTTAGATTGGCCAATAAAGGGCCAGAATTTTTGTAAACACTCGTGGTGCTGTGGCCAAACCGAAGGGTAAGGCTCTGAACTGAAAATGGCGCCCTTCTACTGCAAAGCGTAGAAATTTTTGGTGGACTGGAAAGATGGGAATGTGCAAATAAGCATCTTTGATGTCGATCGTGGCTAACCAATCCTCCCCTTGTAGGGCAGTGGCCACCGATCGGATCGACTCCATCGGAAAGTCCTGATATACAGGAATTTGTATAGCCCTTTTAGAATTAATATGGGCCTCCCGTCCGCGTTTGCTTCGGGACTGTAAAGAGGTTTGAGTAAAACCCGAACCCTCATTCTTCCAGGGGAACCTCCATAATTACTCCTTGGAGCAATAGTTGTTCTAGTGCCAACAGGAGGGACTCTCTCTTCCGGGGATCCCTTGGCACGTTTGACCTCAAAAATGGGAAGGAGGAGAGTCTTTTAACTCCAAACTGTATCCCAAACCTACTGCGGAGAGCACCTATCTGTCTTGATCGTGTCCCGCCAGGTCTCTTGCGAACAACTGGAGTCCTCCCCCCACCCGACTGAGTGGGGGCTTCATGAATTTAACTTTGGGGGAGGTTTTGTACCTCCCCTGACCCAGGGTTTCTCATTACCCTGCTACTGTCCCTGTTTTTTACCCCCGGGATTTGACCGAGGAGGCCGTCGGAACTGTTACACAGCCGATGCCCCAGGGACTGGAGAAGCAGGCCTCTTAAAGAGGGACCTCTAACTCTGCTTTTAACCGGCAAGAGCGTATTTTTACCGCTGGAAATTTTCTGGATATATTTGTCCAGGTTTTCCCTGAATAAGCGTTCACCATGAAATGGGACGCTAACCAGCCATTCTTTACAGGGAGCTTCAGCAGACCAGTTTTTGAGCCATAGGAGCCTACGCATATGTACTATAGACAGCGTAAGGCAGGAGGCCTGATGGACTGAATCCTCTATGGCGTCAACCGCAAAGCCTAAGGCTCTAGGTAGATCAGCTAGGGCAAAGCCTGCTGATCTGTCAAGTCCCTCAAGACCTGTTTCAACTGATCCTTCACTGCTTAGCAGACCCCAATAGCTGCTACTGCTGGTTGTATCACCAAGCAGATTTTCATAAGGACTCCAATCTTTTATCTATTGGGTTCTTGAACATTTGGACATTATCCACTGGACATGTCAGTGATTTATACATACAAGAGATGGCTGCGTCCATTGTAGGGACCTTCCATTTTTTTTTTTTTTTTTGATGAACTTATCCTCCATGGGATAGACCACCGGAAATCTCTTGGGGGAATAAATATTTTCTCAGGACGTTCCCAATCCTGGTAAACGAGCCCTTTCAGTAAAGGGTGAAGTGGAAAAGAACAAACAGTCTGGGGGCTTCTAGCGACCCCAACGAGGATACAGTAGTGGTTGATGGTTCCGCAAGGTGCATTTTTAAATGCTGATCGGACCATGTTAGTCAGAGACTGAACCCATAATCTTTCAGCTTGAGATGCTGAGAAAAGGTTCCCCCACTGTTGATTCCTCTATAACAGAATCAACCTTATCCTGATCCCCTTCAGGCAGGTCGATCCCTGTATGGGACTGTTGCTCTGCTAACAGGCACTCTGAAGGAGGAGACGGAGATCGGGCGTGCTTTCCCTGACAGGGATGCAGCGATAAATGTTGACAATCTCTCTCTAATCCTCCCAGAGCTGAGGAAAAAACCTCCTCTGTTACATACACAGGAGCAGGTGACTGAGGACAGCCACAGTACCAAGTACCCCTGCGGGGTCTCTACGGTCACTTACCTCTGAACTTCAGGGGAGACTGGTGCAGCAGAAGCATGCCCAAGATCCTCAGAGCCCGATGAGACCCCCTTCGCTTCCTGGAAGATTCAGTTCCGGAGCTTCTGGACGGCATATTCCTAAGCCTAAAGCTGAGGTATTCCAGCCGTAATACACCACTTTTACTGAGAATAGTCTAGCACAATTGCTGCTATATCACAGTTGGTGTCTACTAATGTGCCTTTCTAGGGGATGCCTGTATCAACCGCTTGCTGTATGCCTTTAAATGTTGCCAGCTCTGTCTCTGTACTTCATAGCCAGCTCACTACAATATTGTGTTTTTTTTTTTTTTAAACTGCTGGGACGCCCGCACATGCGCAGAAGCGCTGCGGCGCGCACAGAGCGTCATCCCCCAGGCTCCGCCCCCTTTCCCGGCTCACCTCTATATATAGAGGCACGTGCACGCGCACGCGCGCGGGCACGTGCGCCTTCGGCGCTAATTTTAAATATGGTAACAAGGGACAGGAGCCAGGGCCCCTCTTTGCCGCAGGCCGGGGGATGGACGAGCACTGCAACATGGCAGAGGAAGCAGTTTCCTATAAGAGAACTCACCATCTGCCTGGACTTTGCTCTGCTGAGAAGAAGCTAGTCCACATGACAAGAAAACATTCCACAGCGGCCTCTAGTGGACAAACACAGGTACCGCAGTCTAATATATTAAATATATATAAAAAAAAAATTTTTTTTTTTCTTGACCACCATTAAAAATTATTACATTTTTTTAGTAGTTACAGGCATGCACAGAATTTTGCGGGAATACCATTAGGTAACAGACAGAAAGACAAATTAGGCTTGGGGGTCCCCCAATAGAACCAAGTTCCTGGGGGCCCCCACTTACCTGTTCCCCGCCGCAGGACTTTGTTTGGTCCACAAAAGCCCAAACTTCACCTATCACGGCAGGCATTGTAATCAAACCTTCAGGGACCGGGTTCCCAAGGATTCCACTCCCCTGGACCTGTATAGCACCCTGCACAGAAAACATCTTGGTCGTGGGTATGACCAGAGCTCTGGATCCCAGGGTCCAGCTCTCCTAAGAGAAGCATTACAGGCAAAACCTTGCTCTTCTCTGCAAGGCCCGGGTACCGACCGTTTAGCTATGAAGCTTTTTTGGTCGGATCCGGAATAGCTTACTGAGGCCCAAAAGAACCTGTACGCAAGCTCAGTGAAAAACACATGTTTCTTCTTGGCCAACACCTTAGACACTGGCAAAAAACTGAGGTGCTCCCGGATGGGAGGGGCTTATATAGGGGAGGGTACTTCCGGTTTTGGAAGTTGCCAGTGCCAGCACCTGACGGTATCTATATAACCCATTAGTAATGACTATGTCGCTCTGTGTCCCGTGATGTACGAGAAAGAAAAAGCATCAACATCAGAATAGAATAGCTTCCATATTTGAATTAAGGTACACAGAAGCTCACAAAAGTGAGTACACCTCTCACATTTTTGTAAATATTTTATTATATCTTTTAATATGACAACACTGAAGAAACGACACTTTGCTACAATGTAAAAGTAGTGAGTGTACAGCTTGTATAACAGTGTAAATTTTCTGTCCTCTCAAAATAACCCCAACACACAGCCATTAATGTCTAAATCGCTGGCAACAAAAGAGAGAACACCCTAGAGCTGGGCGATTTTTTCCCCTAAAAAAATATAGATTTTTTGAAAATATGAATCGATTTGACATACCAACTCGATTTTTAAATCAATTTTTTTTTTTCCCAGCCCTAGTACACCCCTAAGTGAAAATGTCCAAAAAATTTCCAAATTGGGCACAATTTGCTATTTTCCCTCCCCGGTGTCATGTGACTCAGTGTTACAAGGTCTCAGGTGTGAATGGAGAACAGGTGTGTTAAATTTGGTGTTATTGCTCTCACTCTCTCATACTTGTCACTGGAAGTTCAACGTGGTACCTCATGGCAAAGAACTCTGAGGATCTGAAAAAAAAATTGTTGCTCTACATAAAGATGGCCTAGGCTATAAGAAGATTGTCAAGACCATGAAACTAAGCTGCAGCATGGTGGCCAAGACCATACAGTGGTTTAACAGGACAGGTTCCACTCAAAATAGGCCTCGCCATGGACGACCAAAGAAGGTGACTGAACATGCACAGCATCATATCCAGAGGTTGTCTTTGTGAAATAGACTTACAGTATGAGTGCTGCCAGCATTGCTGCAGAGGTTGAAGGGGTGGGGGGGGGGGGTCAGCCTGTCAGTGCTCAGACCATACGCCACACACTGCATCAAATTGGTCTAAATGGCTGTCCCATAAGGAAGCCTCTTCTAAAGATGATGCACAATAAAGCCTGCAAACAGTTTGCTGAAGACAAGCAGACTAAGGACATGGATTACTGGAACCATGTCCTGTGGTCTGATGAGACCAAGATAAACGTATTTGGTTCAGATGGTGTAAAGCGTGTGTGGCAGCAACCAGGTGAGAAGTACAAAGACAAGTGTATCTTGCCTACAGTCAAGCATGGTGGTGGGAGTGTCATGGTCTGGGGCTGCATGAGTGCTGCCGACACTGGGGAGCTACAGTTCATTGAGGGAACCATGAATGCCAACATGAACGGTGACATACTGAAGCAGAGCATGATCCCCTCTCTTCGGAGACTGGGTCGCAGTGCAGTATGCCAACATGATAACGACCCCAAACACCTCCAAGATAACCACAACCTTGCTAAAGAAGCTGAGGGTAAAGGTGATGGACTGGCCAAGCATGTCTCCAGACCTAAACCCTATTGAGCATCCTCAAATGAAAAGGTGGAGGAGAGCAAGGTCTCTAACATCCACCAGCTCCGGCATGTCATCATAGAGGAGGAGTGGAAGAGGACTCCAGTGGCAACCTGTGAAGCTCTGGTGAACTCCATGCCCAAGAGGGTTAAGGCAGTGCTGGAAAATAATGGTGGCCGCACAAAATATTGACACTTTGGACATATTCACTTAGGGGACAGCAAATTGACACGGTTATACAGTGGGGCAAAAAAGTATTTAGCCACCAATTGTGCAAGTTCTCCCACTTAAAAAGATGAGAGAGGTCTGTAATTATCATTAGGTATACCTCAACTATGAGAGACAAAAATAGGATTTTTATAACAGCTTACCTGTAAAATCCTTTTCTTGGAGTACATCACGGGACACAGAGCGACATAGTCATTACTAATGGGTTATATAGTTACCGTCAGGTGCTGGCACTGGCAACTTCCAAAACCGGAAGTACCCTCCCCTATATAAGCCCCTCCCATCCGGGAGCACCTCAGTTTTGTAGCAAAGCAATAAGTGTCCCCAAAAGAGGGGTGGGAGCTCTGTGTCCCGTGATGTACTCCAAGAAAAGGATTTTACAGGTAAGCTGTTATAAAAATCCTATTTTCTTTTTCGTACATCACGGGACACAGAGCGACATAGTCATTACTAATGGGATGTCCTAAAGCAATGCCAAATGAGGGGGGGGATACACCATATATAAGCTGAGCGCTATCAGACATGAGGATCTTTTGCGGCCTGCAACACACTGCGCCCAAAGGCGACATCCTCCTGACTTCTAACGTCCACCTGGTAGAACCTAGTAAACGTGTGAACTGAAGACCACGTTGCGGCCTTACAGATTTGAGCCAGGGAGGCCTGGTGATGCACTGCCCATGAAGTTCCAACTGCTCTCGTGGAGTGCACTCTAACTTTGAACGGAGGCGGTCTCCTTCTCAAGCCATAAGCTTGCCTAATGACCTGTCGAATCCACTTGGCTAAAGTAGATTTTAACGCTGCCTGACCCTTTCTGGGGCCTTCCGGCAGAATAAACAAAGTATCCGTTCTGCGAATCTGAGCAGTGGCTTTTAGATAAGCTTTAACTGCTCTTACTACATCCAAAGAATGCAATAACTTTTCCTCCACCGAAGTAGGTTTGGGGAAAAAAGAAGGAAGAACCACATCTTGGTTCAAATGAAACCTCGATACCACCTTAGGAAGAAAGGCTGGATGAGGACGTAACACTACTCTGTCCTTATGGATAACCAGATATGGCTCCCTACAGGACATAGCTGCTAATTCCGATACTCTTTTAGCCGAACAAATGGCTACTAGAAAATTCAATTTCCTGGTGAGAAGCACCAAGGAAATATGCTGTAATGGTTCAAGTGGTTGTTTCTGTAGAACCGACAGAACCAAGTTTAGATCCCATGGACATATGGGAATATTAACCGGAGGACTAATACGCATCACTCCTTGTATAAAGGCTTTGACTAGTGAATGCGAAGCCAAGGGCCTTTGAAAAAATATTGACAAGGCCGAAATCTGACCCTTGATAGTACTCAAGGCAAGCTTCCTATCTACAGCCCACTGTAGGAAGTCCAGAATCCTACCTATTACGTACTTATGTGGATGCCATTTCTTGGCCTCACACCACGCGATGTACGCCTTCCAGATTCTATAGTAGATCTGCCTGGATACCGGCTTCCTGGTATTGATCATGGTAGATACCACAGCATTAGAGAGCCCTCTCTTTTTTAGAATGTGGGCTTCAATAGCCAGGCCGTCAAACCTAGGGCTGGTAAGGAAGGGTGGCACATCGGTCCTTGCGAAAGCCGGACGACGTGGGAGAGTCCAAGGACTCCCCACTGAAATTTTACAATCTCCGCGTACCACGCTCTTCGGGGCCACGCTGGAGCCACCGGAATCACTGGTTTCTTTTCTACCCTGATTCTGCGGAGTAATCGAGGTAACCATTGGCGGTGTGAATGCATATATCAGCTTGAACTGATCCCAAGGGAACACTAGGGCATCCGAGCCGCAAGCTAGGGGATCCCTTGTCCGAGAGACAACCCTGTCCCCCTTTGCGTTGAATCTGGATGCTAGAAGATCTACATCCGATGTTCCCCACCGCTGACATATTGTCCAGAAAACCTCGGGGTGAAGGGACCCTTCCTCTGGGCCTAATTGCTGGCGACTTAGAAAGTCCGCCTTCCAATTCTCCACTCCTGGAATGAATACCGCAGATATGGCTGGGACATATTCTTCTGCCCATTTCAGGATGTAATTTACTTCCCTCTGGGCTGCACGACTCCTGGTGCCCCCCTGATGATTGATATATGCCACTGCTGTGGCATTGTCTGATTGAAATCTGACAGGGGACCCTTGGAGTTTGGATGTCCATGCTACTAGGGCATACCGGGCTGCTCGTATCTCTAAGAGATTGATGGGCAGGGCCTTTTCTGCATCCGACCATCTGCCCTGGAGAGACTATTGCTCCAGTACTGCTCCCCAGCCTATAAGGCTGGCATCTGTAGTGACCACCTTCCAAGAAACCGGACTGAAGGATTTCCTTTTTTCCAGATTCTGGGGAACCAACCACCAACGGAGGCTCTTGCGAACGGAAGGGGACAAGGACATTGTAAGTCTAGGGCCTGAACTTTTTTTGTTCCAGGCTGACAGTATGGCCCCTTGCAAATTCCTTGAATGGAATTGACCGTAGGGTACTGCTTCGAATGATGCCACCATTTTTCCCAGCAGCCTCATATACAGGCGTATGGACGGCTGTCTTTTTTGTACCCACTAAGTGGATCAAATCTTTCAAAGACAACACCTTTCCTCGAGGCAAGAATATTTTTCTCTGGCCTGAATCCAACCTTAGCCCCAAGTATTCCAGACTTTTGACTGGTTTTTAGGGCTGACTTGTCTCGGTTGATAATCCAACCGTGAGATTCCAGATACTTGATCGTCTTGTGAACGACCACGTCTAGTTTTTTCACTGAGTGGTCTATCAGCAACAAGTCATCCAGATATGCCATTATCATTACACCTTGTGTTCTTAGATTGGCCAATAAAAGGGCCAGAATTTTTGTGAACACTCTTGGTGCTGTGGCCAAACCGAAGGGTAAGGCTCTGAACTGAAAATGGCGCCCTTCTACTGCAAAGCGTAGAAATTTTTGGTGGACTGGAAAGATGGGAATGTGCAAATAAGCATTTTTGATGTCGATCGTGGCTAACCAATCCTCCCCTTGTAGGGCAGTGGCCACCGATCGGATCGACTCCATCGGAAAGTCCTGATATACAGGAATTTGTATAGCCCTTTTTAGAATTAATATGGGCCTCCCGTCCGCGTTTGCTTCGGGACTGTAAAGAGGTTTGAGTAAAACCCGAACCCTCATTCTTCCAGGGGAACCTCCATAATTACTCCTTGGAGCAATAGTTGTTCTAGTGCCAACAGGAGGGACTCTCTCTTCCGGGGATCCCTTGGCACGTTTCCTGCGAACAACTGGAGTCCTCCCCCCCACCCGACTGAGTGGGGGCTTCAATGAATTTAACTTTGGGGGAGGTTTTGTACCTCCCCTGACCCAGGGTTTCTCATTACCCTGCTACTGTCCCTGTTTTTTACCCCCGGGATTTAACCGAGGAGGCCGTCGGAACTGTTACACAGCCGATGCCCCAGGGACTGGAGAAGCAGGCCTCTTAAAGAGGGACCTCTAACTCTGCTTTTAACCGGCAAGAGCGTATTTTTACCGCTGGAAATTTTCTGGATATATTTGTCCAGGTTTTCCCTGAATAAGCGTTCACCATGAAATGGGACGCTAACCAGCCATTCTTTACAGGGAGCTTCAGCAGACCAGTTTTTGAGCCATAGGAGCCTACGCATATGTACTATAGACAGCGTAAGGCGGGAGGCCTGATGGACTGAATCCTCTATGGCGTCAACCGCAAAGCCTAAGGCTCTAGGTAGATCAGCTAGGGCAAAGCCTGCTGATCTGTCAAGTCCCTCAAGACCTGTTTCAACTGATCCTTCACTGCTTAGCAGACCCCAATAGCTGCTACTGCTGGTTGTATCACCAAGCAGATTTTCATAAGGACTCCAATCTTTTATCTATTGGGTTCTTGAACATTTGGACATTATCCACTGGACATGTCAGTGATTTATACATACAAGAGATGGCTGCGTCCACTGTAGGGACCTTCCATTTTTTTTTTTTTTTTTTTTTTTTTTGATGAACTTATCCTCCATGGGATAGACCACCGGAAATCTCTTGGGGGAATAAATATTTTCTCAGGACGTTCCCAATCCTGGTAAATGAGCCCTTTCAGTAAAGGGTGAAGTGGAAAAGAACAAACAGTCTGGGGGCTTCTAGCGACCCCAACGAGGATACAGTAGTGGTTGATGGTTCCGCAAGGTGCATTTTTAAATGCTGATCGGACCATGTTAGTCAGAGACTGAACCCATAATCTTTCAGCTTGAGATGCTGAGAAAAGGTTCCCCCACTGTTGATTCCTCTATAACAGAATCAACCTTATCCTGATCCCCTTCAGGCAGGTCGATCCCTGTATGGGACTGTTGCTCTGCTAACAGGCACTCTGCAGGAGGAGACGGAGATCGGGCGTGCTTTCCCTGACAGGGAGGCAGCGATAAATTTTGACAATCTCTCTCTAATCCTCCCAGAGCTGAGGAAAAAACCTCCTCTGTTACATACACAGGAGCAGGTGACTGAGGACAGCCACAGTACCAAGTACCCCTGCGGGGTCTCTACGGTCACTTACCTCTGAACTTCAGGGGAGACTGGTGCAGCAGGAGTATGCCCAAGATCCTCAGAGCCCGATGAGACCCCCTTCGCTTCCTGGAAGATTCAGTTCCGGAGCTACTGGACGGCATATTCCTAAGCCTAAAGCTGAGGTATTCCAGCCGTAATACACCACTTTTACTGAGAATAGTCTAGCACAATTGCTGCTATATAACAGTTGGTGTCTACTAATGTGCCTTTCTAGGGGATGCCTGTATCAACCGCTTGCTGTATGCCTTTAAATGTTGCCAGCTCTGTCTCTGTACTTCATAGCCAGCTTACTGCAATAATGTGGCTTTTTAAAAACCTGCTGGGATGCCCGCACATGCGCAGAAGCGCTGCGGCGCGCACAGAGCGTCATCCCCCAGGCCCCGCCCCTTTTTCCGGCCACCTCTATATATAGAGGCGCGTGCACGCGCACGCGCGCGGCCACGTGCGCCTCGGCGCTAATTTTCAAACATGGAAACCAGGGACAGGAGCCAGGGCCCCCTTTGCCGCAGGCCGGGGGATAGACGAACACTGCAACATGGCAGAGGAAACAGTTTCCTGTAGGAGAACTCACCAGCTGCCTGGACTTTGTTCTCTGAGAAGAAACTAGTCCATATGACAAGAAAAACATTCCACAGCGGCCTCTAGTGGACAAACACAGGTACCGCAGTTTAATATACTAAACATATATAAAAAAACATTCCTTTTTTTTTTTTTTTTTTTCTTGACCACCATTAAAAATTATTACATTTTTTTAGTAGTTACAGGCATGCACAGATATTAGCGGGAATACCGTTAGGTAACAGACAGAAAGACAAATTAGGCTTGGGGGTCCCCCAATAGAACCAAGTTCCTGGGGGCCCCCACTTACCTGTTCCCCGCCGCAGGACTTTGTTTGGTCCACAAAAGCCCAAACTTCACCTATCACGGCAGGCATTGTAATCAAACCTTCAGGGACCGGGTTCCCAAGGATTCCACTCCCCTGGACCTGTATAGCACCCTGCACAGAAAACATCTTGGTCGTGGGTATGACCAGAGCTCTGGATCCCAGGGTCCAGCTCTCCTAAGAGAAGCATTACAGGCAGAACCTTGCTCTTCTCTGCAAGGCCCGGGTACCGACCGTTTAGCTATGAAGCTTTTTTGGTCGGATCCGGAATAGCTTACTGAGGCCCAAAAGAACCTGTACGCAAGCTCAGTGAAAAACACATGTTTCTTCTTGGCCAACACCTTAGACACTGGCAAAAAACTGAGGTGCTCCCGGATGGGAGGGGCTTATATAGGGGAGGGTACTTCCGGTTTTGGAAGTTGCCAGTGCCAGCACCTGACGGTAACTATATAACCCATTAGTAATGACTATGTCGCTCTGTGTCCCGTGATGTACGAAAAAGAAATGTGAAAACAAATCCAGACAATCACATTGTCTGATTTGGAAATATTTGTTTCGCAAATTATGGTGGAAAATAATAGGATTTTTATAACAGCTTACCTGTAAAATCCTTTTCTTGGAGTACATCACGGGACACAGAGCGGCATAGTCATTACTATGTGGGTTATATAGATACCTTCAGGTGCTGGCACTGGCAACTTCCAAAACCGGAAGTACCCTCCCCTATATAAGCCCCTCCCATCCGGGAGTACCTCAGTTTTGTAGCAAAGCAATAAGTGTCCCCAAAAGAGGGGTGGGAGCTCTGTGCCCCGTGATGTACTCCAAGAAAAGGATTTTACAGGTAAGCTGTTATAAAAATCCTATTTTCTTTCTCGTACATCACGGGACACAGAGCGGCATAGTCATTACTATGTGGGATGTCCTAAAGCAATGCCCAATGAGGGGGTGGGATACACCATACATAAGCTGAGCGCTATCAGACATGAGGATCTTTTGCGGCCTGCAACACACTGCGCCCAAAGGCGACATCCTCCTGACTTCTAACGTCCACCTGGTAGAACCTAGTAAACGTGTGTACTGAAGACCATGTTGCGGCCTTACAGATTTGAGCCAGGGAGGCCTGGTGATGCACTGCCCATGAAGTTCCAACTGCTCTCGTGGAGTGCGCCCTAACTTTGAACGGAGGCGGTCTCCTTCTCAAGCCATAGGCTTGCATTATGACCTGTCGAATCCACTTGGCTAAAGTAGATTTTGACGCTGCCCGACCCCTTCGGGGGCCTTCCGGCAGAATAAACAAAG
Source organism: Rana muscosa (assembly GCA_029206835.1). Taxonomy (NCBI): domain Eukaryota; kingdom Metazoa; phylum Chordata; class Amphibia; order Anura; family Ranidae; genus Rana; species Rana muscosa. The sequence continues at coordinate 156,020,410 of CM055123.1, read as the reverse complement.
TATCCGTTCTGCGAATCTGAGCAGTGGCTTTTAGATAAGCTTTAACTGCTCTTACTACATCCAAAGAATGTAATAATTTTTCCTCTACTGAACTAGGTTTGGGGAAAAAAGAAGGAAGAACCACATCTTGGTTCAAATGAAACCTCGATACCACCTTAGGAAGAAAGGCTGGATGAGGACGTAACACTACTCTGTCCTTATGGATAACCAGATATGGCTCCCTACAGGACATAGCGGCTAATTCCGACACTCTTTTAGCCGAACAAATGGCTACTAGAAAAATCAATTTCCTGGTGAGAAGAACCAAGGAAATATGCTGTAATGGTTCAAATGGTTGTTTCTGTAGAACCGATAGTCCCATGGACATATGGGAATATTAACCGGAGGGCTAATACACATCACTCCTTGTATAAAGGCTTTGACTAGTGAATGCAAAGCCAAGGGCCTCTGAAAAAATATTTAAAGAAAAAGAGGGAAGGTCTGGTGTCCCCAGTAACACACTTCCATCCCTATCATATATAGTAAAGCAAAGGATTCGCCCTGGGACTTTAAATGAAGTGGGTAACGTTTCCGCCAGTAAACATAAACAGTAGTAAATACAGTATATGGTTTATTCAAGTAAAATTGTTTACATGCATAGATGACACCAACAGTTGCCAATTGAAAAGATACATAAACAAGGAGTATTGGTACATAAATGTAGTAACAGTCAGAGTACACGGGCATCATACTACCCGACTAGTTTCGCGAGATCCAGCTCGCTCTTCAGGGGTGGATGTGTGTAACAATGTACCTAAGATGAAAAAATATATATGTTTGACAATATGGCGCAATATTGGCTATAAAAGCACAGGGTGGGAGGGGGTTTGTGGATCCCCATACTCACCACTGAGCTTGACCATGGCTACAGATGTGCGGCCCCAAGACCGCGGCAGCAGGTGTCTCACCAGGGAGCTGAAAGGGCGGAGTCAGATGGGACCCCACCAGGGGCCAAACGGAGAGCAGGCATGGCATAGGTATAGTGATGTGTCCATAGAGACCTCGTTAGTCCATAAAGAGTATAGGCTGTAAACATAAGTATGTTTGTCAGGCATCTAAAGTAAAGTCAATATGTATTGGCATGAGAATATACATGCATGAATGAAAGGCCTGGGCCAAAAATGGTAGGGCAGGGCCTCTGAAAAAATATTGACCAGGCCGAAATCTGACCCTTGATAGTACTCAAGGCAAGCTTCCTATCTACAGCCCACTGTAGGAAGTCCAGAATCCTACCTATTACGTACTTTCGTGGATGCCATTTCTTGGCCTCACACCAGGCGATGTACGCCTTCCAGATTCTATAGTAGATCTGCCTGGATACCGGCTTCCTGGCATTGATCATGGTAGATACCACAGGATTAGAGAGCCCTCTCTTTTTTAGAATGTGGGATTCAATAGCCAGGCCGTCAAACCTAGGGCTGGTAAGGAAGGGTGGTATATCGGTCCTTGCGAAAGCAGGTCCGGACGATGTGGGAGGGTCCAAGGACTCCCCACAGACATTTTTACAATCTCCGCGTACCATGCTCTTCGGGGCCACGCTGGAGCCACCAGAATCACTGGTTTCTTTTCTACCCTGATTCTGCGGAGTAATCGAGGTAACAATTGTGGCGGTGGGAATGCATATATCAGCTTGAACTGATCCCAAGGGAACACTAGGGCATCCGAGCCGCAAGCTAGGGGATCCCTTGTCCAAGAGACAAACCTGTCCACCTTTGCGTTGAATCTGGATGCTAGCAGATCTACATCCGGTGTTCCCCACCGCTGACATATTGTCCGAAAAACCTCGGGGTGAAGGGACCATTCCCCTGGGCATAATTGTTGGCGACTTAGAAAGTCCGCCTTCCAATTTTCCACTCCTGGAATGAATACCGCGGATATGGCTGGGACATATCTTTCTGCCCATTTCAGGATGCAATTTACTTCCCTCTGGGCTGCACGACTCCTGGTGCCACCCTGATGATTGATATATGCCACTGCCGTGGCATTGTCTGATTGAATTCTGACAGGGGACCCTTGGAGTTTGGATGTCCATGCTACTAGGGCATACCGGGCTGCTCGTATCTCTAAGAGATTGATGGGCAGGGCCTTTTCCGCATCCGACCATCTGCCCTGGAGAGACCATTGCTCCAGTACTGCTCCCCAGCCTATAAGGCTGGCATCTGTAGTGACCACCTTCCAAGAAATCGGACTGAAGGATTTCCCTTTTTCCAGATTCTGGGGAACCAACCACCAACGGAGGCTCTTGCGAACGGAAGGGGACAAGGACATTGGTAAGTCTAGGGCCTGAACTTTCTTGTTCCAGGCTGACAGTATGGCCCTTTGCAAATTCCTTGAATGGAATTGACCATAGGGTACTGCTTCGAATGATGCCACCATTTTTCCCAGCAGCCTCATGCACAGGCGTATGGACGGCTGTCTTTTTGTACCCACTAAGTGGATCAAAGCTCTCAAAGACAATACCTTTTTTCGAGGCAAGAATATTTTCCTCTGGCCTGAATCTAGCCTTAGCCCCAAGTATTCCAGACTTTTGACTGGTTTTAGGGCTGACTTGTCTCGGTTGATAATCCAACCGTGAGATTCCAGATACTTGATTGTCTTGTGAACGACCACTTCTACTTTTTTCACTGAGTGGTCTATCAGCAACAAGTCGTCTAGATATGCCATTATCGTTACACCTTGCGTTCTTAGATTGGCCAATAATGGGGCCAGAATTTTTGTGAACACTCGTGGTGCTGTGGCCAGACCGAAGGGTAAGGCTCTGAACTGAAAATGGCACCCTTCTACTGCAAAGCGTAGAAATTTTTGGTGGACTGGAAAGATGGGAATGTGCAAATAAGCATCTTTGATGTCGATCGAGGCTAACCATTCCTCCCCTTGTAGGGCAGTGGCCACCGATCGGATCGACTCCATCCGGAAAGTCCTGATATGCAGGAATTTGTTTAGCCCTTTTAGATTTAATATGGGCCTCACGTCCCCGTTTGGCTTCGGGACTGTAAAGAGGTTTGAGTAAAACCCGAACCCCCATTCTTCCAGGGGAACCTCCATAATTACTCCTTGGAGCAATAGTTGTTCTAGTGCCAACAGGAGGGACTCTCTCTTCCGGGGATCCCTTGGCACGTTTGACCTCATAAAATGGGAAGGAGGAGAGTCTTTTAACTCCAATCTGTATCCCAGACTTACTGCGGAGAGCAGCCATCTGTCTCTGATCGTGTCCCGGCAGGTCTCTGCGAACAACTGGAGTCTTCCCCCCGCCCGATTGAGTGGGGGCAACCCTTCATGCATTTGACTTTGGGGGAGGTTTTGTACCTCTCCTGACCCAGGTTTTTTTATTACCCTGCGATTGTCCCCGATTTTTACCCCCGGGATTTGACCGAGGAGGCCATCGGAACTGTTTCACAGCCGATGCCCCAGGGACTGGAGAAGCAGGCCTCTTAAAAGAGGGACCTCTAACTCTGTTTTTAACCGGCAAGAGTGTACTTTTACCGTTGGAAATTTTCTGGATATATTTGTCCAGGTCTTCCCCGAATAAGCGTTCACCATGAAATGGGAAGCTAACCAGCAATTTTTTACAGGGAGCTTCAGCAGACCAGTTTTTGAGCCATAAAAGCCTGCGCATATGTACTACAGACAGCGTAAGGCGGGAGGCCTGATGGATTGAATCCTTTATGGCGTCAACCGCAAAGCATAAGGCTCTAGGTAGATCAGCTAGGGCAAGGGCCTGCTAATCTGGCAAGTCCCTTAAGACCCGTTTCAACTGATCCTTCACTGCTTGGCAGACCCCAATAGCTGCCACTGCTGGTTGTGTCACCAAGCCTGCTGTAGAAAAAGCAGATTTTAATAAGGACTTCAATTTTTTATCTATTGGGTCCTTGAACATTTGGACATTATCCACTGGACATGTCAGTGATTTATTCACACAAGAGATGGCTGCGTCCACTGTAGGGACCCTCCATTTTTTGATGAACTTATCCTCCATGGGATAGACCACCGGAAATCTCTTGGGGGGAGTAAATATTTTATCAGGATGTTCCCAATCCTGGTACATGAGCCCTTCCAATAAAGGGTGAAGTGGAAAGGAACAGACAGTCTGGGGAGCTTTTAGCGACCCCAGCGAGGAGACAGTAGTGGTTGATGGTTCCGCAAGGTGCATTTTAAATGCTGAACGGACCATGTTAGTCAAAGACTGAACCCATAATCTTTCAGCTTGAGATGCTGAAAAAGGTTCCTCCACAGTTGATTCCTCTATAACAGAATCAACCTCCTCCTGATCCCCTTCAGGCAGGTCGATCCCTGTATGGGACTGTTGCTCCGCTAACAGGTACTCTGAAGGAGGAGACGGAGATCGGGCGTGCTTTCCCTGTGACAGGGAGGCAGCGATTAATGTTGACAATCTCTCTTCTAATCCTCCCAGAGCTGAGGAAAAAACCTCCTCTGTTACATACACAGGAGCAGGTGAACTGAGGACAGCCACAGTACCAGGTACTCCTGCGGGGTCTCTACGGTCACTAACCTCTGAATTTTCAGGGGAGACTGGTGCAGCAGAAGCATGCCCAAGATCCTCAGAGCCCAATGGAGACCCCTTTCGCTTCCTGGAAGATTTAGTTCCGGAGCTTCTGGACGGCATATTCCTAAGCCCAAAGCTGAGGTATTCCAGCCGTAATACACCACTTTTACTGAGAATAGTCTAGCACAATTGCTGCTATATAACAGTTGGTGTCTACTAAAGTGCCTTTCTAGGGGATGCCTGCATCAACCGCTTCTGTGTGCCTTTTTACTGTTGCTAGCTCTGTCTGTGCACTTCAATAGCCAGCTGTGATTGCCTTTAAACATGCTGGACGCCCGCACATGCGCAGTAGCGCCGCGGCGCACACCGAGCGTCATCCACCCGCTCCACCCCTTTTTCCAGATCGCCTCTATATAGAGAGGCGCGTGCACGCGCCCGCACGTGGGCACGTGCGCCTTCGGCGCCTTTTTTGAAAAAATAAGGAGCTAGATGGGAGCCAGGGTCCCTGCCGCAGGGCCCGGGGATGGATGAGCGCAGCAACAGGGCAGAGGAGACAGCTTCCCAAAGAGAACTTACCAACTGCCTGGATTTGACTTCGGAAGAAAAAAATCCACATTACAAGAAAAAGAACCATAGCGGCCTCTAGTGTTTAACACAGGTACCGCGGTCTTACATTTATTTTATTTTTTTTTCTTGCCTACTATTAAAATTTTTACATTTTCTCAGTAGTAACAGGCATGCACAGAATATTAGCGGGAATACCTTAGGTAACAGGCAGAAAGACAAAATAGGCTTGGGGGTCCCCCAATAGAACCAAGTTCCTGAGGGCCCCCACTTACCTTTTCCTCGCCGCAGGACTCTGTTTGGTCCACAGAAGCCCAAACTTCACCTATCATGGCAGGCATTGTAATTAAACCTTCAGGGACCGGGTTCCCAAGGATTCCACTCCCCTGGACCTGTATAGCACCCTGCACAGAAAACATCTTGGTCGTGGGTATGACCAGAGCTCTGGATCCCAGGGTCCAGCCCTCCTAAGAGAGGCATTACAGGCAAAACCTTGCTCTTCTCTTGCAAGGCCCGGGTACCGACCGTTTAGCTATGAAGCTTTTTTGGTCGGATCCGGAATAGCTTACTGAGGCCCAAAAGAACCTGTACGCAAGCTCAGTGAAAAACACGTTACTTCTTGGCCAACACCTTAGACACTGGCAAAAAACTGAGGTACTCCCGGATGGGAGGGGCTTATATAGGGGAGGGTACTTCCGGTTTTGGAAGTTGCCAGTGCCAGCACCTGAAGGTATCTATATAACCCACATAGTAATGACTATGCCGCTCTGTGTCCCGTGATGTACGAGAAAGAAAAGTATTTGGTCAAAAGTTCATCAATACTTTGTTATATATCCTTTGTTGGCAATGACAGAGGTCAAACGTTTTCTGTAAGTCTTCACAAGGTTAACACACACTGTTGCTGGTATGTTGGCCCATTCCTCCATGTAGATCTCCTCTAGAGCAGTGATGTTTTGGGGCTGTCGCTGGGCAACACAGACTTTCAACTCCCTCCAAAGGTTTTCTATGGGGTTGAGATCTGGAGACTGGCTAGGCCACTCCAGGACCTTGAAATGCTTCTTACGAAGCCACTCCTTCGTTGCCCGGGCGGTGTGTTTGGGATCATTGTCATGCTGAAAGACCCAGCCACGTTTCAGCTTCAATGCCCTTTCTGATGGGAGGAGGTTTGCACTCAAAATCTCACGATACATGGCCCCATTCATTCTTTCATGTACACGGATCAGTCGTCCTGTTCCCTTTGCAGAGAAACCGCCCCAAAGCATTATGTTGCCACCCCCATGCTTCACAGTAGGTATGGTGTTCTTTGGTTGCAACTCAGCATTCTCTCTCCTCAAAACACGACGAGTTGTGTTTCTACCAAACAGTTCTACTTTGGTTTCATCTGACCATATGACATTCTCCCAATCCTCTTCTGGATCATCCAAATGCTCTCTAGAAAACCTCAGACGGGCCCGGACATGTACCGGCTTAAGCAGGGGGACACGTCTGGCACTGCAGGATCTGAGTCCCTGGTGGCGTAGTGTGTTACTGATGGTAGCCTTTGTTATGTTGGTCCCAACTCTCTGCAGGTCATTCACTAGGTCCCCCCGTGTGGTTCTGGGATTTTTGTTCACCGTTCTTGTGATCATTTTGACCCCACGGGGTGAGATTTTGCATGGAGCCCCAGATCGAGGGAGATTATCAGTGGTCTTGTATGTCTTCCATTTTCTAATTATTGCTCCCACAGTTGATTTATTCACACCAAGCTGCTTGCCTATTGCAGATTCAGTCTTCCCAGCCTGGTGCAGGTCTACAATTTTGTTTCTGGTGTCCTTCAACAGCTCTTTGGTCTTAACCATAGTGGAGTTTGGAGTGTGACTGTTTGAGGTTGTAGACAGGTGTCTTTTATACTGATAAGTTCAAACAGGTGCCAATAATACAGGTAATGAGTGGAGGACAGAGGAGCCTCTTGAAGAAGAAGATACAGGTCAGTGAGAGCCAGAAATCTTGCTTGTTTGTAGGTGACCAAATACTTATTTTCCACCATAATTTGCAAATAAATTCTTTCCAAATCAGACAATGTGATTGTCTGGATTTGTTTTCACATTTTGTGTCTCATAGTTGAGGTATACCTATGATGACAATTACAGGCCTCTCTCATCTTTTTAAATGGGAGAACTTGCACAATTGGTGGCTGACTAAATACTTTTTTGCCCCACTGTATTCAGTTTTTTTATGCATGTGTAATGTTTATGTGAAATACTGTAGTTTCCCTTAAAAATGTCATGTCTTAACATTTGTAGAATAAAATATTGACCTTTTATACAAAACATGTGGTACCTCAAAGTCCTCTTTTTCTAGAGTCAGGTTTTTCTTTGTATGCATCATTTTTTTAGGATGTGGTACGGGACAGCGTATGTCCAATAAATAGAAGGTCTCCTATTGGATCCTTTCCTTCCATTAGCTTACTTATGCAATTCATGTGTAATGGCAGACCTCCGTAAAGTAGGTTTCCAAACATTTACAGTGAAGGAATCATTGATTTGGAGAGATCCCGATCTCCCAGGATATGGGCTTTAACAGCCAAACTATTAAAGTCAACGGCCATGAAGTAGGATCCTTAATTGGTCCATGGGACTGAAGATCTAGACTGTCTGGGATAGTCCACAGAACATCCATTAGTAGTCTGGCAAGTTGGAGTACCGCAGCAACCTGGGCCAGACTAGAACTATGAGCAACATCAGAAAACCCTCCCATCTTGATCCTGCAGAGCAGATCAGGAAGACATAGAACAGGCTGTACTGGTCCTACAGAGCTACCAGAATATTCACTGCTCCAAAAGAGGATCTTGTACCTGGAGACAAATCAGTGCATTTGTGGAATCCAAACGACCAAAAGGTCAACGTCTGCCATCCCCACCTGCAACAGAGGTCCTGGAACACCTCCTGGTATATGGCACAGTTCTCCAAATCCAGGACCCGACAACAGAGATAGCCTGTCTGCTGATTGTCCAACTTTGGGATGTAATGGGTGGGCAAGCCTTGAATGTGAAGTTCAGGACAGGATCCTTCCTACAGCTACTGCTGTGTCAAGATTAAGGGTTCCTTCCTGATAATTGATCTATGCTACTGCTGGGCCATGACTCTCAAACCAGACAGTCCAGCATTGCAAAGACAACCATAATGCTTGTTTCTGCCAAATGTTGAGCAGGAGATGGGATTTGTCTGATGGCCAAGCCCTCTGCACTGCCTAGGACCCCTCCCCAGCCAGGTAGACCGCCATCCAGGTCAGGAAGAAGTTTACCCTGACTCCAGGGCTGGAATCCTGAACCATCAGAGCAGAGAAACCCTATTTCTTTGTTTCAGTTGAGACACCTTGTCTACGGATCGAATTAAGTAATCCCAGGAAGACAGAGTGTAGAGTCTGAAGTGGAGCTGAGTAATGGAAGTGCCTTGAAGAAGGCTACAGTCAGGCCCGGGACTCTAATGCAGAATCAGTCAGGCAGTTTCTGGACCACAGAGTTCAAAGTTGGGAAAAGGAGAGTTTGAATTTTTTTGGGGGAGGAGCACTTGGCTTCAACAGTGTATAGGACAAGCTCCAGACTCTCCAAGCATTCTAAAGGAATCGCACTGTGCTCATCAGAATGTTGGTCAGATTCTGAGCCAACTACTACCTCAACAAGAAGTCATCCAGATGTGGCAAATGGGATGCCTTGGTATGCGACCAGGCTATAACAAGAGCCAGCACCCTGGTAAGCAAGGAAGACAGGCCAAACGGCAGGGCTTTAAAGTGCTGGCTATCCACTGCAAGCAAAGAAAGAATTGATGTGCGGGCTAATGTGGAACTCCAAGTATGCTCCCCTAAAATCCACAATGGTCAAAATGCTCTCTGCTGAGAGGAGACAGACAGACATGGTGAAGTTCAGGTAGAATATTTGGGCTGATATTAAGACATTTTGGGCCTTCAGATACAAACTGGGGCTGACACCCCCTTTTTGGTTTGGGGACATAGAAAAGGTTGGAATGAAAGCCCTGTAACTATTCCACCATGGGGACAGTGGCAGAACCCCTGGGCCCTAGAGATTTTGGCTGATCTCCATGCTGCTCTTTCAGTCTATGCAAGGGCATGGGGAGAGTAAAAATGAAGTGAGAAGGGTAAGAATCAGAACACAGCCTGTACCCAGGCATACAAGATACCCAATGACCAGGTGTCCACAATTAAAACAGACATCTTACCCCCCACCCCACACAAACACTTCGAAGTCAGGGCATCCCTTTACGTCGAGAAAGGCTTGTCAGTCCCAGTGTAACATTGAAGAGGACCCCAAGCTTAGGTATGGCCTTAGAGGATGAAGTCTGGGGAGTAACCAAGGGATCTCTTATTGGCTTTAAAGAAGGGGGAAGAGGGTATTCCCAGCTTGTGGCCCAGGCTTCTATTGTGGGGGTAGAGTAGTCGTCTTACCCCTAGAATCAACCTTAATGAGGGTGTTCAAGGCAGTTACAAAGAGAGATGCTGTCTCTCGAAGGACATGCAAAGCAAAAGCTTGCTCTGATGTCCAAAACCTTAATCAAAGAGCCCTTGGCATATCGACTTATAGAAGACACAGCAGCAAGAGAAATGAAGAGGCTGACACGCTCCCCCTCCATCTGCTTACAGCCAAGACAAGCCGCCACTATGAAGCAGCTGTGGCAGGAAGGGTGGGGGGGGGCGGGTAGTATCTTAGAGCCGATACCTAGGAAGCATCCATCAATATGTGACAAAGCACAACAGGCACTAAGCAGTAAAAAAAATGATAGTTCTTCTTTCAGGACTGCCACCCCCACCCCTCACCAGCCCACAGTGGTGCAGTTTTCTAAAAAGGAAGAATGCTGCCAAGTGCTTTGTGTGCAATGTGCATCCTACTAGCCACAGACACAAAACGTGGCTATGCAATTTCTCTTTACAAATGAAGAACTGATGGACAAAACCCCATACCCATATACAATGGCTCATGGCTGTTTTAGACTAACTTTTCACAACCAGGATCCCTCCTATGGTTACTAGGGGTTCCCCCTGAGCAGTGAAAAAAGGTGAATTGATCTCCCACCTATATTAACCATGAATGCAAGAGGGCACAGAAGAGGTGGGGGGGGGATATCTGCTCTGGGTATAAAGTATGATGGGTAAGCCACATTAATCTTTTATTTAAACCTTTTTACAGCCTATTGATCATGCTAATGTACCATCAGTGGTTGGCATAATCATTTTTAACAGGGGTTTCCAAATACATGAAATTTATTGTGGAGCTTCTCTGGGCTAAAAAGGATTTAAAACAGCTAGATTATACCCTGCAAAGACAACAATTGCCTCTGAACAGTCCATATTGGAGAAGATACCCACTGGACACTATGAATGACAATGGCTTGCATCTTGTTGATTAGCAGAGCTGAAGGAGGCATTGTTAGATGTATTCTGTAATGTTTGCATACAGTCAAATTTTTGTGTAGACTCATACAGTGTGCAATAACTCGATTCCATGTATTGATATCTGCCCAAAACAGCACAAGTCCAAAAGCCAAGTTAAAGAGTTCCAGGCTGTAAAAAAAAAAAGTAGGATTTTTTTTACTCACCGTAAAATCTTTTTCTCTTTCGTCCATGGACGGACACAGCTCCTTAAATCTTGACGAAGTGGGTTATGTTCCTGTTCATAGGAGAGGACTAGGCAGAACATGTTAGATAATTAAAAACACATGTTACAAAAATCAGAGATGAACAGCCCCGCCCAGGGGCCGGTCCCTCCAGACATAACCCTCCACCCTGCAGCATGCAGCCTCAGTTTGTAACAAGCAGTCTTTTCGTCCATGGACGGACACAGCTCCTTAAATCTTGACAAAGTGGGACGTCCCCAAGCAGCCTTGTGTATCAACCTTGTAAAACGTTGGGAAAGTGTGAACAGACAACCAGGTCGCCGTCTCACACACTTTGAAGACAGATGCTATATGTCGGAAAGCCCAGGAAGCACCAATTGCCCTGGTTAAATACGCCGTGACAGGAAAGGGAGGCGCCCGCCCCTAAAGGGCATAGGCTTGGATGACGATCAGCCTGATCCACCTCAAAAAGGTGGCCGACGAGACCAGCAGGCCCCTCTGTGGACCAGATACCGGCACGAACAGTGAGTCAGAACTCCGAAGCGGAGCAGTAGCAGACAGGTACACCCGTAGGGCACGTACCATGTCCAAGGTATGTAGCGCAGCCTCCTGGGATGCAACGGCCGAGGACACAAGGATGGAAACACAATGTCCTCGTTTAGGTGAAAAGCCGAAACCACCTTAGGAAGGAATGAAGGTTACAGGCGCTTAGCCAGCGGACCAGCATTCCAGCAAATCAGGCAGCGCAGCACCACCGCAGATAGAGGTTCTGGAAATTATTTATATACACACACACACACACACACCAAGCATGTATTAGTGTATACGGTTTTACCGTGGCGCTGAAGGCGCGCGTGTCCTTCAAGTGTTGGAGGAAACCGGATCACGCGGAGGAACCCACGCAGACACAGGGAAAACATGCAAACCCCAAGCAAACTGCGACGGGGTCATTTTAAATACACACACTTTGTATGTATAAGTGCATATGTGTTTACCGTGGTGCAGAAGGCGCGCATGCCTTTGGGGTGTGGGAGGAAACCGGAGTACCTGGAGGAAACCCACGCAGACACAGGGAGAAAAAGCAAACTCCAGGCAAAAGGTGTCGGGGTCCTGGTTCGAACCAGTGACCCTCTTGCTGCCAGGTGAGGGAGTTAACCACCACACCACTGTGCTGCCCCACATGTAAAGTCGCAGCCATATATAGGTCGCAATACTGACCCCAGCATCACCGCTTTGGACCTCCTATCAGAAGGGTCCTGTATGATAACGGACCGCCATGCGCTGGGGAACCACAAGGACCTCTGCGGCCGTTCCCATTCCTTATGTATGAACTATCAAAGAAAGTAACATAAGGAAAAAACGCCACAAAGCGGGCAGATTTGTGTGACCTAAGGGAGACTCCTCTGCGGAAGTCCCAGCTGCATTCCCAGCTGGAGAGTGTCCCTCACAGCATCAGAAGTGCACTCAGAAGTGCCCCGACAAACATTTCCCAGAAGATGGAGGGGGCGCTTTCTTACCCCCTTTACGCCCACAATCCGTTTCTACCTTGGCAAGAAAAGGTTCCAGAACTATCTATAATGTATCTAAGGAAACCGCAGGTACAGGGTCACCATTTGCTGCCTCTGGCATGGGGAAGAAAGGTCACATACTGACTCCATAAAAACGCCCACTGACAGCCCTCAGGGACCAAGTGAAACACACATAAGAGTCCACGCTGACTGACCGGGGGGGTAACCCAGGGGACTCACCGCCCAGAAGGAGACCGCTCAGCACCGCTGCCCGCCTTGTACACACAGCGCGTGTGTGAAGAAGAAGCTGTGAGAAGATACTGCGCTGTTCAGAAGCCAGTGCTAGAGGCCAAACCCACTCCAAAATGGCCGCCAGACGCCTCAGATGTAAAAGGGAGCGGACCACAAGAAAATGGCCGCCCACAATACCGACCTGCGCCACAGCACGGCTACAAGAAAATGGCCGCCAATGGAAGTTTAAATACAGAAAAAGACACACAGAAAATAGCGGCGATGCAAAAAATGGTGCCCGAGGTCAGGGATGTGGATGAGAAGGCCTGCAGAGGCTTCCCAGGAGACAGACCCCCATCACAGAAAGCGGACCCTGGTGCCCCACAGGGACTCGGAGCCCCCCCACAGGTACACCCCGGATGCAGCAAGCCCTAGGGCAGGAGGACAAAAAGGGTGACAGAGCAGGGAAAGGGAGGACAGGAGAACCCCTAAATCCCGGGAATGCCCAGCTGTTCCATCCTGCCGAGACAGGAGGAACCGTACTTACCCGTCCTTGCGAGGACAAGCTGGCGCGTCCCTGACAGACCCACAACCGATGGTACAGAGTAGCTGTCGGCCCGGGTCCACTGTGAGTGAGGCACAAGCAGCCCAGTCATATGTGGACCCCGGAGCATGTGCTCACCGGCCACCCCTGGAGCCATGGGGTATGTCGTGGTCAGAACCAAGCGCGAAGCAATGGACTGACACGCTCGATGGCCGGAACTGGGAAGACTACAAGGATCTATATATCCAGCCTGTCGCCCAGCCGGCAGTTGATAGAAGATATCCAAAAAATTCTTCAGGACTCTGTACGTCGTGGCAGATAACCAGCGCAAAGCTAGGGATTGGCACACTCGCTGGCCGGAACTGGGAAGACTACAAGGATCTATAATATCCAGCCTGTCGCCCAGCCGGCAGTTGATAGAAGATATCACATGTTCATCTCTGATTTTTGCAACATGTGTTTTTAATTATCTAACATGTTCTGCCTAGTTCTCTCCTATGAACAGGAACATAACCCACTTTGTCAAGATTTAAGGAGCTGTGTCCGTCCATGGACGATAAGAGAAAATAAAAATTCAGCAGCTACTAATACTGTAGCTGCTGACTTTTAATACAAAGACACTTACCTGTCCAGGGATCCCGTGATGTCGGCACCCCTAGCCGATTTGTCAATCAGCTTGGGTGCAGGCAACGGCATCTGTAGTAAGGGACACAGGAAGCCCTTTGCGGCTTCACAGCCTGTTTCCTACTGCGTGTTCGCGAGTCGCGCTGCGCTTTCTAAAGTGTCCTGCTGTCTTTTGGGACCTCTGTGTGTCCCGGATAGCAACAGGGAGAAGGGGGAGAGGCCGGAAATGTTGTAGATTGACGTTCAGCGCTTTTACCCAGAAGTGGGAGCGAGTACCTTTCAAATCCAGGTACCCGCTCCCCCCCAAAAAGTGCCAAATGTGGCAGTGGAGGGGGTAGGGTGGGAATAAGCGCTTTATTACCATCACATTTTATTATAGCTGGTAAAGTGATCAAATCTTTTACGTCCCAGTGGTAAGCTGTGCATGAACTGCTCCTGTCTTACAGCAGATAGAATAAATTACTGTAAATTAAATTTGTATAATTCGCATACACTGTTTAAGATTATTTGACCCACATTAATATGTTGTGCGAACACATGACTATATAATGTAGGACTTGAGGGGGTGAACTACCCAACTATTATGCCAGTTGACGGCTATCCTCATAATCTTGACTATGCTGTAAGGCTTGATAAAAATAAACAGAGCCCTTTTGACTTTTGGAATACAATCTACAACTGAATCAAGCAGTTTTATCTTAGTCTATTGCGTATTGTTGTTCAAGCTGTTAATGGACTCTTTGTGCTGGCCTGCACTTCTTTGAAGTTCTCTATAAATCCAGTCACTACTGACTAGATCCTGCATCACACTGAAGGCTTGAACCAGCCTCCCACTCATAAGCTTCAGACTAAAGAATGTCTTTTTGCTAAACAAAACAGAATATTTTGTTTCAGCTAATTAAATGCACTTTGTTCTAGGCCTAGAAAGACCGCCTTTGACTGCTTGACATTTTCTAATTCCAGGAACTGGACTTTTACAGGGTTGCTAGTAGCAGTGTGAATAATGCCACTCTGTGATGACTGAATAAAAATACCCTTCACCAGCCTGATAAAAGTACATATAATTCATACAGCCACTACAATACGTATGGATTATCAATAGTGCATTACACACAAGTGACACATCAAGTGAGGATGCTTTGGGTCAGTTAAGGTTGTGCTGACATTAAAGTTGTGTATTTAACATACACCAAAGCATTTGCATTTCAGATTCATTTTACAAAACTGAACTGAAGAATACAGGTTAGTAAACCAAAGTATTGACAGACATTTGGTGTAACTTGAAGCAATGCTATGTGTTTGGTGTATACAGCTTCCTATAATTCATACTATCCTTTGCCTTCCAACCAGACATTTGCATCTTTAGCTTAACTAGAGCACAGAGAGATGTAAATTGCTGGTGTTTTGTAAGATTTTCAGAATATATTATGTAGCGACCTCACCCCTCTCACCCCTTCTCATTCTCGGCTTGTCTGTCTTTGTCTAGGGGTGTTAGTGCTGGGGAGAGGGATGAGATACACTACGGCCCATGTCCTCCATAGTGAAGAGGTGAAGGCCAGAAAGATCGGGCTTTGTGTAGGTGTCCCAGAGTCAAATCCTTTCCTCCGTCCTTGACTCCCCCTTTGCTCCTAGTAACCAGAGTTCCACACACTGAATAGGTCCAACACAGTTTTATTCTTCTCAGTGAATAAACATACAGCACAGTCAACTTGGGACCTTTGCAACAGTTCAGTATTAATGGGAGTAGGTTGAGGCACAATCCTTTAAAGTATCGCTAACCACTGTGGCATCACCAATGGCGAATAGTCACTGCCACTGACTATATGAGGTAGAACATGAATTACCTTCGCTAGCACAGCCCCTGTCAGGGGAAGGATATCCGTCCAAGGGAGTCACCGGAGGCCTCTCTGTCACCAGCAATGCTGCGCCAGACTCTCCAGAGAAGTTCCGCTCACCAGTCTCCTCGACCTCAGACACGGGCACTGAAGGAGTTAGGGCCCCCTCGGATTCCTCCACTCTCGCAGAACTCAGTCGAAGGTACTGAGCCCCAGGCATCCGCCATAGTACCTCACCCCAGGCTAAAAGGTGCCTGAGATGGACTCCATCTCCCGCTCCGGCCAGGTCAAGGGCACCTGGGCCCGGAACTCCGGAACGCCAGCACCCAGGCTGAGGGTGCCTGGGTGCGGCCGTGTCCTCCGACTCCGAACCCCATGGTCAGGGCGTCCGCCCCTCTCCCTTTGCGTCACAGCGGGTTCCCCGCCCCGCCGTACCAGCGCCAGGGAAGGACAAAAAGGCACAGTCTTGCGGTGTGGGTTCAACTCCGGCCAGGGTGACAATGCCACCTGCAGGTCGCAGGGAACCTCACACCACCAGAGTCCTCCAAGAACCATAAAAGGGTCTCGGATTCCCTAGCAATCAGTGCATCTGGGTTACACTACCACCCAGATGCTTCCCTTAAATTCAAATACCCACTACACTTATAAAAATGTGAAAAATTATTTACCTCAGGGCTTGACAAATTTGTTTCGAATCTAGGAGCCAGCTAAAAAAGTTAGGAGCCAATTTGTGCGCAGCGATATGTAACTTATATCGAAATCAACGGGTTTTTATGCATAGGTGCCCCAACACGTGTGGTTGTACGTGCGTATATGTGCGGGTCTTCCTTCTGGTCCGCTGAATGTAATGCAGATTGCACTGCATTACATTCTTTCTTGGCCTTGCTGGCCGGGGAAACTGAACGGGGACCCGGAAGTGATGCCATACACATCGCTTCTGAGTCAGGAACAAGATCTACCCTGTGGCACCCGCTATGCTGGTCCCAGGCCCGTGGAGCCCAAGATACATAGTGGGGGCACTTTACGCCAAGCAGTGTATGTGGACCATCTCCAGTAAAACACAGGCCCAGAGCAGAAAGGCAGTATCATAGCCCGTCTATCACCTGGTCACCATATGCATGTAAAGCCAGAAAGAAAAAAATCTCAGGTCGGAGTCACTGTACTAACAACCCAATGTTAGTACAGCAATCTCCACCACTGAGCTATTGTGTTTTGACCCCCTCGCCCCCACCCCCCCCCACCCCCGTAAGAACACTCCGGTCAGCGCTCTCGGCTGCTGGTTTTCCAGTTTTGCCAGCTTCTGTTGAACCAGCTGCCATACACATGGGCCAAATGTCAGCGGGTTTTCATTGAACTGCCCGATTTTACCTGGCATTCGGCCTGTGTGTATGGGGCTTGATGATGTGATGGGCAGTGGCTCACTAGGGAAGGACAGTGAAGCAAGGTGGGGGCGATAGGTGATCCAGTGACTAATGCTACTTTAGGCCCCTTTCACATGAGCGCCTCCACTAAGCAGAATCAGCTTGCTCAACAACAGGTGATATCTCCGCTGACCCCCGCTGAGCAGGAGGATAACCAGGTCCTTGTCTGCTCCGCAGGGTGGACATGGACAATATCATGCTCTCCTCTATGGGGCCTGTCCATTTCGCTCCAATGCCATCCGATCCGGAAAATAGGACTACCATCCATCCGTTTTTGGCGGACAGGATCGGATGGTGACGGGTTTGTTAGCGACATGTGTCCGCTGACATCCGCCTCTCCATAGAAGAGACTGGAGGGCCTGATCAGGTCCGCCTGAAAAACTGACAGGTGGACCTGATCGGACAGCCCATGTGAAAGGGGCTTTCGGCTGTGTAGTGGCTGTAGCAGGGGACAGTGCAAACTGAAATTTTAGCCACTTCCCACCCGGCCGTCATTCTGCTATAGGCCGGACATCGTGCCCGCCGGCCATGCGCATGGGCTCTGGGGCTGCGCCGTGGGTGGGCTCCTACTAAATCTGTTACAAATAGTGACGTACAATGACAGCGATTCGCATAATAGAGCGAGCCAACCTGCCGCAGCACAACTTTGGTGGCTGGTCTTCAAGTGGTTAAAAGCTTGTACAAAAACTGCATGCCCAGACACTTGCAGGGATAGGACACACTGCGGAAAACAGAAAGATCAACAGAAAAACAAAATAAACTTAATTTTATCACAGAGCTGGTGAGTGGCTCACGTAAAATTGGTAGGGGATATGAAAGCAAACTTACATTGCATAACCAGTACACATTAACCGTATGGTCTTTCCCTATGAAACCTCAAATAAAGTAAGTAGAGATCCAAGGTGTATCAAGTGTTAACTCAAGCACGACTGAAGGCGTCATTGAACACTAGGGGGTGTAGCCGAAGAGAGATCCTCCAGCCAGCATGCCCACACCTTAGTGAAATGTTTAGGACAACCTCTGTTATTGTAAGTGGCTTGTTTGAAAGGTAGAGCGTAGTTCAGGAGGTGCTTCCAAAATTGAATAGAAGGAGGTGAAGGCTTTTCCCAATATAACGTAATAGCTTTTCTAGCGCAAAACAGTAGGGGGCCAAGGAGTGTCCGTTCCGTGTTTGTAGAGACCAGATCTTCCACCAAGCCTAGAGGACAAATTCTAGGTAAGGGAAAAAAGGTGGTGTGAGCAACAGCGTTTATTACATTCACAATGCTATGCCAATATTGAGTGACGGCTGGACAAGTCCAGGAGATATGCGAAAAATCCTTCGCTGAATGATCGCACCAGCAGGAGAAAGTTTGCTGGGCTAAGACTGTGTAGCCTGTGTGCCAAAAAATAACCATGGTGTGCCATTTTAAATTGAATTAGGCAGTCCCTAATGAAGACCAGTTGTTTTAACTGCCTGTCCCAGATCTCTTCCCAGTCCTCCCGATCCAGGTCAGGGAAATCCGTCTGCCATTTTTTGTCTTAAGTTAGAAAAGCGGTCTTACCAAAAGTAGAGATTCCAGGGCAGATTGCATGAGTGTGATGCTGTACAACTTTGAGGAAATTAAAAACTTAAATACAACCTGCAAGTAACTGAAATGGTAGCGGGAAGGGAGCACATACTTTGCACTGACACTATTAAACAAGAGGAGGAGACCTCCCTCCACAATGTCAGTGTTGGATTTTATTATGTGTTGTAACCAGACTCAATTGAGAAGTGTTAATACTTTCAATATTATCGGCTCTTGGTTTTAAACACGACCTTAAGGTTATATCGTATTTATATCAGACTGATATGGATATGTCCTTATGTTTTTTCTATCCAAAAAGAGGGGGGTGCTCGTGGATCCTCAAAATGCATTGGCTATTTTTTGGATTGTTCCCCTGCATTTTACTGTAATAAAGTTGTACCTGGACCTCTTAGAAGTAGTGTGGCGCTTCAATTTCCAGTCTTGTTACATTACACTACAAATAGAAAACCAAAAAACGCAGCGCTAGTGAAAGTAGAACACTCTAAAGCCCCGTACACACGGTCGGACTTTTGCCCAACAAACTTCGTTTTAAGCAAGTTGGACCAACAATCCGACCGTGTGTACGCTCCATCGGACAAACTTTTTTCGTTTGGTTTTGGATTTCATCGGACAAAAGTTGGGTCTGCAAACGGACAAACTTTTGCCCAACAAAAGTCAGATGGAGCAAAGTCCGACCGTGTGTACAGATAACCATCGGACTTTAGTCCGATGGACAAAACAACTAATGTTAAAATCAACCAACAATAGCAGAAGTTGCCCAAAGGGTGGCAGTAAAAATCAGAAAAGAGCAGAAAAAACACGTGATGTTGTAAGAAGTTTTAAGAAAGTTTGCAGAAAAGTCCGAGCGTGTGTATGCTATGGGTGTTCCCAACCAACTCCGTTCGGACAAAAAACCACGGAAAAGTCCGATGGAAGTCCGACCGTGTGTACGAGGCTTTAGTAACAAAATATAAGAAATAAAATGTGTACACGAAAGTGTCAGGATTGAACAGATGGACTGTCAAGTAGCACAGTGGGAAGGCACTGGTGAGGTGCTGCTTACACGTGTAATAAATCATAAAAGGAATAAACCATAAATTATTGAACTTGGTGAACAATATGTGGTGAAAATGAGCGACAATAACACCGGTCATATATTACACATATGAATTGTTGAATTGAGTTCTTAGTGTGGTCAAATGATAAGTTCACTTGGATGAAGTAGCGAAGTGTCTAGATCTCTGTTAGACAGCTACAGTAAGCATACTGCATACACTGCATCCCCTGTGGAGCTTGCACTTGTGTGAAATCCAACATCTAAGGTAAAGGTAAGAAATGGATACTCTTACCAGGTGTGTCAATCAAGCATAAACGAAATCTCCTGGGCTCAACCTCCAAAGGATGATCTTGTGAAGGGAACGATGGATACCTCAAGGAACGCCGTCTCAATCAGATACTGCCAATCTGTGTCCAGGTGGTGACAGGTGCGGGATGAGCTCCTCCGATCCGGACTCACTCAGGATCTGCGCTCAGCCTGACAGCCACACCCGGACTGGAGTCACGGAGCCGGAGTGTGAGCCAGGAAAACCCGGACAGCGGATCACAGCAGGATCCCTGCTGTGCAAGCAGCCAGATGGTGGCTGGCAGGATCCCTGCTGTCATCCGCTGTCCAGGATTTCCTGTATAATTTTTTCCCCCATTTTTACATTACACTACAAGTCAAGGTGACTGTGGGGATTACCTGAAGCTGCGATCATGTGACACCACCAGTCTTCACCTCTTCCGTTTACTTTTTGTTGTGGGCCCTCTTCAGGTTTCCACAACACTGCCTGTGAGACAAGGACATTTCCTACTGGATGGTGGCTGACAGGATCCTCTAAAAAGAGAAGAAAAGATAACGTAATCCGCAGGTGACTGGTGGTCTCAAGGCACCATCGCATTGTTCGATCAGTTGTCTCCCACACCGGCACCCCATGTGTGAGGGATCTGGACAGGGGACTTAGAGGAGTATAATATCTGGATAGATTAGAAGGAGGTGGGAGATGGGCAAACTGATTTCCTTTCCCAGAGTGCAGCATTTAAAATGGACTCCAAACCATTATAGTTTCCCATAATGAAAGTTTGACCTACACCATTCAAGAGACTGCTTTTATTTTCAGGAATTATAAGTGCCATGGACACATTTAATCCTTTCACTGCCAGGTCCGTACGCCATACGGACCTACAGAGGTGCCTGCCAATGGGCCTTGTCCGTACGGACCTCATTTCTCCCTCTGCTATAAGTTCATGGTCACTTCAATGACCATAAACTTATATCAGAATTGTTCAGCAGACTCCGCTAAACAATTCTATAACTCTGATCAGCGAATTACAACCCGCTGATCAGAGTTATTAACCTTAAATAAGACACCCCCCCCCCCACCCATGCCTCCGCTTCCCTGTCCCTAGCCTCTCCACCTCCCACTGCTAACTTTCAATCTAAAACAACTCCCTCCTATCCCCTTCACCCTTCTCC
Source organism: Rana muscosa (assembly GCA_029206835.1). Lineage (NCBI taxonomy): Eukaryota > Metazoa > Chordata > Amphibia > Anura > Ranidae > Rana > Rana muscosa. Next base: position 155,999,469 of record CM055123.1, on the reverse strand, counting down.
CCCCTCCACCCAATCTGACCACCCCCTTACCCCCCTCACACAAACCGGATCCCCACAGCTACGATCATTAGCCAGCAATCCCACCTCTGCCTCTCCCGCCGGCTTCAGGTGCTGCATAGGGCTTGGGGGGATCCAGATGTGTGTCCCCCCCACCAGTCACATCAGCCCCCGTACTGCCCCCACACCCCCGATCCATTGCTGCTCAGAGCAGCATCCCTTCTTCCCTTCCACCACCATCAGCTGCTTCCTGCACTAAGCTCCGGCAAGCTGTCAGGCTGCGGTGCGGGTGGGGATGAAGTTGGGGCTTGGTAAACATGTGTTTACCAAGAGCCCCCCCTGTAGTAGAGTGGGCGCAGGCAGCGATCACTATAGATCGCTCCTATATGTTCCACTGACAGCTGATATATAGTAAACCGCGAGTGTTACCATGAATCAAACTGTCATTTTATGAATGAATTAAGAATCTCTATACAGATTCCTTATTCATTCAAGTAAAGTGCTACAGAGAAAGGGACCATATTCAGTCCCTTTCTCGGTCTCAAAAAAAGAGCTATGGGGGTCTGTTTAGACTTCTGATATCTCACAAAAGGACCCCCCCCCCCGGTTCGCCCACACTTAGCCCCTCCACGGTGACGCCCTCCACGCTGACAGTCTCCTCCCGCACTCAACCCTCCATGGCTTCCTCGGGAGAAGCCGAAAGACAATAGCGAATATTAATTCGCTATTGTCACAAGTGGGTGGGTTCCGGGCGCAATGCTCTGCTCCCCAAGCCCAACCTTTTAAAAAAAATAAAAACTGTATGAGTCCGGTGCCCTGCAGAGGAGTGGCGCCCCTGCGTCCCTAATGAACCGGGCGCACCTGTTAAAACTTCTTTCACATGGAGCGGATTCTGTCAAGCAGATCCGCCTGCTCAGCGGGAATCTGTCTGCTGATCCCCGCTGAGCAGGCGGATGATAGCTCTGCGTCCTCCCTGCTGATGCAGAGTGGACACAAAAAAAGACAGCTGTTTTCTATGGGGTGGTTGGATGGAAACGGACCGTCTGTCCATTTCCATTGGATACCATCAGATCTGCTAGATGGATGGGGAATAGAATCCCCAATCCGTCTGTTTTTAGCGGACTGGATCGAATGCAGGCGGGTTGTAAACAGACACATGTCCATTTACATCAGCCTCTCCATAGAGAACAATGGGTGGTCTGATTGGGCCTGCCTGAAAAACTGACAGGCAGACCCAATCGGTCTGCTTGTGTTAAAGAGGCCCAACGCCTTGTTCACACAGGGCATACACAGCGTACTTTTACAGGAATGCACAGGTAATCTGTGCATCTCTGTGCAGGCAGTCCCATTGAAGTCATTTGGGATGTAGCAACTGCACGAACAGAGCTGTTGCTCCCAATTTTATATCCATGTAGGTCCGAATGCATGTGCCTGAGCTCACACTGTCAGCGTTCAGGGTGGTGTACCCCACAACCACTCGGATTTTAGATTGGGAACAGCAGCTATGCCTGTGCAGCCGTTGCATCCCAATTTACATAATTGGGACTGCCTGTGGATGTACGGAACACCTGTGCATCCCTGTGTGAGTAAACATAGCCCCCAATGGGCGTACACTTTAGTATGCCACATGTGAACAATACTTTAGTAGTAATTTAGCAGGAACTTTGCAAGTTAGGTTGTGTTTATGTGCACCAGTAATGATTTTAGTGTATTTTTTTGTGAAAATAGCAATATGATGAACATTTGCGCAATTATTGTGGGGCCCAAAGAAATCAGTAGCACTTTTTATTAATCTACATGTTATGTGCTTTCAGAAAATGTCTAGTTTGAGGGGTCTTTTCAAATTCTGAAAGCTGTAAGTGAAAAATGGTAACCTCTGGATTTTTTAAGTAAATTGGCATTAAGGCCTCATGCCCACTGGCGTTTTTACAGCTGCGTTTTTGAGCGTTTTTTACAGCTTAAAAACGCCTGTCCATGTTATTGTAAATATTTTTTTTTTTTTTTTTTTTTTGAAAAAAAAAAAAAAAAAAACATCGGAGCTAAAAACGCGACCGCGCGTTAGTGCGCGTTTTTTGCGCGTTAGTGCGCGTTTTTGCGCGTTTTTTGACGCTCGCGTTTTTTCCTGCCTAGTTCTGACGCTGAGGAACGCACTGGCCCTGGGTTTTTTTTACAGCTTACAAACGCCTATGCTCTTTACAGCTCAAAAACGCCTAGGTGGGCATGAAGCTATAGACTAACATGGACAGGCGTTTTTAAGCTGTAAAAAACGCTCAAAAACGCGGCTGAAAAAACGCCCGTGGGCATGAGGCCTTACAGTTTTGCTTGCTTTCAGTTTCCACTATTGCACAAAAAGTTGCAATTTAAAATGTACAAATATTTGTTATTTATTACCTTAATACAGTTTTAACTTTTATATTTAATAGGAATTTAGCAGGAATTTTGTACATTTTGCCATGTATGAATCCACTAGTAATGATTTTAGTGTATTTTTAGCGAAAATATTATTTTGATAAACCTTTGCACAAATATCGTAGTGCCTTAAAAATCAGTAGCACCTTCTTTTTATTCTTCCGAAAATGTATGATTTGGGAGGTCTTTTACAAATTCTGAAAGCTGTAAGTGAAAAGAGGAAAACCTCCAGATTTTTAAAGAAACTTTTGTGTATGTCCGATTTTCACTATTTCTCAAATAGGCGCAATTAAAAAATTACAAATATGTGTTATTTATAAAACTCATTACAGGTTAAGCTTTCATATTTAGTAGGACATTTTGTAAAAATGTACTGTGTTTTTATCTGCTAATAATGATTTTAGTGCATTTTTAAACCAAAATATTGTTTGATAAACATTTGCGCAAATATCACTGTGCCCTAAAAATCAGTAACACCTTATTTGAATTCTACTCGTCATGTGCTTTCAGAAAATATATAGTGGGGGGGGGGGGTCTTTAACAAACTTTGAAAGCTGTAAGGGAAAAATAAAACTACGGAAAAATTTACCTGAGTGTAAAAATGGAGCACAGGGCATGGCAGAAAAAGGGTTAAATGCATCTTACAGTGACAATGAGCATTTCATTAAATCCACAAAAACTGGTAAACCCTGTACTGTAGTGACATTTTTGTGCCCTTTCTATAGTCACATGTCTACATGCATTACATTTTTTATCTATTATTGAAGAGAATAACAAGCCACTTCACTTCATAATCTTTGTCTTCCTTGATACCTTGAGCAGTTCTATATAATACAATACTATACAGGCGGTCCCCAGGTTACAAACAATATAGGGTCTGTAGGTTTGTTCTCATGTGGAATTTGTTTGTAAGTTAGAACAGGTACATTTAAGTATGAATAAAAAAATAAACTATATCAAGTACCTGGGTGGGAAATTGCCAGTTTTCTACAGCAGCGCTAAAATAGTCAGCCCACAACAGTGACCACTCTCTTATTTAAAGTTCATGAGAGTAAATAAATGAAACAAAAAGGAATGACAAAAATCATCAGGTGTCTTCTAAAATCATAGATATATTCCACTTCTGGTCCTTATCTTGTTTCCCCTTTTGGGTTGGTACTCACCACAAAGTGGATTTTCACAGACACCTGATAGATCCCATCATCCAGATCCTGGTCCTGCTCGATCCCTCAGACTCCTCCGGAAATCTCCCGATATCCACAAATACGTTTTGTAGGTGAAGAGAGAGACAGGCAATAGTGTAATCCCGTAAAAGGTTTCTTTATTTAGCAGACGATTATTTTTAAGCTTTTTGGATAGCATAGGGAAGGGTTAACACCCCTGTAACATTTGATTTGCGGTCTGTGTCACTGTTCAGAAGATTTCACCTCACTTTCTCTGCCTATGACAATTGGATTTAGAAAATGTTGGGCTGTTGTGGAAACAAAGATTGGTGATAAAGCATCAGTGGAAACAACTTTTTCCCCATGATAATTCTTACAGGAATGAATTTCCCTTCCTAGGGGTAGATTTCCTCTCACTTCCTATTTCTCCCTCTGTTTGCAAGTAGGAGTCATTTGCAAGTCAGATGTTTGTAACTCAGGGACTGCCTGTATAACCAATTGTGTTTTAGAAATTTTCTGTGTAATTGGAGCAGGGCATTGCCATTAGATCTGTTATTAAAGCGGAGCTCCACCCGCAAATTTTTATTTTTTTAAAGTCAGCAGCTACTAAACTTTTAATAAGGACACTTACCCGCTCTACTCTCCCATGCTGATGCCCCCCCCCCCCGATGTCTCGCGCCGACTTGTGAATGGGCGGCTGCTCTCTGGGATTACACACAGTTCCCAGAAAGCAGCACACCACATTCGCTAGAAGAGGATGGGGAAGAAAACAGACCGTGGTTACGGAAGAGGCAGATTACGGACTTCCGCATAGCAACAGGTATTTCGGGTGAGTATATGTAGCACACAAACCTTTTTCTCACCTGGCTCACTTGCAAGTCAAGGCACACCGTGCTATATGCCCGTACCCTCCTGTTTGAAGAGGTTAAGCGGTGTTCACAATTTTGGGTCCTGCAGAGAGTTACCTTCCTCCACTGGTTCTCTTCCCCAGAGTATGGGGTCAAGTCTCTATTTCTTCCCCAAAGAAACAATGTCCAGAACACTTTAACTCCAACAGAGAGTTTATTTTCTATTTTTTCTGCATAGTAGATAGAGACAGATAGATGGAAGAAGGAATAGTGTGAAGAATAGATCCAGGCACAATCAGTAACCTCGTCGCCACTTGATCCCGAGTGGGTTTAGATCACCCTTGTAGTCCTCTCTCATAGTCCTAGCAGCCGGTGTGGAGCTCAAACTGTTCTGGAACCCTATCCCCTCCAGGGACAGGCACAGGAAATCCTGTAACCTCTGTAGACTTTTAAGAACAGGATAATGCCAATGGGCACTCTACCGGTTAGTCCTCCCAAACATGGAATCCTTCCCTCTGACAGGTCACCAGGCCTCTCCCGAGACAGCAATCTTCCATTACTCATCTCCTCAGTGGGACCGATCCTCCCCTGGCTTCCTCACGGTCAGAGCGGGTACCCTCACCCGGGCACCCTGGGACTCCAATGGGCGAATTGTAGACCCAGTTAAAAGGGTACTGGGCCTACCTGGAACGTTGCAGCCTCGAGCCGAAAGTGCCCGAGACTTCTCGGCCAGTCACCGCACCCCCGAGGGGCACACCCCTCTGGCTCCTCCACTCCACAGCACTCCAACCTCCAACTCCCCTCTAAAGATGGCGTCTGCCCCTTATGTACCCTCTCCCGGCATGCACAGCAGGCCGACCACGCCCACTGTACCGCTGCCGAGAGAGGACACCCTAAGGCCAGCAACGCCACCCCTGGCTCAACCCTGACCTGATATGGCAGCGTCACCCACAGGCCACAGGGAACCATACACCAGGCAGCATCACATAGGCAGAAGCAAATGCCTAGCAATAAAAATGATCCGAGCCTGGTTACCAGCTGAGACCAACCCCTAAATGTAGGCACATAACACCCCTAAAAAGTAAATGCCCGCTACATTTAAAAAAAAATAAAAAAAATTATTTTTTTTAGGATTTTTTGTGGAATTTTTTTTTTTTCTGGGTGGAACTCCACTTTAAGCTTTGAAATGTTACCACTTTCAAGATTCCTTTATTTGCTATATTTAATGCAATGGATAAAAAGAAACCAAATGGTCTATAAAGTCTTCCTTAACGTACAAGTTTTAATTTTGTATTGTGCCCTGTAATTTACCAGCTATAAATATACATTATAGGCATAATTATTTGGTAATAGGACAACAGTTGTGAACATTTTGCTCCCAGACTGGAAACGATTGTCTTCATAACTACAGTGTGCTGAATCCACATAGTTACACAATTAGGTTCCTGCAAACATGGATGTAAAAAAATAAAAAATAAAATACATTGGAAACAAAAAGGAATGTGTCTAGGTAAAACATGAATACAAATAAATGCGTAGTACATCACTCATTTTGTACTGCATTCCTTCGAACATTGATTATAGCTTCTAGGCCTCACTTAATATTGTAAGCACATTCTCTTTAACTGCTCCAACTACCCTAACCTTTTAGCCATTTAGGAGGGGGCGGCAGTCCGGCCGGCAAAATATTTTTATCAGACATACTTTCAATCAGTCCGGGGCAGAGAGCAGGAGCGGATGCTGGTCGGCGCCGTGGTGCGCTGTGCTTGTGCGCGGTGCCGCTGCTGTCTCCTGGCTGCTATAATTCAGTGCCGACCGTCGCCTAGCAACCAGTGACGTCAGGAGGCCACGGCCGCCCCAGCATTCACAGTGCTCAGCCTCCGCGCCAATCAATATTGCTCCGCCCACACACCTCATCCATCTGCCATCTCCTGCATGAGGGTTGGGAATGGGATTCAGAGTGGGACTCTGAGGAATTCTGCTGTGGCTGACTGGCTGTGCCCTGGACGGTGACAGTGTGAGCTGAGCCTGGGCTGCCTCTCTGCCTATCTGATAAAAAGGGTGAGTTAGTGGGATTTTTAATGTGGCTGATGATGATCCTTGTATTGTACCCATGTTTTCCCTGTAATTTAAAGCAAAACTTTATTCTTTTAACCACTTCGTGCCCGTGCAATAGACAAATGACGTCTACAGCGCGGCGCTCAATTGCCGGGAGGGCGTCCATTGACGTCCTCCTGTTTACTTCCGCGATGCGCGCCGCTGCACATCGGGGAAAAGCTGTGCCCGCCGTGTCACGCGGGTGCCGATGCGCCAGGTACCCGCGATCGGCTGTCACAGAGCCAGGGACGTGGATCTTTGTGTGTAAACACAGAGATCCATGTCCTGTCAGGGAGAGGAGACTGATGCTGTGTCCCTTGTACATAGGGACAACCATCGGTCACCGCCCCCAGTCAGTCCCCTCCCCCCACAGTAAGAATCACCTAGCAGGGAACACATTTAACACCTTCCTCGCCCCCTAGTGTTAACCCCTTCCCTGCCAGTCACATTTATACAGTAATCAGTGCATATTTATAGCAAGGATCGCTGTATAAATGTGAATGGTCCCAAAAATGTGTCAGAAGTGTCCGCCATAATGTCGCAATCACAATAAAAATCACAGATCGCCGCCACTACTAGGAAAAAAAATAAATAAAAAAAATGTCATAATTCCATCCCCTATTTTGTAGGCGCTATAACTTTTGCGCAAACCAATCATTATACGCTTATTTCAATTTTTTTTAACTAAAATATGTAGAAAAATACGTATCGGCCTAAACTGAGAAAAAAAAATATATAAAAAAAAAAAAAATTCGGATATTATAGCAAAAAGTAAAAAATATAGTGTTTTTTTCAAAATTTACGCTCTTTTTTTGTTTATAGCGCAAAAAATAAAAACCGCAGAAATGATCAAATACCACCAAAAGAAAGCTCTATTTGTGGGGAAAAAGGACATCAATTTTGTTTGGGAGCCACGTCGCACGACCGCGCAATTGTTATTCAAAGTGTGACAGTGCTGAAACCTGAAATTTCGCCTGGGCAGGAAGGGGGTTATGTGCCCAGTAAGCAAGTGGTTAAAAAAATGCAAACTATAAAATGATTTGTATTGTTTTCTTGGTTTCTAATCAAGATGCAATGGTCGTGTCATGAATTTTATTTCAACTCCCTCTCTGTGCAGGATAGATCATTGTCAGTAGAGGTGGCATATGGCACATGTTCTTCTCAGGATGCCATTGCCTGCCCTGTATGTACAGCACAAAAACACAATTTAAAAAAAACATTAATGCCGCATACACACGATCATTTTTCCCGTCGTGAAAAATTAAAAAAAAATTTTAACAAGAAAAACGACCGTGTGTGGGCTTTTTGTCATTTTTCACGACGGGAAAAACGGCATTAATCATGACGAGAAAAATTAGAACATGCTCTAATTTTTCTCGTAGTTTTTCCCGTAATTTTTTTCCGCGGCAGTTTTCCCATAGGGAAACACTGCCACGGAGCCTACACACGGTCGTTTTTCTCGACATGAGAAAAAATGATGGGAAAAACGGTCGTGTGTGGGGGAACAAGCCGTTCCCTCGTTTTTCCTGTCATGATTCACTGCGTTTTTTTTACCGCCGTGAGTCGCGATCGTGTGTACGCGGCATTAGGCTGCTTTCACACGGGGGCGGGTGGGCATTGACGGTAAAACACTGCTAGTTTTAGCGGCGCTTTACCGTAGTTTTAGCGGCGCTATTCGGCCGCTAGTGGGGCGCATTTAAGCCCCGCTAGTGGCTGAAGAAAGGGTTAAATGTGCCCGTGTATCGCTGCTGCCGAAGCACTTTGCAGGTGCTTTAGCAACGCTACCCATTAATACACCGCTCCTCCACCGCCCTAAAAATCAAGCCTGCAGGACTTTTTTTTAACGTCCTGCCAGCGCATCATCCCAGTGTGAAAGCACTCAGGCTTTCACACTGGGACTGCAGGGGAGGCGCTTTACAGGCGGTATTTTAAGCCCAAAAGCGCCTGAAAAACGCCTCCAGTGTGAAAGGGGTCTAACAAAACTGCATAAAAACACTGAGGTGCATTACAGGCATTTTAGCGCTAAAAAGCTTTCACACTGGGGTGCTGCGCTTGCAGGATGTTAAAAAAAAGTCCTGCAAGCAGCATCTTTGGGTCACTTTAGGAGCGCTGTATACACCACTCCTCCACTCCTTGGGGGCGATTTTAACCCTTTCTCGGCCACTAGCGGGGGTTAAAGCGCCCTGCTAGTGGGTGAAATGTGCCGCAAATCAGACAGTAAAATAGCGGCGTTTTACCGATATTTTACCGCCAACGCTATGGGCGTGTGAAAGGGGTCTCAAGGTTTCTTACCTTAATGCATTCTATGCATTAAGGTAAAAAACCTCCTTTGATGCAGCAGCCTCCCTTTTACTTACCTGAGCCTGGTTTTTCCCGCAACGGGGACGAGCACACGAGCTCCACAGACGGTGTCTCTGGTCCTGATTGGATAGATTGATAGCAGCGCAGCCATTGGCCCTGCTGCTGTCAATCAAACCCAATAATGCGGGAGCCGGCTGGCGTGGCAGAGTCTTACTGTGTGTGGCAGGATCGCCTGTCTGCACCCTGCTGTCTTTCTGTGGCTCCAGTGTTTACCGTGTTAGAAGGTAAGACCTTGTCATTACCACAATAAAACCATCTCCTGTATCATTGTCTGCACACAGTCTCTGACCATCTCCTGTATCATTGTCTGCACACAGTCTTTGACCATCTCCTGTATCATTGTCTGCACACAGTCTCTGACCATCTCCTGTATCATTGTCTGCACACAGTCTCTGACCATCTCCTGTATCATTGTCTGCACACAGTCTCTGACCATCTCCTGTATCATTGTCTGCACACAGTCTCTGACCATCTCCTGTATCATTGTCTGCACACAGTCTCTGACCATCTCCTGTATCATTGTCTGCACACAGCATTTGACCATCTCCTGTATATTTGTGGCGGGATCGTCTGTCTGCACCCTGCTGCCTGTCTTCGACTCCAGTGTTTGTTACCGTGTTAGCAGGTAAGAGCTTGTCATTACTGTCATTTGACAAAAATTTACTAGCCTGTCATCTAACTGTAGCACTGCCCCCGTAGGAGCTGCTAGTTTAGTTTTGGGCCTGCACTCTGCCTGTCAACCCCCAGAATTTGGCTCAATCCCCTCTGGCACAAATGGGCAATAATGTGATTGAGGACCCCAATTGGCTGTTAGGGACCTCAATAGTGTATACACAACAATATAGTTGTAACCAATTAACATGAGATAAACACAAAATAACACTGGAGTTTGTGGTTTGGATTTGAACGTAATGGTATGTCATGTAATTTTGCATATGGTGCTGTTGCATGTAACTCTGCTTTTCTGATAAATTAAATTTTACTTATCATGATATAAAATAATGAATGTGAGGGCGTTTTGGTGGGCGTGTTTTTTTTTGGGGGGGGGGGGCAGCATTTCATTCTTGGTCCCAGGCAGCACCATGTCTTGGGCCGGCGCTGCTTTTAGCCAGTAGTGTATTTAGGGCCTGTCCACACCTCATAGCTTTGTGTTGCAATAAACGTTTTTCTGCATGAAGGTGAGCTGCATTAAGCAGTCCAATCAAAATTATTGGGTTGCAACACACCTCAAAGCTATTAGGATGGGGACACTGGCAGCTATAGGGATTTTGATAGCAGGGCAGCCAGATACAGAAGAGTAATGCCTGGAGAATATGGTAGAAGAAAATAAGCAGGTAGACTGTGTAATTCAGTTTCCATACAAAAATGTTCACCCCCTTGTTAGACTGGAATGCCATTTCAGGGCTAACCATGTCCGATGTCCAATGAAGTTTCTGCAAAAAACAGTACTCTGTCCTGACATCAGATATAGTACAGAGAAAAAAAATGTCCCAATATACTAACATGACCCAAAAGTATGCATCCATACTGTAGCTGCTCACATATTTAGATGCATGTTTAAGGTGGATGTAAACCCAAATTTTATTTAAATTTTTTTTGTGGCTGGCACAATGTATAGTATAGGATTTCAGATCATCTGTGCCCAGTCTTGCCACAAAGTGTTAATCCAGCTCTGAGCAATCCTCTTATCTTTTTTCAGTGAGATAAAACAGACAAACTGAGAAAACCCTGTCTATTCTTCTCCCCTGCTGTGAGTGACAGGTGATTTACATATCTCATGCACAGCCTGAGACAGGCATTACTTTTTTTTTAAATTCCCACCCCCACTCCTTTCTTCTGCAGCTCTCCCAGGATTGGCTGTTCCACACCTCAGCATGATTGGGCATGCTGAAGTCATGTGGTTACTTTTCTGGGGTTTGACTGGATGTTCGTGATCATAGCAGAATATAGTGCAAGAAATACACAGGAGAAAATGCATGCTGACAAGGGGAGTGTAGAGGAGGGCGGGGAGTGTACTGACATCACGACTCCACCCACCGAGCTCCAGACAACAGACCCACCCACAGAATCTGCAGTTTTTCAGGTCTCATAACAGACAGAGGGGAGACATTTGACAGGTAAGGATACATGCAGGAGGCATGTATATCCTTATAGATAACCACTATGGCAGTAGTTTAGAAAGGATGAGAGTGGGTTTACATCCACTTTAACCACTTGCTGGCTGCCGCACGAACATTTACGTCGGCAGAATGGCACGGACAGGTAAATGGGCGTATATATACGTCCTTTTAAATTTGCAGCCTTGTGGGCGCGCGCCCCTGCCGCGAGCTCCGTGATCGTGCCCACGGAACCCGCGGACTCGATGTCCGCCGGTGTCCCGCGATCGTGTTTCACAGAGCTGCAGAATGGGGGATGCCTGTGTAAACAAGCATCTCCCCGTTCTGCCTAGTGACAGGACACTGATCGTCTGCTCCCTCTCATCGGGAGCAGCGATCAGTGTCGTGTCACAGTAAGCCCCGCCCCCACACAGTTAGAACACATCCCTAGGACACACTTAACCCCTTCCTAGTCCCCTAGTGGTTAACCCCTTCACTGCCTGTCACATTTACACAGTAATTAGTGCATTTTTATAGCACTGATCGCTGTATAAATGTGAATGGTCCCAAAATAGCGCCAAAAGTGTCCGATTTGTCCGCCATAATGTCGCAGTCATGATAAAAATTGCTGATCGCCGCCATTACTAGTAGAAAAAAAAAAAAAAAAAAAAAGCCATAAAACTATCCCCTATTTTGTAGACGCTATAACTTTTGCGCAAACCAATCAATAAACGCTTGTTGCGATTTATTTTACCGAAAATATGTAGAAGAATACGTATTGGCCTAAACGGAGGAAAAAATATTTTTTTTTATATATTTTTTGGGGATATTTATTACAGCAAAAAGTAAAAAAATATTGCTTTTTTTCAAAATTGTCGCTCTATTTTTGTTTATAGCAAAAAAAACGAAAAAAAAAAAAACACGCAGAGGTGATCAAATACCACCGAAAGAAAGCTCTATTTGTGTGAAAAAAAGGACCACAATTTTGTTTGGGAGCCACGTCGAACGACCACACAATTGTCAGTTAAAGCGACGCAGTGCCGAATCGCAAAAAAGTGCTCTGGTCTTTGGGCAGCCAAATGGGCCGGCGCTGAATTGGTTAAGGATCCCTGGGAAGCCTTAGACCTGGCGACTTTTTATAATGCAAGTTTAATCCAAACCAGAGACATCCAAGATCTGGATTACTCCCTCAACACCTCGCTACTGGACCTACAGTGTGAGGAGATGTTTGACTTACCAATGGTGGAACCTGATGGCGCTCATTATGCCCTAGGCCAAGATTTCTGTTTCAAGGCCCTTTGCATTTAGGGCTCCGATGCTAGTCAGACAAGCATCTGAAGGCCCCAATGTGCCTACCAATGCCTGCATATTCTGTGCTACAGTAATGGCAAGTAGGGTGTTTATTTCTAAAGAAAGTAACTTAACCTATACAGCCATGTGGTCAAGAACACCATCCACACTACTAAACCTATTTTGGAGAAGTCTACAAGTGTATTGGCCAAGATTTAACTATGCCTTTTGGCACTGTATTATTGTAGTACATATCTATATAAAATGGTGAGGTACTAAAAATAAATGGTAAAAAAATAATAATTTAAATGCACTATTCAGGTGTATAATATAGAAATATAAAATAAAACACCTTGTGTAGTAGAACTAATGCCATATACAAAGCAGAACCCTTCTCTCCAAAAAGGTTTTGCCGCTTGCGAGACCAAACTAGGATGGAATACTAAGAAATTTAATGCAGACAACATATCCCTGAATTTTTCTCGACTCTTTACTACCATGGCTTTTTTTTCACTGATTTGTGATGATGCAAATTTCTCCTTTTTTTTTATAAATAAATCCTTATATACTAAACTATGTTCAGGGGCTTGTTATCTGCTTTATATTTTTCATTGCAGGTCAACAGTGAAGATCTCATCAGCACAAGGCAACATAAAGATATATATTATTAAAGGATTTCTTAAAAACATTTCCAAAATGTAATCGAATGCTCTCCTTTACATCCATTAGTCTCATGATGTAATGTAGTTGACGAAGGTTTAAAAAACCCAATTAAGCCTGTTTTTATAAGTAGATGATCTGTGAAATTTTAAAACGCATTATTATTCATACATGGACAACCAGTTATTGAATATAAAAAATTTGGATTTTGGATGGTTAGCCCCAATGTATCAACAAAACAAATGTATGCAATTTTGAAATAAAAATGTTTTCTGGTTTACATGTTTGGTGATGGCTGTTCTAAATAATCAAAAGCTTTAAAATCCTGCCAAGTTTAATAAAGGATGTCAGCGATGACTTCTGCTTCAAGCAACAGTACTGAGCTTCAAAGTCTGCTAGATGGCAGTTGGATTCTAGAAAAACCTGATAAATTATGACCAAAGCAAGACAGCAAAGCCAAGCACTTTGCCAAAGGCTACATGGCATAAAAATAATGACATATGTGTAAGAAGATATTAAAGGCAACACCACTGTTAACCCTTTACAAACCTCTATGAAAGACGTTTTAGAAGAAGAAATTAGTTCAGAAAAAGGAGATTTTAAAGTATTAGAAGAAATATTCCACCACAGTTGTGCTTGTCAGGGCACATATGGCTCCCGGTAGCGAACATGTATGCCACTTAATCTAGGATTCAGGTCCTGTCACACTCTGCATGTTTATTCTAAAACTCCTGCACACACAGGAATTGATTCCATTCACCTATAGAAGTGAATCGAATCGTGAAATAAAAAGCATTAAAAACACACAATACAAGAGTTTTACATACATTTTTAATATGGGTCGACCGATTATCGATGCGGCCTATATTCACTTTTTTTGAAGCATCGGTATCGGTCACAAACTTACCGATATTGCTTCAAGGGGTTGTACCGGGGTGATGCCTGCAGCTACAGGCATCACCCTGGTACAGTTCTTTAGAGCGGACAGTCAGCTTTCTTGTAACAACAACCAATGCGGCTCAGCAGCCGCTCGGCTGTTATTAAAAGCAGCGGGAGGGGACATCGACCATCCCTCCCGCTTCTCCAGTCCCACTGTGAGGCCCGAGCGACCAGCCGACACATTCGCCGGCTGGCGAAAGACCAGATCAGCTTTGTGCGAGTCTCAGATCTAGTAACCCGGAAGCAATGTCATGACATTACTTCCGGATTACTTGTATCCTAAAAGGTGCCAGTTTTAAAAAATAGAACGTACGGTATTCAAAAACGCCTATCTTGATGTTTGGATTTTTTCAAGTGCAGAGGCAGGGTTGGGGTCTTATAGACCCAAGATACCTCCATAAAGAGTACCTGTCACAAGGGATGTTTACATTCCTTGTGTCAGCAATAACAGTGATAAAAAAATAAATAAAATTCTAGTACAATAATCTAGTGCAATTATCCAAATTTGTTTAAGCCCTGGTTCACACTGGTGCGATTTGACATGTCAAATCGCATGTCAAATCGGCGATATTTGCTGCAAATTGCGGGCAATGGCACCGTCCTAATCGGTGCGATGCCGCATCTGCGGCGCTGCTCCAATTTCAAAAAGTAGTTTCTGTACTACTTTTTGCGATTTCGGCCGCGATTTACGTTGACATCTGTGTCAGATGTCTTTGTAATCGCGGCTGAAATCGGGACTGCCAGCGAGAGTGAAATCATGCGAGTTCAGCTGAACTCGCACGGCTTCACTCCCGTAGCCCAGTGTGAACCTGGGCTTAGTGTAATTTTTTTAGTAACATATGTTGCTGCAACTCACATTATTGTAAGCGACAGCGTGCAACATTACCATAGCCCTTTCATTTGATAATTAGTCCCACCACAGGAGCAATTGCTCTAGCGCAGGTGTGCTCCTAACTAAATAATGACACTGCATTACACCACAGAATGCTTAATGCATTGCAGGAACAATGTGCATTAAAGGTGGTGGTGTGAACTGGCCCTTATATGAACTTACCATAATACCTGACACATGCAGTTATGCTCCTTTGCATTCATATTGAGGTCATCCTTTTTAATGCATTAGAGTCAGAAGAAGTAAGGATTTAGAACAGCATACATGATAAAGAAAACATACGGAGGACTTTACCATATATTCCACAGTTCAATAAGCATTACCAGTCAGGCTCAGACTGGTAGTGCCACCCCTAGGCTATATAGTATGCTATATAGTATGCTAGTGGCATGTGATAAAGAGAGTCAGAATTGTATTATGGATATTTGGGGGCTGGAAAGAAGGGGGGCAGTAACACTAAATAAGCACTATGTATTTTAACCTCATATTTAGTGATCTGGGTAGAAATCAGCCCATGCTTCATATTAAACTCAGTTTTATTATGTAAAAATATTTAATACAAAAAGCTTTTACATTTAGAAAGAACCTTAAACAAATTTGTCAGATTATTTTACCAGCAAATCTGCTTCATATTACTCTCTTAAATGCACAGGGCCACATGTTTTTGCTTTTATCTGTTAAAACCCCAAAGATCTGCTGCGGATAAGGTTCATATCAGGAATGTTCTGTTGCAAATGGCTAAAACCCTGAAAAACTTTTTTCTAAACTCTGCTTCCTTGCATTTTGTCTCTAAGGAACAGAATCTATGAAAGCTTCATCTCACAGCTGATTCTTCAATTGGCCTTCACCTGGCCAAGAGGACATTTGGTATGACACAATAATAATACAAAACATAGCCCTTCATTATGAATTTAGAAAGGGTTTGATTTCCCCAGAGCAGGCACTGGCTCACAATTAATTCTAATGTCTACTCCATCTAAAGCAGGTGGGACTAAAGTGTTTTCCAGTTATTGAAAACATCAACAGTTGGCTCTTTGTGAAAAATGTACTAGTAACCTTCAGCACAGGTAGCACATAAATTTTATTTTAATGCCATCATTAGGCCATATTGTTTTCTGGAAATCTGCAGATCTCTTTATTTGCGTTTAAAGCAGCTTTTGAGCTCCGTTAAAAGACATGCCATAAGTCTGTTAAAATTGATCCAAAAAACACTGCTAAAAGTTTTTGCCAAGTTTTATGTAATACAAGTGTATTGTAAATGTTTAATTTTTCCTACCTAGGCAGGATCTACCTAAAAGGTGACTATACATTTAAAATCGACGCATTAAACCTCTTCTGAACATTTATGCAACTCACCAAGCCTGGACCGGTGCTATATATAAATCCTAGTTTCTATTCCCTTTAATGTGGTCCTTCGCTAAACCAGGAAGAAAAATGTATGACTGTTCCAGTTTTGTGTGCAGAATTCTTTCTCACGTCTCCTCCTCTCTATCACACAAAGTAAAACTAAAGTTTTGGTTGAGGATTAGAACACCGATCAGTTTTCTTTCTCGTACATCACGGGACACAGAGCGACATAGTCATTACTAATGGGTTACATAGATACCTTCAGGTGCTGGCACTGGCAACTTCCAAAACCGGAAGTACCCTCCCCTATATAAGCCCCTCCCATCCGGGAGCACCTCAGTTTTTTTGCCAGTGTCTAAGGTGTTGGCCAAGAAGAAACATGTGTTTTTCACTGAGCTTGCGTACAGGTTCTTTTGGGCCTCAGTAAGCTATTCCGGATCCGACCAAAAAAGCTTCATAGCTAAACGGTCGGTACCCGGGCCTTGCAAGAGAAGAGCAAGGTTTTGCCTGTAATGCCTCTCTTAGGAGGGCTGGACCCTGGGATCCAGAGCTCTGGTCATACCCACGACCAAGATGTTTTCTGTGCAGGGTGCTATACAGGTCCAGGGGAGTGGAATCCTTGGGAACCCGGTCCCTGAAGGTTTGATTACAATGCCTGCCGTGATAGGTGAAGTTTGGGCTTCTGTGGACCAAACAGAGTCCTGCGGCGAGGAAAAGGTAAGTGGGGGCCCTCGGGAACTTGGTTCTATTGAGGGACCCCCAAGCCTATTTTGTCTTTCTGCCTGTTACCTAAGGTATTCCCGCTAATATTCTGTGCATGCCTGTTACTACTGAGAAAATGTAAAAATTTTAATAGTAGGCAAGAAAAAAAAAAAAAAAAAGTAAGACCGCGGTACCTGTGTTAGACACTAGAGGCCGTTATGGTTCTTTTTCTTGTAATGTGGATTTTTTTCTTCCAGAATCAAATCCAGGCAGTTGGTATGTTCTCTGCTGGGAAGCTGTCTCCTCTGCCCTGTTGCTGCGCTCATCCATCCCCGGGCCCTGCGGCAAAGGGACCCTGGCTCCCATCTAGCTCCTTATTGTTTTCAAAAAAGGCGCCGAAGGCGCACGTGCCCGCGCGCGTGCGCGGGCACGCGCCTCTATATATAGAGGCGATCTGGAAAGGGGGCGGAGCGGGTGGATGACGCTCAGGTGTGCGCCGCGGCGCTACTGCGCATGTGCGGGCGTCCAGCGTGTTTTAAAGCACATTATAGCTGGCTATTGAAGTGCACAGACAGAGCTAGCAACAGTATAAAGGCACACAGAGGCGGTTGATGTAGGCATCCCCTAGAAAGGCACTTTAGTAGACACCAACTGTGATATAGCAGCAATTGTGCTAGACTATTCTCAGTAAAAGTGGTGTATTACGGCTGGAATACCTCAGCTTTAGGCTTAGGAATATGCCGTCCAGAAGCTCCGGAACTGAATCTTCCAGGAAGCGAAGGGGGTCTCATCGGGCTCTGAGGATCTTGGGCATGCTTCTGCTGCACCAGTCTCCCCTGAAGTTCAGAGGTAAGTGACCGTAGAGACCCCGCAGGGGTACTTGGTACTGTGGCTGTCCTCAGTTCACCTGCTCCTGTGTATGTAACAGAGGAGGTTTTTTCCTCAGCTCTGGGAGGATTAGAGATTGTCAACATTGATCGCTGCCTCCCTGTCAGGGAAAGCACGCCCGATCTCCGTCTCCTCCTTCAGAGTGCCTGTTAGCAGAGCAACAGTCCCATACAGGGATCGACCTGCCTGAAGGGGATCAGGATGAGGTTGATTCTGTTATAGAGGAATCAACAGTGGGGGAACCTTTTCTCAGCATCTCAAGCTGAAAGATTATGGGTTCAGTCTCTGACTAACATGGTCCGATCAGCATTTAAAAATGCACCTTGCGGAACCATCAACCACTACTGTATCCTCGTTGGGGTCGCTAGAAGCCCCCAGACTGTCTGTTCTTTTCCACTTCACCCTTTACTGAAAGGGCTCATTTACCAGGATTGGGAACGTCCTGAGAAAATATTTATTCCCCCAAGAGATTTCCGGTGGTCTATCCCATGGAGGATAAGTTCATCAAAAAATGGAAGGTCCCTACAGTGGACGCAGCCATCTCTTGTGTGTATAAATCACTGACATGTCCAGTGGATAATGTCCAAATGTTCAAGAACCCAATAGATAAAAGATTGGAATCCTTATGAAAGTATGCTTCTTTCTACAGCAAGCTTGGTGACACAACCAGCAGTGAGGTCTGCTAAGCAGTGAAGGATCAGTTGAAACAGGTCTTGAGGGACTTGACAGATCAGCAGGCCCTTGCCCTAGCTGATCTACCTAGAGCCTTAGGCTTTGCGGTTGACGCCATAAAGGATTCAGTCCATCAGGCCTCCCGCCTTACGCTGTCTATAGTACATATGCGTAGGCTTCTATGGCTCAAAAACTGGTCTGCTGAAGCTCCCTGTATAGAATGGCTGGTTAGCGTCCCATTTCATGGTGAACGCTTATTCAGGGAAAACCTGGACAAATATATCCAGAAAATTTCCAGCGGTAAAAATACGCTCTTGCCGGTTAAAACCAGAGTTAGAGGTCCCTCTTTAAGAGGCCTGCTTCTCCAGTCCCTGGGGCATCGGCTGTGTAACAGTTCCGACGGCCTCCTCGGTCAATTCCCGGGGGTAAAAAACAGGGACAATAGCAGGGTAATGAGAAACCCTGGGTCAGGGGAGGTACAAAACCTCCCCCAAAGTTAAATTCATTGAAGGGTTGCCCCCACTCAGTCGGGTGGGGGGAGGACTCCAGTTGTTCGCAAGAGACCTGGCGGGACACGATCAAAACAGATAGGTGCTCTCCGCAGTATGTTTGGGATACAGTTTGGAGTTAAAAGACTCTCCTCCTTCCCATTTTTGAGGTCAAACGTGCCAAGGGATCCCCGGAAGAGAGAGTCCCTCCTGTTGGCACTAGAACAACTATTGCTCCAAGGAGTAATTATGGAGGTTCCCCTGGAAGAATGAGGGTTCGGGTTTTACTCAAACCTCTTTACAGTCCCGAAGCAAACGCGAACGGGAGGCCCATATTAATTCTAAAAGGGCTAAACAAATTCCTGTACATCAGGACTTTCCGATGGAGTCGATCCGATCGGTGGCCACTGCCCTACAAGGGGAGGATTGGTTAGCCGCGATCGACATCAAAGATGCTTATTTGCACATTCCCATCTTTCCAGTCCACCAAAAATGTCTACGCTTTGCAGTAGAAGGGCGCCATTTTCAGTTCAGAGCCTTACCCTTCGGTTTGGCCACAGCACCACGAGTGTTTACAAAAATTCTGGCCCTTTATTGGCCAATCTAAGAACACAAGGTGTAATGATAATGGCATATCTAGATGACTTGTTGCTGATAGACCACTCAGTGAAAAAACTAGACGTGGTCGTTCACAAGACAATCAAGTATCTGGAATCTCACGGTTGGATTATCAACCGAGACAAGTCAGCCCTAAAAACCAGTCAAAAGTCTGGAATACTTGGGGCTAAGGTTGGATTCAGGCCAGAGAAAAATATTCTTGCCTCGAGGAAAGGTGTTGTCTTTGAAAGATTTGATCCACTTAGTGGGTACAAAAAAGACAGCCGTCCATACGCCTGTGCATGAGGCTGCTGGGAAAAATGGTGGCATCATTCGAAGCAGTACCCTACGGTCAATTCCATTCAAGGAATTTGCAAGGGGCCATACTGTCAGCCTGGAACAACAAAGTTCAGGCCCTAGACTTACAATGTCCTTGTCCCCTTCCGTTCGCAAGAGCCTCTGTTGGTGGTTGGTTCCCCAGAATCTGGAAAAAGGGAAATCCTTCAGTCCGATTTCTTGGAAGGTGGTCACTACAGATGCCAGCCTTATAGGCTGGGGAGCAGTACTGGAGCAATGGTCTCTCCAGGGCAGATGGTCGGATGCAGAAAAGGCCCTGCCCATCAATCTCTTAGAGATACGAGCAGCCCGGTATGCCCTAGTAGCATGGACATCCAAACTCCAAGGGTCCCCTGTCAGAATTCAATCAGACAATGCCACAGCAGTGGCATATATCAATCATCAGGGGGGCACCAGGAGTCGTGCAGCCCAGAGGGAAGTAAATTACATCCTGAAATGGGCAGAAAGATATGTCCCAGCCATATCTGCGGTATTCATTCCAGGAGTGGAGAATTGGAAGGCGGACTTTCTAAGTCGCCAGCAATTATGCCCAGAGGAATGGTCCCTTCACCCCGAGGTTTTCTGGACAATATGTCAGCGGATGTAGATCTTCTAGCATCCAGATTCAACGCAAAGGTGGACAGGTTTGTCTCTCGGACAAGGGATCCCCTAGCTTGCGGCTCGGATGCCCTAGTGTTCCCTTGGGATCAGTTCAAGCTGATATATGCATTTCCACCGCCACAATTGTTACCTTGATTACTCCGCAGAATCAGGGTAGAAAAGAAACCAGTGATTCTGGTGGCTCCAGCGTGGCCCCGAAGAGCGTGGTACGCGGAGATTGTAAAATGTCAGTGGGGAGTCCTTGGACTCTCCCACGTCGTCCGGACCTGCTTTCGCAAGGACCGATATACCACCCTTCCTTACCAGCCCTAGGTTTGACGGCCTGGCTATTGAAGCCCACATTCTAAAAAAGAGAGGGCTCTCTAATCCTGTGGTATCTACCATGATCAATGCCAGGAAGCCGGTATCCAGGCAGATCTACTATAGAATCTGGAAGGCGTACATCGCAAGGTGTGAGGCCAAGAAATGGCATCCACATAAGTACGTAATAGGTAGGAGTCTGGACTTCCTACAGTGGGCTGTAGATAGGAAGCTTGCCTTGAGTACTATCAAAGGTCAGTTTTCGGCCTTGTCAATATTTTTTCAAAGGCCCTTGGCTTCGCATTCACTAGTCAAAGCCTTTAGATAAGGAGTGATGCGTATTAGTCCTCCGGTTAATATTCCCATATGTCCATGGGATCTAAACCTGGTTCTGTCGGTTCTACAGAAACAACCATTTGAACCATTACAGCATATTTCCTTGGTTCTTCTCACCAGGACTTTGTTTTTTCTAGTAGCCATTTGTTCGGCTAAAAGAGTGTCGGAATTAGCAGCTATGTCCTGTAAAGAGCCATATCTGGTTATCCATAAGGACAGAGTAGTGTTACGTCCTCATCCAGCCTTTCTTCCTAAGGTGGTATCGAGGTTTCATTTGAACCAAGATGTGGTTCTTCCTTCTTTTTTCCCCAAACCTAGTTCGGTAGAGGAAAAGTTATTGCATTCTTTGGATGTAGTAAGAGCAGTTAAAGCTTATCTAAAAGCCACTGCTCAGATTTGCAGAACGGATACTTTGTTTATTCTGCCGGAAGGCCCCAGAAAGGGTCAGGCAGCGTCAAAATCTACTTTAGCCAAGTGGATTCAACAGGTCATTATGCAAGCCTATGGCTTGAGAAGGAGACCGCCTCCGTTCAAAGTTAGAGCGCACTCCACGAGAGCAGTTGGAACTTCATGGGCAGCGCATCACCAGGCCTCCCTGGCTCAAATCTGTAAGGCCGCAACATGGTCTTCAGTACACACGTTTACTAGGTTCTACCAGGTGGACGTTAGAAGTCAGGAGGATGTCGCCTTTGGGCGCAGTGTGTTGCAGGCCACAAAAGATCCTCATGTCTGATAGCGCTCAGCTTATGTATGGTGTATCCCCCCCCTCGTTGGGCATTGCTTTAGGACATCCCATTAGTAATGACTATGTCGCTCTGTGTCCCGTGATGTACGAGAAAGAAAATAGGATTTTTATAACAGCTTACCTGTAAAATCCTTTTCTTGGAGTACATCACGGGACACAGAGCTCCCACCCCTCTTTAGGGACACTTATTGCTTTGCTACAAAACTCAGGTGCTCCCGGATGGGAGGGGCTTATATAGGGGAGGGTACTTCCGGTTTTGGAAGTTGCCAGTGCCAGCACCTGAAGGTATCTATATAACCCATTAGTAATGACTATGTCGCTCTGTGTCCCGTGACGTACTCCAAGAAAAGGATTTTACAGGTAAGCTGTTATAAAAATCCTATTTTTCTTGCTTTGTCTGCCCTTGTTAGGGAGATACACCCTATTTGTCCTGTTAACCATTATCGGTGAAAGTAAAAAAACAAAATCCCAAATGTGTGTTGTCCGCAGAAACGTAATAGGAGGGAAATCTTCCAATGGGGACACTAGTACTGGTGACCTGGGGGTCCCCAGGGAATTCCCTTTATTTCCATGGATTTCCTCGCACTTCCTCTTCTAACACAGATGGCAAAAAATAATCTGACAGGGGTTATAATCCTCACTTACTTTATCCAACATGAAAAAAAAAGTTTTGTCTTTAGTTCTACTTTAACTACTTCCCACCCGGCCACTGTATATATACGGCCGGGTGGGTGCTCTCTCCTTCTGAGTGGACGTTCAGGAACGTCCCTCAGAAGGAGGGGGATCGCGTGCGTGTTCCCGCGCAGCGGCGCGACCCTGATGCACTCGTGTCACCCGGACACAGTGCATCTCGATTCGGCAGGAGGGCTCTGTGATTGGCCCTCCTGATCACATGATGGCCGTGTCCAATCACAGCCGTCATGTGATGTAAACAGAGAGCCGGTTGCTAGGCAATCAGCTCTCCTCTCCTCACACAGAAGTCGTCGGTGAGGAGAGGAGAGCGGATCGCTGCAGCCTGGCTGGTGATCAGTGAGTATGAGCTGTTTTTTTCAGCTTTTTACTCACTGATCACCAGCCTAGTGTCCCACACAGTCTAAAACACAGAAAGTAAACATACATGTCCCCAAAATACATGTCCCCACACACACATGTCCCCACACACACACACATGTCCCCACACACACACACATGTCCCCACATAGTAAAAACACCTGTCCCCCACATATGTGACCGTAAAATCATATGTCCCAATGATCATTTGCACACATATGTCCGTGATCACCTGCGCACAGCTGTACATGATCATTTGCGTACATGTGTCCGTGATCACACGAACCAATTATTATACACTTAACTGATTTTTTTTTTACCAAAAACATGTAGTAGAATACATTTTGGCTTAAAATTATGACAAAATTAAATTTTATTGGATTTTTTTTAAAATAGAAAGACGAAAATACAATTTTTTTTTCTAATTTCCGCTCTTTTTTCGCTTATATCGCAAAAAATAAAAAACGTAGTCATGAATAAATACCACCAAAAGAAAGCTCTATTTGTGTGAACAAAATGATAAAAATTTAATTTGGGTACATCGTAGCATCACCGCGCAATTGTCATTGAAAATGCGAGAGCGCTGAAAGCTGAAAATTGGTCTGGGAAGGAAGGGGGCTAAAGTGCCCAGTATTGATGTGGTTAATGCTTTGTCTAAGACTGCCTGTAGACATATACAGTGCCTTGAAAAAGTATTCATACCCCTTGAAATTTTCCACATTTTATCATGTTACAATCAAAAACGTAAATCAATTTTATTGGGATTTTATGTGATAGACCAACACAAAGTGGCACATAATTGTGAAGTGGAAGGAAAATGATAAATGGGTTTTCAATTTTTTTTTTACAAATAAATACCTGAAAAGTGTGGCGTGTATTTGTATTCAGCCCCCCTGAGTCAATACTTTGTAGAACCACCTTTCGCTGCAATTACAGCTGCAAGTTTTTTTGGGCGTGTCTCTACCAGCTTTGCACATCTAGAGAGTGACATTTTTGCCCATTCTTCTTTGCAAAATAGCTCAAACTCTGTCAGATTGGATGGAGAGCAATTTAAGTCTTGCCACAGATTTTCAATTGGATTTAGGTCTGGACTTTGACTGGGCCATTCTAACACATGAAAATGCTTTGATCTAAACCATTCCATTGTAGCTCTGGCTGTATGTTTAGGGTCATTGTCCTGCTGGAAGGTGACCCTCTTGTCCCAGTCTCAAGTCTTTTGCAGACTCTAGCAAGTTTTATTCTAAGATTGCTCTGTATCTGGCTCCATCCATCTTCCCATCAACTCTGATAAGCTTCCCTGTCCCTGCTGAAGAAAAGGTGTGTTCAGGATGATGTGCAGTGTTAGTTTTCCGTCACACGTAGCGTTTTGCATCTAGGCCAAAAAGTTCAAATTTTGGTCTCGTGACCAGAGCACATGTGTCCCCCATATGGCTCCTTGCGAACTGCAAACAGGACTTCTTCTTGCCACTCTTCCATAAAGGCCAGATTTGTGGAGTGCACAACTAATAGTTGTCCTATGGACAGATTCTCCCACCTGAGCTGTGGATCTCTGCAGTTACATAGAAGCTACATAGAAGACAAAAAAAGACACAAGCCCATCAAGTCCAACCTATGTGTGTGATTACCGTATATACTCGAGTATAAGCCGATGCACCTAATTTTACCACAAAAAAATGGGAAAACGTATTGACTCGAGTATAAGCCTAGGGTGTCCATCTGCATGCCTCACTCTGCCTACCTGATCTCCGGCGCTGTGTGACTAGACCGACGTTTAACATGGGAGCCTATGGAAGGGGTGCCCGGTTTGGAAAATCGGTGCTCCCCGGCCGTAGGTCCCCTGGACAATAAACTTTGCACACTTGTAGATGAGTGGGGCTACAAGTGTGCCAGGTTTGGCCGGTACCGAGTACCCAAAATCACTGGAGAAATTACCATTTAACATTTGAGTCTATGGAAGGGGTGCCCGGGTTTGAAAAAAAAAAAAAAAAAACTGTGCTCCCCGGCCGTAAGTCCCCCGGACAACAAACTTTGCACACTTGTAGAGTGAGGCTACATGTGTGCCAAGTTTGGGCTCCAGAAGCCCTACGGCTGGCCCGGATCAGGCGCACAGAGTTGAAGATGGACACAGACTCGAGTATAAGACGAGTATTACGTTACGCATTACGTTGTATATCCCTGTATGTTGCGGTCATTCAGGTGCTTATCGAATCGTTTTTTGAAACTATCGATGCCCCCCACTGAAACCACCGCCTGTGGAAGGGAATTCCACATCCTTGCTGCTCTTACAGTAAAGAACCCTCTACGCAGTTTAAGGTTAAACCTCTTTTCTAATTTTAGTGAGTGGCCACGTGCCTTATTAAACCCCCTTCCGCAAAAAAGTTTTATCCTTATTGTGGGGTCACCAGTATGGTATTTGTAAATAGAAATTACATCCCCTCTCAAGCATAAATAAGTTCAGTGCTCGCAACCTTTCTTCATAACTAATGTCCTCCAGACCCTTTATTAGCTTTGTTGCCCTTCTTTGTACTCGCTCCATTTCCAGTACATCCCTCCTGAGGACTGGTGACCAGAACTGGACAGCATACTCCAGGTGAGGCCAGACCAAATTATTGTAGCGTGGGAGAATTATCGCTTTGTACCTGGAGTTAATCCCCTTTTTAATGCATGCCAATATTCTGTTTGCTTTGTTAGGCTCAGCAATGGCATGCAATGCCAAGCTGCTGCTATCTACTAAGACCCCCAGGTCCTTTTCCATCCTAGATTCCCCCAGAGGTTCACCCTCTAGCGAGTAGATTGCATTCATATTTTTGCCACCCAAATGCATTATTTTACATTTTTCTACATTAAACCTCTTTGCCATGTTGTTGCCCACCCCATTAATTTGTTCAGATCTTCTTGCAAGGTTTCCACTTCCTGCGGAGAAGTTTTTGCCCTGCTTAGCTTACTGTCATCCGCAAATACAGAGATTGTGCAGT
This sequence comes from Rana muscosa, assembly GCA_029206835.1. Taxonomy (NCBI): domain Eukaryota; kingdom Metazoa; phylum Chordata; class Amphibia; order Anura; family Ranidae; genus Rana; species Rana muscosa. Next base: position 155,973,660 of record CM055123.1, on the reverse strand, counting down.
TTACCCCATCCTCCAGGTCGTTTATGAACAAATTAAACAGGATTGGTCCCAGCACAGAACCCACTTCCCACCCCTGACCATTCCGAGTATTCCCCATTTATCACCACCCTCTGAACTTGCCCTTGTAACAAGTTTTCAATCCATGTATTCACCCTATGGGTCCATGCCAACAAACCTTACTTTGTACAGTAAATGCTTATGGGGAACTGTGTCAAATGCTTTTGCAAAATCCAGATACACCACGTCTAAAATTAGGAACAATGGTCTGTCAATTACTTGACTGAGCTCCCCAAGTACCCTCGGGTGCAAGCCATCTGGTCCTCCAGAGTTACCATGGGCCTCCTGGCTGCTTCTTTGATTATTGATCCCCTTGCTTGGCCTGTCAGTTTAGATGGACCGCCATGTCTTGGTAGGTTTGCAGCCGTACCATACTCTCTCCATTTTCGGATGATGGATTGAACAGTGCTCCGTGAGATATTCAAAGCTTGGGATTATTTTTTCCCAATCTAACCCTGCTTTAAACTTCTCCATAATGCTATCCCTGACCTGTCTGGTGTGTTTCCTGGCCTTCGTGATGCAATTTCTTCACCAAGGTTCTCCAACAAACCTCTGAGGGCTTCACAGAACAGCTGTTATGATACTGAGAATAAATTACACTCAGGTGGACTATTTACTAATTAGTAGACATGTGCATTCGTTTTCGTCCGAATGCATTTTCGTCCGAATTTCAGCTATTTTCGTTATCGTTTTAACAAACGAAAACGAAAGCACAGAATCCGAAAACCGAAAGATCCGACATAAACAAATGCTTTATTTTCGTTTTCGTTGCTACAACAGTTCGATATAGATAGGAGATTCGACGTGACGCTGACAATAACAATCTGTGTCTATCGAACCTGTGGTCGAATGTGCCTAACCTTAACTCTATTAGTCCAAGATTATTCTACATAGAGAGAAAAGATTCGACATAGGAGAGAAAAGATTCGACATAGGAGAGAAAAGATTCGACATAGGAGAGAAAAGATTCGACATAGGAGAGAAAAGATTCGACATAGGAGAGAAAAGATTCGACATAGGAGAGAAAAGATTTGACATTATAGAGAGAAAAGATTCGACATTATAGGAGAGAAAAGATTCGACATTATAGGAGAGAAAAGATTCGACATAGGAGAGAAAAGATTCGACATTATAGAGAGAAAAGATTCGACATTATAGAGAGAAAAGATCACTGCTGGAATTGGGTGGGGGAAGTAAAATAAAATTGATGATGATGATGAATGTTATTGGCTGATTGTAACCAAAGAGGAGGAGCAGTAAAATAGCTAGAATGACGAAGATTCGACAAAGCATCGAAAGTTAGAAGATTCAACGGTGCAGCAAAACTGTACGATGCTGCAATCGTACATTTCTTCTTTGAACATTCGACAGACACCATAAGCCTTCAATGACAGATTCAACCTTAATTAATTCAGATTTTCGGACGAATGCAATTTCTAACGAAAAACTAAATAAAAAAAACGAATTTCGGGAGTAACTAAATAAATTTATTTTTCGGACGAAAACGAAATTCCGAAACGAAATATTTTAGTGTGCACATGTCTACTAATTAGGTGACTTCTGAAGGCAATGGATTCCACTCGATTTTAGTTAGGGGTATCAGAGTAAAGGGGGCTGAATACAAATGCACACCACACTTTTCAGATATTCATTTGTAGGGATGTAGGGATGTGCTTCATGTTCGGGTCGAACATGAGTTTGACTAAAAACTTTGGCTGTTCGCCTGTTGGCCGAAAAGCGAACAATTTGGGCATTCGAAAGCCGCGGAACACCCTTTAAAAGTCTATGGGAGAAATCAAAAGTGCTAATTTTGATGGTTAATATGCAAGTTATTGTCATAAAAAGGGTTTGGGGACCTGGGTCCTGCCCCAGGGGACATGTATCAATGCAAATAAAAGTGTTAAAAATGGCAGTTTTCCCAGGAGCAGTGATTTTGATGATGCTTAAAAGGGAAACAATAAAAGTTAAATATTCCTTTAAATTTCGTACCTGGGGGGGTGTCTATAGTATGTCTGTAAAGTGGCGAATGTTTCCCGTGTTTAGAATAGTCCCTGCACAAAATGACATTTCTAAAAGGAAAAAAAAGAAATTTAAAAAACTACTCGTGGCTATAATGAATTGTCGGGTCCCGGCAAAACAGATAAAAGTCATTGAAAAAAAAACGAACCAAAAAAAAAAAAAATGGCATAGGGGCCCCCCTAAAAATCAATACCAGACCCTTATCCGTGCATGCAACCTGGCAGGCCGCAGGAAAATAAGGGGGGGGATGAGAGAGCGCCCCCCCTCCTGAACCGTACCAAGCCACATGCCCTCAACATGGGGAGGATGTTCCGATGTTGATGGGGACAAGGGCCTCATCCCCACAACCCTTGCCCGGTGCTTGTGGGGGTTTGCGGGCGGGGGGCTTATCGGAATCTGGAAGCCCCCTTTAACAAAGGGGACCCCCAGATCCCAGCCCCCCCTATGTGAATTGGTAACGGGGTACATTGTACCCCTACCATTTCACAAAAAAGTGTAAACATTTTTAAGAACCACAGTAGACAGCTTGGGACAAGAAAAAAAAAATTCCAGCGATGTAAATCCATTCTCGAGCAGAGGATACGAAGAACACGCCGACACGATCCTGCCTCCATGGGAGGCACCCGCCGTATGATGCTCTTCCACCATGCTCTTATATAGCTGAGGGCGGGGCCACCCATCACGTGTGCGGGTGACCCTGCCCCCGTCTGACGCAACGGGAAACCCTGGGGGGGGGGAACCCATGCCGTTTTTTCCAATGACTTATCTGTATTGCCGGGACCCGACAATTCATTATAGCCACGAGTAGTTTTAAATTACTTTTTTTCCCTTTAGAAATGTCATTTTGTGCAGGGACTATTCTAAACACGGGAAACATGCGCCACTTTACAGGCATACTATAGACACCCCCCAGGAATATTTCACTTTTATGGTTTTACTTTAACCCCTTCCATACCGGGCCATTGGAAAATGACGCCGGCAGGAACCCTCTCTCCCTCCGGGTGGGCGTCATATGATGTCCTGGGTTTGAGGGGGGATATCTGAATGATGCCTGCAGCTAGAGGCATCATTCAGATATCCTTTTTTTCAGCTGGCGATCCTGCGCACCATAAGAATGATCATAGCGGTGGTTCCACCGCTTGATCGTTCTTATAGGCGGCGGGAGGGGACTGCGTCTGCGCAGGTGGTGGGTCACGTGACGAGCATAGAGATGACTGGTGACCAGATGGTCACCAGTCATCTCTATGATAGTCGGAGGCCCGGGCGCGATGTGATGACGTCACGCCCGGGTCCTCAAATGTAAACAAAGCCGCCATTGCGGCTGTAAGTATGAGATCAGTGAAATGTTTTTCACGATCTCATGCTTTCCAGCCTGGAGGAGAGATGTGGGGTCTTATTGACCCCGCATCTCTCCATAAAGGAGGACCTGTCACACACATTCCTATTACAAGGGATGTTTACATTCCTTGTAATAGGAATAAAAGTGATCAAAAAAAAAAAAAGTAAAAATAAAATAAAGTAAAATTAAAAAAAAAAAAATTTTTTTTTTTTTTATTAACGCCCATCCCCAATAGCTTGCGCTTAGAAGCGAACACACACGCAAGTCCCGCCCGCATATGTAAACGCCGTTCAAACCACATATGTGAGGTATCGCCGCGTGCGTTAGAGCGCGTGCAACAATTCTAGCACTAGACCTCCTCTGTAACTCTAACCTGGTAACCTGTAAAAAATTTCAAAGCGTCACCTATGGAGATCTTTAAGTACCGAAGTTTGGCGCCATTGCATGAGTGTGCGCAATTTTAAAGCGTGACATGTTAGGTATCTTTTTACTCGGCGTAACATAAGCTTTCATATTTTACAAAAAAATTTGGGCTAACTTTACTGTTTTGTTACTTTTTAATTTGTGAAATAATTTTTTTCCCCAAAAAAAGGCGTTTGAAAAATTATTGCAAGATAAAAAGTTGCAACGACCGTCATTTTATTCCCTAGGGTGTCTGCTAAAAAAAAACACACACACACACATATATATATATATATATATATATATATATAAAATTATATATAATGTTTGGGGGTTCTGAGTAATTTTCTAGCAAAAGAATGATGATTTGTACATGTAGGAGAGAAGTGCCAGAATAGGCCTGGTATGGAAGTGGTATAAAAAGCCCTGTATAGAAGTGGTTAAGCATTATTAAAATCCCTGCTCCCGAAAAAACGTGTGTTTTAAAACTTTTTTTTGCGTTGATACATGTCCCCTGGGGCAGGACCCGGGTCCCCAAACACTTTTTATGACGATAACTTGCATATTATCCTTTAAAATTAGCACTTTTGATTTTTCATGTTCGTGTCCCATAGACTTTACCGGTGTTCGAACAAATTTTTTGCCTGTTCGCATGTTCTGCTGCGAACCGAACCAGGGGGTGTTCGGCTCATCCCTATTCATTTGTAACAAATTTTAAATACCATTTATCATTTTCCTTTCACTTCCTGCAACTTTGTTCTGTCCATCACACAAAATCCCAATAAAATACATTTACGTTTTTGGTTGTAACATGAATACTTTTTCAAGGCACTGTAGAAGGTGGTTGGGCATCCAGACAAATATGAGGCAGTACCCTAATGCATGAAAACACTGGTTTCTGCCAAAAGCGACCAAATTAGGCAACGGTCATATACCAACGGGCTTTAAAAAGCTGCTTACAAAAATAAAGTGCAGTTATTCAGAAATGCCTGCACATACATGATATAAAACTTCTAGTTCTACTCTCCCTGACTGCCAGGCAGTTCCGACAGGCAAACTTCCATACACTTGTCAGTAATTCACAAGTTAGTCCCAACCCTCCTTCCCCTACAACTTTCTAGAGGCCCATGTCTCACTGGCAATATGTATGTGCAGGTAGGGGTTGGCATGCTTCAAGACTATCAGTGAGTTTTTTTTCTGAAAGTGACAGTCTCTTTAAAGACAGGTCTTCTAATTTTTCTTAATGGTATTTTCTGCCCATGTTGCAGCACGTTGTAATGCATGGAGATAAAATTATGCCTGCATCATTTTATTGCAATGCACACCAACACAGTGTGTTGGTGTAAATGGATCCTAAACAAAGCATGGATTTTTTCTTTATCTTTGAGTAGGTAATGTGTTGGGTAACGCTGCCCAAGGCAGCACAATGAGGCCCTAAGAAGTGTGGAAGAGCTGCCTTTTCAGAGTTCTGTCAGGAACCAGCCTCTCAATCAAGTAATTGTTTTATTGGGAAATAAGGGCATAGACATTTTTAAGAACTGCAAAAGAAAAAAACCCTTCGAAAAAAATTGGAACCTTCATTCCTTACCAGGTGCAAGTGCTTTTGTCAATTACATGTTGGGATGGCTATTTTTGAATACAGGAACCACGAGGTTAAAAGTCATCATACTATACTTATAAGCACCTCACTCATCTCAAGGCCTGCAACTGAGCAAAAGGTTCAAAGCAATATCAAATCGTATACAGCCCTGGTAAAAAAAAATATATACTTGGAAGATGTATTAATAAAAACGTAAAACTTATGAAAGTCATATATAAACTTCACTACAAATGGAAACCTTTCCTGATTGCATTTCTTGGACTCTGCTGTAACATCTTTGTGTCCAAGTTTTCAGCCCCCCCCCCCCTGTTTACAACAGCAGTTATAAAAAGGTTAATTCTCATGATTTATTTTACATTACAGAGAACATCAATTCTTTAGCGATAAGATAGCTAATGCAAGGAGTGCTGCAAACTCCAGTCTAGATATCTTAATGGATAAATGAAGCCTTTGGTTGATTCAAACCATAATTTTCATAATAAGATCTACATTTGATGGAAAACTGAATATATTGCGTTCCCATGGTCAATCCAACTGCTCCAGGTAAGGAATTCTTTAGGGCACTGCATATCTAGGGCCATGGAGAAAAGAGGGGGGGTGGGGTGGGCATGGGTGACCTAAGATGGCCATATGCTAGTAGAATTCCATTTGAAAATGTTTATTTTTTTAAGAATGTTTGTTCAATTTTCTAATTGTTAGTGGAGTCAAATCAATGTTCAATTTCGACCACAATGATGAGTAAATTATTAAATGACGACATTTTTCTTCAAGAACGAACAAATTTCTAACAATGAATTTGGTTGTCGTTTGGGGAAGTCTATTCACTCCAAAATTAAGTGTTAAAAAGCAAACTTTTTCAAAGCACTTTCGAATTACATTTATTAAATTATTGAACAAACAGATGAGGATTTTTGTAAGAATGTTCATTCAAACGTTCTTTCAAAAATCTCGTAGTGCATGGCCAGCTTTATCTTGGATGACATACAGTATTTCTGACCTGTTTAAATTATGTTACTGCTGAAGGTAGCATCTTCTTGACACCAATGATCTAATATTGCCACCTGGGATCTAAAAATCGAATTACAGACCTAACTGCCTATAAAAGGTGTACATTTTGAAGTGTTTGTAAAACGTTACAGACCACTTTATGCTACAGGTAAGCCTATAATAAGGCTTACCTGTAGCTACCCAGGATATCTCCTAAACCTATATGGTTTAGGCGATGTCCCCTGCATGTGCCAATGTCATCAGCACATGCGCACTGGGGCAAACTGAAGCAATGTCGCGTATGTGCCGTTGCTTCAGTCTGCGAGCCGTTACCGGGTCGTCATTGCGGTTCCGGCCAATCACAGCGCCAGAGCCCGTGATAGAGATGTCACCGCTGGAGGGGGGGGGGCGAGGACCACTGCGAGGGCTTTGATGTAAGGTAATTCATAATGAGCTAGTACGATATGCATACTAGCTCATTATGCCTTTGTCTTGCAGGGTTTTTTTTTTGTTTTTTTTTATTTAATAATTATTATTTTTTATGAGGATTTACAACCACTTTAAGGAAAACAAATCTTTATGTTCGCTGTATCGATAAGAAATTTGTGTGGGGCTGTGAACATTTTATTACTCACAGACCCAGAGACCTTAGAGATGAGAAAAGTCAATTTAGTATATTTCGTATACTTATTCCGTGGCAGTAACTCAAGGTATTAAAGCCCAAGCAGAGCCCTGGAAGCTAGGAAGCTATAACTTTGAGAATAAGCAGTAAGCAATGCAAGCCTCTATACTACTCCCATCTTCTTTAAAGTGGATGCAAACCAGATTCATGAAATTTGAGCTGGGCACATATCTGTAGCGTTTTCTTATCTCTTCAAAGCACTATGTCCCTTAGCTGTCTCCTGTTCTGTTCTGTCAGCCTGATAACTGACAAGTTCTCCGTCACATATGATAAAAGCAGCCAGAGTTTTGTTTTGGGGAGGATGCTATAAATCGATTAGCAGAGCCCTGAACAATTCAAAGAACAGAGCTGAAAGTCTCTACCTATGAGGAGAGGTGGTATGTGCCTTTCCTCCAATCAGCTGTCTTGACTGTATGCCCAGGCTTCACTGCAGTGCTAACCAGGAAGAGAAAATCTCCCAACATGATCTGAACTTTCTAAACCGTATATAAAGCTGAAAACAGCAGATATACATGTAAAACTTATGTAGGGAGATTTGTTTTATCCCTGAGTGAGTGAGTGAGAACTTGTATAGCGCTGCAAATGCGAACCTAATCGCCTCAAGGCGCTTGGCATCCAGTGTCCATAAGATCCTTTAGAAGAGATGAGTCTTTAGTTTTTTTCGGAAGGTTTGATGGTTTTCTTCCATGCGGATATTCGTGGGTAGCGCATTCCATAGCCTTGGGCAGCAAACCTTCGTTCTCCCTTGGCTTTGTAGCGAGTCTTGGGGTGGTGGAGGAGGTTTTGGTTGGTTGATCGGAGGTTGTGAGTAGTGGTGTAGTGTTTTATTTTCTCGCATAAATATTGAGGTGCGTTTCCTTGTGCGCATTTGTGGGTGAGGCAGAGGGTCTTGAATGTGACCCGATCCTTTATGGCTAGCCAATGGAGGCTTCTCAGGGACGGTGCGATTGATTCCCAGGGTTTTTTCCCCGTTACCAGTCTGGCCGCTGTGTTTTGGATGACTTGTAGACGTGCAATCTGGTATTTGGGTAGTCCTAGTTAAAGGGAGTTAGCGTAGTCAAGCCGGGAATTGATGATGGTTCCGACTACTACTGCTCTGTCTTTTTCCGGGATGAAGGGGATAAGTCTTCGAAGCAGGCGGATTAGGTGGTGAGATCCGCTGACTACTGATCCTATTTGTGCGTCCATAGTCATGTCTGAGTCAAAGATGACTCCCAGGCTTTTAACTTTGGAGCTTGGGGTTATGTTTTGTTATGTTTTGTCCAAGGATGGTGGGTGGCGTCCATGTGGTCCTAGCATTTTTCTTTCGGTTAGCATGGAAAATGAGCAGTTCTGTTTTGGATCCATTAAGCTTGAGGGAGCTCTCTGTCATCCAATTGTCGATTAGTATGAGGCATTTTTCCAGTCCGTAGTATTGATCTTTTTTGTTGTTGATGCAAAAGTAAAGTTGAGTATCATCTGCATAGGAGTGATAGCGCAGGTCCTGTTCACTGATGATTTTAAAGAGTGGCCAGAGGTAGATGTTGAAGAGTACCGGTGACAGGGGTGATCCTTGAGGGACTCTGCATGTATTTGTGCGTGGTGCCGAGGTGAAGGCTCCCAGTTTCACTGTCTGGGATCGATTTTCTAAAAAGGATGCGAACCACGGTAGGTCCGCATCTGCGACTCCTGCTACTTCGGAGAGGCGTGTGAGCAAAATTTTGTGATCTACTGTGTCAAAGGCTGCACTGAGGTCCAGTAGCACCAGGAGACATGATTCTCCGTCATCTGCTGCTTCGAGTGCGTCGTCCCATATTTTGAGAAGTGCTGTTTCCGTCCCAGGGCCTGGGCGGAACCCTGATTAAAGTGGGTCCAGGAGTTTGTGGGTTTCCAAATGAAGTTGTAGCTGTTGTATTACTACTTTCTCAACGATCTTGGAGATGGTGTTCAGGCTTGTTACCGGGCTTCTTTAGAAGGGGTTTGATTATTCCTTGTTTAAGGGAAGTCGGCACAATACCTTCTTTAAACGATTGGTTTATGAAGTGTGTTATGGGCGGTGCTAAGATGTCAGCAGTTTTGCTGGAATGATGTCGTTCGGTGAAGTGCTATCTCGGAGGCTTCTGATGATATTTTTGGTAGTGTCAATAGTAATTGGGACCAGAGTGAATTTCTTTGATTGCAGATTATTTATATGGTTCTTTTCTTCCTTTGGCCGCGTGGGGTTGTTTGTTTTTTTCTGCTGAATTATTTTCCGAATGTTATCGATTTTGTCGATAAAAAAACTGGATAGTTCATTTCAGCAAATGAAACACAGGAATTCTGCAGATTCCAAACAGGGGGGATTCATTGTCTGAGCCACTAGTCTGAAGAGTTCGCGGGGGCGGTTTAGGGCTTTTGCGATGGTGTTAGCGAAATAGTCTTTTTTTGCCTTGAAGATTGCTTTATTATATTTCCTGGTGAGTGCTTTGTAGGTTGTGTAGTTCTCCTTTGTTGAGTTTCTTCTCCAGGCTCCTTCTGCTCTTCTGGGTTCTTGTTTCAGTAAAATAAGAGCGTCATTGAACCAGCCCGCGTTGTTTTTGCGGATAAGTGCTCTGCGTCTTGGAGCAACTGTGTCTGCTGTCTGTAGCAAAGCTTTGTTCAGGGAGTTGAGTGTTTCTTCCGTTGAGTGGTTTTGGTTTAACATTTCCATGTTGTTCAATAGTGTGGTTTTGAAAAGCTCAGAGTATAGTTTCTTCTGTGATCTTGTCCAGTGTGTTGTTGTTGATTGTCTTGATTTTTGGAGGGTGGTTTTGGTCGTTATAGTAAATTTGATGGCATAGTGGTCTGTCCATGGTAGAGGCCGGTTGTCCAGTGTGTTGATGTCCATATTTTGTTTGAAGATTAGGTCGAGAGTGTGACCTGATACATGTGTAGGAGTATTTATCAGTTGTTGCAAGCCTAGTTTTTCTAGTTGGTCGATGCAGGCGGTGGCGATGAGGTCTTCGGAGGAATTGGCCCAGAGGTTGAAGTCTCCAAGTAGCAGAAGATTTTTGGTATTCATGGTGTATGTCGAGAAAAATTCATTGAAAAGTGTGAGGAGTTGTGTCTTTGGTCCCGGTGGTCTGTAGCAAAGCAGTATGTGGATGGTATCCTGGGGTGTAGTTTGAAGTTGCAAGGTGAGCGTTTCCATGAAATTCAATAAGTTCTGTAGAGTTGGTTTGAGGAGCGTAAGGTGGTCTTTGTAGATTACCGCTAGGCCTCCTCCTCTTTCTCCTGTTCTATGCTCAGTAAGGATGCGGTAGTTCTCCGGCACTAGTTCTGCTAGGATGGTATTGCAGTCGGGTGTTAGCCAGCTTTCCGTGATGAAGAGGCAGTCTATGTTGTGTTGAGTGATGAAATCATGAATTTCCTGTCTGTGTTTGACTGCAGATCTAGTGTTGATTAGGGCACTTGATAGGTGTTGTAGTTGCCGTGGTGCTATACTGTTTTTTTCTGTTGATAGTCGACTGATTCTTAGGATTCGTTCTTTTTGCAGTTTTATTTGGATGGGTGTCGGTAGTGTTGTGGTGGAGTTCTTTAGGCTTCGGATGGTGTCGGCTGAGTATTTAATGCTGACTATGTTGAGAAAGTGTTGATGATGATGATGGTCCGATGGTGATGATGATCCGATGGTGGTGGTGATGATGATTCGGAGGCAAATGGGCTATCCTGGGTCTCTGGCTAATGGAAGAGCCCGATATACTTACCTTGTTGTCAGGTTTAGTGGACAACTAGTGATGATCCTGAGAAGAGGATAAGGATGATGGTGATGATGGTGAAGGTGCTGAGGATGATGATGGTGATGATGGTGCTGGTGAGGACGGCGATGATCCTGACTATCTAACCCCCCCGTTGATCCAGAGGAAGGCGAAAAACCCCAGCCAAGCACAGGCCAATAGTGCTATAGCGGGGGAAAAAATTCCTTCCTGATCCCTCTAGAGGCGATCGGGTGATCCCTGGATCAGCTAACTAATGGATGGACCCTGGTATACTTACCTAGTTGTCAGGTTTGCCAGGACAACTAGTGATGATGCGGATGATGATGATGTGAATGCGGATGAGGATAATGAGGCTGATGATGACGAGAATGAGGATGCGGATGAGGATGCTGGGGATGCGGATAATGCTGAAAATGAGGATGATGATGCTGCTGAGACTGAGGACAAGGATGTGGATGATGGTATTAGCAGAGAGTATTGCTACTGCAGTTCTATATACTACTGTCCAATTCCTGGTAGATATAGTCCCGGGTGTACCAAGATGGCCACTGGTGCCTAGACTAGGTCGGGAGAGTGCTGGAGGCCAGGCGGGTGTACCAAGATGGCCTCCGCGGCCGGAGCTAGGCCGGAGCCGCGGGCTGTCCTGAAAAGGACAGGCGGTGGTGGTTGCGGCCTCGGAGCTCCGATGCGGGAGACACGGGGTGCCCGCTAAATGGGGGTGAGGGGGGACGATGCTGGGCTAGAGGGGGGCCAGACTAGGCCTCAGCCGCACACTGTCTTGCCGCGGTTGCAGGTAACGATGAATGGCGGCCCGGATGGCGGAGGTTGCGGCTTCCGACGGTAAGTGGAGAGGCTCTGGGGGGGTGTTCACTTCACTGGGTTAATGTGAGGGTTTACATCCACTTTAAGAACTGTGGACAAGACTTTAAAATGGTCTTTTACAAGTCTTTATGTATATATTTATCTGCTGGTAAAATGCCAATCAATGTCTGACAGGTTCACTCTCCAGTGCTCCAGTTTAGAGGCCAAATAATGTGCCTGTGCTGCTGTGATTTATAAAGCCTGGAAAGAGTGGAACTTATAAAACCGCAGAAGCCTCCCTTGAAAGATCCGTTTCTGTACACATTCCCAAAGCTTTGTGAAGAGGGTCTGTGTCTTCCAGATTATGGTTTTCCTTAAAAATAAAATTTGCCTTTTAAAGATCTTGCTCCTTTTATGTGAAGCAGTACAGGGCACTCAGTGGCCTTCTACTAATACAGAAATAATGGATTTAAAATGTGCAATACCACATAAAAGCCGTAATGCAAAAGCATCATTCTTCTCCTAATTAAATGAACTGAATACATTTTTGTATATTAAATCCAAGCCATTCCAAAGAAGGAGACCACTAGAAAGCATCTCCCTGCTATCTCTCTATGCATGAGAGCCTACTTTGAATAGCTCTTCAAAAAGAATTAAAGAACACTTTGCATTACTGTGTTAGCTGCCACATTGTCCACAACATGCATACAAAATCTGTACCAAAAGGCCAAATGAAACGTACCAAACCTCCAGACCATCTGGATTTGGATTTAATGTATAATTAGCACTTGAGCATCTCTTAAAAGGTATTATCTATCCCTTGTATGGACAATACATGCTCCAGACGACATCTCTCCCTAATGAGCTGTGGATATTAAGTTACAATGCAAAAGCGTTTAGAAACTAATTCAAACAATAAACATGGGTTTTGTTATGTCCCTTAGACACAGGGTCTCTCAGAGTGTTGCTAGATGCTAAAGTATCTGCTCAGCAAGTTACACACAGGCCAGATGAACTTCTTAAACATGGAAGGGTTTATTACTCACTCAGAACATGATGACTTGTTACATGGAGGAGTCTTAATACAACAGGATTCTGTCATTACCAGATCTATGCATCATGCTGCTGCTTCTTCCCGGTTCCACACACCACTCTCACTACTTCCTGGTACAGCCCCTCCCCCAGCATGCATCAGGAGAAAAAGGTGAAGGGTCACACAGTGCTTCAGCACAAACATCACATCTCCTCTTTTTCCCCATAAAAAAAAAAAACAATAGGAGAAAAAAAAAATATATATATATAAACATAACAAGAGAACAAAATACTCAACACATAAAATAACAAGGCAAGCAGGATCAGTTCAGCAAGTAGTATCTCCAACTCAGTTCTGTGGCTCCCGCATCACGTTATGAGACCTTTGTCTCTGTTTTCTGACCTCCAAAGTGTCCCGTAAGATTTCAGTGCTTTGCCAACGAGGAGTTTGATGTCTTTGACGGGCAGACTTACGAAGTGGCACAGCACCAGGAGGGGTAGAGGCTGTCAAGGGTTCTGGAAATGTCAGTGGGTGTCCAACAGACAAATCAGCCTCTGCAACTGCAGGCACATGTCCGGGCTCCTCAGGAATATGGTCACCAACCGCTTCAGGGGTTGGTTGTAAACTTGTGGGATCATGCCAGACACCATGCCATATGTCACCAGTAGCGCCCTGAGTAGACTCTGGTGGTTGGGTAGAAAGTGAGGTCGGGTTTGTTTCAACTGGCAGGCAAATGCGCTTTCTCAATTGCGAAAGGTGTTTTCGAACACAAACGCCAATCTCCAGGCGAACAAGGTACATTCGTTGTCCAAGAGGTCCATCAATAATGCCAGGAAGCCAATGAGGCAAAACTCTAATTCCGAAACCATACAAGATCACCAGCACGGAATCCAGGACGGCCTGGCGGAGGAGGTGTTGGTGACTGTTCCTGTGGACAAACTAAATTGTGCTGAAGCACTGTGTGACCCTTCACCTTTTTCTCCTGATGCATGCTGGGGGAGGGGCTGTACCAGGAAGTAGTGAGAGTGGTGTGTGGAACCCGGGAAGAAGCAGCAGGATCAAATGGTTGAATAAACCCTATGAAGGCCATGTGTGCTAAAATCCACAATCCTCGTCGCCACTGTTATGTCCCTTAGACACGGGGTCTCTCAGAGTGTTGCTAGCAATGCTAAAGTATCTGCTCAGCAAGTTACACACAGGCCAGATGAACTTCTTAAACATGGAAGGGTTTATTACTCACTCAGAACATGATGACTTGTTACATGGAGGAGTCTTAATACAACAGTATTCTGTCATTACCAGATCTATGCATCATGCTGCTGCTTCTTCCCGGTTCCACACACCACTCTCACTACTTCCTGGTACAGCCCCTCCCCCAGCATGCATCAGGAGAAAAAGGTGAAGGGTCACACAGTGCTTCAGCACAAACATCACATCTCCTCTTTTTCCCCATAAAAAAAAAAAACAATAGGAGAAAAAAAAAAAAATATATATATATATATATATATAAACATAACAAGAGAACAAAATACTCAACACATAAAATAACAAGGCAAGCAGGATCAGTTCAGCAAGTAGTATCTCCAACTCAGTTCTGTGGCTCCCGCATCACGTTATGAGACCTTTGTCTCTGTTTTCTGACCTCCAAAGTGTCCCGTAAGATTTCAGTGCTTTGCCAACGAGGAGTTTGATGTCTTTGACGGGCAGACTTACGAAGTGGCACAGCACCAGGAGGGGTAGAGGCTGTCAAGGGTTCTGGAAATGTCAGTGGGTGTCCAACAGACAAATCAGCCTCTGCAACTGCAGGCACATGTCCGGGCTCCTCAGGAATATGGTCACCAACCGCTTCAGGGGTTGGTTGTAAACTTGTGGGATCATGCCAGACACCATGCCATATGTCACCAGTAGAGCCCTGAGTAGACTCTGGTGGTTGGGTAGAAAGTGAGGTCGGGTTTGTTTCAACTGGCAGGCAAATGCGCTTTCTCAATTGCGAAAGGTGTTTTCGAACACAAACGCCATTCTCCAGGCGAACAAGGTACATTCGTTGTCCAAGAGGTCCATCAATAATGCCAGGAAGCCAATGAGGCAAAACTCTAATTCCGAAACCATACAAGATCACCAGCACGGAATCCAGGACGGCCTGGCGGAGGAGGTGTTGGTGACTGTTCCTGTGGACGAACTAAATTGTGCTGAAGCACTGTGTGACCCTTCACCTTTTTCTCCTGATGCATGCTGGGGGAGGGGCTGTACCAGGAAGTAGTGAGAGTGGTGTGTGGAACCCGGGAAGAAGCAGCAGGATCAAATGGTTGAATAAACCCTATGAAGGCCATGTGTGCTAAAATCCACAATCCTCGTCGCCACTGTTATGTCCCTTAGACACAGGGTCTCTCAGAGTGTTGCTAGCAATGCTAAAGTATCTGCTCAGCAAGTTACACACAGGCCAGATGAACTTCTTAAACATGGAAGGGTTTATTACTCACTCAGAACATGATGACTTGTTACATGGAGGAGTCTTAATACAACAGGATTCTGTCATTACCAGATCTATGCATCATGCTGCTGCTTCTTCCCGGTTCCGCACACCACTCTCACTACTTCCTGGTACAGCCCCTCCCCCAGCATGCATCAGGAGAAAAAGGTGAAGGGTCACACAGTGCTTCAGCACAAATATCACATCTTTCTATCAATTTAAAAAATTTTTTTGCAATGAACTAGAAAAAGTAATATGGTTGATTTCAACTGTTGATTCAGCTTTTTGCAGTGTTCAAGGAGCTAAATGATCTCCCCAGGGAATCCCCCCCCCCTACACAAACACACACCCATCACGCAGTCTTAGTTCTTCTTGGTTATTTTTTGTAAAGTTTATTAGGCGTGTACTGAGAAATGCCTGGTACAAAAGATCGCTTCACTTTAAAGCCTTGTCAAAGTTATTGGTTAAGAGCATCAAATATAATCAACACGTTTCAGGGAACGCGCTCCTAAGGGGGCGTATTCGGCGCAGTACAAATCCTATATTATCATCATCATCAAAAAGCCTCCCACTTCTTCATGGGGGAATTATGCTGGTTATAACATTTTTATACATTTCATAAAGTTGACAAATTTGTAAAAAAAAAGTGAAAAGGCTTTGCAGAAAAGATGGGCCATGGGGGTAGCAGAAGCGCCCAGAAAGGAAGAGATGCTCAAAGTTTTCTTGTGTAAAATAGTAGGTTTTTATTGATCATACAATGAAATAGAAAACCATCATTGAGCTCATGGCTTATGTTGGCCACTGGAAGATGTAGGGAGACACTTAAAAGTGGTTAACTCTTGCATATACCCAGTGAAGTGACTGGGCTCAGGTGATGCACAGAGATGAAACAAATTATCCTACATAAGTTGTAGCTGGCTATGTGCAGTACTCTCTTCTCCACAGATGTACAAAGTGCAGAATTTATACAGCTTGTGTGAGCTTTCAGATTCAGGGGCAGGGAACTTAAGTTAAACTCTCCAGTGCTCATTGACAGCTGATTGGAGGGAAGGGACACACCCCCCTTCACACAGCGGGGAAGCCGTCCTTGCCGAGAGAAGACAGTGATTATTGCTAGAGGCTTATATAGCCGCTAGTGACAATTGCATCCCGTGTTGAAAAGCAGGAAGGTAGAAAATTTATATGAAGTGCTATCTCACTAATATAAGATGCCAGAATGCATTTCCAAATTTGTCCCAAAGGCCTCATAGGCCTGCTTTTGAGGCTGGAGGGGAAAGTGGTATCCTACCCCGCTACACATTTGATGGCACTACCCTAAAGCCAGTCGATTTTGGATCTGAGTATATAACACGATTAAGAAAATTCTAAATTTTAATTTGACACAGAACCTGTTGTTTCAGATCTCTATAAAAGTGAATGAAATTTGGTAGAATGTGTATCTTGCGGTCAGGCAAACATTAGCTAAAGCCTAAACGATTGACTATTAACTTTGCGGGGGTGAAGCATAGATCGATGGGCATTATATTGCACGAGAAGCTAATGGCAATACTCAACGATATTCACTCTGTTTCTTAAAATACGGTCTCAACAGCTAGACTACAAAAGCCATATGAATATTGACCGCTTTCTTCTTTATCTCTAATCCACCCATCAGAGCAACAGAATAACTATGTGTCCAACAAGCCCTCGTGGGCTTTCTAGTCCTCACCTTCTACCCTTCCCCCGTAATTCACAATCTTCACCATCTCTTTCATCCCCCCCCCCCCACCTTGATTTCCTTCTCTCTATCTTTAGCGTCTTTTTCTCTCCCTCGATAGTCCTCATCTTTTCCACTCATTACCAGGAATAAAGCCCCGTACACACGGACTGAATGTCGGGCGACATTTGGCCTGTGTGTACTGCAGCCGGTCCAACAGAAGCTGGCTACTTCTGTTAAAGGGGCATGACCAAAAAAGGTCTGCCGACCGGCTCCTTGTCAGCGCCCTTAGCCATTGGCTGAAAGCGCTGACCGGAGTTTTCTGGCAGGTGGCCACCCCCCTGTCAGAACACAATAGAACAGCAGGGAAGATCGCTGTACTAACATCGGATTGTTAGACAAGCGGCTCTGACCTTAGCTGTCAAGTTTTTTTTAGTTCAGCCTACTGGGTTGAACAAAAAAAAAAAAAAAAAGCAGTGTTTACTAGGTTTAAGTCCTTCCTCTTTTGGCGAACCCTTATACAATTTTAGACCAGTAAGCCTAACATCAATAGTATTCAAGCTCTTGGAGGGGATGATAAGGGAATATATACAAGATTTTAGTAATGAAAACGGTATCATTAGCAGTAATCAGCATGGATTCATGAAGAATCGTTCTTGCCAAACCAATCTATTAACCTTCTATGAGGAGGTGAGCTGCCATCTAGAGAAGGGGAAGCCTATAGACGTGGTGTATCTGGATTTTGCAAAAGCATTTGACACAGTTCCCCATAAACGTTTACTGTACAAAATAAAGTCAGTTGGCATGGACCATAGGGTGAGTACATGGATTGAAAACTGGATACAAAAGCGAGTTCAGAGTGTGGTGATAAATGGGGAGTACTTGGAGTGGTCAGGGGTGGGTAGTGGGGTCCCCCAGGGTTCTGTGCTGGGACCAATCCTATTTAATTTGTTCATAAACTACCTGGGGGATGGGGTAAACAGTTCAATCTCTGTATTTGTGGATGATACTAAGCTTAGCAGGGCAATAACTTCTCCGCAGGATGTGGAAACCTTGCAAAAAGATCTGAACAAATTAATGGGGTGGGAAACTACATGGCAATGGAGGTTTAATGTAGAAAAATGCATTATTTTACATTTGGGTGGCAAAAAATATGAATGCAATCTATACACTGGGGGGAGAACCGCTGGGGGAATCTAGGATGAAAAAGGACCAGGGGGTCTTTAAATCGAGAAGTCAGGACTCACCTGCAAAAGTGGCGTGACAGCCCAACTTTGGGATGTCCACTGCCGCACCGCAGCCCGAAGGGTCTGCAACTTTCCCCCTAGGGAAAAAAACGTACACCTCTTAGGAGTCCAGAATCAACCCTAGACACACTAAGAGTTGGGACGGTTTCAATACTGACTTCTGAGTGTTCAGCACCCAACCAATTATCGGAGGGTCTGACAGGTATAGACACGCTCACTTCTAAATTTATTTTGAAGTGACCCTCAGAAGAAGATCGTCCAAGTTGCCCCTGATAACGAAGCCACGCTGTCTTAGTAGGGCCAGAATCGGGGCAAGCACCTTGGTGAACACCCCTGGTGCCAATGCAAGGCCAAAAAGGGAGAGCCACCAATGGTAGTGGTCTTCCCCGGCCGCCAATGTAGACATCTCTGATGCCTGGTGCATATGGAGACATGCAGTATGCGTCCTTGATGATCAAGGATGCTGGAAATCCCCTGGATGGAGGGCAGCGACAACAGAGTGAGCCAACTCCTTACCGCAATCTTTGTACTTTCACAAAGCAGTTGAGGGTCCTGAGATCCAAGATTGGACGAACCCCCTCCAGTACTATGAACAGATCTGAGTAGAACCCCTGAACCCATTCCTGTACTAAGACAGAAAGGCTACCCTGCGTATCAGCAGGTCTTGTACCGCCCCATGTAGGGCTTCCCGACAAGTCAGCAGAAGCTGGCGGTTAAGGGGGAAAAATTCTGTTCGGTAGGCAAGCAAGGTTGGGCTTGCAAACCCAGGGACTCCGCAGGCGCTTTATCAGCCCGATGTCGTTTACTTGCCGCACTAGGTGGATGAAGGGACTGTCTGTGCCTGGTGAAGGAGGGCCCTAGCCTATGGCGTGGCTGCTTACCTTCTTTGGATTGCAGAAGCAATGTGCTCCTACCTCCTGTGGCATCTTAAATTATGTCATCCAGCGAGGCCCCAAAAAGTCTGTCGCCCTAAAAGGGCAGATCCAAAAGGGCCTTCTTGGAAGATTGGTCTGCAGACCAGCACCTTAGCCAGATCAGGTGGCGTAGCGCCACCGCATAACCCAAGGTCCAAGACAGCAAGGGGATAGTATCCAAGTCTGACTCGCAGACAGGCTCAAGGCCCTGTACCAACTGGTTGGCCAGAGCTACCTCGTACGGAGGAGCCTCCCGTACTTTTAACCCCTGGAGTAGCATCTTTGCCTACTCAGTAAGTGTCTGAGGCATCATAAAAAAAAACAGCCATGCTGGACGTACCTCTGAGTCCCCCACTGTGGATAGGTAGCGAGTGTCCCTGAAGACAGGAGCCCCCCTTCCACTGGAATCATGGTAACTTGTTAAGTCTGGACACAGGGGGGGTCCACTATCGGGAGAGAGGTCCATCCTTTCAGGAACTATCCTCAAGGGGTATTGGACCGCCCAAAAAAAAAAAAAAAAACATCTTTGGGGCTGAAAAAAGAAAAAACCTCAGTGGGTTTTTCCCATTCCTTGTACAAGAGTTTATCAATATAAGACACAGAAGGAAACACCTTAGCAGTGCGGGCTGGCTTTAGGGAACCCAAAGGGGACCGGTGTCTCTGCTGCTTCTGCAGCATTCTCTATTTGCAGTAAACAGGTCAAATACCAAAGCCTTCTTGCGTGCTGACCTGGACTTGGAGAATTCCTACTGTCCGACCGGTCAAGGTCTGCAGTCTCTGATGCATCAGAATCCGGGCCATGAGCCATAGCTGGGCCTGGTTCTGCATCAGAATTATCCCTGGAAGATTGCAGGGGATAGGGCGTTTACTACCCCCCTTGTTCCCATGTGCCGCTTCCATCCTGGCAACAGACCTAGCGTCCACAGATACATCAGGGGCACCAGCTGCCAAATCCGGTGTTTCAGGGGAAAAAAACGTCTGCTTCAGACGCCATGCTGACCCACGCGCTGACACCCACAGGGCTCCAGGTAAAGTATCAATAAGCCATCCTCCTAGCTGATACAGAGATGCAGGGTCTCCCAGAGGACTCCCCAACCTTGGAACGGTACCGCTATGCTGCCGTGATGCTATCCCATCGCTGCTGTGTCAGTCTGATTCTTTATCAGCGCTTCCTTGTGAATTTTTGCCAGTTCAAATGCACCCTAGAGGCCGGAGACTATCGCAAAATGGCCGCCAAGCGGCTGTATGGAAACACTGTGGGCTCTATGTAAATGGCCGCCGAGCCGAATATAGAGGCAAAAGCGGCGGTGGACCACAAAAAGATGGCCGCCGAGCGGCGGTATATACATAGAGCGTGAATCCTAGGAAACATGGCCGCCAGTCGATAGAGGCCAAAGCGGGTGTGAACCACAAGAAAATGGCCACCGGACAGTCACTAGAGGCCGAAACAGGCATGGACCACCGCAAAATGGCCGCCGACAGCATGGAGGGGGAAAAGCACAAACAGGTAAGCAGAAAATTTCATTTTTTAAATGACAGCTACAGCCAGCCCTGCTCCAGATGGAACCCCTTAGGTGACCCCCAGCAACCTTAGCTCAGAGCCCAGGGAGGAGGGAAGGCAGGGAGAGAGGAAAGAAAGGGGCCACAACCACTTACTTGATCTCTCCAGGAATGTCCAGCCAAGTCACCCTGCCAAAGCAGGGGAGCTACTTACCTTTCCTGCATGGATCATGCTGGAAGACATTCCGGACAGATCATCCACGCACGGAGGTGACTGTCGGCCAGGCTAGCTGTGATTAAACCCTAGGGAACGATCATATGCATGCCCTGTAGTGCTAGCTCTCCGGACAGGCTACTGCGACTCGGCCGTAAGGTCAGCCGAAGCTGAGCGGTCCGATGCAAGCGTTGGAGCGTAAGCTCACCGGACAGGCTACTGCGACTCAGCTGTAAGGTCAGCCGAAGCTGAGCGGTGAAGCAGGCCCTGGAGCGTAGCTTGGCCACCCCTAGAGCGACGGGCATGTCGTGGAAAACCCAGCGCGTAGCTAAGGTCGGCACACGCTCGATGGCCGAAACTGGGGGGACTACAAGGATCGAGGACCCAGCCTGTCACCCAATCGGCAGTTGATCGCAGGAACAAAAATAAAAATAAAAAATGTAAATAAAGTTTTTCCCCCCGGACCCATGGGCTCGAAGGGAGCCATGTCCTACTCCTTGCTAGACAGAAAAAAACTGATCTGCTAGGTGCAGAGAGAGGGATTATACCCAGAGGGTCCGCCCCCTGGGCGGTGCTGTAGAAGGTGTGATGCAACACTTTACAAGTTTTTCTGCCTAGTCACTCCTAAATAACGGATAATACCCACTATGTCAATAGGAATCTGTGTCGGTCCATGAACGAAAGAGAAAACACATTTGGGAAAGAAAATTTTCCCTCTGCTCAATAGCATTAGAACTCTGATTCTTACTTACCGATTGTAAGTTAACTTGCTTAAATACACTATATTACCAAAAGTATTGGGACGCCTGCCTTTACATGTACATGAACTTTAATGCCATCCCTGTCTTAGCCTGTAGGGTTCAATATTGAGTTTGCCCACCCTTTGCAGCTATAAAAGCTTCAACTCTGTCAATCACAGCCAGTGAGCAAATGAGCAGAGAGCGGGGCCGAGACGTGGCTTTATGTGTCTTATGGATGCATAGAGCAGAGGCTCAGCAGCGAGCATGCAGCCGTGCCCCCAGGGCATGAGGCTTTCTCTGCGGGCACTGCTCGAGGGGGGGAGGAGCCAGGAGCGCAAGTGGGTGACCAAAAAAGAAGAGTGCTGGAGCGGCTCTGTACAAAACCACTGCACAGAGTTGGCAAGTATGACATGTTTGTTATTAAAAAAAAAAAAAACCTTAATACCACTTTAACAATGTGTCTCCCCTTGCATTACCAACTAACATTTCAGCATGGATGTCGCACCCTCTTCCTTAAACTAAATCTCTCTAAAACAGAGATGATGATATTCACCAAAGAAAAAAGGGACTGGGGAATCTGTGTTCTCAGTCCCTTTCCCTGTCTCAAAGGGGAGATATCAGGGGTCCGTTTAGATCCCTGATCTCTCACCAAAGCCTACAGGGCTGATAAAAATAAATACATAAAAAAAAAAAAAAAAAAAAAAAAAAGGAAGAAGAGTTGAAAATAATTAAAAGTTTAAATAAAAAATATATAAAGAAAGCATTGTTAAAAAAAAAAAAAAAAATACTAACAGTCCACGCCTCATTAGTGCCACTGTCACATGACATACAAAAAAAAGTATCGGTATCTGCGAGTATTTGGAAAAATAAAGTATCAGTACTTGTACTCGGTCTTAAAAAAAAAAGTGGTATCGGTGCAACCGTATCCAACGCCTTTCAGGGGATCCAAAAATGCTAGGGATACGAAAAACATAAGGGCATCTCCATATCAATATAATATCCCCTACTCAGGGTCATAGTTACAACCAAATACCTAATAGCCAATAGTATTGCATATCATTATACCAGAACCTCAGACAGGCAAAGACTCTTTTTATCACAGCAGAGGCTCTGTAGGTCTACTCTGTCATTAACCAATCTCCCGGCATGACAGTATACAAGGAGCCAAACATGCGCAGTGTATAAACATTGAATGCTTCTCTGCTGGAAGAAAGCAACTCCTGTTCGCATTCACTCTTGCCTGGCTAATTAAGACCAAAGCAAGCCATACATGGGTCGAATTCCGAAATAATTTTCTTTCGAAAATTGAAACCAAGAATTTTCATTTGAATTTCGCACCATTAGTGGGCCGCAGCAAAGGCCAATTTTCATGCAGCCATTGAATTTGAGATATTGGACATGATGGAAATTTTTTGAAAACTAACGATTTTCTAATTAATGATGGGAAAATCGTGCAAGAAATATAATCAAAAATGAAATGCGCTTGAGTGAAAGAAAAGAAAATTCCCAGAAAAAAAAAAGAAGATTCCCGGCCATGGAAAATTCCTTTTTGTAGCAACATTGAAGGCCTGGTTGGTCAAATTTTTAAATCAATGGTGGCACCATCGAATCACAACACACACGAAATGTCTGATTTTTAAAAAGGAAATTTGTTCGAAATTCGACCGACGTATGGCCTGCATTAGACTCCCAGAAACCCAAAAGACGATCAGGAGAAGATGACAGCACCAGTGCTGAAGTGAAGTGTTGAAATTGCAGCACTGGAGAAGATTGATTGCTGGGTAAGGGGGCTTTAGGCTTCATCCACCTCGGCATATGCATATTTTCTGCATGGAATGCAAAGATAGCAGAAAATTTTGCGTAAAATAAACTTGCATTTAGATGCATACAGTGTTTAGGTGTCTACAATTCTTCTAAATGACTTTATGCATGTATATGTGCACATGTAAATATCTGTAAATATTACTACCCCAGAAGCAGCTGTGCCCTACTTTTTTTTTAGAAGCGCACAAAACAAAATGCTGTATTCTTTTAGACGCCTGTGCGAATGAGCCCTTAACATTCATAGCCTGGGACTAAACAGTGCTTTAATAGCTTAAAAAAAATGCTTTCTATACACATCATTCGTTTAACTAGCATGTACAAGCAGAAGCATGTATAAACTAGGCCTAAAATACAACTTGATGTCCAATAAATGCCAATAATGCCTCATTTAGGCTGGGTTCACACTACTGCGACTTCCAAATCGCGCGATTTTACCGTGATTTCGCGGACGCGATTTTGCCGCGATTCGCGGACGCGATTTCAGGGAATGCAGTCTATAGAGCTGAATTTGCATTGCACACGGATCAAACTCGCACAGGACCCTTTTTGCACGCAGCTTAGATTCGCACCGCACTGATGTGAACGGCACTAATGGAAAACAATGTTATTTTAATGACTTGCGAATTTGAGTGATCGCAACTGCTCAAATTCGCAAAAGAATTCGCAGCAGTGTGACACGGCCTTTATACACAATTTTTCTATAAAAAAAAATAAAAAAACACACACAGGATCTCTCTTCATGCAGCCAAACTTTGATTGCCACAAGACACCTAGTCAATTATAAAATGCTCATTTTACTAATAGTTTTTCCTTTTCACAAGTTACATGAAGAGCCAGACACCTGTTTGTAATTAGGAGCTGTAATACTAGAAATACTTGCATCATCTGTCCTTTCCTCTTCCTTCACAAAGAATCTGAGAGAATTTCCAACTTACACGAGCTGTTCTAACCCGCAGTGTGCCAGACTTACATCCAGGAGAAATCTCTGTCTGCCAGGTTGCACGGCATAATTATGCGATACTGGGAGGAAAACGGAGTATAATTTTGGTGTAATAATAATGATTTACTAAGAGTAAACCTGTTATTGACTGCTGATGATAGTATGTAAAGCACAGCATTAAAAAAAGAACTCCACAATCGGACGTTCTTCTTAAAAGCTGAATTCCAGGCAGGTTAATAATTTTGACCCATACTTCCTGTCTATAGACACATTACAAATATGAATATTTCCTTCTTCAAAACAACCAAGTTTCTTTGTAAAGTATATAGTAAATGTCAGGCCGGGTTCACACCTATGCGAATTGGTTGTGGCTCACACCGCATCCAATTCGCATAACATTTTAAAATACATTGATTTCAATGAGGCTGGTTCACATATGTGCGATGATTTCGCACTGTGCATTGCCAAAAAAAAGTGTGCGTTTTCTAGGCATTGCGGTGCGGCTTAGGTGCGAACTCAGGCCCATTATATTCTATGGGGCATGCATCTGATTCGCAGAGGTGTTTAGTTCTCATCAGGATTTCTCTCCTTCACTTCACTACACTTCCCCCCCCTCCCCCTCTTCTCTCCCAGGTCACCAAATTCACAGCTAAAATGGAGATGATCTGCTGAACAGTTCTCATCTTTTTGCAGAGATAAGAGAGCTGGAATTCGCACCACACAAGTGTGAACCCAGCCTCAGGAGCGTCATCGCGGTGCATTAGAAATTGAAGCTATACTTGAGCCAAGTGAGGAGACATCAATGTCACTTCCTGTCATTGTGCAGCGTAGATATTAAACACTACAATTCCCATCATGCAATTGGAGTCAAAGCAATCAATGGGAGTGAATGTGGAGGCAATGGGTGGTACTGTGGGTGAGTGTTGACCATTCTTGAATATACCCACATCGCTGCACACTGCTCATCTGACCAAAGCTTGGGAGTCTCAGACGCCCAGGTCCCCCCACTACAACCAGCAGTGGCAAAAAATATATTGTCACTGGTAACATCTTACAAAACGATTGGACCAGGAAAGGAGGTGTACAGCGGCTACCAGTCTTGTAATGAGAAAATAAGACACTGAGCCCATCTGCTGGCTTCTTGTGGTGATTTCACAGTGGCTATAGCATTACAGCAATAAAGGAGCCATATTTGTTGATTGTCAGCAATGTCATTTATAAAGATTTCACCTTTGAAGTGACAAAGTATGGAGTTTAGGTCTCTAAATAATACATAGTTAATCAGGTTGAAAAAAAAAACAAAAAAAACAAACAAACACACATCTAACTAGTTCAACCAGGGGCGTTGCTAGGTCTACAAAAGATCTGAAGGTTGGAGTCCATAGCAGCGAAGTAAAGAATGTCATACGCATGTACATATTATACGTGTGTGTGTATATTATATAAAAAAAATACATACTGTGACAGCAGGAAGGTAAAGTCACCTGGTTGCATCCAGGGGGGTAGATATATTTCGCCCAGATTCAGGCTTTACGCCGACTTATACAACTAGGTGGAGAGTTGAATAAGCCCAGCTGAGGCTAGTGGGCTCATGGATGACTCATACCTCTAGGGAGAGTGTGGGGCGTCGTGCAGACAGGGAGTTGATGAGACCAGCTGAAGCTTGTCAGCTCATTTAGGCCTCTATAAGAACTCCCAGATTCATTAGGTGTTTGCTCATGCCTGGACCCAGACCTGTGTGGACTGTCTAGGGAGAGTGAACCCCTGTGCGGTGAGACAAAGCCTGTGTGGCTATTTGCTTGGACATTTAAAACCAGGGACTTAGGGACTAGGACAGCACTAGGCTGATCCCAGTTGGTAGTTAGGAAACCTGTATGTTTACTCAGAGGTCAAGTTGACCAGGATTTATTTTATTTATGTTTCTTTTGCTTTGCTGTGTTTTGTCACTGTAAATAGAAAATAAACCGCACCTTTTTGATTTTGAAAACCACAACCTCCGTTTGCTGGGCCTATTTTTGTGTGGGGAGCCCATCCCGGGGGTCACACACACCCGCTGCCGAGCTAACCCCCTCACAGTTGGTGGAGAACCAGTGGCAGTTTTTTTTAAGCCAGCATGGAGGAGATACTGAAACAGCTGGCTCTAGCAAATGCCAATCAACAGCAGACAAATGCAGGTTTGCAAAGGAGCCTTGCAGCCCAGCAGCAAGCTCACCAACAGAGTCTGGAAGCTCAGCAACAAGCCCAGCAGCAATCTGAGGCCCGCTTCATAGACCTGTTACAGAAGCAAGAGCAGAGACTACAACAAATGGAAGCAGTAATGCAGCAACGTCCGCAGACCAGTGAGGAAAGCCGTCCCACTAATACCGTGTCCTTTGGGGTGAGTCGTTTATTGACAAAAAATGACTGGAGAGGATGATCCAGAGGTATTTTTGACCACATTTGAAAGGACTGCTGAAAGAGAAAAGTGGCCTGAGGAGCAGTGGGCTGGACTGGTGGCTCCTCTGTTAACTGGTGAATCGCAGAAGGCTTACTATGACCTAGAGCCTGACCAAGCAAAAGACTATGTGATGCTAAAAGCTGAAATATTGGCAAGGCTGGGTGTCACCCTGGCTGTCCGGGCTCAGCGTGTGCATAACTGGACTTTCCAGCTTGGAAAACCCCCCAGGTCTCAAATGTATGATCTCATTCACCTGAGCAGGAAGTGGCTACAGCCAGAGACTTTGTCCGCACCAGAGATTGTGGAACGTGTTGTAATGGATCGGTTTTTGAGAGCTCTTCCTACTGCCATCCAAAAGTGGGTAAGCCATGGAGACCCAGAGACGGCCGGTGGTCTTGTGGATCGTGTAGAGAAATACTTGGCTACAGAGAACCTGACGGCCTCTTCCAGAGACTCTCGGACTTTCCACCCTAAGACCAGACCATCCCCAGGGGCGGATAAGAGGATTCCAAGGGGTGAGGGTGGAGAGAGTGAGAGGGTGGGAGCTCTGCCCAAAGTTTGGCGAGAACAGCCTGGGAAGTCAGGGGCTCAAGAGGCAGCCAAAAGGATTGTTTGCTACCGCTGCCGGCAAGCGGGACATACTGCAGCAAATTGCCCGGTTGTGGAGGAACCCATGCAATGTGACTTTCTGACGGACAGACGTCAGTCGCTGTGTGCGACAGTCGCATGCACTGCCATTCGGGGAACTGAGAAACATTTATGCAAAATGTGTATTAATGGTAGAAATGTTGTGGTATTGCTGGATTCAGGTAGCCTTGTGACCCTGATAAAGGCTGAATTAGTTAAAACAGAGGTCTCTGGGAATAGCAAGGTAGCTGTTATTTGTGTGCATGGGGACACCCGAGAGTATCCAGTGACTACAGTGTGTTTCGAGACCCCCAAAGGTACCCTCTCTCATCCAGTGGGGTTAGTATCTCAATTACCGCATGATGCCATTGTGGGAAGGGATTTTCCGAAGTTCTGGGAACTGTGGGATGATCCTGAGCCCCCCACTGGTGCCCCTATGTACCAGGAATGTGATAGCCAGAACTCCTCTGAGAGTGGTGAGGACTCTCCAGAATTTCCCTTGTCAGTATTGGCAGGGGAGACTCAAGAAACTGGAGAGGAGCCCACCTCCTCAGACGAAAACCTACCGTCTGTGGAGTTTTCTGATCTGGAGGTTCACAGGGAAAATTTTGCCACAGAACAGTTAAAAGACCCCGCCCTAATAAAGGCACGGGAAAACGTAGTGGAAATAGATGGCGAGTTAGTGAACCCAGATAATACCTGCACTTACCCCTACTTCAGCGTAGAGAAGGACCTACTGTATCGGGTGGCAAAAAGGGCAGAAGAAACCGTTGAGCAGCTTGTGGTGCCCAAACCTTACAGGAAGTTGGTGTTGGAGTTGGCCCATGGGCACATTCTTGGAGGTCATCTGGGGACAGAGAAAACCCGAGAGAGGGTATTACAGAGATTCTATTGGCCTGGGGTGATGAAGGACATAGAAAATTATTGTTCCTCCTGCCCTGTGTGTCAGAGGTCGGCCCAGATGCCACATTTCCGTAGCCCGCTGGTCCCTCTACCCATCATTGAGGTCCCGTTTGAGAGAATCGCAATGGATTTGGTAGGTCCTATAATCAAGTCCGCTAGGGGGCACCAGTACATATTGGTTATAATGGACTATGCCACCCGTTATCCAGAAGCGATCCCTCTCAGAAATACCTCGGCCAAAACCATAGCCAAAGAGCCATCTCTTGTTTTTAGCCGGGTGGGTATTTGTAAAGAACTGCTTACGGACCAAGGTACACCCTTTATGTCCCGGGTTATGAAAGAGCTGTGTAAATTGTTCAAAGTGACGCAATTGCGTACATCTGTGTATCACCCCCAAACCGATGGGCTGGTTGAAAGATTCAACAAAACCCTAAAACAAATGTTGAAGAAAGTGGTGGATAGAGATGGAAAGGATTGGGACTGTCTACTTCCTTATTTGATGTTTGCTATTAGGGAGGTGCCCCAATCCTCTACGGGATTCTCCCCCTTTGAGTTACTGTATGGGAGACACCCAAGAGGGCTGTTGGATATTGCCAAGGAGACTTGGGAAAGTGAGAGTTCTCCCCACAGGAGTGTGATTGAGCATGTCGCCCTGATGCAAGATCGAATTGCACAGGTAATGCCCATCGTGAAGGAACATTTGGCCCAAGCGCAGTTGGCACAGCAGAGAGTGTACAACCGTGGAGCCAAGACCCGTACCTTTTCCCCGGGGGATAGGATATTGGTACTTGTCCCTACGGTTGAAAGTAAATTCCTTGCCAAATGGCAAGGCCCCTACGAGATAATGGAAAAAGTGAGCGAAGTGAATTACAAGGTCAGACAACCAGGAAGGCGAAAGCCTGAACAGATATATCACGTTAATCTGTTGAAAGCCTGGAGGGATAGAGAGTCCCTAGTCGCAGACACTTGGTCACCAGCTCAAACTGGTTGCGTGATTCTGGAGGTTGGAATAGCAGCCACCTTGTCACAACCCCAACAACAGGAGGTTAAGGAGTTTGTGCTTCGCAACAAGGAGGTGTTCTCTGAGCTGCCGGGACAAACATCTGGGGTAGAGCATGATATTATTACCCCGCCCGGTGAAAGGGTGAAGTTAAAACCCTATCGGATCCCAGAGGCCCGACGGGAGGCAATACGGGAGGAAGTACAGAAAATGCTGAACTTAGGGGTGATAGAGGAGTCCCAAAGTGATTGGTCTAGTCCCATTGTGTTGGTGCCTAAACCGGATGGGAGCTGGCGATTTTGTAACGATTTTCGTCAGTTGAACAAAGTTACAAAATTTGACACCTACCCCATGCCACGTATAGATGAGTTGATCGACCGGCTGGGAACAGCCCGATACATGACGACTCTTGACCTCACAAAAGGGTATTGGCAAATTCCCCTGGCCAAGTCGGCCAAAGAGAAAACCGCATTTGTAACCCCAGACGGGGCGTTCCAATATAAGAGAATGCCGTTCGGGTTACAGAATGCGCCGGCCACATTCCAGCGGAAAATGGACCAGATACTGAGGCCCCATCGGAAGTATGCTGCGGCTTACCTGGATGACGTAATTGTCCATAGCACAGATTGGGCCTCACATCTGCCAAAAGTGCAAGCAGTCCTAGACTCTATCCGGGAAGCGGGGTTTACGGCTAACCCCAAGAAGTGTACCATTGGGCAGGAGGAGGCCAAATATCTTGGGTACACCATTGGCAGGGGAGTGATAAAACCCCAACTCAACAAAGTCGAGGCCATCCAGAGTTGGCCACGTCCCAACAGCAAGAAGCAGGTACGGGCCTTTCTGGGAATCGCGGGTTATTATCGGCGCTTCATTCCCCACTTTGCTTCTAAGGCTGTGCCCCTAACCAACCTGACGAAAGGGAAAGGGTCGGTCATGATTAAATGGACCCCCGAGGCTGAGGCAGCATTCCAATTCTTGAAACAAGCCTTATGTAGCCAGCCAGTGTTGTACTCACCCGACTTCTCTAAAGACTTTGTCGTACAAAGTGATGCATCAGATGTGGGGTTAGGAGCAGTATTGTCCCAGGTCTGGAACGGGGAAGAGCACCCAGTCATTTACCTCAGCAGGAAGTTGAAGTCCCATGAGGTAAATTACGCCACGGTTGAAAAGGAGCGTTTAGCGGTGAAGTGGGCTCTAGATTCCCTTCGGTACTATCTGCTAGGTAGGCACTTTGACATGGTTACGGATCACGCTCCGTTAAAGTGGATGGCTCAAAACAAGGAGACAAATAGAAGAGTGAATAGGTGGTTCCTGGCCCTCCAGGAATTCAACTTCACAGTAAAGCATCGCCCTGGCGTTCAAATGGGGAATGTGGATGCTTTGTCTCGAGTACATGAATGCCTGATTGCTGGTGTTCCAACCCCGAGGTTAAAACAAGAGGGGGGGGTATGTGACAGCAGGAAGGTAAAGTCACCTGGTTGCATCCAGGGGGGTAGATATATTTCGCCCAGATTCAGGCTTTACGCCGACTTATACAACTAGGTGGAGAGTTGTATAAGCCCAGCTGAGGCTAGTGGGCTCATGGATGACTCATACCTCTAGGGAGAGTGTGGGGCGTCGTGCAGACAGGGAGTTGATGAGACCAGCTGAAGCTTGTCAGCTCATTTAGGCCTCTATAAGAACTCCCAGATTCATTAGGTGTTTGCTCATGCCTGGACCCAGACCTGTGTGGACTGTCTAGGGAGAGTGAACCCCTGTGCGGTGAGACAAAGCCTGTGTGGCTATTTGCTTGGACATTTAAAACCAGGGACTTAGGGACTAGGACAGCACTAGGCTGATCCCAGTTGGTAGTTAGGAAACCTGTATGTTTACTCAGAGGTCAAGTTGACCAGGATTTATTTTATTTATGTTTCTTTTGCTTTGCTGTGTTTTGTCACTGTAAATAGAAAATAAACCGCACCTTTTTGATTTTGAAAACCACAACCTCCGTTTGCTGGGCCTGTTTTTGTGTGGGGAGCCCATCCCGGGGGTCACACACACCCGCTGCCGAGCTAACCCCCTCACAATACATACATACATACATAATCTCACAAAAGTGACTACACCCCTCACATTTATGTAAGCATTTTATTACAGTGGAACCTTGGATTACGAGCATAATCCGCTCCAGGAGAATGCTCGTAATCCAAAGCACTCGCATATCACAGCGAGTTTCCCCATAGAAGTCAATGGAAACGAAAATAATTTGTTCCGCATTGACTTCTATGTCATGCAATACCGCATGTGGCCAGAGGTGGGGGGGCGCCGCCGGAGAGCCTCGGAAACACTCAGAAAGGCCCGGGGACAGCTCGGCTGAACTCAGAAAACCTTGGTAAGGCTCGGGAACGGAGTATTTCCGAGTTTTTCCTGAGCATTTCCGAACGACTCCGGTGCCCCCCCCCACCTCAGTCCAAACGCGGTACTGCACACCGCTGTGGCTTGAATCCTGCTCGTTTTGCTGTCCTCTTAAAATAACTCAACACACAGCCATTAATGTCTAAACAGCTGGCAACAAAAGTGAGTGCACCTCTAAGTGAAAATGTTCAAATTGGGCCCAATTAGCAATTTTCCCTCCCCAGTGTCATGTGACTCGTTAGTGTTAAAAGGTCTCAGGTGTGATTGGGGAGCAGGTGTGTTAAATTTGGTGTTATCGCTCTCACTCTCTCATACTGGTCAGTGGAAAATCAACATGGCATCTCATGGCAAAGAACTCTCTGAGGATCTGAATTTTTTTTATGGTTGCTTTACATAAAGATGGCATAGGCTATAAGAAGATTGCCAAGACCCTGAAACTGTGGTCAAGACCATACAGAGGTTTAACAGGACAGATTCTACTCAGAACAGTCCTCGCCATGGTCGACCAAAGATGTCGAGTTCACGTGCTTAGCGTCCTCACCAGAAATTGTCGTTGGGAAATAGACGTATGAGTGCAAGCATTGCTGCAGAGATTGAAGGGGTGGGGGGTCAGTCTGTCAGTGCTCAGACCATGCGCTGCACACTGCATCAAATTGGTCTGCATGGCTGTCTCCCAGAAGGCAGCCTCTTCTAAAGATGATGCACAAAAAAGCCTGCAAACAGTCTGCTTGTCTTCAGCAAACCAAGGACATGGATTACTGAAACCACATTCTGTGGTCTGATGAGACCAAGATAAAGGTATTTGGTTCAGATGGTGTCAAGCGTGTGTGGCGGCATCCAGGTGAGGAGTACAACGACAAGTGTGTCTTGCCTACAGTCAAGCATGGTGGTGGGAGTGTTATGGTCTGGGGCTGCATGAGTGCTGCCAGCACTGGGGAGCTACAGTTCATTGAGGGAACCATGAATGCCTGAAGGGAGGTGTAGAATTGGCGCTGATTACAATTCATGGACTTACTTGCTCTAAAGTGCAAGTGAATAATTTAAATATAAATACTGTAGATACATAAATACCCCTATATTATACTAGTGTCATTGGTGCCATAGTGTAACTCCTAAATACTTCACTGATATATATGAATATGTGATAAATATAGATTGATGCGGATATAAATAATGATGAGCATAAAATAATATATATAAAAAATAAAATGAATAGAATATTGTGAACAATTAAAGGTGATAACAGTGTAAAAAATTAAACCAATGTAAAACGGTGATAATAATAAATTATTGATGCATGCAAAAATGTCCTGCGACTATGCAATAAAGTGCAAAAAAATGCAGAATTGTGCAAATTGATGTGATTGTCCAATGATTTGATGCTAGATGCCCAGCAACTTAGCTAGGCAAATAATCTTGCGACTATGCAGAAAAGTGCAAATGCAACCTCATGCGATTTGGTTGAGCAACTATGCAATAAGGTGCAAATGCAACCTCATGCGATTCGATTGAGCAATATGAATGCAACCTCATGCGATTTGGTTGAGCGACTATGTAATAAGGTGCAAATGCAACCTCATGCAATTCGATTGAGCAATATGATTGTCCAATGATTTTGTAGTTTTTTCAAATGCTAGGTGCCCAGTGCCTGGTGATGTGACCTTTTTAATCTTAAAGACTGGTGCCCACAGCAGAACGTGCTCCAATAAAGACCGCACTCACCAGATGTTCACCCCCTCTTGGGGTGAGAAACGTTCACAGTGTATGCCACTGTGCGGCACTCTGGCGGTGTCTCGTCTCCCTGGTCCTTTTATGGTAACCCCAGTATTATCTCAGAGTAAGAGGAAAAGGAATGAATCCCAAATAGTTTAATTCCGTAATAAAAAAAAACACTTTTATTGAACTTATAGCAATATTACTCACATTTAAGCTGTATCAAACAGGCATGTAAGAGACAAATGCTGACAGATCCTGGAAGTGTTTGTGACAGTCAGCTTGTCCGCTCTACCAGTTTCGTCTGGTCTGACTTCATCGCTCCAGATATCACCTTTAATTGTTCACAATATTCTATTCATTTTATTATTTTATTTTTTATATATATTATTTTACGCTCATCATTATTTATATCCGCATCAATCTATATTTATCACGTATTAATATATATCAGTGAAGTATTTAGGAGTTACACTATGGCACCAATGACACAAGTATAATATAGGGGTATTTATGTATCTATTTATATTTAAATTATTCACTTGCACTTTAGAGCAAGGAAGTCCATGAATTGTAATTAGCGCCAATTCTACACCTCCCTTCAGTCTACTCATTTACTCCACCCAGGTGGATTAACTATGTAGAGGCAGCTCCTTACTTATTCATCACAGGACGTTTTTATACACCCCTGGTGTGTGTTCCTACTGGCATATTAGGTCCATTGCGCGGATTCACACTCGCACTCTGAACTATGAATGCCAACATGTACTGTGACATACTGAAACAGAGCATGATTCCCTCCCTTCGGAGCCTCTGCGACAGGGCAGTATTCCAATATAACGACCCCAAACACCCCCAAGACAACCACTGCCTTGCTAAAGAAGCTAAGGGTAAAGGTAATGGACTGGCCAAGCAGGTCTCCAGACCTAAACCTTATTAAGCATCTTTTGGGCATCCTCAAAACAGAAGGTGGAGGACCGCAAAGTCTCTAACATCCACCAGCTCCATGATGTCGTCATGGAGGATCGGAAGAGGACTCCAGTGGTAACCTGTGAAGCTCTGGTGAACTCCATGCCCAAGAGGGTTAAGGCAGTGCTGCAAAATAATGGTGGCCACACAAAATAGACACTTTGGGCCCAATTTGGACATTTTCACTTAGGGGTGTACTCACTTTTGTTGCCAGCGGTTTAGACATTAATGGCTGTGTGTTGAGTTATTTTGAGCGGACAGTAAATCTACACTGTTATACAAGCTGTACATTTCTCACTACATTTCTTTAGTGTTGTCACTTGAAAAGATAATAAAATATTTACAAAAATGTGAGGTACACACTTTGATATAATATATAAAAAATATTGTTGCATATCTGGGTGCGGATCACATGGTTTGTTAATATTAACCCTTCTTACATCAGGGTCCCCAGAGCCCCCCCTCATTACATCAGAGTCCCCAGAGAGCCCCCCACTTACATCGGGGTCCCCAGAGCACCCTCATTACATCAGTGTCCCCAGAGAGCCACCCCCCATTGAATCAGGGTCCTTAGAGACCCCCTCATTACATCAGGGTCCCCAGCGAGCCCCCCTAACATCATGGTCCCCAGAGAGCCCCCATCATTACATCAGGGTCCACAGAGAGCCCCCATCATTACATCAGGGTCCACAGAGAGCCCCCATCATTACATCAGGGTCCACAGAGAGCCTCCCCTACTTACCTGTTGGGCAAGTCCAGTCAAGCAGCCCATTGAACCAACCAATTGAAGCAACTAGTGAAGGACTACAAATCCAATCATTAATGCCTGAGCTCTAAGGATGTGACCCCCCCCCCCTCCAACTAGTGAAGGACTACAAGTCTCAGCATGAACCCCTGAAATCTAAGGATGTGACCCCCTTAGATCTCATGATGGGTTCATATTGTAACCTGTAGTCCTTCAATAGTTGTGGGGGGGGGTGACATCCTAAGCTGTGAGGGGTTCATGCTGGGACCTGTACGCTTTCACTTTTGGAGGGTCAAAAGACGCAGCAATAGACAACATTTCAGAGTTAAGAATATACTGTATCATTGAAGTTGAACAGTTTTTTTTTTTTTAAGCAGAGTTTGTCTCATTTCAAGCATTCTCACAGAAAATGTTCTAGTTATATTCCTAGATCTCCTTCCTTTCCTACTATAGTCTTCATAGATGTTATTATATAATATTACTGACAATAGGGCTGACACAGTAGAACACATCTCCATACAGAGTGCAGTGTTATTGGAGCCTTATGCATACCATAGTGTACGAATACAACCAGCAGCTAATGCAAGCGCCTGCTAGTCCTAGTCCCTGTAACAGAACACACATACTTTCTTGTCACCACTTCAGCAGTTTGGCTGAGAGTCTCCGGGAGGGGTGGGGCTAACTACTCACTACAGAGCTAGCTTCCTATTGATAACAGGCAAGTGAGGATGATGGGCTGGGCATGATCTCTGCTGCCAGCCACACCCTTCCCACCCACTCACACAACAGGTCAAACCAAGGAGAAGGTAGGCTCCACCTCCAGGATGTTCAAGCAGTCAGATTCCTCAATGAGAGCAGGGGGAGGAGATTCGTCCCCAGTCTGATCTGGGCAGCACCCCACCCCGGAGCATCGATGTGTCAAACAAATCATCATGCCTCTCCCTGATGTGCCAGAAATGTCATGTGCGGGCACCTGCAGCGGCTTTATTACAGGGCATCAGACTCAGGGCTATAGCCCCGGTAGCCATTGAGTTCAACCAACAGGAAAAACTAAAAAAAAACAAAAAAGCATGATCCAATCTGCTTCAGCTGGGGGAGAAAATAATTCCTTCCTGATCCTCCAGGAGGCAGTCGGAATTTCCCTGGATCAACCATCCCTGGTGTTTTTACCTCTAAAACTTTAGTATCCATTAAATTGAGGACATTTAAAAATGCATCCAGCTCTGTTAAAAAATTAAAGTAAAAAAATCTACTGAGTAATAATAATAATAAAAAACGTATAAACAATAACCCTGATTTACTAAAAAAAGACTTTCATCTTTGTGAATGAAGTGTAAAAAACTGAAAATTGACATTTCAAAAAATAATCACGTGCAAGAAAATAAAAAAATAAAAAATGATTTTTGTTCGCACATGACTTGATGATGGAAGCCAGCATAACTTGCGCATACAGCCATTGGTTTATATGGCAGGCTGTACATGACACGTGTGGCTTACCAGATACCAGAAAGCACCATTAAAATATGGTAGGCATAGGTCTATAAAAGCCCCGTTTGCATGAACCCTAAAATGAAGTCACTTTTCGGGGGAGGAGTGATCTGTGTGCTTAAAAACAAATGCATGCTGAGAAACAAAGCCATACCTCAATAAAGCTTCAAATTTGCTCATCTATCCACATATGTAGGAGTTGTCATGCCCCATACACACGATCATTTTTCATGCCATTTTTTAAACCGTCGTTTTTTTTTCATGTTTCCTCTCAAGCCTGTCTTGCGTACACACGATCATTAAAAAAAACGCTCGAGCAAAGCGCAGTGACGTACAGCACGTACAACGGCACTATGAATGGGAAGTTCCGTTCGAATGGCGCCACCCTTCATGTTAGTAAAGTTTGTTGAGCGACGATTCGCGCTTTTCAGCCTCGTGCTTTTCAGTCCGTTACTGTGTGATGAATGTGCTATCTCCATTACGAACGCTAGTTTTGCCAGAACGAGCGCTCCCGTCTCATACTTGATACTGAGCATGCGCTTTTTTTTCACGTCATTAAAGCATACACACTATCGTTTTTCACGTCGTTAAAAAAAACGACATGAAAAACGACGTGAAAAAATAGAGCATGTTCGAAATTTTTAATGGCCGTTTTTCACGTCGTTAAAAATGCTCTGGAGCATACACACTATTGGTTTTAATGCCCATTTTTAAAAATGGCATTTTTAACGGCATGAAAAACGATCGTGTGTATGGGGCATTACAGTTATAGGAACCCCATTTCTAAATACAAAACATTCACTATGCAAATGCATCAGCATTCACACAGCCTTTGGTAAAAAAAAAAAAAAAAAATCAATGTAATGCGTGTAATTTATATTATAATAGGATTTTTATAACAGCTTACCTGTAAAATCCTTTTCTTGGAGTACACCACGGGACACAGAGCTAGTCATTACATAATGGGTTAAGGGTCACCAGCGGTGATTGGACACTGGCACAACCAATGGAAGACAGTTCCCCTCCATATAACCCCTCCCATCAGGGAAGTACCTCAGTTTTGTAGCAAAGCAGTAAGGTTCCCATAAGAAGGGGGGGACCTCTGTGTCCCGTGGTGTACTCCAAGAAAAGGATTTTACAGGTAAGCTGTTATAAAAATCCTATTTTCTTTATCGTACGCCACGGGACACAGAGCTAGTCATTACATAATGGGACGTCCCAGAGCAATGCTCATATGAAGGGGGGGAGACACAGATCAAAACAGGCCGCTTGCGGACCAGAAGCCCTATACTGCTGCCTGCAGCACACTTCGCCCAAAGGCGGAATCCTCATGTCCTTTCACATCTATTTGATAGAATTTGGAAAATGTATGGACTGAAGACCAAGTTGCAGCTTTACAGATCTGAGCCATCGAAGCCTGGTGGTGCACTGCCCATGAAGCACCTATCGCCCTGGTAGAGTGCGCCTTAACAGGAAAAGGAGGAGTCCTGTTCTTTAAACCATAAGCTTGAATAATTACTTGTCTAATCCACCTGGAAATGGTGGATTTTGATACCGCTTGGCCCTTCTTGGGCCCATCTGGTAAAATAAACAAAACATCTGTTTTACGTATCTGAGCGGTTGCTTGCAGATACACCTTTACCGCTCTCAGTAGATCTAGAGAGTGTAATAATTTTTCCCCCGCCGTCCGCGGGTTTGGAAAAAAGGAAGGCAGAACAATGTCTTGATTCAAGTGAAAAGCCGACACCACCTTAGGTAGAAAAGCCGGATGGGGTCGTAGTACGATTTTGTCCTTGTGACAAATTAGATAAGGCTCTTTACAAGAAAGAGCTGCTAGCTCTGATACTCTCCTAGCAGAAGCTATAGCAATCAGAAAGGCCAACTTCCTACTCAATATAATTAAAGGAATATGGCGAATAGGTTCAAAAGGTTGCTTTTGCAACACTGACAATACCAAATTCAAATCCCATGGACACAAGGGAGTCCTAACTGGAGGATTTATCCTCAGTACCCCCTTAATGAATGTCCGAACTAGGGAGTGAGATGCTAATGGTCTCTGAAAGAAGACTGATAGAGCCGATATTTGCCCTTTGATGGTGCTAAGGGCTAAATTCATATCCACTCCTAACTGGCAAAAAGCAAGAATCCTACTTATTTCATACTTCCGAGGATTCCAACATCTGGATTCACACCAGGAAACGTATGCTCTCCAGACTCTCTGATAGATGAGTCTGGAGGCTGGCTTTCTAGCATTAATGAGCGTAGAAAGAGCCGGACCAGAGACCCCTCTCTTTTTAAAAATGTGGGTCTCAGCAGCCAGGCCATCAACTTTAGCCTTTGTAAGGAAGGGTGGAATACTGGACCCTGTGACAGCAGGTCGTGTCGAAGTGGAAACTTCCAGGGCCTTCCTATCGCCATTTTTACCATCTCGGCGTACCAAGGCCTCCTGGGCCAGTTTGGGGCCACTAGGATTACTGGTATTCCCTCCTCCTTGCCTGCGAAGCAGTCTTTGTAGAAGAGGGATCGGAGGGAATGCATAGATCAGTGAGAACTGATTCCATGGAGTTATTAGAGCGTCTGTATTATTAGAGCGTCTGTCCCGTAGGCTAGAGGATCTCTCGTTCTGGACACAAAGTTGTCCAATTTCTTGTTGAACCTGGCAGCTAGCAGGTCTACATCTGGGTTTCCCCATCTCAGACATATGGCCTGAAAGATCTCGGGGTGAAGAGACCACTCTCCTGGTAGCAGCTGCTGACGACTCAGGTAGTCTGCTTGCCAATTTTCTATCCCTGGAATGAAGATTGCAGAAAGGCAAGGTACATGCTCTTCTGCCCATGCCAGGATCCGGTTCACCTCTCTTTGGGCTGCCCGACTGCGGGTGCCTCCTTGGTGATTGATGTAAGCTACTGCAGTAGCATTGTCGGATTGAATCCGAACTGGGTAGCCCTGTAACCTGTATGTCCAGGTTTTGAGGGCTAGATATACCGCCCGGATCTCTAGCACATTGATGGGCAGGATCCCCTGAGTCTTGGCCCAGGTTCCCTGGGTAGAAGCCTCCTCGAATACTGCACCCCAGCCCGATAGGCTGGCATCCCTAGATACCACCTTCCAGGCCACTGGGAGGAAGGACTTTCCCTTCCGTAAATTCCTGGCTTCTAGCCACCAATCGAAGCTGTGGCGTACTTGTGAGGACAGGCGCATGGGTATATCCAGAGCTTGGCTCTTCCTGTTCCAGGAAGCTAAAATATTGCCTTGAAGTAGTCTCGAATGAAACTGGGCGTAAGGGACCGCCTCGAAGGAGGCTACCATCTTTCCCAATAGTCTCATGCAAAGGCGAAAAGACGGCCTCTTGTTTGCTTTGACCTTGTGGATCAGGTCTTTCAGAGACTGTATCTTCGGTTCTGGCAGGTATACCCCGTTTTGGGCTGTATCTATGATCATGCCCAGGTACACTATCCTTCTTTGGGCCTGGAGAGAGGATTTTTGTAAATTTATAATCCATCCTAAATGCTCCAGGTATCCTACTGTAGTGTGTACAGCGTGACCCAATCCCTCCTTTGACTGATCTATTACTAGTAGATCGTCCAGATAGGCTGTTACCGCAATGCCCCGTGTTCTTAGGTTTGCTAACAGAGGAGCTAGCACCTTTGTGAATACTATGGGCGCGGTGGCTACACCAAACGGCAGAGCCACAAATTGAAAGTGGCGATCTTCTACCGCAAACCTTAGGAATCTTTGGTGAGCGGGGAGGATGGGTATGTGTAAATGTGCGTCCTTGATATCTATGGGCGCCATGAATTTTCCGCCCTTTAAAGTGGCGGCCACGGATCGGATCGTTTCCATTCGAAAATGGCGATCGTTCAGGAACCGATTTAGGGATTTTAGATCCAGGATGGGTCTGACATCTCCATTTGGCTTTGGAATCACAAAGAGGTTTGAGTAAAAACCTGAACCTCGCTCTTTTTGGGGTACGTCTGTAACTACCCCTTGAGCCATTAAGTGATTCAAACCTTTGAAGAAGGATTCTCTTTTTGTGGATCCTTGGAGAGTCTTGAACCTCGGAATTGAGAAGGTGGGATCTCTCGAAATTCCAGTTTGTACCCTGAGGATATTGTGGATACTACCCAATTGTCCTGGATTTCTGACCACCAAGTCGCTCAGAACTGACAAAGCCTTCCTCCCACTCGGCCGAGCGGGGGCGCCCCTTCACTGAGAGGCTTTGGGGGCTTGCTTATTAGCTCTTGCACCCCACGGCTTCTTGTTCTTCTGAGCTTGCCCCTTGGCTTTTGTGGGCGGCTAAAACAGGCCGCCGCCACTGGTTGGAGTCAGATTTCCCGGGAGCTGGGGAGAGAGAGCGTTTAAAACAAGATCTCTTGTTTTTCTTTCTCTCAGGTAAAAGTCGTTTTACCACTTGATATCTTCTGTATATATTTTTCTAAATCTTCCCCAAATAGGCGTTCGCCATGGAACGGGAACTTGCCAACAGCTTTTTGCATGGGGTTTCCGCTGACCAATGCTTAAGCCAAAGTACTCTGCGCATCTGTACCAGCTGGAGTGTAAGGCGTGATGCCTGTATGATAGAATCTCTCATGGCATCCACTGTGAAGCATAAGGCTTTAGGCAAATTTTCCCAATTTCTAGCCTGCTCTGAAGGCAGTTCCTTCAGCCCCTGCTTTACCTGTTGGCTGATGACCTGACACATACCGACTGCTGCTACTGCAGGTTGGGTAATTGAGCCGGCCAAAAGGAAGGAGGATTTCAACTTCCTCTCAGAAGGATCTTTTAAACCCTTGTACATTATCCACCGGACATGTCAGGTTTTTATTTACACAAGAAATAGCCGCAACTACCGCAGGCAGGCTCCATTTCTTTAAAAAAAATTTCCCCCATAGGATAAAGAATGTTAAACCTTTTTGGAGGTGAGAAACGCTTATCTGGATGTTGCCAGTTTGCGTATATTAGATCCTCTAGTAACGGATGAACCGGGAAGGAGCATGCACCTTGCAGGGATCTTAATGACCCTAGGGAGGAGACAGGTAATTCCGTTACCTCCGCAGAGGTTAACTTAAATGCACTGCTATAGCATTGTACCTGTGACCTTAAAATCTGGCTCCTCATCCTCTGCTGATGTAGCCTCCTCCTCCTCATCCTCCTCCCTCAGGTACTTCTGAAGGGAGGTCCAATACTGGAA
The DNA here is from genome assembly GCA_029206835.1 of Rana muscosa. Lineage (NCBI taxonomy): Eukaryota > Metazoa > Chordata > Amphibia > Anura > Ranidae > Rana > Rana muscosa. The sequence goes on along the minus strand of CM055123.1, from coordinate 155,932,012 downwards.
GAGACCTGCTTCGCTTATTGTCCCTTTTTAGAGGACTTAGCGATTAAGGTAGCAATTTTTTCCTCCAGATTATTTAGGGCAGCTGATAAAGTGTCCTCAGTGACATATACAGGCCCAGGCTTCACTCGGGAAGCCGCCATACCTGACAGAGGTAATGGCTCATCCTGAACAGGTGCATTTAGCAACACAGGAGAGAAAGGTACCGAGTCAGCACAGTTAGAGCCTCCTCTCAGGCGGTGGTGCTTTCTTATCTCTTTTTGTCCGTATTACTTCCCCTGGAAGGCTTACTGTTTAGACAAAATACAAGGTACCTAAATGCATATACTACCGTGTTCAGTTTAGCAAATACATTAAGTATGCAACTTTTAACACATAACTATGCATAACATGGATGTCTTCTAGGAAGTACCCAATCCAACCACATGGAGTCTTACGTCCCTGTATAGCTGCTGTGTTTCTCTGCCAGGAACAAGAGAACTAACGAGCTTGCTTGCTGCTGCAGTGCTTTCACACTGACAGTCTTTTAAATTTGGCGCCGTTTCTGTGCCTGCGCGCGCCACGTGCCCGCGCACAGCCTTCGCCCCCCCCCCCTCCGATAAAGCGCGCTCCCGCGCGCGCAGCGCGCGGCCCTTAGCGCTATGGCGGTGGCCATAGTGAGAGAGGACTCTCATCAGCCCTTGTTCCCACTTACCTGCATCTGCAGGTGTCTGGTCGGCCACCGAAAGGAGGATCAGGGTGCCCCAGCAAGCTCAGCAGCGGAGGTGACGAGCAGTGTACTTCGCCGAAGCCGACACTGAACAGAGTGAGGTGAGTATATTCAGCTCTTTACTCCCCCCAGTGGTGGAAAAAAAGAAGACATCCATTTTTTGAAAAAGGTCCCAACCTAGTTATGGACCTTCTAATCTCACCTTATCCACGCCGCAGGTTTTTCTGCTGAAAGATTTCAGACAGATACCAAACTTCACCCTTCACGGTGGGCTATGTGTGCCAACCTTCAGGGATATGGGTTCCTATTTAAAGGATACCTCTCCCCTGGGCCTTGTACAAGACTCTTACCAGGACTTTATAGCGAAATAGCGAAAGTGCTGGATCTTAGAGCCCAGTCCTCCGAAGAGAGACATTACAGGCGACGCCTCATGGATGAGGCCCGGATCCCATCCAGATTCAGCTCATTTGTAGGCGTCTTGGATGGATCCGAAAGCATAGCTCTTTTACCCCCAGAGGGTCTCTTTGGTAGAGCTTTCCTTTAGCACCTCCTAACGCGTCCAACACCTTTCGACACTGGCGAAAAAAACTGAGGTACTTCCCTGATGGGAGGGGTTATATGGAGGGGAACTGTCTTCCATTGGTTGTGCCAGTGTCCAATCACCGCTGGTGACCCTTAACCCATTATGTAATGACTAGCTCTGTGTCCCGTGGTGTACGATAAAGAAATATATATATATATATATATATATATATATATATATATATATATAGGGTGTGTGACAGCAGGAAGGTAAAGTCACCTGGTTGCATCCGGGGGGGTAGGTATATTTCTCCCAGATTCAGGCTTTATGCCGACTTATACAACTAGGGAGAGAGTTGATGAAGCCCAGCTGAGGCTAGTGGGCTCATGGATGATTCATACCTCTAGGGAGAGTGCTGGGCGTCGTGCAGGCAGGGAGTTGATGAGACCAGCTGAAGCTTGTCAGCTCGTTTAAGGCCTCTATAAAAACTCCCAGCTTCATTAGGTGTTTGCTCATGCCTGGAACCAGACCTGTGTGGACTGTCTAGGGAGAGTGAACCCCTGTGCGGTGAGACCAAGCCTGTGTGGCTATTTGTTTGGACATTTACTAAACCAGGGACTTAGGGACTAGGACAGCACCAGGCTGATCCCAGTTGTTAGTTAGGGAAACCTGCATGTTTAGTCAGAGGTCAAGCTGACCAGGATTTATTTTGTTTATGTTTCTTTTTGCTTTGCTGTGTTTTTGTCACTGTAAATAGAGAAATAAACCGCACCTTTTGATCTTGAAAACCACAACCTCCGTCTGCTGGGCCTGTTTTTGTGTGGGGAGCCCATCCAGGGGGTCACACACACCCGCTACCGAGCTAACCCCCTCACAGGTGGTAAAACGACAAACAGGTAAAACTGTAAAATAAGTTTTACACAAAACAGCGCTAAAATATAAACAAAAATAAAATAAAATAAAAGGACCCGTGGATCATGCCACTGAAAAAAGTCCAGCATGTATGAAGAAATGACCAGTTCAGAGTATTATGGTGAGTAATATCACAAAAAAGTCCAAGTGTGCACTTTCCACCACCAAAGACAATTATTTGGAATCCACCGTGTGATGAAGAAAACCCCTTAGGGCAGTGATATGCAATTAGCGGACCTCCAGCTGTTGCCAAACTACAAGTCCCATCATGCCTCTGCATCTGGGTGTCATGCTTGATGCTGTCAGAGTCTCGCTATGCCTCATGGGACTTGTAGTTTGGCAACAGCTGGAGGTCCGCTAATTGCATATCCCTGCCTTAGGGGTTCACACTTACCAGAGGTAAGATATAAATGAGCCTTAAATAGAAGGTAACATCAGCTACTCTGTATAAGCAAATCTTCTCCAATCAGGGTACACCAATAAGGATGGGCTCCAAAGCAGACCATAAAATAATAGGAAGATAACAGCACAATAGTGTAATCCTGTTTATTTCAAATCTGTTAGCCCACCAGTAGGAGACCCCTTTAACCAAACTACGTACATCAAACAGCAGTAAAATAAGCAATGAATGGCCCAAGAGGGCGCCATCACCATTTCCAGCGTCCTAGGGAGAGTGTGTGTGTCCTCACGGATCCTGCAGACACTTCCGAATGGTAGCTGTGAGTGGTGGAACGCACGCTTGGAGCGCAGACGTCACTTCCGGGTCGCGGGTAATCGTGGTTACGCCCTGACGCGTTATGTCACCTGACTTCAACAGAGGGCGGGGGAGAGGGTGGCAGAGGAGAGGTCGAGGACATCCCCCTCGCAGGGGAAGACCACTGATGCACTCTCAACCAACACAGGACCAGAGAGGCCCCCAATGGAGAGAGCCCCCATGGTGGGAGAAAGAACACACACCCTATTACAATCAAAGGAGAGAAGATCCAGAGGATGCAGAGCAGGGCGAAGGCTCCAGAAAAAGAAGGAGAGAGCAGGAATAGGAGGCATCTTCAATCTTACTGAAACACAATTGACTCATAAAGAAATAAACATTTTACATCTTGGCTTGAAATGTGGTTTGAAAAGACCCGTCAATAAGTTTGATATTTTCATCGATGCACACAAATATATGAGGAAATTAAATATAAAAAAATACTTTCTGAACAAAAATTCACAACCCACTACTAACCTAGCATCTGTATCTACTGAAAGTGGGTTACGGAATAAATCACTTTTCAATCCCCTAAACACTGCAAACCAACACGTTGATGTTTTTAAAGGTTTAGTTCTACGTGATTTAGAGGGCCTGATCCCCAAAAAAGGTGTGAACCCGCGTCATATACAACAAGGAATTGAATTACTGGAAAAACTTAAGGATTTGGTAATACGACCAGCGGACAAAGGAGGAGGAATCGTGTTAATGACTAAAGAATTCTACCACCAGCAATTACATGGTATGTTGACAGAGGATGATACATATAAGAAGCTAGAAAAAGATCCCACTGTACAGTATGAGGCTGATTTGAGAATTTTAGTGGAATCTGGATATTCTAAATGGGTTCTGACTGAAAAAGAAAAAGACATTCTTAATCCCAAGTAGCAGCAGGATACCAACAATTTACACTCTGCCGAAGATACATAAGGACGTAAAATGCCCACCTGGGAGACCTATAGTGAATGGCATAGGTTCTATCTCAGCAAGAGTAGGACAATATCTTGACACATTCCTACAGAAGAGTGTCACTATGACTAAAGCCTACTTACGGGACACTAAGAATTTATTACAACTCCTCCAATCAATTGATTTGGCAGGGAGATCAGATGTATTTTTAATTACTGCTGATGTTTCCTCGCTGTACACTATCATACAGCATGATGATGCTCTCCTAGCCTTAAACTGGGCCTTATGTCAGAGAAATGACATTACCCATAACCATAAAGTGTTTCTGAGGAATGCCCTAGACTTCTGTCTAGGGCATAATTACTTTTGGTATAATGGTAATTTTTACCTACAGAAACGTGGGGTTGCGATGGGTGCCAAATTTGCACCTAGCATTGCAAACCTATTCATGGGGGAATGGGAAGACAAAACCATCTTCGCGGTCAAGAGGGACTCATTATTATTATACCGAAGGTATATAGATGACCTCTTCAACATTTGGTCAGGTCCACTATCAGCTCTGAATACATTTTTGGAAGAATTGAATAACAATACGAATAATATCAAACTCACCTATGAAATTAGTGATACTAAGATCCATTTCCTGGACGTCAATATATTCAGACACGGAGATAAACTAGGTACTTCGGTTTATTTTAAGCCAACAGATTCAAACAGTTACTTACCTATGCAGAGTGGCCACCACCCACTATGGCTTAGAAATGTCCCTAAAGGTCAGCCAACTAGGATAAGGAGAAACTGCACAGATCCTGAAGATTACAAAACACAAGCTATGGTTATTAAGAAAAAGTTTGTGGAAAAAGGCTACCGTGTAGATGTTTTGGATCACACTATCAATGAGATATCCTTTATTCCCAGAGAAGATCTCCTGATCAATACGCCCCACGGAGTAGTTGCAAACAATCAGGAATGGAGTTTCATCTCAGGATTTCATTCACAATATAAGGAGGTAGAAGAAATCTTTACCACCCACTGGCACATCCTACAGATGGACAGAGTACTCAAGTGTGCGTTACCAGACAGACCAGGATTTATTTATAGAAGATCACCTAATTTTGCTGACAAAATTGTCAAAAAAGTTATTGATCCTCCAACCAGACCTCCCTCCCTATGGGATCAAGACGGCTTCTACGCCTGTAGAAAATGTCGAGCATGCAAAGAAGTTAGAGTGCCTATCAGAGCCCTTGACAGATTCACATCTACTTCGAACCATAAAGAATTTAGAATAAAATAATTCATTACATGCAACACATCCTACGTAGTGTATGCTCTCCAATGCCCATGTGGGCTAATCTACATAGGCCGCACAAAAAGATTATTAAGAATCCGTATCGCAGAACACATAGCTAACATTAAGATCGGATTCAAGGATCACAATGTGTCCTTACACTTTAAGTTGTATCACAACCAAGACCCTATTGGGCTTAAATTTTGGGGTATAGACCATCTCAAACCGTTTTGGAGAGGTTCCAATCTCGTTACAGAACTCTCCAAACGGGAAACCCAGTGGATCTTCTTGGTTGACACTTTATCGCCCAAAGGGTTAAACGTGGATTTAGACATAAATTGTTTCATCAGTGATTATTGATTAATAGTGGCCACATTTATTATTTGCACTTATGTCTTCCCTTTATTCCTCTATATATGATCTATTTATTATTGGTTATAATGTGATGTCATTTTTAAGACATATAGGAGGTATTTTATATATTTTATATGTTTTTTTACTTCTATTTGTATGTCTTTTACACACAAGTTTTAACCATATATTATTGAGTATTTTATCTATTATTTACAAGGGGCCACACTAATATGACATACACACATAGATATTTTTCCAATTTTTTTCTATGTATGTCCTTCATCCTTATCAAATCACTTCTGTTGGTGATTATTTATTTGCTGCAATATAGTATATATTTTTATCTATTTTTTATACACATTATACACATCAGTCTTTATTATTATTTTAATATCTTGATTACATACTAGATATTATAGTGTTGACATCATGTCTTAATAGGTGATGTAATAATAGTATATATGTACATGCAGCATAAATAGTTTTATGGTTTCTCAGGTTCACCATTAGTCTCATAATATATCAGTAGTGACTCTTAAGTTTGTTACTTCAAGTATAATTTTTATGCATGCATTTTTTGCTATCACTATATAGAGATATGTACTCATAGCTCCGTTACTGCTTAAGTGGTTGAGGATGGTGACCAGCATAATCTATATTTATTATCGCTGCACATAATTTTAAAACTATACTTTCCTCTATTTATGCAGCCTCCTTTAATATATTGTTCTTATTTAATGTCGATTTTTATTATTTAATGTCGATTTTTAATATTTATTACCAAGTATTTACATGTTATATGTGACGCTATATTTATATTGTTTGTGGCTGTTCTCTGCATCAATTAAGTCTATGCTTAGATAGACCCCATGTTCTCTATTTGTGCAATGCATAATCAGCGTCCAATCAGACATCAGAGGTGCGCACTCGTCATCTGTTGCCGAGTACGCTGATTGGCAGATGTTCAACAGACATGGTGATATAAACATTGCGGGTGCATCGTGACGTTACGCCCTCTGTTGAAGTCAGAGGATGAAACGCGCCAGGGCGTAACCACGATTACCCGCGACCCGGAAGTGACGTCTGCGCTCCAAGCGTGCGTTCCACCGCTCACAGCTACCATTCGGAAGTGTCTGCAGGATCCGTGAGGACACACACACTCTCTCTAGGACGCTGGAAATGGTGATAGCGCCCTCTTGGGCCATTCATTGCTTATTTTACTGCTGTTTGATGTACGTAGTTTGGTTAAAAGGGGTCTCCTACTGGTGGGCTAACAGATTTGAAATAAACAGGATTACACTATTGTGCTGTTATCTTCCTATTATTTTATGGTCTGCTTTGGAGCCCATCCTTATTGGTGTACCATGATTGGAGAAGATTTGCTTATACAGAGTAGCTGATGTTACCTTCTATTTAAGGCTCATTTATATCTTACCTCTGGTAAGTGTGAACCCCTAAGGGGTTTTCTTCATCACACAGTGGATTCCAAATAATTGTCTTTGGTGGTGGAAAGTGCACACTTGGACTTTTTTGTGATATTACTCACCATAATACTCTGAACTGGTCATTTCTTCATACGTGCTGGACTTTTTTCAGTGGCATGATCCACGGGTCCTTTTATTTTATTTTATTTTTGTTTATATTTTAACGCTGTTTTGTGTAAAACGTATTTTACAGTTTTACCTGTTTGTCGTTTTACCACCCTTTATTTATTTACCATTTTTAAACAGCTGCTTTACCATTTAATGTGTTTTGTATAAAAATGCCTTGAATTTTACTGTTCAGGCTGCCTTGTATTTTGCAAGTTTGAACTAGCGCTAAGTGTGTGTTCTGTCAGGCCTTTATACAACACACCTTTATTCATTCATATATATATATATATATATATATATATTTCCTTTGATTATCAGCTTCACATACTGCAATATATTTATCCTGGAGTTGGGCTTTAAGGAGCTACAATTGTCTTTTTACAATCAAACATACCAGTCAATTAATCAAAGCTCATCTAGACCCAAAACAAAATGCAATATAGTGCAGATTTTCAGTTATGAGGCCTCATGCACACTGAGCATTAAAAATGCTGCTTTTAAGGGTGTCTGCCATTTTTGTTCGGACTCTAAACACCCTTCCATGTTAGCCTGTGTTTATGCAGAAATAGGCATATAGAGGCAGAAAAAAAAAAACCCTGCCAGCACATCCAGGAGCAGTGTTTTGGCAGAAAAACGCTTAATGCGTGTAAACACGTCTATATGCACGTTAGCGCTAGGCGCATCAAACCCATGTGCGTTAATTCATTATAATGGCCAGAATAAATCATCATCTGGCCAGTTAATAACCACTTGCCAAACGCCTAACTGTAAATGTACGTCATTACTTTGACGTTAAATAGCGAGGTTAGCTGACATAACCCCGGTATCTTTATTTACAGTAGGCGGTCTGCTTTCATAAACACGTCTATATGCACGTTAGTGCTTTTGTGCAACTATTTAATTTAGCTTTACTTTGTTCCTGAAGCCAGACTATCCTTAACACAATAGCTAGATGCTGTCCCCCTTTTTTCCAAGAAGAATCCTCAGTGTCAATTAGGACATTTGGCAGTTGGGAGAGTTTAGCTATGAATTCAAGTAAAGTCAAGCTCCGGTAACGACGTTTAACTAAATCAGAGAGGTGCACAGATGAGGATTTTCTAAATAGGATAATAGCAGGCATCCTTCAATGTCTGCTCTTCAGCAGGTCTTTTTCTTTTCAGTGAAGATGCCATAAGCAATATTATAAGCACATTAGGGTTGCATCGATACAGTGCAGATACTAAGCATTTGCACGAGTATCGGTACTTGTGCAAATGCTCCAATACTTGAAACTGATACTTTCAGGCTCGGTTCTTTTAGTCCACCAGGATTTCCCCACTGACAGCTAAAGTATAAAGAAAAAAGAAAAAAAAAGCTGGCAATTATCGGTTGTTAAGGAGCAAGGCTACCGCTTCCTTAAAGCGGAGGTTCACCCAAATTCACAACTATACTGTAACACAACCGCTGTAATATGTATATCATCAAAGGACAAAACATTTTTTTTTTCCCATATATAAATACCTTGTATTTGCCTTTTCATAAAGCGACTTCCGGGATTCCCTCCCGCGGGAGTAGGCGTTTCTCCGGCGCCGCAATGCAATGTGGGACTTGGCTGCAGGGACTTGGTATGCAGTGCTGCGAAATCTCGAGAGATTTCACATACGACGTGACGCATGACGCCAGTCACGTGACGCATGACGCCAGTCACGTGACAAGGGCGTCTCTATTTAGATTGTGCATTTCATCACAACGGGGCGTGAACTTTCAATGACGCGGCCCCGTTGTGATGGCAACCTTTGAGTTTACGGCGCTACTCCAGGAAATGATTGCTTGTGGGCTTCACAATGCCCACAAGCAAAATGGAAACACAGAGAAACGTATTTTATAACTCCTTCTTTACGAGGAAAACGGACAGCGGATACTAGCAAAAACGAAACAAGTAAGTGTACTTTATTATTGGGAAACCCCATTGAATGCAGGAAAAAAAAAAAAAAGTTTTGCCGCGGAACCTCCGCTTTAACAACCGATGGCTCATTCAGACATCAGTGGGGTTCCCCTGTTGACAACTGAAGTGTAAACAAAGCCTCGGCAATTGGAGCTGTAAAAAAATAAATAAAAGCAACCGGAATTGTTTATCAACATTGCTCAGCCGCTGAAATAGATAAAAAAAAGAAACATTGTTTCTTTTGGTTTATACATCTACAGATCAAAAGGGATGAACTTTGATCTGCAGATGAAGTCAGTTTAAAGCAACCTGTAAAAAATTACCTATGAAATGTTCCTTTGTGTAACCCTTTATTAACTCTTAATTTACTGTAATCAGCCCTAAACTCCTCATTCTCCTTCTCCATTAAATTATTTTACAGGTTGTTTTTTTTTAGCTCAGTTCCATTTCAAAAACTGTCAATTAAAACTTTTTTTTTTTTGTTTGCTAATATTTTTACACCATTAACATATATTTAGACCGATGAATTTTTCAAATATGCCTGATCAAGAGTATCGCCAGTGAATCCTACTGTCTGACCGGTCTTGGCGACCCTGGCTCCCGTGAGATGACACAGCTCCCGCTGCCTCGTAACCCCACCTCCCCCACCCCCCTTCTCTCTCTCTCCTCTCTCTTTTTTTCCCCCAGTATTCTCTCTCTCCCTTCGGTCTATCTCTGACCTCAATTTGATTCAATGTATTTAGAAAAAATTAAACAAAAAAGAGAGTGGTGTGCACAGAACCTAGTAATACACATATAGACTTCCCACAACGACCTGGCTGTTCTCTTTTTCCTTAGAAAGGAGAGACTGTCTTTAGCACAGACGGGTCTGAAGGGCCACGGCACTCTTTTATTAGCATTATCTTCCTTTTTACCACATGTATGTGCTTTACTCTTCCGCAGTATAACCTGGAGTATTAGCTGTGCTAATGGTGTTAACTACCGATTGTATGTATGTTTTTGCGAAGTTAGCCTTTTACTGTATCTGCTGCATACCATTCAATAAAAAATTCAAATAAAAAAAAAAAACATATTTAGACATTTCACATTGAAAAAAAGCGCACAATTTAAAAAAATGTATTTCAATTGTAAAAAACTTTTCAATGCTTTGTACCATTGCTGACAGCTGAAGTGTACACAAAACAGTTGTGGTAGGTATCAGTAATTAGTATCGGCGAGTACTAAAAGAAAGAAAAGTATTGGTACTCTCTCTCGAAAAAAAAAAAGGGTATTGGTGCATCCCTAAGGCACATTCCTGCATTTCGCATCTTGTCAGTAGAGAAATATATTATTTTAGTATAGATATACAGAATGCAAAAAAGTAAAGTTAGCTTGTCATTAAAAACCAATCACAAACTAATATAACTTATTAACATGAGGCATCACTACTATAATGTGATATTGTTACAGTTTGGTTTGCGGGAGGGCTAGTAAACCCCTATAACAAATGAATGACTTACCGTATATACTCGAGTATAAGCCGAGTTTTTCAGCACTTTTTTTGTGCTGAAAATGCCCCTCTCGGCTTATACTCGAGTCTGTGTCCATCTTCACCTTTGTGCGCCTGATCCCAGCCAGCCGTAGGTCCCCTGGACCCCAAACTTAGCACACATGTAGCCACACTCTTCATCTACAAGTGTGCAAAGTTTGTTGTCCAGGGGACCTATGGCCGGGGAGCACAGATTTTTCAAAGCCGGGCAACCCTTCTATAGACTCCCATGTTAAACGTCAGTCTAGTCACACAGCGCCCGAGATCAGGTAGGGAGATTGGGCACAGTGAGGCATGGACACAGTGACAGTGAGGCATGCAGATGGACACCCTAGGCTTATACTCGAGTCAATACGTTTTTCCATTTTTTTGTGGTAAAATTAGGTGCCTCGGCTTATATTTGGGTCGGCTTATACTTGAGTATATACGGTAGTGAAGTTCTTGATATACACACAAAAAGTGTATTTAAAAAATACCAAAAGCCACTAACACATGAACATGGTAAATCAATTAATTAGCTCTGTTTAAGCACTATGTTCTCTTGTGTCAGTGTGAATAATTTTAAAGAAACCAGGCAGATGGATGATTTTGCCCCAGAGCAAAAGAACACATAATGGCCATTTAGAAATCAATAGACACACTTTCCATTGTGTTTAATAACCTATAATAACCCATTCCTAATAAGAAATAGTGCTGCTTTTCTGCAATTTGTGTGAAGTAGTGGCTATTATTGTGCAATTAGTACTGATGGAAGTTTGATTATATAGATGATCTCTTACTCTGTTGAAGCAAAGGCATTACACAAGTAGTGACAAGGTTACATCGTGGGGCATAGAGAGAGATCCCAGAAGTAGCATGAGGGTATGGCTGTATCCATCATAGAAAGTTCCCTTTCAAAATGAACAGAGACTTAGGCCCCGTTCACACCTATGGGAATTGGTTGTGGCTTAAACCGCATCCAATTCGCATGACATTTTAAAATATATTGATTTCAATGAGGCTGGTTCACATATGTGCGATGCATTAGCACTGCGCATTTTCCAAAAAACGTGTGCGTTTTCAAGGCATTGCAGTGTGAATTGTCTGCCCATTATGTTCTATGGGTACGCATCTGATTCGCAGATGTGTTGCGTTCTGAACACAGTACGTATGAATCACGAGGGGGAACTCCATGCCAAATTTTAAATAGAAAACCGGCATGGGTTCCCCTTCAGGAGCATACCAGGCCCTTAGGTCTGGTATGAATTTTAAGCGGAACCCCTACGCTGAAAAAACGGCATGGGGGTCCCCCCAGAATCCATACCAGACCTTAATCCGAGCATGTAGCCCGGCCGGTCAGGAAAGGGGGTGGGGACGACGAGCGCCCCCCCCCTTCTAATATGCTCCTGAAGGGGAACCCATGCCGGTTTTTATTTAAAATTTGGCGTGGAGTTCCCCCCTCATGATAACAGCGGCTTCCCTCCCCTCTCCTCTCCCAGGTCAGCAAATCCGTAGCTAGAACGCAGACGAACAGCTGAACCACTGATTGATATCTTGCTAAAGACTCCGGAGCTCAAAAACGCAACGCACAAGTGTGAATCCAGCCTTATATGAGAGGAGCAGAGAGAAAAACAAACACACACACACACCCATGCAACAGTAGGGTCAATCATATTTTACTGAGGTTCATTTACTAAAGGCAAATATACTGTGCACACTGTCTTTCCTTGAAGTGAATGAGATGAAGCTCTGCGGACTTTCCATATCCAAATCATCTTCCTTGCACATGATTGCAAAGTGACATTTCACCACATTCACTAAGCTCTGCTCTCTAAAGTAAGCTGTGGATTTAATAATATTGAAAATTACATTGACCTGTTAAAGTTTATACAAGATTTAAGTGATTAGGTTTACATATACTTTACCTCTGCCTTTCTCAACCTTTTTACCCCAAATACTTTTCAGGTCTCAGGGATCCCCTGCTAAAATTATTTGTTGGTGGTGAGTGGAAATACGGCCCCTTACAATATTGTTTAGGTTGAAGAATGCTTTCTTATAATGGTGGTCTGAATGCCACCCTTAGAGACCACTATACAGATAATTGGATCATGCTGCTGGCTCTACCAAGTGGTCCTAGAGCCAGGATTATGCAGACATCAAACGATGGGAGGGGTCTGTCAGACACAGCTCAAGGAACCCCTACCAACCTCTAGATCAGTGGTTCTCAACCTTTCTCGTGCCGTGAACCCTTGATAAAATTTCCCAAGTTGTGGGGACCCCCAACAGTAAAATTATTTTCGTAGCGTGGGTTGTCAGCCCCCAAGGCAAGACCAGCAATTTGTGCCCCTAACTCACAGACATTTAGCGTTTCCCGAGTCCCTTCCACTCGTACAGTATTAAAACCCCTTTTAGGATGTACCACTCTCTTTGTTCTCCTTTCTTTTCCTTTTTATCTCTCTCTATCCTAATTTCTTTTTTTTTTTTCTTCCACATCCCTCTCTCTAGCCACATTTCTTGTTCTCTTATACGTTCTCTCCCTTTTTCTTTGTTCCTCCCCCTCTTTTCTTCTCCCTTCCATGTATTCCCTATTTTTATTCCTTCTCTTACTCCTTGGTGGGGGATGGGGGGAATGGGATGAGTGGCAGTGCTGGCGGGGAGTTGGGATAAGTGGCAGCTCTGGTGGGAGTTCTGATCTTAGGTGCTCTTGATTAAGGTCATCTGCTGATCTGAGAACTGTAGTGGGGACATTTAATGGAAACTATAATCACAGGTAGTGTTACTTATTGCGTCTCCAACTTTGTGATGTCTCGTAGCAGCGACACCTATGCCAAAATCAGGATATAGGGTCTCCTCCAGCCCCTTCCACTTCACATTCCTCACCAGTCAGCTGACCTCTAGTCTCTGCCCCCCAGCCATGTCATGAACTAAATGGGAGGCCGAGTGGGCGGCCGCGGGCTCCAGTGACAGCCCTGCTGGGCGGCTGCAAAAAGGCTGGGAGAGCAGTGCGGGCTTCAGGAGCAGCCCAGGATTTGGTGACCCCTGGCAAATCATCATTCGACCCCTAGGTTGAGAACCACTGCTCTAGATGAACCCTGGTTGAAAATGGCTGCTCCAACTGCTGAAAGCCTTTATTTCCCATTAAGGTCATAAGTCATTATTTTACCTATACTCAGAATGGCTCCTTCTGACCCTTATTAATAAACACTCAGAAACTCAAGGGTGCAAAAAAGTGACCAGTTACACTTACCGGTAACGGTGTTTCTGGGAAGTCTTCCAGGACGGCACAATGAGAGATGACTGGCTCCACCTGACAGGAAACACAATCAATTCAAAGAGGTTAAAGCACCCGCCCCTCCCTGTGCTCCTCAGTTATGAAAAAGTACAGACCCACACCAGTGCACGAGAGAGAAAACACACACCCAAATAACTCTATACAAACCAATGTATCAACCAAAGCGGTGGGAAGTAGGCCTGCCGTCCTGGAAGACTTCCCAGAAACACCGTTACCGGTAAGTGTAACTGGTCACTTTCTCAAGTCGTCTTCCAGGACGGCACAATGAGAGAGAAGCAAGTAGCTTCAGGCCTACCTTAGGGTGGGACGACTGCTTGCAGGACCTTTCTACCAAAGGACAGGTCCTGAGGTGACAGCAACTCCACTCTGTAATGCCTTAGGAATGTATTCTGGCTTGACCAAGTCGCAGCTTTACAGATCTGTTCCACCGAAGCTCCGGCTCTTTCTGCCCAGGAGGTTGCCAAAGAGCGAGTAGAATGAGCTTTAACTTTCGGGGCTGTCTTACCAGCCTGGTCATAAGCTATGGAGATTGTCTGTCTGATCCATCTAGATATGGATGCTCTAGATGCCTGTTGGCCCTTTTTCTGTCCAAAAAAATTAATTAGTAAATGGCTGGATTTCCTAAATTCACCCACTCTATCCAGATAAGCTAGCAGACACCGTCTGACATCCAGACAATGAAAGGAGGCCTCTCTTTCATTTTGTGGATTTGAACAAAAGGAAGGAAGAATAATTTCTTGTGATCTATGAAACTTTGACACTACCTTAGGGAGGTACAGGGGGTCCTGCCTAAGAATAACTCTGTCCTCGAATAAACTAAAGAAAGGCTCTTTAATCGTCAGAGCCTGCATGTCGCTTATTCTTCTGGCTGTAGTAATTGCCAGAAGAAAAGCAAACTTAAAAGTCAGTAATTTAACTGAAATATCTTCTAGTGGCTCAAACGGAGCCTTAGTTAATTGTTCCAAAACTAACGTAAGGTCCCAGGGCGGGACTCTAGAGATCCGCACCGGGGACAATCTATCCCTGGCCATTAGAAATCTTTTAACTAGAGGGTCCAGTGATAACTTTTTGTCCAAAAAATCCGATAAGGCTGCTACCTGTACTCTTAGAGTCTTGGTAGCGAGACCTAAGTCGGCGCCATCCTGGAGAAAGTCCAGGATGACCGAGGTTTCTTGCTGGGATACCTTTCTCACTAGACACCAGTGAGAGAAGTCTCCCCACACCTTCCTGTAGATACGTCTGGTGACTTCTTTTCTACTTGAGAGGAGAGTGTTAATCACTCTCTCGGAACATCCCCTCTCCCGCAGGTTCTGCCTCTCAAGCACCAGGCCATCAGCTTGAAGAAGCTGGGATCTGGGTGAAAGACTGAAAGAAGGTCCACCCGAACTGGTAGATGGAGGGGAGGTGCTACGGACCAGTTCTGTAGAGCGGGAAACCAGGCTCTCTTGGGCCACCAAGGAGCAATTAGAATGAGTCTGGTTTCTGAGAGACCTAGTTTTTGTAGGACTCTTGGAATGAGACTCAGAGGGGGAAAAGCATAAGCCAGGTGAAAACTCCATACCTGAGCCAGTGCATCCACCCCCCCTGAGCCCCACTCCCGGGACAGGGAAAATAATCTTCTTACTCTCCTGTTCTCCTTGCGGGCAAAGAGGTCTATTTCTGGCCTTCCAAAATGTTGGCACACCAGGTTGAACACCTCTGGGTTCAGCTCCCATTCCCCCTGGAGAATCCGATGACGGCTTAGATAGTCCGCCTCTATGTTGTACCTTCCCTTTATGTGTACTGCCGTAATAGAGGCAATCCGAAGCTCTGCCCAGCCCAGAATTCCTAGAGACAAGGTCAGCAGGGAGGGAGACCTGGTTCCCCCCTGATGATTTATGAAAGCCACCGTGGTCGCATTGTCGGAGAGGATCTGGACCTCCCGGTCTCGGATCCTTTCCTCAAACGCTTTTAGGGCCTCCCCGACCGCCAATAATTCCCGGAAGTTTGAGGAGGCGTGTCTCTGATCCTGGATTCCAGGAACCCTGGGCTCGGAGTTCGCCTAAGTGGGCCCCCCAACCCCAGGAGCTTGCGTCCGTCGTTATCCTGAGGGGGTCTGTCTGAGTCCATAGATGACCCACCTGCAACTTCTGAGGAAGAAGCCACCAGCTCAGAGAGTCCTTTACTACCTCTGGGATGGAGATTCTGTGGTCTAATGTTCCTCTTGTTCCGTCCCAGGAGGATAAGAGGAATTGTTGGAGGGGTCTGGAGTGGAGCTGAGCCCATGGAACCGCAGGTATACAAGAGGTCATTAGACCCAGTACCCTCATGATGCCTCTGAAAGAGGACTCCCTTACCTCCAACAGAGACCTGACCGCTGTCATGAGGCCCTGGACCTTCTCCTGGGGTAAACAAAGCTTCCTTTGTAAGGAGTTTATCAGGAAACCCAGGTAAATCTTTCTTTGGTCCGGGATCATCGAGGACTTCTCTCGGTTGATGATCCAACCCAGGGATTCCAAGGTACTTACAACCTTGGCCAGGTCTGCGAGGAGGAGATCTCGACTCTGGTTGTAAAGTAAAAGGTCGTCGAGATAAGGGACTATCGTTATACCCTCTAGGTGTAGGAAGGCAACCACCTCTGCTACGATTTTTGTAAATACCCTTGGGCTGGAAGCCAGTCCAAAGGGGAGGGCAGCAAACTGCCAGTGTTGAATCCCCTGAGGAGACCCGATTGCGAATCTGAGGAAGGCTTGATGTCCTGGAAAGATCGGGACGTGAAGGTAGGCGTCCTTTAAGTCGATCGTTACCATGTATACCTCCTTCAGAAGGAGTCTTCTGAGGGTGTATATTGCTTTCCATGCGAAATTTCTTGTGACGCAAGGAGGTATTCAGGGGTCTCAGGTTTATTATCAACCGGTACTTGCCTGACGGCTTTGGGACAACGAAGATGTGGGAGTAGACCCCCAGTCCGCGTTGTCCCGCAGGTACCGGGACTACAACTCCCTGTTCTGCTAGTTCTGAAATGTTTTTCAGAAGACCTGCTGCCTTGAGGGGGTCCCTGGGGAGATGCGTTAATAGGAACTTTGAGGGGGGGATGAAGAAACTCCAGCCTGTAGCCCTCCTTTATAATGTTGAGAATATGAGGGCTCTGGGTAATACTCTCCCACCTGGAAAGGAATTGGGAAAGTCTTCCCCCTACCCTTACGTCACTTAAAGTCTTTTTCATTTGATTTTTGGTTGGAAAAGAGGATACCTCCTTTTTGCTTATCCTTTCCAACGCCCCACTTCCTATTACCGGCAGGCTTCTTGCTCGAGAAACGGTTTCTACCCTGGGGGCCTCGAAAAAATCTTTTTTGGTCCCTTTTAGGTTTAGTGGGGAACTTTTTGCCCTTTTCGGTAGATCTTGACAGGGCTTGGTCCAGCCCTGTACCAAAAAGGAGTGAGCCCTCAAATGGGAGTCCACATAAGCGGGTCTTGGATGCGTTATCCCCATCCCATGTTTTGACCCATACGGCTCTGCGAGCCGAGTTTACGAGGGCACCCGTTTTTGCGGTGGTTCGCACAATCTCAACTGCAGCATCTGCTAGGTATGCCACTGCGCTACCTATTACCTGTAGAGAGTCTAGGACTTCCCTGGACTTGGACACACGGGAAACATGTTCTATTAGTTTGGTTATCCATGTATCCGCGTTCCTAGCTATACAAGCTGAAGCCAACGCGGGGCTCATTGCTGCCGCATTGGCTTCCCAGGCTCTACGCAAGGTCGTCTCAGTACGGCGATCCATAGGATCCTTGATATTACCTGCGTCCTCGAAGGAGAGGTCGGATTGCTTTGACACCTGTGCCAAAGAGGCGTCCAATCTGGGAATCTTAAAGAGTTTCTCCTCATCCTCCCCCTTAAAAGGGCACCTACGCTTCCAAGTTTTATATTTCAGAAGCTTCCTCTCAGGTTCCTTCCACTCTCTAAGAATCACATCATGGAGAGCCTGGTGAACCGGGATGGTTCTGGGTTGGGCCCTTACCAAGCCTCGGTACAATCTATCCTGTGCGGATACCTGTTCCGTCGGCTCCTGAATTTCTTCAGAGGCATAGATTGCACCAAGGAGGCCTTCCGTGTCGTCAGTTGAGAAGATGCGTCTTCCTGACCTAGAGCCTTCTTCCTCCTCCTCAGCCTGACTATCTATCAGGCCCTCATCGGATAGTCCCTGATCAGGGATCTCCGAATCCTCTTCTGCCTCTGAGTCCTGAGACAGGAGGGATCTCAGGGATTCTGGGTGTCCTCCCCCCCTGGTTGAGGAGAAAAACTCCTGTGAGGAAGGGCCCTCCCTGCTTGTCTGGGGCTCTGGTTCCTTAGCTTTAAGGGAGGCTTGAAAATCCTTAAGGGTGGCAAGCATCTGGGTTTGGACAGAGAGAAAGTCTCTCATCACCTGAGATGTTTCCTTCCCAGCCAGCTTCTGGATACATTTGAAGCAGAAGGGCTTGGAATGGGTTGAGGGTAATTTCTCGTTACAGTAACCGCATCTTTTGGAGCGGGCAGGGGTTCTAGAGGAACGACTGGCAACCCCCTGGGCAGTGACGTCCTCTCCTGCAATGTAAGGGTACACAGGAATACATTAACAACCAAAAAGAACCCTGTGACAGGCAAGGGGAAAGAGTCGGGGTACCATCCCCCATCATGACCCCTGCTGGCTGGGTTGACTCACCCCCTGTGGTCTCCTCTGTAGCCGCGGCCGTAGTCGGCCTCTCCTCATGCTCCATGTAGGTGAGATGCTCTGCTCCCGATCGCAGTTCCACTGGAGGAGAAAAAAAGGGCGCCTCCTTCCTGGCGTCCCTCCGTTTTTGAATGCGGTAACAGACGCCGGCCGCCGCCATTTTGCCGGAGACCGGAACCGGAAATGACGCGGCACGCGATGGCGTCATCCTGGACGCTAGAGGACGAATGTCCTAGACGCCGGGAAAATGGCGCCGCAATGCTATGCACCTGCATAGAGCGGCGCCCTAAGCAAACGGACCGCGCGAGCGGACGGAGGAACCTGCCAGCCCCCCCCTCCAGGATGGACACCCAAACAGGTAGGAGGGAGGAAGGAGGATATCTGGCCCCTGAAGTCCCGGGTACAGCCCCGCACCTAGGGAGCTTCAGTGCTCAGGGAGGCTCTTCAACTGCCCTCCCTGAGAAGGAATGGGATACCCCCAGGACGGACAAATAGAGTCCTGCTAGGCCCAGAGGCTTCCCGGGCATGCGGCTCAGCTCCCGGGGGGGGGGGGACTTCCAGCCCCAGGCCTTCAGTCTGTGGAAAAAAAATAAACGGTTTCGCTGTGGGGAAACACAATCAAGAACTGAGGAGCACGGGGAGGGGCGGGTGCTTTAACCTCTTTGAATTGATTGTGTTTCCTGTCAGGTGGAGCCAGTCATCTCTCATTGTGCCGTCCTGGAAGACGACTTGAGAAAACAATGTATTATTGTGAATCAACTTTTACATACAGGTCACCACAAAACTCAATATCTTACAGAAGATCCTTTAAATTATTCATTCATGAAATGAAACGAAAATATAATTGTTAAAACAAGAATAAAAATCATATAGGATATCCGCGCTAAGACATATAAAGTACAAATGAGCAGCTTAAGCAATCTGACACTAAATGCAAGAATTGTTATTAATATATGAAGCAGCACTAAAAAATTGAACTTAATATTGTGAAAACCCAAAAAAATTTCAATATGACGACATCAAACTTATTAGGTGAAAAAACGCGTATAAAGAAACCACACCAAATTCACAAGAGCTAAAAAAAGGAAAAATATATCTGAAACAAGAACGTCCAAAGGAAACAAATCATCCACAATTTACTTGCTCCACCAGTGTCCCTGCAATCACATATTGTAGCGCTTCCACCACCAGGTGACACCAAGTATTAAAGCCTCTTACTGGATTCTGTGGACCATCATACAGTATGGTCAAATGCCCGTGTTACATCTCCCAAAGGGCCAAATGTGATCCAGTCAGAGTTGGTTCATCAGCAGGATGAAAAAAATAAATAGATAAATAAAAAAAGCATATACGCCCATAGTGTAACCCATAACAAACATTTATTTAAAAAAATAACAAGTAAAACTTGCAAACGTCGTCATCACATATGCTTGCTAACCGGAGGTTGAGTTTGGTGCAGCCACACAGCCTGCTGCTTTTTGGGAGAGCTGTTTTTATTGCTACAGTATATGCAAGTTTTTCTAAACCTATTTGTCAGGGTCACCTGTGGCCAGGTGACAGATGCACACCGTAGGGGGACAGGAGTGCACCGCGAGGTACTGAACCCTATGGCTGGCTTCTGCGGATAGGAAACTGGGTGGTTGTGGAAAGCGGGACCAGAGGAGCACAACCGGGATCCCAACGGAAGCGAGAGCCAAGATTCCCCAGGGCGCGGAGTCTAAGACCCAGCTGGTCTTCTCCAGGGCCTCTAGTGGTGAGGATGTTACGCTGCAGGCTGGGACCAGGTCGCGGCCCCTGGAGTTTCCTAGCTCACGCCCCGTAGGATAAGGGGAAAAGAGGGGAAGCAGCAGCACACGATAGAGAGAACCGAATAACAAGCTGAAGGTCAGGGGCCACAAGCAGACAAGGATAACGAAGAACGAGCCGAAGGTCAAGGGTCACGAGCAGACAGGAATAGTCGGGGACAAGCCAATAACGTAACAGAGAGACAGACGTAGCACACGGCAGGCAGGAACCCAAACACACAATGCCTAACAAACACGTTGATCAGCAAAGCAGGCTTGCAGTGCACAGGTTAATATAGTGTTCAGTGATAGGGCCTGGGGTGGAGTCAGGCTGGGAGGAGATTATAAAGGAAGCCAGGTGAAGGAGGTCTGGTCTCTAGATGAACACATGAGGAGGAAGGTAAGATGGCAGACAGACATTAATGCATATCCATGACACTATTGCCCAAGGATTTGCTTAGTGGGTTTCCCTTTTTTTTTTTATAAATGTTTATGGGTTACACTATGGGCGTTTATGCTTTTTATTTTTATTTTTCATCCTGCTGATGAACCAACCCTGACTGGATCACCTTTGGCGCGTTGGAGTTTCCCTTCATAAAGGAGATGTAGCACGCGCATTTGACCATACTATATGATGGTCCACAAGATCTGGTAAGAGGCTTTAATACTTGGTGTCACCTGGTGGTGGAAGCGCTACAAATTGTGATTGAGGGGACACCAGTGGAGCAAGTGAATCGTGGATGATTGGTTTCCTTTGGACTTTGTTTCAGATATATTTTTCCTTTTTAGCCCTTGTGCATGACGTCATATTGATTTATGTTTGTGTTTTTACAATATTGAGAGTTAATTTTTTTAGCACTGCTTCATATATTTATCACCATTAAAACAAGAATAGCATACCAAAAATGAAGTGAAAATAAAGAAATATTTAAAATACTGGATTTGTTGTGC
Organism: Rana muscosa; assembly: GCA_029206835.1. NCBI lineage: Eukaryota > Metazoa > Chordata > Amphibia > Anura > Ranidae > Rana > Rana muscosa. Next base: position 155,910,828 of record CM055123.1, on the reverse strand, counting down.
ATGAGTGATTGATGCTCTCTTTTTTTCTCGAAACATCAGTCTGAAACTTGACTTTTATCCTCCCATTGAATTAAATTTTCCAAGAAAGGCGTCCTAATGAGCGTGGTCCTGTGTCAACAAACACACCAAACTCTGCCCATTGGAAAAAAGCACCAGCCTGCTATGGCCATTCTGAAGGCTTTGCTGTCTGTTGACTTTGGCGGTTTCTGGATTTTCTCAATGAAAAACAGACACTTGGCTTTATGTGGCACATTACATTTTTCAGCATGATTGAAAACATCCTGGCGTGAGTATACCTGAACAGCCTTCTTTTAATCAGAGGTCAACTAAATTACCTAAAATGCGTACACACGTGCTCTGGGCTCACCCGATTAAGCATGCCAGAAAGTTTATAAATCATGTCAGCTGTACTTGTTAAAAACCCCCATCGTACCCTCCACCCATTTGAATTAATATGCTTACATTTGGAAGACACACTAATTGGCTTTCATTCAGAATGTCAGGTTCTCTTGCCATAGTTAAAAAGGGACTCATTCACTTTTTTTTTTTCGCATAGAAGCTAGAGCAGGGATTCCGAGGCACTGAAAATCAACATCTCCATCAACTGTACAAAATTTGGGTTTAGGAGTTAAATATGCCGATGCGGACGAAAGAACTGATGGCTCAATTAAACAGTCGCTACCTGCACTTCTCAGAAGCGTGGCTCCCCTGGATGATGTTCTGCGACAGCTCCAATTTCACTCTGTTAATAACCTAAGAGATCTATTTTCATATCTTCTAAATCCCCATTTAAACTAATGCCATCTTTAAACTCATCCCAACGAGCATTGCCCAGCTTCAACACTCATCCCATCTCTTTTATGTCCCCATTCTGGTCTTTCCTTTATGTTCCTGACTCTTCTTAATGTCTCTTGTCCACCTTAAATCCATTTTACGACCTTGAGATAAGATGTAGTCATATTTCATGAGACAACATTTGTATATCCTTTCCTATTTTACCTCCCAATGACATACTTTGCTGGTTTAAACATGGACATCCCCTGCTATGGAACTTTACAACATCACTCGGTTTAAAGTAGACTATTAGCTTTGTACTCCTTTACTGATCAAAGGGTTATATGTCTTTACATCTATTTTTACTGGACTCTATATTGAATGCTTTGGTAAATTTTAAAACCTAAATGAACATATATTGTTAAAAAAGAAAAAAAAAATTGGCCATGCTTTTCCTGTGGGTCACAGGACTGCACGTAGTTTTGCTCTACTGTAACCCAGAATCAGCTGACTAAAGCTTGCTGTCACCTGATGTCACAGAGCCACTTCAGGCTCCCGACCATATTGTCAGGTTTCACCCAGCTGCTCTATTGACAGCTGGCTCCGGCTCTTAGTGTGCCAGCTCAGCCCGCTGCTTCTTCAGCCTGGCACTCCAGTGAGTGACAGCGGAGAGCTGTGACCGACAGTTTTCAGCTCCGAGATCGAGAACTGAGCAATCAGTGGTCATGCGTTTGCTTAGTTCTTGGTCTTAGAGCCGAAGTGGGACAGCTGCAGCATTGAGGCGAGTATGCATGTTTGTTCAGGGAGCCCGCAATGTCGGCACCCCAGCCAATCTTCGGATCGGCGGTCAGGTGCTGCTGCCACCATCTCCACTAAGGGAAACCGGCAATGAAGCCTTTCGCTTCACAGACTGTTCCCTATTGCGCATGTACGAAGCACGCTGCGCTTTCTAATTGACCCGGCGGAGGAGGAAGAAGGGGGGGGCAAACTTCCGAGGGACAGGGACCTATCAAAAACAGGTACCCGTTCCTCCTTCCCACGACAGGTGCCAAATAAACGGTTTCGCTTTAACCCCATATATCTCTTTAATGTATTTTCTCTTCTGGTTAAATGTTTTTGGGTTATTGTTTTGGGTTATTTTCTCCTTTGGTAAAATATTCTCAGGCTTTTTGTTTGGATGTTGCCAGGCTATTGATGAAAGCGGTATTAGACCCAAATATTTTGTTGCAGCTTACCAATTCTTAGATGTGATGGCTGCATTAGTTTTATTTTTTAGGCTCTCTTTCTTTTTCACCTGGTGGTATAGTTAGTAAGTAACACTCCCTCCCCCTCAATGCCGCTGTCCAAAGGTGCCCATGTGCTCCTTCATCCAGAGTACATACAGGAGGTGTGTAACTGGCCAGATCACTAGGTGAAAACAGAGGGGGAAAAAAGCCTATAAAAACTAAAACTAATTCAGCCACATCCAAGGATTGGTAAACTGCAATATACTACATTTTTGTAGCCCGCTGTCAGCTGACGTCACTCAGCCAGTCCAAGCTTGAGAAAGATCCCGACTTTACAGTTGGGATCCACCCAGATGCCTAGATCAGCAGCTGGCTCAGCCTCTCAGCGAGATGCTGGGAGACTAAACCAACCGCCCCCTCCACAGCCCAGTGTTCCAGTGAGCGCTGGAGGGGCAGAGCAGGGAACCAGTGACTGATAGTCTTCACTGAGCAGAGAGCCAGTGACTGAGGACTGAGCGATCACCAGTCTGATGCCGCGTACACACGGCCGTTTTTAATGTCATTGAAAACAACAATGTTTTTCGACGTGATTCTTCTCAAGCCTGCCTTGCCTACACACCATTGTGAAAAAAAATGCCCGAACAAAGCGTGGTGACGTACAACACGTTCGACAACACGTACGATGGCACTATAAAAAGGGGAAGTTCCATTCGGATGGCGCCACCCTCCTGTTAGTTAAGTTTGGTGAGAGACGATTCGCGCTTTTCAGCCTCGTGCTCTTCAGTCCGTTACAGCGTGACGAATGTGCCATCTCCATTCTGAACGCTAGTTTTACCAGAACAAGCACTCCCGTCTCATAACTTGCTTCTGAGCATGCGCATTTTTTTCCCGTCATTAAAGCCTACACACGGCCGTTTTTTCACGACGAGAAAAACGACAAGAAAAAATAGAGCATGTTCTAAATTTTTAATGGCCATTTTTCTCGTTGAGAAAAATGCTCTGGAGCCTACACACGATCGTTTTTAATGACCAATTTAAAAAAATTGCATTTTTCTCATCATGAAAAACAGTCATGTGTACGCGGCATTAGAAGCACCGGGGAACAGATGCAGCATCAGATTGACCTAGGTATGTATGTACACCAACTGTGTACAATATGGCTTGTGTATATGCTATAATCTTTTTTTTTTTTTATATGCTTTTTTTTTTCCTAGGAAATTGGAATTTCCCTTTAAAGCAAATCTAAAACCCTCATCCTTATAGATGCCATTTCTTGTTTCCCCACACTCTCTCCAGCCTTGGCTGCACATCATTGCTCTAGCCTGGTTTCCTGATGAACAATGGAGGCACCATACCTCGGCATTATGGAGACTCAAACATGTGCCCATTGTCACACAGGTATCGGATGGAAGCCACGAATGTCTGTTCTAACGCACACTACATAGGCATGTTCTACTGTTCTCGCCAAAGGGAAACCCACCCTGAGAAATGACGTGCAGCATTTGCAGGACTTCATGAACGTATACAGGAGTGGACGCAAAAAGGCTGCAGGTGGTCAGCGGTGGCGAGATACAACAAAGAATACAAAAAAGGTGAAAGTGTTTTTTTTTATTCAAATTTTCTTTAATACACAGTGCTTTAGTCAACTAAATTGCCATACAGTTAGGGGTTATATCGGCTCTAAGCCTCTATAGATTGCTTCAGGTTAAATGCCACACTCCTAATAGGAAAAGGAGAATTACACAGACTTATAGGCAGGGATTTGTTATGTGATGAGGATGTACTTTTTTGGCATGCCGCAGCATGGGAAGTGTCACAGCTTTACCCAAAATCTTCTCTCTTATAAAACGCACTTAGAAAAGCTATTCAGAACAAAGCCATGCTTTCCAGGACTTACCGATTTTAATGGGAACCATAAGTTGGGAATTTTTTTTTCAAGATTTCAGGATCCGAAGCATAAAACATAACAGATGGATGCAGGTGTCTTCAGCACTTTTCATCCAAGACGGCCTTCTGCTTAGGCAGGTTTGCAAGTACAAATACACATACGACTCTGATTTACAGCTCTAAACCCTATCCCACCTAAATGGATAATGCCTGCCATGAGAGACACAAGAAGGGTGCCAGTGCCAAGCTTTTTTTTCTAAAAAATTTCTGTTGCCAGGCTGACATACAGACCTTTACACTTTAAAACCTTGAGCAACTAATTGCAAGCTAAATAATTGTTTAACGTCAGTTTAACTGCATAGTGCAAGGATAGCCACAATTGAAAGTCACGCTGGGACAGATACACAAGGCTGGGCCCTGTAAAGTGAGAAGAGAGACAAGTGCATTCCACACTGGGACCTGTAAACAGAGGAGAGACCTGAGTTCAGACCACACTGGGACCTGTACAGTGAGAGCAGAGACCTGAGTACAGACCACACTGGGACCTGTACAGTGAGAGCAGAGACCTGAGTACAGACCACACTGGGACCTGTAAACAGAGGGGGGACCTGAGTGCAGACCACACTGGGACCTGTACAGTGAGAGGAGAGACCTGAGTGCAGACCACACTGGAACCTGTACAGTGAGAGGAGAGACCTGAGTACAGACCACACTGGGACCTGTACAGTGAGAGGAGACACCTGAGTACAGACCACACTGGGACCTGTAAACAGAGGGGGGACCTGAGTGCAGACCACACTGGGACCTGTACAGTGAGAGGAGAGACCTGAGTTCAGACCACACTGGGACCTGTACAGTGAGAGGAGAGACCTGAGTACAGACCACACTGGGACCTGTAAACAGAGGGGGGACCTGAGTGCAGACCACACTGGGACCTGTACAGTGAGAGGAGAGACCTGAGTTCAGACCACACTGGGACCTGTACAGTGAGAGGAGAGACCTGAGTACAGACCACACTGGGACCTGTACAGTGAGAGCAGAGACCTGAGTACAGACCACACTGGGACCTGTACAGTGAGAGCAGAGACCTGAGTACAGACCACACTGGGACCTGTACAGTGAGAGCAGAGACCTGAGTACAGACCACACTGGGACCTGTAAACAGAGGGGGGACCTGAGTGCAGACCACACTGGGACCTGTAAACAGAGGGGGGACCTGAGTGCAGACCACACTGGGACCTGTACAGTGAGAGGAGAGACCCGAGTACAGACCACACTGGGACCTGTACAGTGAGAGCAGAGACCTGAGTACAGACCACACTGGGACCTGTACAGTGAGAGCAGAGACCTGAGTACAGACCACACTGGGACCTGTACAGTGAGAGGAGAGACCTGAGTACAGACCACACTGGGACCTGTAAACAGAGGGGGGACCTGAGTGCAGACCACACTGGGACCTGTACAGTGAGAGGAGAGACCCGAGTACAGACCACACTGGGACCTGTAAACAGAGGGGGGACCTGAGTGCAGACCACACTGGGACCTGTACAGTGAGAGGAGAGACCTGAGTTCAGACCACACTGGGACCTGTACAGTGAGAGGAGAGACCTGAGTACAGACCACACTGGGACCTGTACAGTGAGAGCAGAGACCTGAGTACAGACCACACTGGGACCTGTACAGTGAGAGGAGAGACCTGAGTGCAGACCACACTGGGACCTGTACAGTGAGAGCAGAGACCTGAGTACAGACCACACTGGGACCTGTACAGTGAGAGGAGAGACCTGAGTTCAGACCACACTGGGACCTGTACAGTGAGAGGAGAGACCTGAGTTCAGACCACACTGGGACCTGTACAGTGAGAGGAGAGACCTGAGTTCAGACCACACTGGGACCTGTACAGTGAGAGGAGAGACCTGAGTACAGACCACACTGGGACCTGTACAGTGAGAGCAGAGACCTGAGTACAGACCACACTGGGACCTGTACAGTGAGAGGAGAGACCTGAGTTCAGACCACACTGGGACCTGTACAGTGAGAGGAGAGACCTGAGTGCAGACCACACTGGGACCTGTACAGTGAGAGGAGAGACCTGAGTGCAGACCACACTGGGACCTGTACAGTGAGAGGAGAGACCTGAGTGCAGACCACACTGGGACCTGTACAGTGAGAGGAGAGACCCGAGTGCAGACCACACTGGGACCTGTACAGTGAGAGGAGAGACCCGAGTGCAGACCACACTGGGACCTGTACAGTGAGAGGGGAGACCCGAGTACAGACCACACTGGGACCTGTACAGTGAGAGCAGAGACCTGAGTACAGACCACACTGGGACCTGTACAGTGAGAGGAGAGACCTGAGTTCAGACCACACTGGGACCTGTACAGTGAGAGGAGAGACCTGAGTTCAGACCACACTGGGACCTGTACAGTGAGAGGAGAGACCAGAGTTCAGACCACACTGGGACCTGTACAGTGAGAGCAGAGACCTGAGTACAGACCACACTGGGACCTGTACAGTGAGAGCAGAGACCTGAGTACAGACCACACTGGGACCTGTAAACAGAGGGGGGACCTGAGTGCAGACCACACTGGGACCTGTACAGTGAGAGGAGAGACCTGAGTACAGACCACACTGGGACCTGTACAGTGAGAGGAGAGACCTGAGTACAGACCACACTGGGACCTGTAAACAGAGGGGGGACCTGAGTGCAGACCACACTGGGACCTGTACAGTGAGAGGAGAGACCTGAGTTCAGACCACACTGGGACCTGTACAGTGAGAGGAGAGACCTGAGTACAGACCACACTGGGACCTGTAAACAGAGGGGGGACCTGAGTGCAGACCACACTGGGACCTGTACAGTGAGAGGAGAGACCTGAGTACAGACCACACTGGGACCTGTACAGTGAGAGCAGAGACCTGAGTACAGACCACACTGGGACCTGTACAGTGAGAGCAGAGACCTGAGTGCAGACCACACTGGGACCTGTACAGTGAGAGGAGAGACCTGAGTGCAGACCACACTGGGACCTGTACAGTGAGAGGAGAGACCTGAGTTCAGACCACACTGGGACCTGTACAGTGAGAGGAGAGACCTGAGTGCAGACCACACTGGGACCTGTACAGTGAGAGGAGAGACCTGAGTGCAGACCACACTGGGACCTGTACAGTGAGAGGAGAGACCCGAGTGCAGACCACACTGGGACCTGTACAGTGAGAGGAGAGACCCGAGTGCAGACCACACTGGGACCTGTACAGTGAGAGGGGAGACCCGAGTACAGACCACACTGGGACCTGTACAGTGAGAGGGGAGACCCGAGTACAGACCACACTGGGACCTGTACAGTGAGAGGAGAGACCCGAGTGCAGACCACACTGGGACCTGTACAGTGAGAGGAGAGACCCGAGTGCAGACCACACTGGGACCTGTACAGTGAGAGGAGAGACCCGAGTGCAGACCACACTGGGACCTGTACAGTGAGAGGGGAGACCCGAGTACAGACCACACTGGGACCTGTACAGTGAGAGGAGAGACCCGAGTGCAGACCACACTGGGACCTGTACAGTGAGAGGAGAGACCCGAGTACAGACCACACTGGGACCTGTACAGTGAGAGGAGAGACCTGAGTACAGACCACACTGGGACCTGTACAGTGAGAGGAGAGACCTGAGTACAGACCACACTGGGACCTGTACAGTGAGAGGAGAGACCTGAGTTCAGACCACACTGGGACCTGTACAGTGAGAGGAGAGACCTGAGTGCAGACCACACTGGGACCTGTACAGTGAGAGGAGAGACCTGAGTGCAGACCACACTGGGACCTGTACAGTGAGAGGAGAGACCTGAGTGCAGACCACACTGGGACCTGTACAGTGAGAGGAGAGACCTGAGTGCAGACCACACTGGGACCTGTACAGTGAGAGGAGAGACCTGAGTACAGACCACACTGGGACCTGTACAGTGAGAGGAGAGACCTGAGTACAGACCACACTGGGACCTGTACAGTGAGAGGAGAGACCTGAGTACAGACCACACTGGGACCTGTACAGTGAGAGGAGAGACCTGAGTGCAGACCACACTGGGACCTGTACAGTGAGAGGAGAGACCTGAGTACAGACCACACTGGGACCTGTACAGTGAGAGGAGAGACCTGAGTTCAGACCACACTGGGACCTGTACAGTGAGAGGAGAGACCTGAGTGCAGACCACACTGGGACCTGTACAGTGAGAGGAGAGACCTGAGTGCAGACCACACTGGGACCTGTACAGTGAGAGGAGAGACCTGAGTTCAGACCACACTGGGACCTGTACAGTGAGAGGAGAGACCTGAGTGCAGACCACACTGGGACCTGTACAGTGAGAGGAGAGACCTGAGTACAGACCACACTGGGACCTGTACAGTGAGAGGAGAGACCTGAGTTCAGACCACACTGGGACCTGTACAGTGAGAGGAGAGACCTGAGTGCAGACCACACTGGGACCTGTACAGTGAGAGGAGAGACCTGAGTGCAGACCACACTGGGACCTGTACAGTGAGAGGAGAGATCTGAGTGCAGACCACACTGGGACCTGTACAGTGAGAGGAGAGACCCGAGTGCAGTACTGTGTCTGTTTTTAATACTTTCTAAACCACTGACCCAGAACCATTGAAGATCCAGCAACGTCAGAAGATTTGTTCTGGGTTGAGGACTCAAACAGCAATGAAGCCACACTTATCAGCTCCACAGCCAAGCAACACGCATTTTATAGGGTGGTGGAAGGTCAGCAATGACAATTTCAGTACTTTTGGAGCGGGTTTTTAATAAATCTATACTGCTATAATTTTTTTTATCATCAAGTACAAGAAATCTAAGGAAAGTATTCTCAAGCAATTCATCACATATACTGTACTTTAAGAGCAATGACAGCAATTTACCTTGACATTTTTAGTCCTACCTATTTATACATTTTTCAAATCTGCTGTCCTAGTGAAATTAATACTCTATTGTGTATGCACTAGACAACTGTTAATTTCTCCTCCTCCACATAGGCCTTGGGATGAGATGTTTCATTACTGCCACCTAGTGACCATATTATATATATATACCAAGATACTAAGTGGGACATGATGTCATTCCTACAGAATAGAATAAGGTAGCAATCTGGCCTTCCACTGCTTAACACTGCAAGCACGTACAGTGCATCTTCAGTCAGTTATTGTGAACTACAAGTGTTCATATCAATGCACAGCTCACATTTCTGTGACTTACTAAAGAACAGGACTTTATTAGCTTAAAACACATGTAAAACCAATTATTTTATAAAATGAAAAAACAAAACAAAAAAAAACTCATCTTTCTGAATCAAGGCCATCTTCTTCAGGTAGTTAAACTTAAATAGCTACTCAGAGTTAAATCCTGATATTTAATAATACTAACGCAGCCTATAAAATTGCTCACTCAGTATAAAAAAATCCAACTTAAAGTGGTGTTCCGGCCGAAATTACACTTTTTAAATAAAAATACCCCTAGAATACACAATTTTAATGTATTCTAGTAAAGTTAGTCTGTAAACCAAGGTCCGTTTTGTTAGGTTATTACAGCATTTAGATAGTTTATAAACTAGAAATAGACCGTAGCCATTTTAAGTCTCTTCTTCCTGGATATCAGGCTTGCAAATCTCGCACAAGCAGTGTAATCGGTTTCAGTTTCATGTTACATTTTCTCTCCAGTTTCATAGCAAGTTGCCGCCCCCTATTTATGTAAACATCTCCTCCCCTCCTTCCCTCCAGTATGTACAAGCAATAATATTCTAGAAATACAGAAATCTGCTGCTAAAGGTAGGAACATAAGAGAACAAAAATATCCTAACTGTAAACTAAATCATTTGTTTCTGTGCAGATATATCTACATTATATATATAATATCTTATTATGTAGATATATCTGCACAGAAACAAAATTATTTAGTTTACAATTAGGATATTTTTAATGTTCTTACCTTTAGTAGCAGATTTCTGTATTTGAAGATGAGGGATGAGGGACGAGAAGGCCGACACACATCGAATCGCATGGCCCACAGCACATTGCAACACCCCCAGCACGTCGAATCGCATCATTTACAGCACATTGCATCACCCCCAGCACATCGAATCGCAGCATTTACAGAACATTGCAACACCCCCAGCCCATCGAATCGCATGGCCCACAGAACATTGCATCACCCCCAGCACATCGAATCATTTACAGCACATTGCAACACCCCCAGCACATCGAATCGCATCATTTACAGCACATTGCATCACCCCCAGTACATCGAATTGCATGGCCCACAAAATATTGCATCACCCCCAGCACATCGAATCGCATAATTTTCAGTACATTGCATCACCCCCAGCACATCGAATCGCATCACCCCCAGCACATCGAACAATCTTTGCTCTACTGACACCTCTACTGCTCTGCTGATATACACACACGTGTGTGTTTAGGCTCTAGGGTGCACACCCTAATGCAATAGGCTGCGCACACCAATGGTGCCCCATTAGAGTGCCAGTGTGCCCATCTATTGTCACTACTGTGTTCCATCAGAGTGCCAGTGTGCCAATAAATTGCCCCATGATCAAATGCTGCCAGTGCCAGTGTGAGTGTGCCCATCAATTGCTGCGACTGTGACACTGTGCCCCATCAATTGCTGCCAGTGTCAATTGCCGCTATTTGTCACCTCATCATCTGCTAACCTTTTAATCTGGACTGTCACTCTGGTCTGGTGGGACAGACTTCAGCCAGAGCCAGTCTTCTTCTCTTCTTGGTTCCCTGGTCCAGGCACAGGCAGGCAGGCGGGCCGCTTGGGCGGGAGGGGGAGGAGCCTGGAGAAGGTCGGATGTCGTGCAGACCCGGGCTGCAGCCTGAAATGCACTGCGGGTGGTCGGGATGGACCGGGATCAGCTGAGCCGAGCAGGTGCATCTAAGGCACTGCAGAATGCCGCCGCCTGTGAGGTCAGTGGACTGGAGGTGGAGGTCTGGTCGGAGGTCGTGAGTGACTGGTGATGCTGGCTGTGCTCTCTGCCCAATGCTGCCGTGGCCGGAGGAGGAGGAGGAGAGGAGGTGGGTCGTGGGTGGAGTAGAGTCTTAGAGCGCAGTTCAGGCAGCACTGTGACTGGGTAAAGGCCTGTTCCCTCTGGCCGGCCGCCTCCCTCTGCTCTCATTCTCTGCATGTGTAATGCCTAGATACTCCTGGCAGTGGCGTCACTAGGGTTGGTGTCACCTGGTGCGGTAAATCATGGTGTCACCCCTCCTCCACCAAGTATAGTCCAGCTTCAATACAGACCCCCCTCTCCACTAAGAATAGAACCCCCTCCCTCAGTACAGCCCCCTTCTACACTAACTATAGTTACCCCTTAGTATAGGCCCCCCACTCCACTAAGTATAGACCACCCCCTCCCTCAGTACAGACTCCCCTCTCCACCAAGTATAGTCCTCCCTCAGTATAGACTCCCCTCCACTGAGTACAGACCCCCACTCCCTCAGTTCAGACCCCCTTCCTCAGTCTAGACCCCCCGCCCCTTAGTACAGACCTCCCTCAGTCCAGACCCCCTCCACTAAGTATAGATCCACCCTCCACTAAGTACGGACCCCCTCCCTTAGTACAGAACCCCTCAAATAAGTAAAGACCCCCCCTTCCTCAGTCCAGACCCCCCTCCACCAGGTACAGACCCCCCTCAGTACAGACCCCCTCCCCTCGCAATCCGTCACCCTTCCCTCCCGCCTACCTGTTACAGCACTTACACCCGTTCCGGGCGGCAGCTGGAGAGGAGACGAGGGCAGCGTGCAGCCGCGCCGCCCAGGCGGCATCATGTCTGTGAGATGTGACTAGCTCAGCAGGGAAGTAGTGAGGAGGAAGGACGACACATGACAGGCAGGGCCGCGGCGCTGGAGGTGTTATTCCAGCAGGGTCAAGTGCAAAAAAAAAAAACCCTTGGGAGATTCAGGATGGTGTCACCCCTCTAGTGGGTGTCACCCGGGTGCGGACCGCACCCACCTAGCAACGCCTCTGACTCCTGGGAAATATTTCCCAGGAAGCAATGCGGGCTAGGACAGGAAGTTCTATCACCGCGGACTAGGAACTAGGCAGAAAACGAATTCTGCCTAGCAACAGATATATAGAAGTGTCCAAAATTATTATTATTTTTTTTTATTAAAACAAAGCTGTTCATGAAAAGTTTTTTTTATAGACGGGCCACCACTGATCAAATCAATATTTGGTTTGACAACCCTTTACCTTCATAACAGCATCGATTCTTCTAGGTACACTTGCACACAGTTATTGAAGGAACTCGGCAGGTAGGCTGTTACAATCTTGGAGAACTAACCACAGCTCTTCTGTGGATGTAGGCTGCCTCAAATCCTTCTGTAATCCCAGATAGACTCAATAATGTTGAGATCAGAACTCTGCAGGGGCCAAACCATCACAAGACTCCTTGTTGTTATTTACGCTGAAGATAGTTCTTAATGACGTTTACTGTATGTTTGACATATTTGAGTTGCTTAGTCTTGTTTCCACATCGGAGGTATGGCTTTTTGGCCGCATTTCTTCCATGAAGACCACTTCTGGCCAGACTTCTACGGACAGTAGATGGGTGTACCTGGGTCCCACTGCTGGGCATCTTATTTTGTGGAAGGGAAGCATGATGTGTCTTTCATTTGCTACATTACATTTTCTTGGCTGACCACTGCATCTACAGTCCTCATCATTGCCTGTTATTTGTGCTACTTCAAAAGAACTTGAACAGCACATTGTGAAACCCCAGTCTACTTTGAAATCTTTGTCTGGAAGAGACCATGCTGATGCAGTATAACTACCTTGTGTCTTGTTGCTGTGCTCATTTTTGCCACGGTGTATGACCTGTGACAGGAAACAGTCTTCCACAACCTCACCATAGTAGCAGAGTTTGACTGTTCCTCACCCAGTATTAAGCCTTCTACACAGCTTTCTGTTTCGGTTAATGACAGTTTCAACCTCCATATGAAACTGATGATTAACCAATTATACCAAGCAGGGGCTAATCAAACAACTGACTTTTTTTTACCTACAAACCATATATTGATTTGATTAAGAACTGTTCGCTCACTTTGCATTTTGTAAACTTATAAAAACAAACAATTAAAATACAATTTTTGAAAGCACTCTTACTTTACAGCATTTCTTCACACCTGCGTAAAACTTTTGCACGGTACTGTATTTTTTTTCTTTCTTACACCAGCCAACATTTTAAACCAGAAAAAAGGAAAAACAATAGCAAATCTTCAGGTATGATTTTTTGATTGCATATTTACATTGCTCCAGCAGTAGCTCGGACCTTATACCTGAGGGGCCAATGGGGAAGAGAACAATCACCATAGTAGTCAGTGCTACCACAATGACAGCCTCTATCTTCTAAGTCCTGAACAACTTCCAAGAGGAGACACGCATTGCCACCATTCACAGAACGCCTTGTATATTTTTTATGAATACAAGGCATTCTCTGACAGGTTGAAGAGCAATGACGACATGATCTCCACCTCAACCAGAGCAAGCCTTGAAGTTATTGAAAAAAAAACAAAGGCTTGTAAACAAGTAGATTGCTGTATTAGTTTTCCCATATAATTAAACTGTGTTATTTGATACCTAAACCGTTATAATTCTTGGGTTCTTGGAGGGAATATGTTCCTTCTCAACTGGACTAGCTGCATTGCTATTTCTATTGTTGATCCATTTTACTTCACATTTTTTTAGGAAGCTTTTTAACATTTTTGTCTTTATGTTTTGTTTAGGTTATAATATTTTGATCATTTCACGTTTGTGGCCTGTCCTCTCTTTTTCTCTATGTTTAGTATAAACAGCACTATCCCAATACAAACGTCTGCAGGTTCCAGTGATGGGATCTCTTTAATCAACACTGACTCACAGTGCATATAATGCTGCTAGCATGCCTCCATGCAGTGAGATATGTGGGCTGAACTACATATATCAGTTTTAGAATGCACGCTCATTGGAGTGAACAGTGCGGTTTCTGTTTTCATCAGTGCATGAAGAAATATAATGGGATGGTGCCTTAATGCAGGCAACAATAGGGTTGACTTTTAAAAAGGTGAGAAAAAAAAAAAAGAATTGATGAAATATGACTGGACTTACATTTTCCAATATCGCCTTCTAGCTGTAATATCTGTGGGACTGGCATGGTGAGAACAACAACATCGAAGGTTTCAGGGGATCCAGATTTGCAGTACACTTCCCATTTCCCATCTCTAAGGTTTATCTGGGTGACATGACGCTCGAAGCAGACATCAGCACCTGCGTGGAATGGTAGAACAGTTATTTACTTACGATTCAGAGTTTAAAATCAATATGTCACTTCAATAAAGACCGTCATGTTGACACAACATAACACACCAAAATATTCCAGGCAACATTTAAGTGCCGGTTCACACTTGTGTGTTCTGTGATATTGCATGTGAGTCACACCGCACTGCAAATCACATGCGATGCGATTTCAGCCAGATAGTATGGCTAATATCACATCTGGACCAAACTCGCACAGGACCCTTTTTTTGGTCCGCACCAGAATCGGATTGCATGGGTATTCACACCCATGCGATCTGATTCATGTCCGAACTGTCAGTTTGCAGTGCGATATGCGAGCTGAAATGTGAAATGGGGGGGGGGGGGGAATCATTAAGAATGTATTGACACTCCCAGCAGTTTGCATATGGCAGTGTGAACTGCTGTGCGAGTCGGGTGCGATGCTAGAACTCGCAGGGTTCCCCCATCGCACAAGTGTGAACCGAGCCTGAAACTCGCTCAATGTTTACTAAAATGTTAGATTTATAACAATTCAAAAAACAAGACTAAGCAGGACTTTGAGTGCCTCTGAACTGTGCAGTATGTTCCTGCATATACTGTATGTGTAACTTTAACCATTTCCAGCTAAAAGGAACCTATTGAGAAAACATTTGGGAGCAGCCATCGCTGATTTGTATTTGAGGTACAAGCTTATCCTTGCCTCATTACTTAAGTCACTGACCCTTAAAAGGAAAGACCTTAGTGGTCAATATACTGATATGCACATTTAAAAATAAACTGGAATGAAATGATCACAGAGGAGCTGTGGCCACATGCATTGAATGTTATGGTCACATCTTTGCTGTCATTTTTTATAGTGCTCAGAATGACTGAAAATACCAAAAAAGGGATGTTGAGCGGTTATGTATATATTTACTTTGTTTAACATGGCTGGGACTAAAAAGTACAATTAAAAAAAAAAATATCATTTCAATTTTTAAGAGTAAATCTGAATTTTTTCGTTTTTATTTAGTCCAAATTTTCAAGCTGAGAAAGCCACCCTTGAGGCAGGAAGGTGCTGGTTTTATCTTTTCAGCCAAGCCATTGTGCTCTGGGAATATACAAGGGGCGTTCAAGTCAAACTTTTGAGTTTGTATAATAAAACACATTTCAAGGAGTGGAAACTGCATTTATTTTTCAACATACTCCCCTGCTACATTTATACACTTTTCCTAATGTTTCACTAATGCCTGGAAAGCTTTGGCAAGGAAATAATTTGTCAGTACACCTAAACCATTCTAGAACAGCCTGTTTCACTTCATCATCAGAAAGATTAGATTGTTGCGCAATGTCACGACAGGTTATGCGTTGATTATTCCACGCGCTCAATGTTCACAGAAAGGACTGCTTTGGGCCGAGAACCACCACGGTCCGGATCATCACTGGCGGACGCACAGCCATCTTTTTCAAATGTTTACATCATTCAAATGTCTTACTTAGAGGTCGACCGATATATCGGCTGGCCGATATATCGGCCGATATTTGGCCATTTTTGATAAATCGGCATCGGCCGATTTATTATCAAGATTAGGCCGATATTTCAGACTGACCTCCGCTCATTCTTCCTTCTTCACACTCAGCGGCTCTGGCTGCATCAAGCGCCGCGCTGAGTGTGTGAGCAGAGAGGAGAGAGAGACAGAGA
This sequence comes from Rana muscosa, assembly GCA_029206835.1. Lineage (NCBI taxonomy): Eukaryota > Metazoa > Chordata > Amphibia > Anura > Ranidae > Rana > Rana muscosa. The sequence goes on along the minus strand of CM055123.1, from coordinate 155,894,937 downwards.
GGAGCTGTCAGCTTGATGTCGGGGGTGGGTGGGACCCGGCCGGGGTGGGCGGGACCCGGCAGCTAAATTACACCAGCCAATGATTGGGCTGCTTTAGAAAGGGGGCGGGGCCACATACACGTAGCGACCCGCCCAGATACCATCCCATTAGCTGGTGTAATATAGCTGCTGGGTCCCGCCCACCCCAGCCCGGGTCCCGCCCACCCCGACATCGAGCTGACAGCTCCTCTCTGTCTCTCTCTCCTCTCTGCTCACACACTCAGCGCGGCGCTTGATGCAGCCAGAGCCGCTGAGTGTGTGAGCAGAAAGGAGAGAGAGAGAGGAGCTGTCAGCTCGATGTCGGGGTGGGCGGGACCCGGCCGGGGTGGGCGGGACCCAGCAGCTATATTACACCAGCTAATGGGATGGTATCTGGGCGGGTCGCTATGTGTATGTGGCCCCGCCCCCTTTCTAAAGCAGCCCAATCATTGGCTGATGTAATTTAGCTGCTGGGTCTGCAAAATCAGTGCAATCTGTCAGTGCCGCCAGCCAGTGCCACCGCCAGCCAGTGCCACCCGCCACCGCCAGCCACCGTCAGCACCACCCGCCACCGCCAGCCAGTGCCACCGCCAGCCAGTGCCACCCGCCACCTCCAGCCAGTGCCACCCGCCACCGCCAGCCAGCGCCACCGCCAGCCAACGCCACCGCCAGCCAGCACCACCCGCCGCCAGCCAGCACCACCCACCGCCAGCCAGCGCCGCCCGCCACCGCCAGCCAGCGCCGCCCGCCACCGCCAGCCAGCGCTACCCGCCACCGCCAGCCAGCGCCAGCCACCGCCAGCCAGCGCCAGCCACCGCCAGCCAGCGCCACTGCCAATCAGTGCCATCTGTCCCAAACTAGTGCCATCTGTCAGTTCCAAACCAGTGCCACCTGCTAGTGCCAATCAGTGCCAGTCAGTGCCAATAGTGCCATCTGTCAGTTCCAAACCAGTGCCACCTGCCAGTGCCACCTGTCAGTTCCAAACCAGTGCCATCTGTCAGTTCCAAACCAGTGCCACCTGCTAGTGCCAATCAGTGCCACCTGCCAGTGCCAATAGTGCCATCTGTCAGTTCCAAACCAGCGCCATCTGCTAGTGCCAATCAGTGCCACCTGCCAGTGCTAATCAGTGCCTCCTGCCAGTTCCACACCAGTGCCACCTGCTAGTGCCACCTGCCAGTTCCAAACCAGTGCCACCTGCCAGTGCCAACTGTCAGTTCCAAACCAGCGCCATCTGCTAGTGCCAATCAGTGCCACCTGCCAGTTCCACACCAGTGCCACCTGCCAGTTCCAAACCAACGCCATCTGCTAGTGCCAATCAGTGCCACCTGCCAGTGCTAATCAGTGCCTCCTGCCAGTTCCACACCAGTGCCACCTGCCAGTGCCACCTGCCAGTTCCAAACCAGTGCCACCTGCCAGTTCCAAACCAGCGCCATCTGCTAGTGCCAATCAGTGCCACCTGCCAGTTCCACACCAGTGCCACCTGCCAGTTCCAAACCAGTGCCACCTGCCAGTGCCATCTGTACAAGTGTGTGCTAGAGTGACGGGAGTAAGCAGGAAGGAGTGGAGTGGGTGAGTTTTTTTTTTTTTTTTTTAATCGGCCACACAAAAATCGGCCACAAAAATCGGCCACAAAAATCGGCCATCGGCCGCCCAAATTTTTAAATATCGGCATCGGCAAGCGAAAAACCCATATCGGTCGACCTCTAGTCTTACTGCGGCTGAGTGTCTCATCACTGTACTTGAAGTCTTCTGTAGATATCCTTGGGTTTTACGCCTTCGTTCACAAGAAACTTCAACACACGCTGTTCCATGCATGCACTAACACTGTTGTCTGCTATCTTGATTAACGGTCTCTGGACTGGCCCATGACGTGTGCACCGCCTATCAGTAATAGGACACACTTGCCACTTTACTACTGCATGTAGCACCGCCATGCTAGCATCCTTTTTTATACCTGTAAAATTAAA